>CM057351.1:252133677-253367115 GCA_030015575.1 Agapanthus africanus
TTTTGGTTTGATTCTTGTGTTGGGTTTGCTAATGCTCTCTAGATTTTTAAAATTACCGCTTCTACCGCGCTTTAAACCCTACTAGAGGATTCTAGTATCCCAATAGTGGTATCAGAGCCATACCAAAAGACTACAACTTGTTTTTGACCAATTTGAAATCCAAAACTTTGAATCAATATGAATTGTTCACTTATTTTCAAACATAGACTTAAATTGTTTCTTTTTGGCTATAATTTGTCATGCCATGGCTTCTTAGAATTGTTCCATATGGTGTTATGACGATGTGAGGGGGTAGTAGGGGACCAACCTCACCTAGGAGCACCAAAGAGTGCTCTCTAGGGAGGTTGGTGAGAGCACCCTAAGGGTGCTCTCGGGTCTGGGAGGGCTTTAGGCCACCGTAAAGGTGGCCTAGGGTAATCCCACCCCCCTTATGATCATCTCACGCGACATTAATTTTAGCCCCAGGGTTCACGTGAAGTTTGGGCGTGTTTTGAGTCCGTTTAGACACGTTTCCGAGCCAAAAGTGCCGATTTAATGTCGAGGTGAATAGTGTTTTCAATTTTCAAAATTTTCGCTTTAACTTAGAAAGTTGTTTGATCCGTTAGCTATTTGCAATGGTATAAACAAGATTAAAGTGTTTAATATAGTTGTATCATCGGCGTATGTGATACGCGCAAATAAACGATTTTTCTAGGTCGGAGCGAATATTGTTTATTCACGTGTTGAATTAACGGTTTTTTCCTCGACGTTTTTGTGATTTGTTGGCTCTGGGTGATGAGTTAAATAGATTAAAGTGTTTAATTGGTTTAACTCATCGACGTATGCGATACACAGTGTTTAACGCCGATGAATTGATGTAATCAATTCGACGGGTTTGCACAAGTGAGTCTGAGATATTGGTGTGCATGGTTTGGTTTCGGATTGTCGCGGAATGAATAACCCTCGTGCGGAAGTGTGATGTTGCGATAAGTGTTATTTCTATTCTTGCTTATAGCCATTTTGTATATTCATTTGTTCGGAATGAGCTCCAACTTGTGGCCGTCGTTTCCGCTATATTTATATTCTTTTTCGGGACGAGCGACCGACTTATGGTCGTCGTTACCGCGTTGTATTATTATTTTGTCGGGACACGATCAGGTTGTGATCTTTGTCGCTGTTGTATTAATGCAGGTTTAGGTTTACCCCGCAGAGAAGCGCACAGAAAACTGGATTCTAGATTGCAGCGGATGGCCATCTCAAGGAGTTGAGATCGGGTCACTCGAGTCTAGGATTAGCGGGTTGCTTGCCGCGCTTAGGATAGACCCGCGGAGGAGTGCTCAAGTCACCGGATTCGAGAAAGCGTTGGGTGGCCTTCTCATGATGATGATGCTGGGCTGCCTCGTTTCTCGGGTTGCCTGGTAGCTTGCCACATTCGTAGCGGTCTGCTTTTAGCTGTGCACGGGCTATTCACGCGACCGGAAAATGTCACGTTTCTTTTGATGACTCGAATGAAACGCAAGATTCCTAGGGGATCCGAACATTCTTATTCTGTGATGTTCATTACTTGATTGTGATGTGATTACCTGCCTGTGATGATGTTTATCGCTTACCTGTAATGTTGATTATCTGCCTGTGATGATATATATAGTGATATATATGATATATAAATAAATGCTATATACGTTTTGCACCCGCACTAGCCCTGCCCCCGCCTTGCCGTAAGTTAAGTAACCTTACGGTGAAGACCCAGGGCCCCGTGGTGAATGCGGATGGCGTATATATGCATTTTATTTTTCTTTTCATATCATGCTTTATCTGTAACGGTGTGAGGAGATGCTAGATAATATGAGATTATCTATATGATGGGAATGCATTGATTCAGATTAATGTAAAGATAATAAACCTAAAACACATTGTAGAAACCAAATATTAGATATTGGTGTTATAGTCGATTCTTTTGCTTTGCATCGAGGTATTCGGTTAGGAATATCCCGCACCTCATTCTACGAGGAAAGAGCCTAGATCTCTTCATAGGGAGTGACCTCTTTGGAAAAAAATTATGTTACTATAAGTTTGGAAATTGAAAAGCCGTATCCTATTGCTTTGTATAGAGGTATTCGGTTAGGAATATTCTGCACCTCATTCAATGAGGTAAGATCCCTGATCCTTTCACGGGGAATCCACACTTAAGCAATAGTCTACGTAACTATAACTTTGCAAAACCATACGGTTCCTACGATGAGATCAAGTTCATTACGTTAAAGGTTTTCTTTAAAACCGGTTGTAGCCCTCTGTCATTTCAGGAAGTAGAGTACTTAGTATTCGTGTTGCATTTATTGACCATAGATGTAATACCTAGCCCCTTTTTATACCAATATTTGTATTTCTTTTTTTCACCTATAAAATTTATTTATAATTGTTTATTTATTTAAATTCCATTAAACCCAAAACCCCTTAATTCTTTTTCTTAAAACCCACTCCTTTATTTCTTCTCAATTTTCCCAGCCCGGCCCCTTTCGTTTTCTTTTCCTTTTTATTTTCCAGCCCAGCCCGTTCACTCCTCAGCCCAGACTCCATATTTTCTAGAACTTAAACCCTCAGCCCATTCCCAAATTTCCCCATTTTAATTCCTTTATTTATTAAAGTTAAAACTTAATTCCTTTTTCCCTTCCTTCAGCCCAGCAGCCCGGCCTATTCCATTCCCTTATAATTCTTTTATTTTAAACCGCCGGCCCAGCCCATCTCACCCAAGCCCACTCCCTTCAGCCTTCACCCTAACCGCCCGTACCCGACCCGCTTCAGACCCGACCCGCTTTGCATTCATCTTCCCTAACGGCTCCTTCCCTCTTTCCCGCCTACGCGATCCGCTATCTTCGCCGCTTCCTTCGCCCACGCCCATGCTCGCGCGTGTTACCCCCACGACGCGCAACCCTCATGATCCCCTCGTCGTCTCTCTTTCTCTCTCCCTCACACCCTCACGCTTCAACTCCTCCTTCTCCTTGCTTCCGCTCCCTCTCTCAAAAAACTCACCCAAAACCTACTACCTCCGCCGTCCAACCACCTTCGTCGACGACGACGAATCACCTTAATCTCTCTCCTCCTCCTCCCAACACAATGACCGCCATCACCCCACACCCCAGAACGCTGATACCTGCACACTCAAACCCACAGCCCCGACCTCGCCATCTTCTCCCATCGTCACCAACGACCTCGCCGTCGCCTCCACGCCCTAACTACCTTCGACTCCTCCTCTCCTCACCTAAAACCCATCACCCTCTTTCTCTCCCCTCAACCCCGACCAAACCCACGGACCACCACCCTCATTGCACCCATCCACGGCCACCACCTGCACCCCGACGACGCCGACGAGCTCCCCACTTCCCCGAGCCGCCTTGTCGACCCGAACACCACCTCCTCACCATCACCAAGCCCTCCCTCCTTCTCTCTCTCTCTGTCTCCCCCCTCTCTCTGTGTGTGTCTCTCTCTCTACATCTCTCTCTCTGTTTCCCCTCTCTCTCTCTCTCTCTCTGTGTCTCTCTCTCCCCCTCTAAATATCTCTCTCTCTCCCTCTGCAATCCCTCTCCATCGGCCTCGACAGCACCAGTGACCCCCAGCCCCGACACCCCCTCACTGCATCCCTAGCCGCTGCGGTCGAGCCCCGGCATTTCGTCGAACACCTACAGAGATCACCGCCGCCACTGCCGTGCATTGCCAGAACGTCTCCAGGCAAGTTCCCTACTTGCTACATGCTATTTTGTGTTGGTTACAAACTATAATCGTATATATTCTATTTACTTTTCCCGATAAATTATATGACGTAACTGTTCGCTGCATGATCTCAATGGAAATTTTCATTTAATTTGACGGAACTCAATTGCTTGGTCTGGCCCGTACGGCAGTGAACTTAGTGTGTGAATTTCATTGGAAAATATGACCGTTAATGACTAAAACGATTACCCCCAAATATACCTGTAAAACTGGAACTTTCCCGTATCTGAAAACCGTTAAAATCACCATAAATTATGTACATACTGGAATGATGTGTTCGAGAGCTTAAATCAAAGCCGACTTGACGAACTATAACCCTATTCAAATTTCTATTGGTTTCTGTACTAATATTGTGACGATATTTGGGTCGGAGTGCGGCTCTGGACTGCAGTCCAGAGCGACTCTGGTGTTTGTTGCTGTTCCGTAACGTGTACCACTTGGTTTCCTGAACTCGTATGTTGCGTAACTCTACTGTTTATCAAAGGCGAATCTTTTAGCTAACTAACACAAGTGGTTTCATTCTGTTTCATCGTCGTTTGCTATTTAATCTGTAATTTAAAAGATGGGGACGTATAACAGTCACAATAGAATCAGAATTGACATACTAGTAGTGAACAGTGTATAACTCCTGACGTACAGATGTGATTGAGAATCCGTCTATTGCGTTGAAAACCTTACTGAAAACCCTAGATTTCATTCAACTGTAGCGTTGCTAAAATCTGATCCCAACTGGGATTAAAATGCGCTGCGAAACGGACTTCCGATTCTGAAACCGGATTTCCAGCCGTGAACGCTTAAAATGAAATGGCGATAACTAGTGATCCTGAAACCCGATTGACGTGAAACTAAATTCGCTGGATAGATAATCGAACATAATATTTATTCCCTGTTCATTGTTTTGCTAAATTATACACGTATGATTTATGATAAATTATGCAAGTGGTAGAATACTGATTTACGACATCTTAATCATGCTTTTTATACTGTTTCCTCATCATATCATACATATGTCACTGCATTGATAACCTAGTGATCATGTGCATTACCCAGTGTTAGGTATTAGTGGTGATTGTGGCAAGTACGTTAGTGTTCGTGCATGAGTAGATAAGTGAAAGTGACACGTACTTGTACACAATCAGTGAACCCTATATTCTATTGCATTGTCGACGTTTGTGGGACGCGTGTAAGTGTGACTATAAGTGATATGGGACACTTATGGAAGCTCTTGCATGAGTGTCACAGATAAGGCACCAGACACTGCCATTTATCTTGGGTATTAGTCGGGACGTGCTTGATGGAGATCCTGTCTCCAGTTCTCGCGCAGACTTGTCACAGACCGACTGGTATTTGAGGTTATGGTTAGCGTTTGATGTAGACCACGGGGTATGGGGTAGTTTGAGTATGAGTTCAACAGAATCTCGGGAGTCCCATGCTGGCTTATATATATATGGATATATATGGAGATTTACAGGGTACATGATTATTACCGTGAGTTACATTTTGGGCCCGTGGTCCCTTGCCCTTGGGTCCTACCCTTGGGTGGAGGACACTCACGAGTGGTTGACTCTCACACTTGGACTGACGATAGGCTTAGTGACCTGTACAGTGAGACTCAGAGACTGATAGGGATAATGGCATTAATATACATTTCTTACTGTGTTGGCATACCTGGTATACTACATAACTGCTTTATTGTTCACCTGATCTACTAGACACTGCATTGGTTACTCCATGTTCATATATTTACTGTCTTGGTTTACTGTTATACATCCATTATTACTCTACGAGTTACCACTTATACCTATATATATATATTGCTATCGTGTCGCTCTAACGACCTGAGTATGCATGCTCAGAGTGAGGAGTGGATCTTACCTGGACCAGGACTAGACGTACATCGCGGACATCTTGATCAGCTATCCAGAGTTATACTCTTTACCTCCATCAGGTCAGTTCTTTGTATATGTTTTGTTTCAGTTACTGCATTTCTCATTACCTGCGCATCGTTTACTGATTACCATGTAAAGCTAGAAGCCGAAGTGTGACTACGGCAGGATAATTCCTTGACCGTGGGAGCATGGCTGGCCTTGTTAACCCCTCGTATTCCGTATTTTGGGAAGCGGGGCGTGACAATAGTTAAGGCGTAATGTACGGTAGCTAAGTGAGATCTTCCTGCTTGCATATGATGCGACTGGTTATGACAGTTGTACGACCTTGTTGACCATAGTTAAGGGTCGTTCGGATGGTTCTAAAACAGTCACGAAATGACGGGTTGAACTTAACTAGAGACTTATGATTTGTTGATCATAGTTAAGGTCATAAGCCGTTAAGGATAAAAACCGATATCGGGAGTTTCAAGTATTGAAACTTGCAATGAGAATTCATACCTTCTATGGTGTGGGGTGACTTGTTGACCCCGTCAAGCTTACCACTCCATGGTAGTTTAGATCTTGATTCCCACTATGAGTAATAGTTATTCTCGGGATATGATCCCAGTTAATTCTCCTTTTAGGGTTCGAAAGAAGATTCGACGGAATAGTAGGAGCCATCCTAATTAGATAAATATACCAATTTAATCTTGATAGAGTGCATGACAAGTGTTTCTTTTCTCTATTTCTGGCAGCGATCTATGACTGACCTTAAACTAAAACTCGTAAACCAAGTTAACCGAACCTTTTTACAATCAATGGCTTTGGAATGTCTTATTTGCCCTATTTCACGACATAGTCGCATATGTCTTTATCCCTTCTACTTCCCCTTTTGCTTCCTCCAGAACACTCTGCATCCGATACAGAAATCTATATTGCTTGGAAAGCTATCGTATAGTAAGATATGAACTCGAAAAAATTGTTTCAGTTGAGAATGGACGCATGTTCTGAAGAAAGTGAATTGTATATGATACAATTCATTTGTCTCTCCTCTCCACCTTATCTCAAATTTGAGAGCTCTTTAAATAAGGAGAATATACCGGTTATGCTTGTTGGATAGTCTTCTTCCAATTCCGATGCTGGAGCTGAAAGGAAGGAAAAGAAGAAAACCAATTAGCATAAGTTCGGTATAAACAAGGTAATAAAGAGAGACAACAATAGGGGACTGTAACGATTGTGAAATTCTTGTACAAAATTATTTGTTTAATATATAAAAAAGAGTATTTCAGCCTGTGTAGGAGTTATAAGTTATTTTTGTTGAATAAAAGAAAGAAACAACTTGTAGCTCACTGGTAAAACCTCTACACTGCTGTGACAAAATCCGTGTGTTCGATTCCCATCAGTCCTAAATTTTTTAATATTTTTCTTTTTAATTTTTTGGAAGCCCAAGAGTTGCACGTGAAATACACGGAGAAACGAAAAATTTCATAAAAAATTAAACAGGCGCAATGAAGAGTAAATACTGATTAAAGCACGTAGCACGAATCTCGAGGCAATTAACTCAAATCCGACTGCCCGTTTCTCCATCTTGGCCGCCACCGACAGTCCTCCTTGCCTCAATCACCTCCATGCTTTGCACACACAATTCTTCAGCTCCCCTCTACTCCCCTGCACTATTTGATTTCTCTGCAATTAAACAGAGACTATTCAATTCATCATTTAACATTAATTTTAATTCTTTTAATCCAACTTTTAATTCCCAAACCCTAAATTCTTCACAATAAATAACACCCTATCCTCTAGCTCTCCCAAATTCTGAAATTTCTATCAAAAATTCTCTCAAACTCTCAAAGCAACCAAGTGGAGTTAAGTACCCAAGTGGAGTAGCAAACCAAGCTCGACGACCGAAGGCTTTCCAACGAAACCATGACCCCCGAAAGCTTCCCTCACTCTCTTATTAATAATCTAAACCGGTAAGTCCCTTCATCTCTCTCTTTTCACATCAATATAATTTTTAAAACATATCGACAAAAGCGGAGTTAGCATCTAACCTTTGTCTTTAAAACAAATTTTTTGTCATTTTGCCATATTTAAAAATTCATACCAATTCCCTAATATCACTTCAAAGTAATATTCACATCAAATACCTTCTTACATAACCAAAATTTCATATCCAATAATCATATAGCGAAAATTTTCATATAAATACCATGAATTTTAATGTAACCGTATTTTCGATAACTAGAGCATATACCTTTAGATCATTCATGGGGTAACGACCTACCCCATACGCACGCTATGATTTCATAACACAATATTCTAAGTATATGGTTAATTCAAAGAATAAGCTTTTTATTAAAATACCACAGTTTTTACAAAAAATGGGTTTTCTTTTTAATCGACATTCTTAAATCCTTAGCAACCGCGTCTCTACAACTCTCGTTAGGGGACCCGCTAATGGATGGTGTGGATTATCGCATATCCTTAAGATAGTAGAGCGAGATGCAGAACTCCTCACGGAGTATTCGGTCTCGAAAGGAAATTAAAATGCGGGTTTTAAGAAATACGACTTTTCTAAACAAAACAAACTTTGAAAAAATTATATAAAACTACAAATCCATATTTTCAATAAAAACAACTTATGAAAATATATATTTTTAAATGAAGATTGAAATTTTAATAAAATACTATCAAGTTTACAAAAAGAGCTAGTTTTTAATTAAAATACCATAAACTTTTAAAAGCTAAGTTTTATCACTAAAATACCACTAAAACTAAAATATATCTTCATAAAAACTCTAAATATTCTAAATTACCCTCGAGCCTTATTTTTAAACAATATTAACATATTTCCATAAAACCCCCTCAAGATATGCAAAAAATATTTTAAAGACTCTAGATTAATATAGGTTTAAGCGGTATCATTTCTCTTGAACCCCGGGGAGCCGGAGAAAGTGAGTGCTTGCCTATTCAGGTTAGACAACTTAACAGAGTTATCAATGGCAATTGCCTTGAAAAAAAAACAAAATCCTGTCATCCATGTGCAACAGTTGCCAATTTTCTCCCTAACATAAGATCTTTAACAGTTACATCAATTTATATGAAAAAGACTTGAACTTGAATCCAAACCCGAATCTAAACTTGAACTTGAACTCGAATCTAAATCTGAATCTAAACTTGAACATGAACTCGAACGCAGTCTACTCAAACTAACTTGACTCGAATCAAGATTGCAATTGACATGACTCGCATTTTACTCGACTCTCTCGACTTCATTCTACACCTTTTGCAATCGATGGTTTCGATCAAGACAATCAAATTAATTAAGTATATTATACAGTTATAGACTATTTATATTCGGGGTGCTTGGGATAGTTTCTTGTGTGAGTCCAACGGAGTTTCAGGAATCACGTATTAAGCTCTTTTTTATTTTACTCGAATATCAGTCGGGTCGACTCATCCACAGCCTAGAACCCCGATACTAACACATGAAATGGGCCCATATTTCCTTGCTCCTAAGGCCCAACTCTTGAGCTCGTGAATACTTCTATGGCTGCGTTGACATTCACACTTGGAGCTTAACGTTAACATAGTGACCATATAGAGACCTATAGTATATATTTATTCATGAACATATACTTTTATTCGTCATATATATTCTACACTTGTCATTCTTTTTACTCTTATTTTATCCTTGGGACTAACCGAGTGCTAGTCGCTGACGGGTATTCCACCCACACTTATTTTCTTGGAATGTTCGTCAGATACGGTTGAGACGGAGGAAGTGGAGGCCACAGAGGAAGACTAAAACCAGATTGCTACTCAGGATTAGCTTTGCTTCACTTTTTATTCAGCTTCTGTATGCCATATGTTTAGGAATTTTCCTTTATTGTATTTACTTTCAAGTTGAAACTTATGTACTTGTAAATATTTGAAGTTGAATCCAAATAAAGATATTTGTTGAAAATTTTACAGTCTCCATTTATTCTTTAATTATATATTATTGTTTCAATACGCTTAGTATATTTATTTAGGAAATGACATTCTCTGAATAAATATGCTGCAGGCTTACTACGTCATTGTTTCTGTCTATTGGGAAGTGGGGCATGATAGGGACGAAGTGAGCGGAAAGAAAAATGCAACTACTGTTATGACACTTGACAGTGAAAGAGGTATGACTTGGAATACCCGGCCACCCCTTGAAACATTATGATGTTTCATGTTTTCTATGTGATTGTAATCGAAAACTGTTTTCCAATTAATTCTGACTCCTTAGTATATAGATACCGGATTAATATCCCACATCTGTAAGTTTTTACAGATGCTGAGAAGGATTAGATTATTGGAAAAGTGATTTGATTCTCTATATCGGATATCGGAACAATTGTTGCTATTGGGGAACTCACCTGACTTTGTTTTTTGGCAAAGTTTTGGTTTTGAATATCTGTTATTATGCACAAACTTTTAAAAACTGATATATCCATCACTTTATTTGTTAAAGTGGGATATAAATTTTCAAAAATTATGTTATGAACATTTGCCTTTATTATTTGATGATTGGGTAAAGTGCATTGAACAATAGAATGTAAATTCTTAACCAAAATACAGTTTTCAAATTACAACACAGAATATGAGTTGGTGAACTCATAAGGTTTATACATAATAATGTATATTGTCTGGTGTCCGTAAGGACATGGGGTTGATACTCATACTTCGTTCCATTTTATTATGAATTCCCTGGTTTTAGACACGCATTCTTGTTGAAATGCAAAGTCCAAAGATTTTGATAAGTTCATAAGATATATGAATAAATTAGAGAACCAAACATTAGAAGTATCAAGATTCTTCGAAGTGTTTGAAGATGTGGATACTTATGCTAGGTATTCCGTAATAATATAATCAAGAATTTGATTCTCTTTCTCAGATTATTCATCCGTGGGTACACTCCATGATGAGTAATACTAAATTGCTTTTTTCAATTAGGGATGCACTAGAAATAGATGCATATCAATTGATACTGGTTCCACCTAAATCAGTGCCTCAAATTCTATATGTGATATAGAATGGGTTATCATTGTTAAGATGTTGAGTTGTCCAGCTTATGCTTAAAACCAGAATCTGGATAAACTCAAGACACGTTTCAGTAATGGCAGTTTGTGGGTTATCCCATGTATTGACGAGAGATTAACTTTCTACCATTTTCGGAATCAAAAGTTGTTTTGTTCTCGACACACCACCTTTTTAAAAAAGGAATTTCTTGCAAAAGAAATTAGTGAGAGTATGGTAGAACTGGAAGTGATTTCAGAACCACAAACGATTACTGAAAATTTAGTAGAACCTGAAGATTTAATTGACTCTGACAAAACTTAGCCTACTTCGCAGATTTGGTAGGTGACCTCAGCCACCTAAGAGGTACAACGGTTTCCTCGTTGACGGTGACAAAGAGGCTTGCATCATATGATGATGATCCTATTAGTTATCAACAGGACATGGGAAGTGATGACTTCCGACTAATGGCTGGATGTCGAGTTATCCTAGTTGGACTCCATGCACCGCAACAAAGTGTAGACTTTGTTGGGTGCTCTTGAAGGGGTAAAACTCATTGAGAGTAAGTAGATATTTCGAGAATGGTGCAAATGGAAAGGTACTAATCTGATAAGACTAGACTTGTACTAAAAGGTTTTCATCAAATACTCGTTGTGGATTGTGATGAAACTATTACTTCAATATCTGTGCTGAAGTCCATATGGATATAACTTGCCATTGTTGTTTTTCATGACTATGATATCTGGAAGATAGATGACTATTACATATTTCTAAATAGGATTTAGAAATGTACGTGTATATAACTTTGCCAGAGGGTTATCTTAGTCAGTGGGAGCAGCGATAAGTGTGCAAATTGCTTAAGTCTATCTTTAGACTAAAGCAGGCATGGCGAAAATGGATCATCTATTTTGATGTCACGGTCAAAGCGTTTGACTTCATCAAAATAAGAGATGAAACTGGTATTTGAAAGAAGGTAGTGGGGAGTGTTATTGGATCCCTCATATGGTATGTGGATGACATACTCATGATAGAAAATGATATTCCTATACTATAATCGGTAAAATAATGGTGGTCACATGTGTTTCTTTATATAGGATATGGATATTGGTCCAATCCCGGAGAAACATGGGGTTGCAGTGAAAAGCATTTGATGTTCTTGGTATTGGTAATAGCAGCCTCTTAAAGGAGGTGGTTACCGATTCTTGCTTCGTAAGAAACATAGGAGACAGAGCGTTTCGCGAGTTATATGTTTACTCTCTTTTGAGGAGCAGTATATTGGAAAAAGTTCCAAGTGGGATACTGAGGTAATCGTGGCGCTAGATGCTGATTGTGAATCAGCAAAAGATATCGCATGAGAATTTGCCGGATATAATTTTTCATTTATGAACATGATCCCATCGCCTGTCTAGGAAAATACTAAGGCAGGTATCGTTCAGTTCGGGAGATATTTGATGTCCATGAAGTTGAGATTCAGTGAGAAACAAAGAGATGCGCTGTGCCAAGTCCACTCATTGAGGCTAGTTCTCGAACACAGTTTGCGAAATTGTTAGTATAGAAATTGGGTATGAGATACCGTAATAATTAGCCTTAAGTGCAAGTGGGAGATTGTTGGATATAGTGTTAGTGATATATGCCCTAAAGGCCATTATTGTATCATACTGTATTGTATATTACTTAATGGAAGATTGGGATATACACGGATATAGTAACAATCTTGCTCGAAATGGTAGTATACTATCTGGTTTGTTTCTACATCAATATGTGCATGTGTTTCCTTTAGCATATCGCTTATACATATTGGTAGAGCCCGTAGGATCTTTGCTTGATTACCAGCGTTGTGATGGCAGTCACACTAGTGGGGGATGGGTAGTCTATAGGCACATCCTATACAGGTCCTTAGTCGTAGGATTATCGAGACGGGGCATCGATACTCCAGAGTAGACTAGTGTATACACTTCTCATCCCAACAGGAAAGATGGTCTGTCCTACAGCCATTAGTACGTCATACTGGAGATAGTATGCAGGTGCTCATTGGGTTATGAGTACACTGGACAGGACCCGTAGGGAACTGTTGGTGGGTATTATACCTATCATCGGGTAGCAGTACCCAGGTGACATGAGTACAGCTTAGTCCGTAGACTTGACACTGCTACTTCGCTTCAAGTGTGTTCCTATTTTACTTTGATTACTACCCTACCACGGCTCAAAGGAGTCGTGCAAACAGGTAGTAGTTGGGTGCAGTCCCGAAGCACTTGGAGGGAGTGGCGGTTAGATAGAATTCATCTCTCCCGGTATTGGGGGTTGATATCGCGCTGTGTTCGGAAGTCCATTACACAAAGTCGTTGGTCAAAGCAAGCGAGGTTTACTGGTAGGTACTCCAGTAGTTCTTCAGTGTGTTTTGGTCTATACTCCGACACGACTTGTTGCGCTATTAGGTGTCTGACGATTACCGCCCTAGGCCCGATATGCGATACTCTTAGACAATCAGACTGGACTGTATAGAGATTGTCACATTCAGGCTCAGTAGGAGTTCGGATGAGTTAGCTCATCGGCCTTCTTATCGACACATACCTGGGCAGCCGTTACGTGCAGCTAGTACAGCTTGCAGCTTGTGGTTAAACTCACTGCCAGCGTAGTGTAGAGTCTTTAGAGTCCTACATAGAGGGTTTCCCTACACCGGGCAAAAGGTGTAGAGGCCCTATGGTTTTATGGCAGGGCTTCGATAACTTATGTGTACTTGTGCACGTATGATGATCGGGCGGATAATACTAGTGGGATTTGGTTTAAGCCGGATACTAGTATTATATTGATGGATTGTTTCTTCTCTTTGTATTCGTGTTCTTCGAAATACAGATACGGGTATGTATATACGGATGAGGGGCGTTCTCGTAATTATGCGGGAAAGCTTCTAGAAGGGGACACCTATTAGGGTTTTTCCTTTTGGAGTAAACTTTGTTTGGGTGGAGAAATGAAGTGGATCTTTACATTGAACCTAGCATAGCTACTTGGTGACTCATGGTCATGAGTTACCACAAGATGTTTATGAAGGGTTGTTGATATTTTAGTGTGATATTTATCTCACAAAATATCTCATATACTTCATTCTATCAAAAGAGGGCAGCCAAGCTCATCTCCAATGTTCACTCTCCTCTCTCATTTCTCAAGTATCTTCTCTTCATCACAAACCCTAGACCTCTCATGAGTTGAGAAACCTAGGGTTCCAAGAGACAAAGCACTCCATCTTCACACTTTACACCCTCTAGGACTTCTAGTTTAGCGAACTAGAAGCCGTAGTTACCTCGGATTTGAGGTAGGAGCTCGGACTATAGACTCTCGGGTGGATCGTCTTTGACTCGAGAAGGCCGTCGAGGTTGCTATGATCCGTTATGATCCTTGGAGCCCACGACGAGTGGAGGACAGGGATGAAGACCCGAAGGACTTGAATCATGAGTTATAACTTCGTATCATAGTAGTTAAACCTCATGTAGTTTGCTAGCTATGGTTTATGATCGATCCTTGGTTCTAGTCGGTGTTGCGAAGCCCGAAAAAATCATTTTTTGCAATTTTCGCCTCCCCACGAACACGTGGGGTGTGCGATATCGACTTACAGTGGTATCAGAGCCTCTCATAAACCTTAGATAGCTTGTAGCGACATTTGAAATCCGCCGTTTTTGTCGCGCAAAAACTGCCGAGAAAAACAGTTTCCAAAAATGATAGTTTGAGATGTTTGCACACCCCGCGGGCTCACGGTTTGAACTGAGAAGCTGCGCGTTAGTGCATGGGCACTCCGGAGAACCTACGGGGGGGAGGGGAGGGGACCGAACGACTGGGCCCACTCCCCAATACCACCACAAGGTGGTCTTGGCGGTGGGGACCCGAAACTGCCCCACCTTAGGCAGTTTCGGGTCTGCCTCACCCCATGGCCACCTTGTGGTGGCTTCAGGGGTGGGGTACCCCCTTTAGGCCCCCTAACTCGAAGTTAATTTCATGCTCTAACTCTCCGCGAAGGTTCGGGCACGTTTCGTTTTGATTCGGACTTCCGAATTGGCTTCAAACCATCATTTTTGGAACTTTAGCTCACTAGATTTTCAAGTTTTGGAAAATTGGTTAAGTTTGCTAATTGTGTGCGGAATTCTAATGTCACAGTTACTTACAAGCTTTGTGATGTGTATATGTGTCTGGAACTTCGACTAATTACTATACGTCAATTAGTCGGGGGTGCATATATCGGTGATGATGTTATGTTGGTTTGTGTATATAAACTTGTTGGATTATCGTGAATGGATAGCTGAGGATGTGAGATGAGGGTTTTCATTCTTTCATTCGATGTAAATTTGTAAAGTGATGTAATATTAATTTACGGGGCACATCCGGGTTGAGGTTGTAGCCACCGTTGTATTATTTCTTTTACTGTTTTTTGCTCCTAGGGTAGACCCAAGATGGGGTGCACAAACTACCGGGTACTTTGAAGTGCCGAGTGGCCTACTCACTTTGCTTAGGGAGGTTGCTTCACTTTGGGTATTTTGCGGGTAGTTTGCCGCACCCATAAGGGTCTAGGGTGGGGTTTGGCTATTCATCACGACCGTGGAATCCGTTTTTCGTTACAGGCTTAAACGAAACGCGGAATTCCTAGTATATCCAATATGTTCATCTGTGATCTAGAATGCCTATTATTGCATCAGATGAATGGTTATTATATATATATATATATTATATAATAGACGTTGCTTATATTTTGCATCCGCGCTAGTCCAGCCTCCGCTCTGGCGTTCTAACGGTGTTAGACGGGGCCCAGTGGCGAATGCGGATGTCATAAGTGGACGTGGTATTTTCGTCTTTTTCTGTGATGATAGGTGTAATTGATGGGACTGCATTAGATTAATGCAAAGCAAATAAACCAAAGCTGAATCGTTGGAACAAATTTTAAAACCACTCGGTTATTTTAAAACACGAGACTTTTAAATGCGGAGCTTAAACCACTCCTTTTAAAAGCTATCAGGTTCCTTCGATTATATCAAGTTCACTACGTTCACGGTTTTGCCAAAACCACTCGTAGCCCTCCGTCATTTCATATGAATATTCAATAGTATTCAAGCTATATTTGTTGGCATCAGTCAAGGCATAGTGATTGGTAGCTGCTGGGTATTCATATGTTGCATAGATAGATGCGTTGGTTTGGGACAGTCGTACTACTTTGTTGGCCTTAGTCAAGAGTATGTACGGGTGGGTTCAAATTAACTAGGACAATGACGGTTAGAACTAGACATGTGATTTATGATTTGTTGACCTTAGTCGAGGTCATAAGAGCACGGGGAAAAAATCCACATCGGGAGTTTTTAAGGAAATTGATACTTGCTAGTGTTGCATACCATTTGGAGTGTGATAATATTGGTACGATTCCTTCAGCATTATCACACAATGATATTTGGATCCCGATCCTACTGTGAGTATATGCTACTCCTCGGGAGATTTTTCACTTAACGATCAATGCTATAAACCAAGTAGGTGTCTAGAACAGTGTTAGCGGGGCTACGTCTCCAAGGAAAAGAGGTTATTTAATTAAAGAACTTCACGAAAGCGACGTAAAACCTCCCTCGAAGTACCGATACTAGCCTGGCTGAACAGTTAAACAAGAATTGTACGGTGAGATAAATCCTGACTAATTCTTCTTTTATAGTTTGAGGAAGGATTCGAGGAACAGTGTGAGCCATCCTGTTTAGATAAATTAAAAACCAATCTAAATTTGCAAGAGTATCATGCTAAGTGTTTTCTTCTCTCTCGCCTAATTGCAGCGACCAGGTGACCAGATTAGGTTACAAATAGATAATAAAATGACTGAGTTATACTATAATGACTGTTAAAGGTTTGTCCAGATGTCCATTACCTATAACAAGCTGGACCACCTCATTACTACTCAAAGCCCCGCCGTCCCAGGTCCAGTTTCCACCGTCGCGGTTGATATCCGTAAGACAATAGAAAAAAACCGTGCGAATGCCAAGTGCCTCGCGTTAGCATAAGTAGATGGTGTATACCAGAGGCAGCACGAGAAGATAGACCTAGTCTCCATCTTCCTCCATAACAATGTTTTATATGGAGAGCAATCTCGTATCGCATGATATGAGACCTCGAAAGAATTGCTTCAAGCGAGATTGGCTGTCGGGTCATCTGTAGGGGACCACGTCCCTACAATGATTAGCTATATTAAAAAGCTCACGGACCTGGAGACCACGTTAGAGAACGAGTCATGTACTGACTTGATTCTACAGTCCCTACCTTCTACTTACGCCCAGGAAAAGCAAGTTATACTTCCAGTTGAGGGCACCCTGAAGGAAACCAAGGAGACACCTGCTCTGCTTATTGGGGAATCTTCCTCTTCTGGATCCAAGGCGAAAGCAAAGGGTGAGAAGAAGAAGACCTCCATAAATCCGATATGCAGTGTCAGTAAGGTAAAAGGACAGGGAAGGGCAAAAGTTTCTGGGCCAACAGTAGGGAAGAAGGGATGTTCCTATTGTCACGGGAAAGGGCATTGGCAGAGGGATTACAGGGCTTTGAAAGCCAGAATCCAGGATCCGAAGCATGTTGTGGGTTCGACTTCGGGTGTGTTTGTAATAGAAAACTGTATGTCAATTAACTCTACTTCCTGGGTACTAGATACCGGATCATGATCTCATATCTGTAATTCATTACAGGCTTTGAGAAATCGTAGAGTTATCAAGGTAGGTGATATGACTCTCAGGGTTGCTGACGGAATGAGCGTGGATGCTGAATCCGTAGGGGAATATCACCTTGGATTGATAAGTGGGCAGATATTGATTCTATGTAACTGTTTGTATGTACCTAGTCTAGCTTGTAATATCATATCTGTATTCTTCTTTTCTAAGGAAGGATATGATTTTACATTTGTAAGCGATGTGGTCCACATTCACCTAAATCAAGTTTTGATTGGGTCAAGTACATTAGATAACGGTATATACGTGTTTAATCAAGCTCAGGTTTTCAACGTCCAGAACACACTTAAAAGAAAGTATCCGAAATTAAATAAAACTTTCTTATGGCATTGTAGACAGGGTCATATCAATGAAACACGGTTGTCGAAGTTACATAGAGAGGGATATTTGGATCTGTTTGAATATCAGTCTTATGCAACTTGTCAATCTTGTCTCATAGGAAAGATGACAAAGACTCTGTTTACTGGACACAGAGTAAGAGCGAGCGAGCGCTTGGGACTCATACACAGTGACATGTGTAGTCCAATATCTACAGATGCACGAAATGGTTATTCCTATTTCATTACTTTTACGGATAATTTTTCTACGTTATGACATGTCTTCTTGTGAAAGCATAAATCCAAACCCTTTGAAAAATTCCGGGAATATAAGAATGAAGTGGAAAAACAAACAGGCAAAAGTATCAAGACACTGAGATCTGATCGATGTGGTGAATACTAATTGCCGAGTTCCTGGATTACTTAAAAGAGAATGAAATTCTCTCTCAGCTTACTTCTCCATACACATCACAACACAACGGTGTATAGGAAAGGCGGAACAGAACCCTATTGGATATTGTTCATTCTATGATGAGTAACGCTGAGTTGCCGCGATCCTTCTGAAGTTATGCACTAAAATTAGCTGCATATCTTTTGAATAAGGTTCCTACCAAGACCGTGCCTACCACACCATATCAGATATGGAGTGGGAAGAAACCCTATCTTCAGCATCTGAAGATATAGGGATGTCTAGTTTTTGTTGAAAAGCAGTATGCGGACAAGCTCGAGGCACGCTCGGTACTGTATAGGTTTGTGGGATACCCAAAGAACTCCAAGGGGCATCTTTCCTATTATGCAGAGGAACAAAAGGTTTTTGTTCCTTGTCATGCCCACTTTTTAGAAAATCAATTTTTTGTAAAATGAAATAGTGAGAGCGCAATAGAACTGGAAAAAAATTCCAGAACCACAAACCATTACTGAAAGTATAGTAGAACCAGAGGTTTCAAAAGAACTGGAAATCCCTATGCCAATCCGCAGGACTGGTAGGCAGTCTCATCCGCCCGAGAGATATTATGATTTTCTCAAAGATGGGGATCGAGAGGATTGCATCATTGACAATAATGTGCCAACTAGCTTCCAGTAAGCCATTCAGAGCGGCGACTCGGTAAAATGGTTGGATGCAATACGGACCGAAATGGAGTCCATGTACACCAACAAAGTATGCACTTTGAATATTGCTCCAGAAGGGGTAAAACCCATAGGCTGCAAATGGATCTTCAGAAAGAAGATTGGTGTAGATGGATAAGTTGAAACCTATAAGGCTAGACTTATTACAAAAGGTTTTCATCAAAGACTTGGTTTGGACCATAATGAAACCTTTTCTCCAGTGTCTATGCTCATATCCATTTGGATCCTTCTTGCCATTGCTTCCTTCCAAGATTTTGAGATCCGGCAGATGGACGTAAAGACGGCTTTTCTAAATGGTAATTTGGAAGAGTGCATTTATATAAATCAGCCATAGGGTTTCAATCAGAGTGGGAGCAGCGGGAAAGTGTGCAAGTTGCTTAAGTCCATTAATAGACTAAAGCAGGCATCATGGAGTTGGAACATCTGTTTTAATGAGACAGTCAAAAGAATTCGACTTTATCATAAATCTAGATGAACCATGCATATATAGTGAGATTGTAGCAAGAACTGTGGAATTCCTCGTTGAGTACATGGATGACATTCTCTTGATAGGAAATGACATTCCTATGCTACAATCAGTCAAAGGATTCTTGTCACAGAGGTTCTCCATGAAAGACCTGGGTGATACCAACTATATTCTGGGGATCCAGATCTATCGTGATAGATCAAAGAGGATAGTGGGACTTTTAAAGTCAAGGTAAATCAATACCATGCTGAAAATATTTAGTATGGATGATTCTAAGCACGGTAGTCAACCGGCTTGTCACGGAATCACCCTCTCCAAAGAGATGTCTCCAAAGACTGATTTGGAAAGGGCTCGCATCACATCAATACCCTACACTTCTGCGGTAGGCTCTATAATGTATGCGATGTTGTGTACCAGACCAGATGTTGCTTACACACTTAGCGTGGTAAGCCGGTATCAGTCAAATCCATGGGAGAAGCACTGGATAGCAGTAAAGAACATTCTCAAGTACCCGAGTGAACTAAGGAGATGTTCTTGGTGTATGGCAGAAAAGACCTCCAGATCGAGGCCTTTGCTGACTCCAGTTTCCAGAGTGATAAGGATGACTCCAAGTCCATGTCGGGTTATGAATTTACCCTCAGTGGAGGAGCGGTATGTTGGAAAATCTCCAAGCAGGACACCGTTGCAGACTCGACGATGGAAACAGAGTAGTTCGCTGCATGAGGCGCCACAAAAGAGGCAGTCTGAATATGGAAGTTCTTAACTGAACTTCAGGTGGTTCCTTCCATTTGTTGGTCTAATACTTTAGTATTGTGACAACATATGGCGCTATAGCTTTAGGGAAGGAACCCAGGTCCCATCAGAGATCCAGACATATCTTGAGGCGGTACCACCTGATCAGGGAGATCATTGATCCCCAGGAGATCGAGGTGAGGAGAGTAGATACGGAGAACAACACTGCAGATCCACTCACAGAGGCCATCCCTCAGACAGTGTTCGAGAGGCTATTCGAGATCTTCGGTCTGTGATATGCCAGTATATGGCCTTAGTGCATGTGGGAGATTGTTAGTGATATATGCCCTAGAGGCCATTATTGTATCATACTGGATTGTATATTACTCAATGGAAGCTTGGGATATACACGGATATAGTAACAGTCTTGCTCGAAATGGTAGTATGCTACTTGGTTTGTTTTTACCTCAATATGTGCATGTGTTTCTTTTAGCATATCGCTTATACATATTGGTAGAGCCCTTAGGATCTTTACTTGATTACCAGCGTTGTGATGGCAGTTACACTAGTGGCGGATGGGTAGTCTATAGGCACATCCTATACAAGTCCCTAGTAGTAGGATTATCGAGACAAGGCATCGATACTCCAGAGTAGACTGGTGTATACGCTTCTCATCCCAGCAGGGGAGATGGTCTGTCCCATAGCCATTAGTACGTCATACTGGAGATAGTATGCAGGTGCTCATTGGGTTATGAGTATACTGGACAGGACTCGTAGGGAACTGTTGGTGGGTATTATACCTATCGTCGGGTAGCAGATCCCAGGTGACGTGGGTACAGCTTAGTCCATCGACTTGACACTGCTGCTTCGTCTCGAGTGTGTTCCCACTGTACTTTGATTACTACCCTACCGCGACTTAAAGAAGTCGTGTAAATAGGTAGTAGTTAGGTGCAGTCCCGAAGCACTCGGAGGCAGTGGCGGTTAGATAGGATTCGTCTCTCCCGGTATTGAGGGTTGATATCGCGCTATGTTCGGAAGGCCATTACACAAAGTTCTTGGCTAAGGCAAGCGAGGTTTACTGGTAGGTACTCTAGTAATTCCTCAGGGTGTTTTGGGCTATACTCCGACACGACTTGTTACGCTATTAGGTGTCTGACGATTACCGCCCCTAGGCCCGATATACGATACTCTTAGACGAACAGACCGGACTATACAGTGATTGTCACATTCAGGTTCAGTAGGAGTTCAGATGAGTTAGCTCATCGGCCTTCTTATCGACACATACGTGGGAATCCGTTATGTGCAGTTAGTACCGCTTGCGGCTTGTGGTTAAATCCATTGCCAACGTAGTGTCAAGTCTTTAGAGTCCCACATAGAGGGTTTTCCTGCACCGGGCAAAAGGTGTAGAGGTCGTATGGTTTTACGGCAGGTCTTCGATAACTTATGTGTACTTGTGCACATATGATGATCGGGCGTATAATACTAGTGGGCTTTGGTTTAAGCCGGATTAAGTTCAGTTGACGATACAGTCTAAGAAGTTTGGATTTAGAGTTCATTTATGAACTAGGTCCCATCAGATATCCAGACACATTCTAAGACAGGTATTGCTCATTTTGGGAGATGGGTTTCTCCGTGAACTTGAGATTAAGAGAGACATAGAAAGAAACATCAGAGCGGATCCACTCACTGAGGCTATTACTCGAACGCATTAGTTTCGCAAACGGGTTTTATGAGACTGATTAGTAGAGGAGTTGGGTGTTCGGTATCACATGGGCTGTGAGTATGCGACATCACAATAATTAGCCTTGAGTGCAAGTGGGAGATTGTTGGAGATAGTGCCCTCAGAGTCAATTATTGGATCACAGGCATGTGATTGCAATGATTGATGGAGGACATATGCCGGTAAGACAGTCTTACTCAAGATGATAGTATGCTATCTGGTTTATCTTTATCATCGTGTACTGCTTTAGGTGACCTTACAGGTCACTATTGCGCATTGATAGAGCCCTTAGGATTCTTACTTGACGGCCAGCAGTATGATGGCGATCATATACGTGGGAGCTGGGGTCTATAAGCATATCCTTAAAAGGTCCCTAGTCGTGGTAGTTTTCGAGACAGGGCGTCGATACTCCAGAGTAGACTAGTGTATACAGTCGAGACCCCGACGAGGGACGGTGGCCGGTCTCACAAGCCACTGGTGTCAGTTGGTTCACCTAAGATGTATACAGGTGCTCATTGGGTTATGAGTACACCGGACAGGACTCGCCGGGAACATGCTAGTTGGTATTATACCTGACAGATAGCAGTTCCCTGGTGACATGTGTACAGGTTAGTTCATCGACCTGAGATCGTCATTTGTCTCGTGTGAGTTCCCACTGTACTTTGATTACTACCCTACCACGCTCAAAGGAGACGTGCAAACAGGTTTTAGTTGGGTACAGTCCCGAGCCACATGGAGGCAGTGAGCGGATCTGCAAGGGTTCGTCTCTCCCGATATTGGGGGTGAGGTCTTTCTGTGTCTAAGAGAACCATTACACGAAGTCCTTGGCCAAGGCAGGAGATTTACTGGTAGGTATCCAGTAGTATCTCAGGGTGTTCTGGGCTATACTCCGACACGACTTGTACCGCTTTTGGGGGTCTGACTTTTACCAACCCCCTAGGCCCGCCATGCGATGCTCATAGACGAACAGACCGGACTGTACGGATATTGTCACTGACAGGCTCAGTAGGGTGTCAGGATGAGTTCGCTCATCGACGTCCCTTTTGGTCAATACCTGGTAGCCCGTTACGTATGGCTAATACCTCTGACGTGCTAGTGGTTAAATCCACAGCCAAAATATTGACGAGTCTTTAGAGTCCCCCACAGACAGTTTCTCAAGTTTCGGGCGAAACGCTGTAGAGGCCGTATGGAGATATGGCAGGGTTCGATCTTATACGTGCGGTATTGCACGGATCATGATCGGACGGATAATACTAGCGGGCTTTGGTTTAAGCCGGATCCTAGTATTGTACAGTGTAGATTTTGTCTCATTGCATTTGTATTCAGTGGGAATACAAATGCGGGTATGTATATACAGTCGCGGGGGTTTTCTGTAATTTATTACAGGATCAGTTTTTTGAAGTTGCCAGTTTGCATTCCGTTTCGGCCAGTTTTTCTTTGTTCCTTCATGGCCGAACTTTAGTGATGAGAGGGGCTTATTTGCAAGTGTGCAAATTAGCTATGTGGAGTGGTTTATTTATAAATGAGCGATTATGATGGATATAGCATCTTTGCTTTTTCTAGTGATCATGGTTTTGCATTAATGAGAAAGGATTTGAGATTGGATTGATTTGGATTATGATGTGAGCCTTGTTTTTGGGTTATGGTCACCGTTTCCTTTTCCTACACTCACCTCCCTTGTTGTTTTTTCCCTCCACCATATAGATATGGCCGGCCACTTCTTGGTGAAATGGGAAGTTCATTTTTGGTGAAGGGAAATTTGTTGTTCTCATATTATGCTTGCTACAAAATTCCCAAGTTCATCTCCATTGTTTCATTCCTCCATCATGGCAACTTCATACCCCTTGAGACAAACATTACTACACTTAGCCTACAGCATCCTTGGGCACGTCGGCTCGCCAACTTCGTGCCCGAGTTGCCTCGGTCCAGAGATGGGAGCCCGTAAAAGAACCTGGCGGTGTGGTGCCCTTTCCGACGAGGAGATGAAGACCGGAGATTCCTCGAGGAGATCGGAGTGGAGGCCGAAGACCGAAGGACACGGATCGCTCGGTATAGCATTCTACCCTTTCTCTAGTTAGCTAGGATTAGGTTAATGGCCCGATCCGGGTTTATAGTGCGCGGTAATGCCGGTTTACAAGTTTTGTAAAAGTTTCGTTTCCGCATTCCGGCGTCGGTTTGACGGCCGGGGCACTGCCGTGCACTTACATTGGTATCAGAGCCACGCCATTAACCTAGTCTAGCTTTCTCTAACGTATTTACAAGTTCGATCGAACGGATTTTCCAAAAACCGCGTTTCCATGTCGTACTTTCTGTCGAATTTTTCTGTGCTCTAAAAATTATTTGGTACATTGGAAAATTACGTGCAGGGTTTGACGATACCATCTCCAGACTCGATATGCAACATATCAGACAAAGAGAACGGACTGTACGGTAAGTGTTGCTTATAGGCTCTACAGGGAGTTTGGACAAGTTTACTTATTGATCTTCTATTCGTTCAATATCTGGGTAGCCGTTACGTGCAGTTAGTACTGCTGACATGCTTGTAGGTGTTTGATATGATCATTACCTACTGCTAGCTATTGGCGAGTTTTTAAAGTCCCACATAGAGGTTTCCCAGCTCCCGCGAAACGAAGTAAGGCATGTATAGAGATATATGCGGGAGCTCAATTAAATACGGATATATGATACCGTATTTTAATCCAGCGTTATTCAATATTAGCCGGGTTATACATGATATTACCGGATTATTAAATCAAGTGTTAATTTAATAATTATATATATATATATAATGGTTGATTATACACAAGAGTTGTGTGTATGTGAATTACATAGGGTAAAGAATAAGAAGATAATGATTTACTTATTTGATTTTTGAAGAAAAGAAATGAGTCATTGCTTTAGAAGCATGTAGTAACCATGACTCATTTGGCTTTTCCTTTTAAATGAAATAAGTTTATCATTTGAATACTTATCCTCATTCCAAAGCCATTCTCATCTCCATCTTCTTCATCTCTTCTCTTGGATTTCTATTCATTCAAGAGTGAAGAAAAAGAAGAAAAAATTAAGTGAGCAAAATTTCTACTTCATCAATTTAAACTAAACTAGTAAATCAGTTTAGGTTGTTCTCTTCACTAAAAGTTTATTTAGTAAAGTAAAAGTTTGAGTTAAAGTTTCCTCAATGTGGATCATCTTTGACTTAAAAGACTTCAAGAAAGTTTGTTCAATTCTTCAGGTGGAGCTTAGGCAAGAGTTTAAGGGACTTCTACTTTGAGCTTTAGAAGTGAAGGACTTCGCTATAAAGGTTGTAATTTTTCTATCACTTAATTTAATTCTTGTTTGCTTTCTTTTTAGCCATAAACCTTTAGTTTGATACTTACTTATAGACTCAGCCCTCTAGAATTATTTAAATTGCATACTTGCTTTTGTTAAAACCCTAGTAGAGGTGCTAGCAGCTACTTTCAGTTTTATTGTTCAAGTAATTGTGGTCATGAATATGCAAAGCAAGTCAAAGGGTTTTTGTGCAAGTCAATGATACCAGGTAATTGCATGGTTTCAGCAATAACGATAAATATAAAATATTCGCAATCAACTTTCATGAGATTTAACCCTAATACATGTGTTACAAATCGACAAGTGGATTCATCATCGACCCAAGCATGATTTAAATAGGATGTTAAAGTTGATTAATAGGTGTGCTAGATTCTAGGGTTTCAACTACTTTGAATATGACAAGCATGGGTTTACGTGAGATCCAATTTTACGATCCACGATTCTATGCTTTACTTTTAATTTAATGAATTGTATCGATTAAATAACCGATGTCACATTGGCCAAATGTGAGGAGAGCAAGAGTACTTGCCTTTTGGTGAACATTTGTGAGATCTCGAAGATGTGGCGATCTTGACTTGGATCTCTAGACGACGATTACGACAATCCCAACCTTGATCATGGTGAAGACGGCGAGAGAGTGTTACTGTTGATGGGGGTTCTCAATGTAGATGGGTTGCTCGAGTTTTGGAGTGGGCAAGAGAGAATGAGGTGGCTAAGGTTTTTGAAGAAGGGATCTAGGGCTTTTGTGAAGGAAAGAGACGACTGAGGCTTTTAAAGTTAGGGTTTCGATGTGTTTAGGCGAGAGTTTATATAGAGGCTTGGTCAGTTACGAGAGAAAAGATTCTCGCGAGATCTCAGGATCGCGATCAGATCGAAGTTGAGCCGTCTCAAAGAGACAGAGAGGAAAATAGTTATTCCAGACACACTATGAGTCGTCTCAAGAGCAGGCTTTAGCCGGCTCAAATTTATCATGAGTCGTCTCAAGAGAACAGAGAGGAAATTGCTATTCTAGAGGAATTGTGAGCCGGCTTATACATCTATGAGCCCTCTCTGACATCCAGAGAAGAATTTGACATTGAGAGCAACTTATGAGCCGTCTCAAACATAACTTGAGTCGGCTCATGTAACCAGAGGATAAATAGATATTGAGAAAGACTCCTGAGCCATCTCAAACACATTGAGCCGGCTCAGGCTGAGTTTTAAACTAATATTTGAATTGATATATCACTCAATATATTTCATGAACATAGAATCAAAGAAATATGTTCAAAAGATTATTTATTGGGATTTCAAGTTACCGGGTGTTACACTAGGAGGCAACGGCGAGGCCGGCAGGCGACGAGGCGGTGGCGAAAAGACGATGGGGTAGTAGGAGGTACAGGAAGATGATAATGGTGGTGATGGTGGGAATTTAAAGAAGGAAGATGATGATGGTGGTTGTAGTGGTGGTGGTAGGAATTGGAAGGAGGAAGACGGTGGTGATGGTTGTAGGGTAGCGGTGGAGATTTGGAAGGTGTTGATGGTGGTAGGAATTTGAAGGTGGAAGAAGACGGTAGTGTTGGGGATTTGGAGGAAGAACGTGGTGGTGCTGGTTTGAAAGAGGAAGAGGATGATGATGGTGATGGTGGTGGAGATTTGAGGAAAGAAAGTAGTGATGGTTTAGGATGAGGATTTGAAGGAGGACGATGTTGGTGGTGGTGATGAGGATTTGTAGGAGGATGAAGAAGAAGATGGAGGTGGGGGTGGTGTCGGAGTACGCCGGCATGGCGGCGAGCGGGTGGTGGAGGAAGGAGGAGGATGATGGGTTTGAATTAAGATTAGGATATAATTAAGAGTAATTTGGAAATAATTGATGACATGCCGGTTAAGGTGACGTGGCGTAGACATGAAGAGTTAGGGCTGACGTGGTGCCGTTAAAATGGATAGTTTTTATTTTCTATTTTCAAAGTATTGGTAGTTTCGTGGACAACGCTGAAGCTGAAACTATAAGGGAGTTTTGTAAAGTTAAGCCTTTCTTTTATAATAATTATTGGGAGGTTATTAGGGAGGACTTTATGCCCATCGTTAGGTACAGGGATGGATATGGAGGGAACTAAAATGCCTATGCTGTGGTTATTCATCATAAAATCGGAGGTACTTAAGGTTTGTGAGTTGCAACCAACAGTTTACTTAATGGGTCCTTCAAAATTATCATGAATACTATAGGGAGCGATTGAGTGAGGTGCTTAATGATATTGTGGAGAAGGAACAAACTATTCTTTCAAGGGTAGAAGCATTTTAGACTCTATGGTCTATACACGAGATGGTTTTCCAATGTTCAACTTGATTATAAAAAGCCTATGATTCGGTAAACTAGAATTGTGTCGTGTAAACAACAGCAAGCTAGTTCGAGCAAAAGAAAAGTTCAGTAGAATAATTCTACGGTATTAATGAATAAAATCCTACATTAGCTTACCGATGTTCCCTGGTGTTCTACCCTTAAAGCAAAAACAGAGCAAGGTCACGGTTAAAACAAATGCTACACAAGCAGCAGCAACTAGACCCAAAATAACCCGAACTGACAGGTTGGCCTTGGATTTAGGCATAAAGTCTACAAGGAAAAAGCAATCAGATTGTGCAAGAAATCATTTTAATTGGCATCACATAGACCTCATTCTTTTGTGCAAAAACAAGTTGAGAAATTATTGGTAAACAGGAGGAATATAATATATACAAGAACTTACTTGGTGTAACTGCAATAGCTGATATAAGAGGTCCATATACACCTCTGCCGGGGATGCAATTAGTCCCGTTCCCCCTCAATTGAAAGCGGATCTCCAAGGTTCCTCCATCAACAATAGCAGAAAAGGTTTTTATACTCGCTCGTCCACTCCCGTTGGCTTCTCCGGCGATATTAAAGTCCTGCAAAACCTTCTGGCCCTCCGTATATGTACAAAGTATCACTACTAGTAAACAAAAGAATTTTTGTTATCAGACATAAGGCACTAAGGTGGAAGAAATTTTAAATTCTCAGCCCCCAACAGACACGAAACATTCACATGAATTCTATGAATGCCATTTTAATCACCAGTCTAAAGCATAAGGACACCAATTTTTGTATTATTTGGATACTCTTTTCCCTTCCATTGCATAGTTGAGAGATTTACGTTTCCTCTACCAGAGAACATTTAACAAGATTATTGGGCAAAAAAGTATCCAAATTGAATCGAGATTGGTAAACTCAACCGTCCACGTATACATTAATATACACAATTTTACTAATATTAAGAAGACTTAGGGCCTGTTTGGTTTGACTGTTGCGAAAAGAGCTTTTAGCAAAAGCGTTGTTGAAGAAAGCTCTTTAGCCAAAAGTGTTGTTGTAAAATGTGTTTTTTGATTTGAAAAGCTGTCTAATTCAAAAAAAAAAAACTGTTAGGAGTTGCAGAAGTGCTGTCGACTGTTTAAATGACCATAAATAACATCATTTTTCTTAATATTTGAAAGAAATCAGTGAAAGAAAATATCATTTTTCTTAATTTACAATTTACTTTAAAAAAATTCACAAAGATCTGCACAAAAATATCTGCAGAAAAATATTTGAGATCCATCCTCTCGATCTATGGATTCTTTGTCGAAGTCGAGAGGCTTCGATCGCCTGATGCATGAAGCTCAAAATTTAGAACTCGTCGATCAACCTCTGAATGATCGCGTCGAACTCGGAGGCTTCAATCACCTAGGGTTCTTCGTCATCATCAACTTTTAGGGCTTCGAACTAGGGAGATAATGAGAAGAGAAATCAAGTGCAAGGGTGTTGGACTTGGGTGATGATGATGAAGAGATGATAGGAACAAAAAAAAATTAAGAAGTTCCAAAAGCTTCATTTTTTAGCTTCTGAAAAGGAAGATTTTCTTTTCTTTTTGGGCATAGGGTTTGTTTGGTATTTTTTCTTCAAACATGTTTTTTTAGCTCCAAAAGAGCTTTTGGGAGCTCAAAACGCCCAACCAAACAGGCTTGGATGCTTGGAGTCAAGGTTTTTTTTTTAGTGGGGAGGAGGTAACCATGATCACCGGGTAAATCGTAACAAAGATGATGATGAAGAAGTGCACCTGGATGAATGTAAGTCCACGGTAGCGCTCCGACCGTCTAACAGACACCTAATGCGGAACAAAAACTTTTACAACTGGCGCTATCGCATACTATAACCCGGATCTGCCATTAAAGCTAAACTAACAAACTACAAAGTGGGTAGAAATGTTATACCGAACGATCCGAGTCCTTCGGTCTTCAACCATCATCCCACGCTTTGTTGCGGCTGCTCCGATCTGCTCGATCTCCAATCTTCTTGTCCAGGTGGCACCACATCGACGGATCTTTAAACGGGCTCCCGTCTCTGAACCGAGGCAACTCGATCATCAAGTTTGCTAAAAGAGATGACCAAGATTGATATAGATAATGAGTAGAACACTTTGTCTCGTTACGTCCAAAGCCATGGATGAACGGTTAATGAAGTTGCCTTTTGGATCGGGTGAAATGAGAAATGAGGCTATATAATTTCCATGAACCAAAACTATCATAAATCTTTTTTTCAAGCAACCATCTCCTTTCCCAAAAGAGGGGCCAGCCACTAAATAGAGGAGGGGGGTGAGTGTAGGAGGGGAGTGGTGACTACAAGGAAAAGATCTTAACAAATATCCTTCATGCATTACAAGAAACTTTAATGCAAAAGGTGACTCACTTTAAACACCTCATCAACTCATTAATGCAACAATGAGTCATGAAAACTTAGTCACCAATTCTAGAACCATCCATATGACTCACCCTCATGACTCACCCAAGTGAAGAAAAGATAAACCGCATTTAACCGAATGTTAAATACGGGTGATAGAAAACTGAAAACTGGCAACTTCCAAAAGCGATCCCGAAACGAATTTCAGGATAACTCTGTATCAGTATAAACATACCCGCATTTGTATTACGACCGAATACAAATGCAACTGAGACAAAGATATTATATCTACACAGTATAATACTCGGATCCGGCATAAACCAAAGCCGACCAGTATTATCTGCCTGAAATATGACACGTGCGTAAACGCACGTGCATTTTCCGAACCTTGCCATAAAACCATACGGCCTCTACAACGTTTCGTCCGAACTTAGGAAACTGTCTGTGGCGGACTCTAATGACTCATCAACACACTGGCACTGGGTATAACCACTAGCACGTCAGAGGTACGAGCTGTACGTAACGTTTGCCTATGTATTGATTGGAAGGGAAGCTGACGAGCGAACTCATCCATAAACCCTACAGAGCCTAACAATGACAATATACATACAGTCCGGTCCGTTCGTCTAAAGAGTATCGCATATCGAGTCTAGGGGGGTGGATAAAGTCAGACCCCTAATAACGCGATAATTCGTGTCGGTATGAAGCCCATCACCACCTGAGAAACTACTGATCCAAATCAGCAATTCTCCACTATCTCGGCCGAGGATTTCTAGTGATGGCCACCCGTGCACTGTGCGACATCAACCCCCAATATCGGGAGAGACGAATCCCCGACGATCCGCTCACTGCCTCCATGTGGCTCGGGACTGTACCCAAAAAATACCTGTTTGCACGTCTCCTTTGAGCGTGGTAGGGTAGAAATCAAAGCACAGTGGGAACTCACACAAGACAAATGATGATTTCAGGTCGACAAACTAACATGTACACATGTCACCGGGAACTACTATCTGATGATATGTATAATACCAACTAGCATGTTCCCGGCGAGTCCTGTCCGGTGTACTCATAACCCAATGAGCACCTGTATACATCTCAGGTGAACCAACTGACACTAATGGCTTGTGAGACCGGCCACCGCCCCTCGTCGGGGCCTCGACTGTATACACTAGTCTACTCTGGAGTATCGATGCCCTGTCTTGAAACTCCCACGACTAGGGACACTTTTAAGAATGTGCTTACAGACTCCAGCTCCCACGTATATGATTGTCATCATACTGCTGGTAGTCAAGCAAGAATCCTATGGGATCTATCATCATGCAATAGTGAACTAAAGCATGTATACGATGATAAAGACAAACCAGATAGCATACTATCATCTCGAGCAAGACTGTCATATCGGTATAGGTCCTGCCTCAATCATTGCAATCACGTACCTGCGATCGAATAATTGACTTTGAGGACACTATATCCAACAATCTCCCACTTGCACTTAAGATTAATTATTACAATGTCGCATACTCACAGCCCGTGTGATACCGAACATCCAACTCCTCTACTAATCAGTTTCACAAAGCTAGTTTGTAAATCTCTTGTGTTCGAGAAATAGCCTCAGTGAGTGGATCCGCCCTGATGTTTCTTTCTATGTCTCTCTTAATCTCAAGTTCGCGGAGAAAGCCATCTCCCGAATCGAGTAATACCTGTCTTAGAATATGTTTGAATATCTGATGGAACCTAGTTCATAAATGAACTCCAAATCCAAACTTCTTAGACTTTATTGATAACTGAACCTAATCAGTATCCAACACCATGCCTCTCACCGTATCCTCTTGGACCACCTGTCCATAATACTGTCCCTTGTCAGAGGGAAAACTATAATTCTGATAATGAGTCTGTCATCCATGTCACCTTGAAAGCCTGGAATGATAACCGTCTCCCGAAGGAGGCTGCCGTCATCAAATCCGTAGAACATACACTCATGTTCTAAAACTGCTTCCTTATATTTCTTCAGGATTGGATTAATATAAACTTATCGCAACTAGTGCAAAAACAATATCTGGTGTGGTACTTGACATCTCACGATTGACTCAATTGCCTAAGCAAGTGATCTGCCAATCATGTACATCTCTCTCTCCTTTAGTCTGTAAGACGCCTTTAGAGAGGGTGACTCCATCATCTGCAGGTACACCACCATGCCAGGAGTCATCTATTCTAAAATACCATTAGAATACTGTCAAAATACCCAGATTGGGAAACTACCCAATTCTAGATCTAAAAACCATAGATCTACTAACCAAAATGTCTGATATTATATCCATGTCCTTTGTGGAGAAACAACTGTGTGATGACCAAAGTACAACCGATCGTAGTATAGGAATTTTACTTTCTACTTTGTGAATGTCATCCAAATACCAGGACATCATACCCTACTACCTTCTTAACAGATCCATCCCCTATTCTGATGAAGTCAAAACCATGACTGTCACATCAAAATTAGATGATCTTATCTCCGCTATATCTGCTCAAGCCTATAAATAGACATAAGCTTCTTGCCCACTATTCTTCCGCTGCTTCCACTGATTACGACAGCCCTCTGGAAGAATAATATATACGTATACTTCTAAAGCTAGTTTAGAAAGACGCTATATTTATCCTCCCGCCGGGTCTCATAGTTTGGAACAACAGTAGTGTCAAGTCTGGGTAAACGAGAACCTCCCTGTCACCGTCCTTGAGGCTACCGGAGTACCTCTCGGGTGTCTGAGGTTACCCACCATGTCTGCGGAGTGGCTATTGGAATGTCAAACCTGATTGAATATATAGTTCTATTAAATTTTCCGTAATCGTTTGCGGTTCTGGAATCACTTCCAGTTCTACCATACTCCCACTACTGTTTTCTGAAAAAGTCCATTTTAATAAAACTGTGACGAGTCAAGAACAATATCACTATTGATCTTCCAGATGGTAGAAATGTTAACCCTCGTCAAAGCCAGGGTCAACCCACAAACTGCCATTACAGAAACGTGCCTTGAGTTATCCAGTGTCTGGTTTTAAGCATAAGCCGGACAACTCCCCGTATATTAACATCGTTAAGATATGAACCATTCTATATACAATATAGAAATAGAGGCACTAATTTAACTGGAACCAGATTCAAACCATGCAACTGTCTCCAGTGCATATCAACTTAATGAAGAGAGGCTAATCAATATTACTCAACTTAGGAATCCATCTAATTATGAGTAACCTGAAAGAGAAACAAGTTTCTCAAAACCGTTACTATCAACTGAATACCAGTCACAAGAATCTACATCTTCAATTTCTTTGAAGAATCCTGATACTTGCGATACCTGGTTCTCTACTTTATTCCTATACCCACAACTTCTCAAAACTTAGACATTGTATTTCTACGAAACACTTGTCTAAAAACTAGAGAAGTCATAAGTAAACAAAACATAGTATGAGGACCTACCCCTTTGTCCTGACGGACATTGGACAACATACAATACTCTGTACAAGTCCGCTGAGTTGAATAACTCATAACCTGTGCATCGTAGGTTGAAAACTGTACCCAGGCGATTTCCTCAAATATCACCAATTACAACGAATTCCGATATAATGAGGATGATCACCTAATTCCCAATAACTTACTCCCACTCATCATCTGTAAAACCATACAGATATGAGAATGAAACCTGGTAAATACATACCCTGGAGTAAGTATCTAATTGGGAAATCAGTTTTCCATTAACAATGCACTGAAACATGAAAATGTTTCGTAGGGGTATCCTGGTATTCTTAGTAATACCTCTTCTATAATCCAATTCATGACTATAACCGTATATTTCTTTGCCATCTCTCCAAATCCCTTTATTTGTCTTTTAGTCTTTACCTTCCGTACACCATCGTTAGGCTAAATGGTTTTCTTCCTTCCCTACCGTTCGGCACCAGCCTATGGTTTGGAAGAAGACTATCCAGTAAGCATAATAGGTGTACTCTCCTAAACCAAGGAGTACTCGCAACTTGAGAGAAGGTGATGATAAAAGACAACTGAATAATACCTTATTCTATTTCTCCCGAACTGGAGAAAAAAGCAAAGGTGAAAAAGGAGTGGCGATGAAGTACGTGGTTTGGTCGTGAATGATAACAGTCACAATTTACTTTGCCCTCTTTCTAATCCCTTTATTTTGTCTTTAGTTATTACTTTCTGCACACCTTACTTAGGCTAATTGGTTTTCTTCATTCCCTACCTTTCGGCACCTGCCAATGGTTTGGAAGAACACTATCTAATAAGTGTAATAGGTGTACTCTCCTATACTAAGGAGCCCTCGCAACCTGAGAAAATGTGATAATAAAAGACAACTGAATAAACCAATTCTATTTCTTCTGAACCTGGATCCATCCTCGAAGAAGTCCCTTCGAGTTCGTATATAACCATACGATGGATCTATCCAATGGAAGTGGGTGTCCGTAATAATACGGGGTGTTCTGAGAAATACAAAGGGTAAAAGAAGGAGCGGCAATGACTTATGCAACTTTAGACAATCCAAAATCCAGTATTTTAAGAAGTTTCGGTCAACTTGGTCACTGAGTCATAGTCTAGGGTCGGTCAAAGGTTGCTGCCACAGAGAGAGAGAGAGAAGAAACACTATGCGTGTGCTCTAACCTAGATCAGAATGGTTATCACTTTATCTAATCAGGAAACCTCCCACTGTAATCTCAAATTCTCCTCCAAACCTGAAAGAAGAATTAGTCGGGATCACCCGAAGAGTAAACCAACTCATCAGTGAGAATCGGGATCCAACTATCATCGCATGATAACTTGATGGAAACCACTCAAGTTATCACACTCCAGAAGGTATGCGCATGCCTGGCAAGTTTGCTGTATGTTTGAAACTCCCGATGTAATTTTTGCCCCATGCTCTTATGACCTTGACTAAGGGCCAACAAATCATAAGTCACATGTCAAGTTCTTCCCGTCATTATCCAGGTTGATTTGAACCCACCCGTACATACTCTTGACTAAGGGCCAACAAAGTAATACGACTGTCCCAAACCAACGCATCTATCTATGCAACAAATGAATACCCAGCAGCTACCAAACACTATGCCTTGACTAAGGGCCAACAAACATAGCTTGAATACTACTGACCATCCATAAGACACGACGGAGGGTTACGGCTGGTTTTTGGCGAAAAACCTTTAACGTAATGAATTTGATCTCGTTGAAGGAACCAGATAGCTTTTTATAAAAATATAGTGGCGAAAAACCTTTGCTAAAGAGGTTACTCCCGGTGAAGGGATCTCGGCTCTTTCCTCGTGGAATGAGGTGCAGGATATTCCAACTGAATACCGCGATGCAAAGCAACTTGTAATCAACTATATTGAAGTTATTACCCTGACGCAAACTTCTGCCCAAGGGGCCACTCCCGGTGAAGAGATCTCGGCTCTTTCCTCGGGGAATGAGGTGCAGGATATTCATAACCGAATATCACTATGCAAAACAAAAGGAAACGTCTTTGTAATAACACTTTTTAAATTGGTTCCAACAACATCAAATATAGGTTTGTTTTTCTTGCATTGATAAGAATCAACGCAGTCCCATCAATTAATCACACCAGAAAAGAATGAAAATAAAATGTACGTATATGCCATCCGCATTCGTCACTGGCTCCCGTCATCACCCGTTAGGTTACTTAACTAACGACAGAGCGGGGACTGGATTAGCTTTGGTGTAAAACATATACAACATCTAATAGTATATATACCAATATACAATAATCGCTCCAGGCGTGATAATATGCAACATTACAGAAAAGTAATAAGCATCACAGAACAATATAGATAATCTGGGATCCCCGGGTTTCACAGAGCCGCTACTGAAACCCGACGTTCCTCTGGTCGTGTGGATAGCCTGTGCAATGAAACCTAGACCCCTACGGGTACGGCAAGTTATCCGCTAAAACCTGAAGCGAGGCAACCCCCTACAGCAAAGTGAATGGACCACCCGGCACTTCACGGAATCAGGTAATTTGAGCACCCCTCCTTAGGTCAACCTGTACCCCCTACGAGTGCGGCGAATGGTCTGCCAATTCTAGAGTAAGGTCCCTCCAGAACCCGGCTATCCGTGCACCCCTCCGCGGGGTAATCCTAGTACATAAAAGAAAATATATACAACGGGTACATCGACCTCAGCCCGGTCGTGTCCCAAAAAGAATATTATACAAACAGGCAGTGACGGCAGTCCACATGTTGGACGCTCGTTGATTGTTTCGAAAGAGTGTGTTTGTAGTTTAACCGCAATCAATAACGGTGTCGCGTGTAGCTAGACCGAGATGAGTACGGGTCGTCCTCTGGGAAACGTGGAACCTTTTACTTTTACTTTAGATGTGTTGAGAAAGAGAGGGGGGATAAAGAATTTTATAGAAAGATTTCTAGATCTACGTTAAACAAGAATGTAAAATATAGATCTAGATTATTTTAAAGATGTAATTAATATAATAAGAGGGCCTGTAGGGTTTGTTAGGATTTAGCAGTTATGGACGATTAATTAAAAGTTACCCTTTTTATCCATTAATAGATTTAGAACTAGAACGACGGTGATGCGTGTAGATTAGGGTTTCTGGAGGGAAAAGGAATCCCACTCTTAACCCTTATCTCGACACGGAACTCCGTTCATATCTAGCCTTTACCAAAACAATCATTAATCTAATCTCTAATCGCGGTCGGAACTAGCAAAGAATTGCTAGCGCGCCCGATTAGGATGTTAATGATTCTTTTGATAAAGTTCCTAAACTTTATAGGACTTAAAAAGGGTTTAGTTATTTTCATCATCCATTAGCCTACCCTAATCCTACGAACCCTAACAAGCGGAGAATTACTCGCGCATGTTGGGAGAAGAAGATGAAAAGAAAGAGAGGGAAAACATAATGTAAAATGCAAAAAGAATAAAATAAAACAACTACCTTTATTAATCAACTTGAACAATCTACACTTTGATTCCTTAGAAAATGATTACAAAGACTAGTTTGCTTCTCGATCTCTTCCAAGGAGGTAGATGAACAATTGATGATCAGCCTGGATGCGTGAGCCGTCTTGGACTTCGTGATCTCTTCGGCTTGATAGCTTTTCCAAGAGGCTCTCGGTGCCTTTTTATAGTGCAAAGCCAGAATCTTATTGTTGAAAACTTGGTAAAATATAGCTTGGATTCACACCAGAAAATCTTGCCTTCCAATTCCACAAAAGTGCGGCGGATCCGCGGCCCAAGGGTGGGTTTGGCCGCGGATCCGCGCTCAATGGATGAGATCTTTTGATCAATTTTCTTTGGCTCTCTGATTTTGACATTTGGCAATCCTAGGCATCTTTAGAATTCAGAAATATTCTCTCGGTTGCTTCCAGACTTGGTCTCCAAGTTTTGCTTCTTAATTTGGCAAGTTTTCTTCAACAAATTGATTTGTTTGTTAAATCCTTCATAACAACTTGGAAATATTCTGCACAACAACTCAAATAAGATTTTAGTAGACTTTGTTCTACTAGGATTAGATCAATAATATTATTTGCATACATTTTCCTACCAAATGATAATTAACATATATTAACACATGGAAAATAATGTTTTTACACATAAACCCTCATATGTATAATATATTATAATATAGTCCTTTTTTAATATGAAAATGGTAGGAAAAATGTAATACAAGTGTGCAGTTTTATCAACTGAACAAATACCCCCAAACTTATCTTTGATCGTCCCGAGAAAACTAGTTTATTTAAGAGGAGAAAAAGAAAGGAGAAAACTAAGCACACTTTCGTAGGCAGACACGATTGCACTGAGCACGTGCAACAAGCCGTTAAACCTCTAGGTGTCCCTAGTAGGAGGAGTGTTGTCTCTTGAGGGTTTTCAGCGGATTACACCCACAAAATCCAATAACAAAAGAAAGATGGTGAAATTTACATATAAAGACAAGAACCATAAAAGAAATACTTTGAAAAGAAGAGTTTCCAACTATACTAGCTTTTCAGTTGTCATGAGCCCTATCTTAATAGTCATGAAAAAATGTTAGAAATCACATCATCCCTCAATAAAACATCGTCTTTATTCTTCATTCCTACCTTTCATCCAAACATTGATCATATAACCCCACGTGTGTGAAATGGACATCCCTACACTCGGAGTATTCAATTCAAGCTATCATACTCTTGTCCATCTACCTTAGTACTTTTTAATTTGATGAATATTAAGATTCGCTCACACATGTTCATGCGACCGTTAATACTTCTTAAGGTACTAACCGACCGATTACTTATGTGCTTGCTGATTAGGTGATAATATTTTCCTCGTCTTGCACCACCTAAGGCTTAGCAGTGACTCCCAGACCAGTTGGCCTTAGGGTACTAGGTGAAGAGGCACCCTCGCTATATTTTTTTATTGCTGCCTTGGCGATAACAAAACCAGTGTTCATTTTTCTCTTTTCACCATTTTTATATTTTCTTCATCATTTTTTTTCTTCATACTTTGGCTTTTAGACAAGAGCATTTCAAGGTATCCTCTACTATCCCGAGTTTCAAGACGTGTGCAAGTGCATATAGTAGGGTATCAACATTCAAATGTTCAGCTTCCAGAATAGAAACTATTTTTCAGACTTATTTTTATCCTCAGATTAGTGACTTCCTTCATCTTACTAACCCTTGGGACAACAGCTCATAACTACTTATTACTAGTTCGTTTATGAAAACTTCTAATTTTCTTGGTTTTCTTAAACTATTCCTATCTTTTGGATGTAATTTTTCACTTTCTACTCTTTTGTTATAAAAGAATTTTTTTTTTATATAAATCATTGAAAATGTTGTGCTTATGCAAAATATGATGCAAATTGATGTGTAAATAAGGACAAACCTCCCCCAAAGCTGTTTACAGCAGTGTCCTCACTGATGTCATCTGTTAAGCTCAAAAACCTGTAGACTTGGGAGGAAATTATTAATGGTGGCAAGAATATATGAAAGTGAAAATCCTTCCCCAAACTTATTTTAGGCTCACAATTTTGTAAAAATCATTTTTTTTCAAGAGCCAAAATATACCACCCCTCCCCCAAACGTGAGTTAAACAATTTTAATCTTTTAAAAATCATATGAGGGGGTCAAGGTCATTGGTCAATGCCAAGCTTTGCAAAGACCGAAGGTCAACACCAACCATTCAAAAATTTTATCAATGAAGTACCAAGGTTGGTGGAAGAATATGTCACCTTTCGACGAGAAGAAGTGGGGAGGTGACAAGAGGTGTAATGGAAAAGGATTGCGTCTCAATTTGGAGAGACGACACAGTGATAGTAATGATGGATTACTCGCATTGTCATGATTGTCCAAAAGAGGGGGTGGAGGTCCAATTTCTTCATCTTGGAGTTGATTCATCTCAACACCCGTGTCTTGTAAAAATGCGAGTTCATCAGCGAAAATTTCCTCAAAGCTTTCATCGATACCCCGAAAAATAATGTCATCAGAAAAAATGGGGTGATCGTCAGACTCAATATAAAGTTCCTCATTAGATGTTGACCCAGACAATTCGGTGGAAGAGTAAATGGTTGGGTCAAACAACAACATATGAAAAGAGTCTGTATCATGAGGTTGATCAAATTCGCTGCTGTCGACATCCATTAATTCGACAGAACACACATGAGCATAAGGTTCGGAGGGTTCACTTCCCAACTTGTAAATGTTAAGCTCAATTGACTTCTTTCCAAAGGATAGGGTCATAGAGCCATTTCTACAATTAATTACTGCGTTGGAAGTGGCCAAAAAGGGTCGACCGAGTATCACCGGAATTTGATTGCGTGGGTTTGCTACAGGTTGTGTATCTATAACGATAAAGTCCACAGGAAATATGAATTCCCCGACTTTGATTAACACATCCTCTAGCTCACCCCTAGGTTAGGTGATAGATCGATCGGCCATCTGAAGAGTGCAACGCGCAGGTTTTAACTCTCCGATCCCTAATTGCTCATAAACAGAATACGGAAGCAAGTTTACACTAGCACCTAGATCGAGTAGAGCACGATTGATATTTTTACCCCCAATGGAAATAGAAATTGTAGGACTTCCAGGGTCCTTTCGTTTCTTGGGTAGTTGTTGTGTAAAAGCAGTGCTCACATTACTCGCAAGGAAAACTTTTTTAGGTACTTGAACTTTTCTCTTCCTAGTGCACAAGTCTTTTAGGATTTTCGCATATGACGGAACTTGTTGAATAGCATCTAGGAGAGGAATGTTTATGTTAACTTGCTTAAAAATTTCCACGATCTTCTCCATTTGTGGACTTGGTCTGTTGCCCCTTAACCTGTTTGGATAAGGTGCTTGATCAATAAGTTTTGGGTCCAACGTTTGTGGAGAAAACTATGGGGATGGATTCGATCCCAAAATTGGAGTGGGAATCGACTTAGATAGATATGGCGAAATGTTCGAGCCTTGGGGAAAACGAAGAATAGGCTCGGATGAAAGTGGAAGACTAGACGAATTAGGGGAAGAAGAAGAAGAAGAAGGGGTATCAAATGTGTCACTATCATCAAATTGCTCACCCACTTGGTTATTCAGCACTCTCCCCGATCTCAACGTAGTAATGGCATTCACATTATGACTTTGTGAATGGCCAGGATTCGGTAGGGGTTGAGATGGGAGTTTCCCTTTCTCTCTCGTACTCATTGCGGCGTTTAACTGTGCGATTTGGTTTTCTATTGATTTAATACTCTCACCATGGGAGGAGGAGTTTTTCGTTAGGGTATCAATAGAAGACCTTATCTCAGCCGAATTTTGCATGGATTGTTTCATGAACATATCCAAAGTTTGTGCAAGTGAGTTGTCAGTACCGGCCATTGTGGTGTAGAAATGTTGGCCGGATTTTGGAAATTTTGTGACTGAAAGGGGGGCTGATTCTGTGGTTGTGGTTGCTGTGGAGGAGGTCTTTGATAATTACTTTGTTGGTTTTGATTCCAAGCAAAGTTAGGATGATTCCTCCATCCTTGATTGTATGTGGAAGAATAAGGGTCGTTTCTAGGTCGCTGCTGAAAAGCAGCATTAGCTTGAAACGATGCATGCATAGGACATTCTTCCGTTAAGTGTGAAGGATCCGAACAGCAACCACAGACAGTCTTAGGAAGCGTGACCTGATTTAGGGAGAATGTTGAGAACTTGTTTTCAATAGCATCGAGTTTCTTCTGTATCGCTGCCATTTCGGCTTTCACTGCGATAGAAACATCGAGCTGGTGAATACCTCCCTTAGTTGAAGGTGGTCTTACGCTTTCCCACTGCAACGTGTATTCAGCAAGGTCTTCCAGATATTTCCATGCTTCATCGTCATCTTTAAACATGAAATTGCATTGACACATTGTTTCAAGCATCTGCTTTGTCGCTGGATTAATGCCCTCATATATAATCCGACATAAATCCCATCTTTGTATTCCGTGATGGGGGCATTGGACAAGCAGATCTTTGAAACGTTCAAAGCACTTCCAAAATGGTTCATTGGGAAGCTGGGTGAACTGGTTGATCTCGCTCCTAACATGTGCAGTCTTATGATTTGGGTAAAACTTCTTAAGAAATGCTACGACGAGTTCATCCCAATTAGCGATAGAGTGTGCGGCAGTATTATAAAGCCATTTTTCTGCCAAGTCGCACAGTGTGAATGGGAGAAGACGTAAGCGCATAGCATCTAAAGTCAATTGTGAAGTACCCATCATTGCGCATACGTTTTCGAATTTGGTGATGAAAACGTACGCGTCTTCCGACTCAAGCCCGTGAAATTTGGGCAGCAGATTGATGTAGTGGGGTTTAATTTCGAAATTATCCCCATTAGGTGGTGGAAGAGATAGACAAGTGGGAAGAGGACCACGAATAGGATAGCATCTCTCTTGGAGAGAAATGCGCGGTGGATTCTGCTCACTTGCGGGCGGTAGCAGCGTGGTGTTATACTCTGATGGAGTGCCGTCCATCTCGGTTGATGTGGTGTGTGGTGGGGGAAAAGAAGATGAAAAAGTACCGACTTCGGCATCGATAGCAGGAACGCGGACAAGACTGGCACTAGGATCGCGTGTCCAGCCGAGCATGCACTAAGCGGGTTTAGTGCAAGTGGCAGCGTGTGTATGATTTTAAAATTGGCTTGTTTTGAAAAAGTGGGACTCAAGACAAATCTCCCTAATATGCACAAGCAACCCTAGAACTAAGGTTACCTAGGTCCAGTCTCTAGACCGCTCATAGACTTCCAAAGGACAAGCCGCAGGATAAATCCTCTACCGCCTCCGTACTACCCTTGTAGCCAGATAAGTGCCAGGTAAGTGGGAAGGAACCACGTCGTGGGCCTAATTAAAAACCACTAGTCTTTGTCACACTTGCCTAGGCACTACAAAAGTAATGCGGATAAACGATAGATTACCCACGACCTTCCTCTGTCCTTATTGAGCGCGACAGTCCTTAGAGTCTGGTCTAGATATTTTTTAAATTAATGAAGGGTTGATATATATGCTTGGTTTGTGATTTGTGGGGCTTAGGAAGGGTGATGAAATCCCCACCTAATCTTGATTTGGTCTTTGCCTCTTAGAGTCCGTATTAAAATATGCAAAACAAAACCAATCACAAAACTTTTGCAAAAAGATTTTTGAGCGGCGCAATTTTGCAAAGAATCCTGCAGAAAATAGATTTTATTGGATTTGGGGAGAGAGAGAAGGAGTTAAGAAAGATACCAGAGAAGATTTATTCCCTAATTCCTCTAACTTGCCGCGGTTCCGCCGCAGAATGGGTGCTTTTGCCGCGGTTCCGCCGCGTGGCAGAAGGAACAGTTGATGAAATTTTTTGTATGGCTTTTTGTGCTCCTCTGGATCTCTAAAAATGTCTATGTTTCCTGTTTCCTCAAGTTTGTGACTCCAGATTTCCTCGCAAAAATTCACGCACAAATCGTTAAATATGCAATTTGCAGTTTTGTTTTAATAATGATATGACTCGTCTAAGAATTCAACACAAATAGTAAAAATAAAAAATTACGCACGTATCCCCGGCAACGGCGCCATTTGATTGTTTCGAAAGAGTGTGTTTGTAGTTTAACCGCAATCAATAACGGTGTCGCGTGTAGCTAGACCGAGATGAGTACGGGTCGTCCTCTGGGAAACGTGGAACCTTTTACTTTTACTTTAGATGTGTTGAGAAAGAGAGGGGGGGATAAAGAATTTTATAGAAAGATTTCTAGATCTACGTTAAACAAGAATGTAAAATATAGATCTAGATTATTTTAAAGATGTAATTAATATAATAAGAGGGCCTGTAGGGTTCGTTAGGATTTAGCAGTTATGGACGATTAATTAAAAGTTACCCTTTTTATCCATTAATAGATTTAGAACTAGAACGACGGTGATGCGTGTAGATTAGGGTTTCTGGAGGGAAAAGGAATCCCACTCTTAACCCTTATCTCGACACGGAACTCCGTTCATATCTAGCCTTTACCAAAACAATCATTAATCTAATCTCTAATCGCGGTCGGAACTAGCAAAGAATTGCTAGCGCGCCCGATTAGGATGTTAATGATTCTTTTGATAAAGTTCCTAAACTTTATAGGACTTAAAAAGGGTTTAGTTATTTTCATCTTCCATTAGCCTATCCTAATCCTACGAACCCTAACAAGTGGAGAATTACTCGCGCATGTTGGGAGAAGAAGATGAAAAGAAAGAGAGGGAGAACATAATGTAAAAAACAATTAAATAAAACAACTACCTTTATTAATCAACTCCTTCAAACTACACTTTTAATCCATAGAAAATGATTACAAAACTTGATTTGCTTCTCGATCTTTCCTAAGGAGGTAGTCGAACAGTCGATGATCAGCCTGGATGCGTGAGCGTCGGGAGCTTCGTGATCTCTTTGGCTTGATAGATTTTCCAAGAGGCTCTCGGTGCCTTTTTATAGTGCAAAGCCAGAATCTTATTGTTGAAAACTTGGTAAAATATAGCTTAGATTCACACCAGAAAATCTTGCCTTCCAATTCCACAAAAGTGCGGCGGATCCGCGGCCCAAGGGTGGGTTTGGCCGCGGATCCACGCTCAATGGATGAGATCTTTTGATCAATTTTCTTTGGCTCTCTGATTTTGACATTTGGCAATCCTAGGCATCTTTAGAATTCAGAAATCTTCTCTCGGTTGCTTCCAGACTTGGTCTCCAAGTTTTGCTTCTTAATTTGGCAAGTTTTCTTCAACAAATTGATTTGTTTATTAAATCCTTCATAACAACTTGGAAATATTCTGCACAACAACTCAAATAAGATTTTAGTAGACTTTGTTCTACTAGGATTAGATCAATAATATTATTTGCATACATGTTCCTACCAAATGATAATTAACATATATTAACACATGGAAAATAATGTTTTTACACATAAACCCTCATATGTATAATATATTATAATATAGTCCTTTTTTAATATGAAAATGGTAGGAAAAATGTAATACAAGTGTGCAGTTTTATCAACTGAACACTCGTCTCGCAATAACAAATGTACAAATAAATCCAAATAGCACTACCATTGCACACTGCTATCCACCACGACATATCCGCAACATCACAGCACAACACAGAACATCAACAAGAATGTTACGTTCGCAAACCCGTCTAAAAGGACTATATCAATTAGACGCGGTTTACCGCTCAAATGACATTCCCGGTCGGAGATATAATGTAAATAATGCATACTAACAAATTTAAAATTTCGATCGACAAAACTTCCCGAAGTGGGCCCCACGTACATCTGCTGTACAGTAACTAAATCTGGGCCCAAAAAATATATACCAAAACCACAATTTCCCAAGTTGAAGCACCAGATGAAAATTAGCCCACTGATTCACCAAGACGGCCGCGGTTCCGCGGTCAAAGCAAGGAGTTGACCGCGGATCCGCGGTCATATGGTCGAATCAGTGGACCGTATTTCTTCTGAATTCATTAAAAAGCCTGCTCTATTTTCTGGTATGGTCAAAATGATTTTTAGACAACATTTAAAATCAACAGAAACTTTAAACTTGGAAATTGCGATTTCGAAAATTTTGTTCGATCGATGTTTGAAACGCGTTAGCACAAGTTAGTAAAGCTTAATGGTGAGGCTCCGATACCACTGTAAGTCCACGGTAGCGCTCCGGCCGTCTAACAGACGTCTAATGCGGAACAAAAACTTTTACAACTGGCGCTATCGCGTATTATAACCCGGATCTGCCATTAAAGCTAAACTAACAAACTACAAAGTGGGTAGAAATGTTATACCGAACAATCCGAGTCCTTCGGTCTTCAACCATCATCCCACGCTTTGTTGCGGCTGCTCCGATATGCTCGATCTCCAATCTTCTCGTCCAGGTGGCACCATGTCGACGGATCTTTAAACGGGCTCCCGCCTCTGAACCGAGCCAACTTGATCATCAAGTTTGCTAAAAGAGATGACCAAGATTGATATAGATAATGAGTAGAACACTTTGTCTCGTTACGTCCAAACCCATGGACGAACGGTTAATAAAGTTGCCTTTTGGATCGGGTGAAATGAGAAATGAGGCTATATAATTTCCATGAACCAAAACTATCATAAATCTTTTTTTCAAGCAACCATCTCCTTTCCCAAAAGAGGGGCCGGCCACTAAATAGAGGAGGGGGATGAGTGTAGGAGGGGAGTGGTGACTATAAGGAAAAGATCTTAACAAATATCCTTCATGCATTACAAGAAACTTTAATGCAAAAGGTGACTCACTTTAAACGCCTCATCAACTCATTAATGCAACAATGAGTCATGAAAACTTAGTCACCAATTCTAGAACCATCCATATGACTCACCCTCATGACTCAACCAAGTGAAGAAAAAATAAATCCGCATTTAACCGAATGTTAAATATGGGTGATAGAAAACTGGAAACTGGCAACTTCCAAAAACGATCCCGAAACGAATTTCGGGATAACTCCGTATCAGTATAAACATACCCGCATTTGTATTACGACCGAATACAAATGCAACTGAGACAAAGATATTATATCTACACAGTATAATACTTGGATCCGGCTTAAACCAAAGCCGACCAGTATTATCTGCCCGAAATATGACACGTGCGTAAAAGCACGTGCATTTTCCGAACCTTGCCATAAAACCATACGGCCTCTACAACGTTTCGCCCGAAGTTGGGAAACTGTCTGTAGGGGACTCTAATAACTCATCAACACACTGGCACTGGGTATAACCACTAGCACGTCAGAGGTACGAGCTGTACGTAACGTTTGCCTATGTATTGATTGGAAGGGAAGCTGACGAGCGAACTCATCCATAAACTCTACAGAGCCTAACAGTGACAATATACATACAGTCCGGTCCGTTCGTCTAAAGAGTATCGCATATCGAGTCTAGGGGGTGGATAAAGTCAGACCCCCAATAACGCGATAATTCGTGTCGGTATGAAGCCCATCACCATCTGAGAAACTACTGATCCAAATCAGCAATTCTCCACTATCTCGGCCGAGGATTTCTAGTGATGGCCACCCGTGCACTGTGAGACATTAACCCCCAATACTGGGAGAGACGAATCCCCGATGATCCGCTCACTGCCTCCATGTGGCTCGGGACTGTATCTAAAAAATACCTGTTTGCACGTCTCCTTTGAGCGTGGTAGGGTAGAAATCAAAGCACAGTGGGAACTCACACGAGACAAATGACGATCTCAGGTCGACAAACTTAACCTGTACACATGTCACCAGGGAACTGCTATCTGACGATATATATAATACCAACTAGCATGTTCCCGGCGAGTCCTGTCCGGTATACTCATAACCAAATGAGCACCTGTATACATCTCAGGTGAACCAACTGACACCAATAGCTTGTGAGATCGGCCACCGCCCTTCGTCGGGGTCTCGACTGTATACACTAGTCTACTCTGGAGTATCGATGCACTGTCTCGAAACTCCCACGACTAGGGACACTTTTAAGGATGTGCTTACAGACCCCAGCTCCCACGTATATGATCGCCATCATACTGCTGGTAGTCAAGCAAGAATCCTATGGGCTCTATAATCATGCAATAGTGAACTAAAGCATGTATACGATAATAAAGACAAATCAGATAGCATACTATCATCTCGAGCAAGACTGTCATATCGGTATAGGTTCTGCCTCAATCATTGCAATCACGTACCTGCGATCCAATAATTGACTTTGAGGGCACTATATCCAACAATGAATACATCAAACAAGCGCTTCCCAGTGAAGTTAGATGTTTGATTATCCGTGAACATTATCTCGGAAAAATGGAGTTTCACTGTGTAATTTCTTTTCTGTAAGCACAGCCCATAGTACTTGAAGGATAGAGGGTTAAGGCGAACTCTCATATACAATTCTGGATTACTCATATTCAGCACTGATGTGTTTGTAGCAATGTATTTTTGCCTTGGAATTTCCATTGAAGTCTCCTGTGCTACAAGCCCATTTTCCACTTTTAGAAATAGCATATATCGATGTACCCTGCTCCGATGTGCCCTCTTCGTACTCATGACTGTCGGTTATCACTCTTTCACCTCCACAATTTATGAACAATTCATAATCTGCATGGTACATAGGATGCATACAACCAATAATTTTACCACTAGTGTTGTAATTTAATTTCACAAATCACATAGAGAAGAAAAAAAATAATTTCTGTACCCACTTTCAGTATCACCATCACACGGGAGGTTCCTTCTAAAGCATGAAGCTATCCTGTTAAAGTGCAAAGGAAAAGAAGCAGGATGATCATGGATTTTGCAGTATAAACTCAAATTGAAGATTGTGATAAAATTAAAAGGATCTTACGGCTCGCTATATGTGGGTGAAATAACTAGCAAGTAAGTTTCTGCAAGTGAAGTAAACATCCATTTGACGAAAAATTAAATACCAAGCGGAAGCAAATTGAAGGGAATGGGGACAGAACAGAGAAATCAGTAATCCTTGCACATTTTCTTGCTGGCAACTACATTTTCTTGCTGGCAACTACTTATATCTTATAAGTAGACAACTACTTATAAGATATATCTCTGCAAATTTAAACCAATAAAAATGTATTGTTCTTGTATTGGAGTTTCTCTAAGTATCCAAATACAGACACGATGAAAGTTCTTCATAGAATAAAACTTACATATTCTGTTGGCTTTTCAAGATCCAAGCAGGTATTGAACCGGTCAAAAAGTTGTTCGTCAGGTACCTTTAGGGACCAAAATTGCATCAACATAATAGAAAAATTAGTGAAGGGCTAACTAAATCATAAGTATGAAAAATAATAACCATGTGATAAGGAAATGTGTTGTAATAAATGTAAGCAAAAGACCGTCGTTTACATACAACTTATACTTTCCAGCCCTTCAAAATTCCTTGGAATTTCACCGGTCAAGTTGTTGAAGCTTAGATCTCTGGGGGGAAAAAGGTTTTCTTAGGAAAATTTCATTTTGAAATTAAGGATTTATAAATGCAAGTATGGAATATAATTTTAGTAAGTAACTAAACATGAACTTTCTGACGCAAACTATGAACTATATCTACAAATACGTGTAAGAAATAATTTTTTTGACATTAAAAATTAACCGTGCAAGTAACTAAATTTTTTGTAACAAATTTTTAATAATGAGTTAGTACTTAGTAATGTCATCAACATCATCATCTAAGCGTTTTCCCATAAACCATGAAGCAAAGCCATGAAAGTTTTGACTAAGTTTACTGCCTGTTATCGACATGATGTCAACCTATTGATTGGTGCCAAATATCTGGCTGATAATTATGTGCAAAAGAGAGCTTTAACATACTTAAAAGTACTTATTATACTTTAAATAAGGCAAAATTGACATAAGAACTAGAAAACAGGAGTAACTGTACAAGTTAGATTTCTATGATATGAACGTACAAGTTGCTCCCTCCTATAAGTTCGATTTGATACTTATACTAAATCTTACAACTCTCAATTTTTAATCATTTATGGTCGCTATTTACTGATATATTTAAAACCAATTAGAAAACTTCTCAGTTACCTAATTGTAAGAGCTTAATCTAAATCTTTAAAAACTGTGCTGTATCTTTTCAGACAAAGTGAGACAGACACTTTGTTTAATGACTGCAATCTCAACATCACGGGCGAACATCTCCAAAATGGGTTACTATCTAATAGTTGATTCAATATACCAGCATCACATATATAATATGAATGAGTTAGGTTCTTGACTATCTAGGTTATCATAGGCTAGGAGAGGGCGGAAGAGCAATAAACAACACAAGGGCGTTGACAGATAAGGACTACTGAGTTATTGATCTCAAAACAGGAGGCAGAATAACCTGCAACATACAAGTCCGTCGGATTTTTAACGTTGCCGAGTGTCTCCGGTAACTGTCCGATGAAGTTATTCACAGAAAGAAGTATACATAAGCAGAAGAGAAAAAAGAATGAACTAAAAACAAGTCGGTTTAAGTGTTGCATGCAAAGAAGTACCAGAAGCAGTCATGGTGAGCCTCACAGTCGATTTAAGTTGATTAAGTTTCCAAGCGTTGAAGGAAGCGGGCCCAAAACAACAATCATCTGAAGAGTGTCCATGATTTTAATCAAGAATAAAGTAAGATTCTGTTTTTCTCCTCAGGGATTCATCCAGAGATTCTGTTTCCAATGAGGCTCTCCTGTAAAAATGGGTAATTACTGATACGGTATTTCTCAGGGTTGTAGTTAGGAATTAAGATTTAGCCAAAGAGACCGAAGAATTATATTACAAGATGGTGAGAGGAAGAGAAGCCCATGCTGATGGAATAGGCCCTTTGAAATAATTGCCTGTGAGATCTCTGCTAATTAACCACAGCAAAACCACAAAGTCAAGCTAGAGTTAAATCACATCTAATACAAAAAATGGTAATTCATCGACTGCTAGAGTACTGGAACAAAGCACAAACAACACGATCACTTACAATACTTGTAGGTAGGTAAATTCTGCAAATTCTTAAGGCAGAAATCCGTTCAAGTTGAGACCCCAGAGCTGGCTGCATTTCCATTCAGCATAACATTATAAGAAAATTACCTCGCCGAGAAGAGATTATGCTATTGCAACTTATTCGTATGGGTATCCAGAACTATACATGCTTGTTACGTGACATATTTTGGTGGTTGTGTTGCAGTCGCAAGTGAGGTTTCGGGCCATGGGAGCGGTTATGCTTACCACCCACCTTCGGGCACCACCACATGGGATCAACACTGAAGTCCCAATCAATTCTCTTAGTCGTGGCTATTTTCCGTAGTGCTTTAACTGTTCAAAATAAAGATGTTGCATGATGAGGTTTTTATACCTAAACATTCCAACACAAGAATACTCTTGGCACTGTTCAAAATAAAGATGTTACAAGATGTTGCATGATTAATCAAACTTAAGTCTAAAACCAAATATTCTCATGCTACTAATATTGCATATGCTACTATCTATAATATGATATAATATTTTTCTAATAAGTGATATACGTACCTACATCTCCAACAACTCTTCAACGATGGTCTTCAATGGACAACATCATGCTCCTGACATCGGGCACGGGATAGAAGAAGTAACCACCGGAGTGGAGACCAACTTCATATAGGTCCTGTTAGGACCAAGTCTCCGGCCTCTCTCTCAACCACCGTGGTGCCCTCCGTGTGCGTCGTCTCGAAGTGGGGTCAGTATGATCGGATCGGTCTGTCCACTGAAATCAATCCCTGATATCTCCGCCTGCTCCACCACCCGCTCCTACACCCACGTTAAACATTAAATCATAAGTATGTCATTTAAATTTGAACTTATCAAAACAAAAAATTTATTCGAATTAGAATAAATATTAACACTTACGTAATACTCATGAGTAGCAGTGTCGGGGCATCGAAACTCGTCCGTGGCGGGATCTGTCGAGGTGTCTTGAACGACCAGATACACGGTCAACACGCTTGGTGTACCACCCTATGCCAGGGTTTGAGCTTTCCGCAATTCACCAAAAATTATATATATTATAAAATAACTTTTAATATTGCATTATATCAAAATAGATATATTGTAATTTACCAATGTCTCCATGGCATGAGTAATGTTTCTCGAGCCACCTGTGTAGATAGGACGACCCCTCTTCGCAGACTTCCGATTATCCTTGTTTTGAGCGGTCTGTTCTTGCACAATACAATCAGATTTAGTTTTCTAATTAAGCAACCAAAAAAAATAAATTATATACTAAACAATGAATTACATTTAAATAACAAAACAATTTACGCTAAGACTTATAATACTGGCACAAGCGAGGCCATGTATCTACATCGATTCTGATAAAGGCCGGAGACTGTAGGAGAGCCGCTCTCTCCGCCTCGAGGGTCGCCAGTCATAGCCTGTAGCAATCGATCTTCAGCTCGTTCTTATTATATCGGACCTTAGCTTGCATGTTCTTCATGAGGCCCAGGTAAAGAGCATGAAGATCGAGCACTCTGTCAGAGTGATCACGATCGGGTACAGGCTGAAAGTCGTAATCCAATTGCAAATACAAGAAAATAATGTTTTTAAATTATAAGTGTTAAATAATAGTAAATTTATTTGATAAGTCAAATGAAAATATATATTACTACTCGAGCCTGATCCTAAAAGAGGGCAAAGGAGCGCCGGTACTGATCGTCCAACTCAATGTGAAGAGAATACTACTTTTGGATATGACTCTCATCCCTTATATACCGGCCGACCTCCTCGGCATTATCGCCGGTATAGTGATAATCAGGGGTAAAGAAGAGAGAGAATGTTGTCTCTCCCTAGCTCTATTGGGCCTTAGCCCATGGGACTGATTCAACCCTCAAGTCCCCCTCTAGAGTTGTGGATGCCCTGCATCTACAAAATAAATAGATATACAAGCAATATCAAGATAAAACGGTATTTAGAATTCAAGAATTAATGAAAATTGAAGTGCGATATATACCTCCGACGACAGTAGCACTAGTCTGAACCCGGGTAGCAGCACAAGCGGGACGATGCTCCTCCGATGAGGAACAGCCGGTGATCCGGACGTGGATACATCCTCTCCAACTAGAAAATAAATTCTGATGATAAATTACTTGAAATTCATGGTTATTCTTAGAGGATATCTAAAATGAAAAAACTAATTTTCATAAGAATAAAGGCTGACTACATCTACCAAAAAAACAAAACTAATTGAGAGCTTAAATCATTTGCATTATGAAAATAGAGATATATGCAAATCCTAAATTCAAAGTGGTAGTTGTTAGTCAAATTTGGGCCCTATGGATAGGCTAGTATGTCCAAGTCATCGTCACTTTTATGAAAAAGATCTTATAGTTAAGAATACTAACCTGCAGACTGCGCGGAGGGTACAATTATTAAATATGCATGCAATATATGTATAGATCGTAGAAAATATGAAGTAATAATATAATATTACTGTTAACTTTTTCCGTTTCGTAGACGCATTAGACACCTTGGGAATATCTACTTGGATTTCATCATCAATATTATTTCTAAGCCACATAACTTTACGCTCAACCGAAAACAGCCCGTCTTTGAAGACAGACGGTCGAAGCACTCTAACTCTTCTCTCTTCTTCATCTTCATCATTGTCCTTAATACGATCTTCGAATTCTTGGACATCATAAATATCCATGGGTTTCCAACGGCATATGACACTCCATCCCGGATGCTTTAAGCACCGTGAGTAGTATACTTGAAACGCTTGTTGCGGAAAGATAAATGGATCGTCTTGACCGTAAAATCAAAGTGTGTTACACTGGTCAATCCATATTCATCTTTCCAAGTCTCGAGATTATTTCTCCACCTATCCATATCGGTTCGTGTATCGTACCAAATATACTGAAATATATAAAATGGTTTTGATCGTCCAGGATATTGGATACCAAGTATGCAATTTAAGCACCCATAATAAATCACACCATCGGATCCTATGGTCACAATCCCACTATTCTGGGTGGTTCAAAATGTTTCTATATCCTTAACTTCAAATTTGTATCCAAAGACACCGAATCATTTATAGTATGCAACCTCCATGTTCGGAAACTGAGCTAAACATTTTGAGTCTCTCTCTAATGATGCAAACAAGTTCGGATCGTGGATCTGACAAAATAAATTTTACGGCAAATACATAACGATATAAGTTTAGATAAAAACCGGTCACAATAACATGTGATTTGAACGACTTACATGATCTGCAACCTAATCGCAAAAATTATCCTGATGATATTTTTCCAATCGTTCATCATTCCAATTAGGATGCCTCTCACGTACTTTATCAATATGAATTTTGTTTTCAACAATAAATTATGACATCAACATTATATCATTTCATATATATATATATATATATAGATATATAACAATTACTCCAAAAAAAACTTACTTTTTAATTTCTTCAAGATATACGCTATTGAGGAGGATAAACCGCTATATCTTGTTGATAAACATGAGGTCTACTCTTTTATAATCAGCTTTAACATATGGCCTGTCCTGAATTCTCCAGGGCCGGTTAAGCTCCGTTTCAATATTCTCGTCCAGATAGCGGGAACAAAATATGATTATTTCATATAGAAGATAATCTTGCATGATATAACTCTTTGGTCGATTTCTATTTCGTGTATAATTTTTTAGAGTTTAGAGATATCTAAAGAAAAATATATTAAATAAATAAATACGGACATATAAGACAGCAATAATTTTACAAAATGCGTGAAATGAAAAATTTAACGTACCTTTTGACAGGTTACATCCATCGATATTGTACCCGTCCGGCAAACTTAGCCTCGGCTGCAAGATAGACCGTCGGGTGTATTATAATATCGAAGAACGGCGGCGGGAAAAATACACTCAAGCTTGCACAGTATCAAGAAAATCGAATTTTTTAGATTCTTCGGCGTCACAATATCCAAGATTTTAGCGCACAATTCCCTAAAAAAGCAACAAAAGTTATTGATTACTGGACCAACCGATTCGGAAAGGGAATTTCTGAGGGCTAATAGAAGAAGATACTCCATAATAATATGGTTATTATGACTTTTCAGTCCATCAATTTTGCCTTTCACAATTTTGATATTCTTACTAAATGACCCTGAGAAACATGTGGGAACTTTCAAATCATGTAACACCTGTAGGAATCTTTTTTTCTCTTGATGTGATATATGATATGCGGTATTGGGAAGTACAGGTTTACCTGCTATCGATTTAGAATGCAAATAAGATCAATTCTAAAGATCCATGCGAGCACGAAAGCTGTCTTTCAATTTTCTATCTTTACAAAAAAAGTAAGTTAAGTATGTGCTCGGATACTCTCTTCTCTATATGCATAACGTCCATACAATAATGCACTAAATTTTTTGACCAGTACGGAGGCTTGTAGAAAATGATTAACTTGTTCTAGTAGGGTAGTTTGTCATGTTTTGCCGGATCTATCCCGAAAGTCACATTATCGTAACTATCCCACTGAGCAATCACGTCCTCTCCGAACAATGAGGCTGGAGACCCAAGAAGCTCTTGATGACCATTAAAGTGAACATCGTCTAACCTGTATGGATGATCTAGTGGCAAGAAACGCTGATGACCGCAATAAAAAACTTTCTGCTAAAATTCAACCATTTCGATATTGTATCTTGGTGTCAGTAAGCGCATGCTTTATGATCATATACGGACCAACCTATAGTATTTCATACGCAGGAAAGTAATTAATTGCCCATATTAAAACCGCACGCATCATGAAGATTGTATCTGTATTTGCATCGTAATTCTCTACACCATCAATAAATAAAGATTTTAACTCATCTATCAGAGGTCGGAGATAGAAATCGCTATTGTTTTCCGGTTGTAGAGTGTTTTTCATCACCCCATTAAGATAGGAATACGCGTCGCTTGTTAGATGTATACAGATTCTCCCTGCCTAAGGTAAGCTGGAGTTTATTGATTGTGAGGATCCGAATCTTCTGTAGCTGCGGACTAAACTGCCGTTAATTACCCCCGCATTTGGAGCGAGAGAGCCTCTGATTGACGGGTAAAACTGGTCATGCGAACTCAATGTGCAGTGTACGTGTGTTGTGTTTTGAAGATATTTTGGATGTAACGGGGGCCTTACAGAGTTTACGGAGGTCCCGCTACCCGAATAGCGGGCTGAAGGTCAATGGGTCTAGCAGCTTTCTTGCGGGTTTCAGGGCTGTGCCCCGTTAAATTTTTTTTCTAACGGCATGTATTTTGAATGTGGAGCGCATGGGAAAAAGAGGCGTGAGAAGTGTCCTAAGGACGTGTGGGAGCTAGATGCCTGCGGTCACGTGCATGGCGTGTGGGCGCTGGGTGCCAGCGGGTCATGCGTCCGGCACGCGGCTGCTGGACGTCAGCAAAAAAGGAGTTTAGCCCTTAGACTAGGAGTTGAACACCCGAGGGGCTTTGGAGTTAAAATTCTAGAAAAGAAGGATATTTATTTGGAGTTAAACTTCTAAAAGATATGGATTTAGGGTTAAACTCTTTTGAGGATTTAGACTTCGACTTGGAGTTGAGCTCCTCAAAGATTGATTTGGAGTTAAACTTCCAAAGGGTTTAGATCTTGGATGGTGAAAATGGCGTCCTTTTTTTCCTTATCAAGCCTTAGACTTCTCTAAAATAGGTTCTTTTAAGATGGGTTCCTTCTTTCTCCTCTCTTTTTCTTAGATCTTAAAGAAAAAGGGGCAGTGAGATAAAAAAAAATCTCCTTTTTAGAATTTTGATGGAAGACCGGAGCTTTCCTTCAAGGATTTTAGGGTGAAAAACTATTTTTTTGGGGAAAAGAAGAGTTAAACTCTTAATTTAATTCAAAAAAATCTAAGAAGGTTAAAAATCTTGAGAAATGAGAAGGAGGCACAGAACCCTAATATTTTTTAAGGGAATGGAAAATTATGTTTCATTTCATCATAATGTTGCTTTATATAGGCTTACAAGTTTACACATAACCCCTTGGGCTTTTTAAAATGGCATTTTGCCCATCCCATGCCTCATGTGCTTATTTCTTTTTGCACATGAGCCATATGCTTTACAAAAATTTGGCTTTTTGCCTATTTATTTTACATTTATGCATGAAAATTATATCAAACTTATTTATTACATAATTTTCTTCTTAGCATGAGAGAGGTCGGCCTCTTCATGTTCGGGCTTGACTTAGGCATGGGTCCACATGACCTGGGTTTGGGCCCGCTTGTTTGGACTTAAGTTCGGGCTTCGACCCACTTGTCTTGGATTCGGGCTTGGGCCCGGGCCCAATTTTTATGCTTTGACTTTGACTTATTGATCTCGACCGTGGGATGTAAATTTTGACTCCAATACCGATGAGTTTGGTCCGTCAATAAGAAGAAATATCATAAATTAGGATCAATCTATAACCAATCACGGTGATAGATTATAAACTATCATTACAACGGGCCATGTGCTGTGGCTTCTAGCCATATAGTTGAGTGGACAGAATCCATCACTAGCCAGTTCAAGCTTGATATTGCGAGAATCACTATTGAATGTTTGGTGCCTCCTATCGATATCCTTCCAACCGGTGAATCTCTTGGATAACTCATTTTTCCATATTCGCTTGGAACAGCATGGTGATGCCAAATCATTGCCTCGGCTATCTTCTTACACCTGAATATCCTTTTCAGCCTCTGTTTTATAGGAAAATATCGTGCTATCTTGACAGGTATATCTGGCTTCTTATCAGATACTGTCGGTTTATACTTAGCCTCTCCGTAGGTTGAACACTCTTTTAAATCTAAATTCTCTTTTCAGTACAACACGCAATTTTTAGGACATGTATGATTCTTCTCACAATTCAAACCCAAATCAGACATCATTTTCTGGGCTTCATACCAGCTCCCGAGCACGTTATTTTTCGAAGGTATAGAATTTTTCAGGAACTTCAGAAGTATCGTGAATGACTTGTTGCTCCATCTATTTAGTCACTTAATCTGGAAAAGAGGGACTAATAATGTTGCATTCTCATAAATTGGTCTTCTACCGTCATCATGAACTTTTCATACTTATCCGCACGTGGTCTTTAATCGGAAGAAATGTCTTTTTCGGTAGGATTATTATCACCTAGGGCAATCTCTACCATATCCTCCATTTTCCCTCCTTAAAAGAAGTTATCGTCTTTTTCTTCCACCGCATTACCGTCTTTTCCTTTTTCTTCCGCCGCATTACCGTCTTCTTCTTCTCCTTCTCCGTGATAGAGCCAAGTTGTATAAATTCTAGTAAAACCATGTTTAACGATGTGAAACTCTACAATTTCTACCTTCTGGCAGAGCTTATTCCTATATCTATCGCACAGACAGAGAATCTTCTTTAACACGATCTTATTATGTTCGCGTTCAAATTTCAACAACTGCGACAATCTTAAATTGCACGCGTTGTTGCCAATTCACGTACATCCAGTCCTTAACTCTGATGTATTCATGAACCATGTTAGACTGTATAACATATAAATTGTAAGTTATGGAAGTTGGTTTTTTATGGTGACTACATTGAGAAATCTAAGAACGGTATGGTTATTGACAAAGAAGATAATGGGAAGGGAAAGTTTGTCATTGAAGAAGATAAATTATCGATTAATAAAATTATATTTGAAGATACCCAACTGTGAGTTGTATTCCGTGTATGTGTGTTTCAATTTATGATTTCGCTTAAGTGTAGAATTGTTAGTGTGTATGTGTGTGTTGTGTATTCATGTTGTATGTGTGTGTTTCGACTAACGGGGGTAAGGCTTCTCTCCCATTAAGAATGTATAGAGCAGACACCCATTCGTTTGTGTTTTCATCCGTTTCGAGAAAAATTTCGGCAGTACCTCCCTGCTATTCTCCGAATACACTGTAATAAAATAGATCATCATTCCAATGCTGTGAAACAATATTGAAATGAACATCTAATCTATTTTTGTATACGGAGAACCAGCGGAAAAGTACCGACGAAATAACTCAAAATGAATGAAAACATAAGTGAATGCAGGCGTTTACTTTATATATTCCTAACTTATCCAAACTGGACAAATCTATCGGTTATCATACGATTGAATCTTCTCGTCATATAGACTACACGACGGTTGTTAGCACCGAACGATACCGTCCGATATTTAACAACTTTCGTGTAGTTTTATGTCACGACAAATATCGAACGTATGTTAACCGATAGACGGGGACTAAGGCATGCTTTGATTTTCACATATGACTATCGATGAGAATATGAAAATTTCATATTATCATCGAGCATCATAAATAGGTTTTAACTTGAATTGGTTTTACATTTACGTTTCAATTTCAAGAGTTTGAAGTGTTTAGTTTACGGTAAAGTTTTTTTTACGTTTACAGTATAGTTTTACGTTTATATTATCATCAAGTATCCTATAAGAATTCACTACATTACCCGAATCCTAATACTTAAACCTAATAATAAGCTTAACCCTAACTAACCTTAATTAATCATTAACCCTAACCCTAATCATAACAATAACCCTCATTAACCCTAACCCTAAGTTTAGGGAAACCATAACTTTATTCATCACCTTAACCAAAATTAACCTAATTAACCCTAATCCTAATCATCATGCACACAATTCCTAACCTTAATTAACCTAATTAACCCTAATCATCACCCTAAACCAAATTAACCCAAATTAACCATAATAGTCACCCAAACACTAACCCTAATTAACTCAAATTAACCATAATCATCACTCTAACCCAAATTAAACATATTTAACTTAATTAGCCCAAAGTACTCCTAACCCTAACCATAATCATCACCCAAACCCTAACCTTAATTAATAAAAATTACCCTAATTAATCCAAATCTACTCTAATCATCACCCTAACCCAAATTTCATCCATGAACTCCATCATCATCAACATCCCCAAACAACCATCACCAACAACAACAATCATCATCATCAACACCATCTACTTCTTCTGCTTCTTTTAAAAATCAATTTTTAAAATGGAATAAACAAATTTTACGTAGCTGGACAAGAATTAGGGCACTGGTCGGCAACGGCGAAGATGGCTGCTCACCGGCGATGGAAGCTAGATAGCGAAGAAGACTCGGCGATGGAGCTCAAGGAGATGGAAGGGGAAGCTAAACGGCGGGGATGGATCTCGACGATGGCTATGGAAGCCAGACGGCGGTGATGGAAGTCCTACGACGGCGATGCAAGTCCCAAAAGCGAAATTTTTTTTGGAGGCGGGAATGATTAGGGTACAGCAACGGCGTTGGAAAATTATTTGGGGATTTATCTACCTTTTTTTCAGATACCCTAACATTGCCTCTACGTCTTTATCCGCAGGGTTTAGTCTTACAGCTCTGTAGGAGCAAAACCAAATATTTAATTTATAGATGCCCCTACGGAGTTCCATATTTTGTCCCTACGTCGGGGAAAACAAGAACTGTCCCTACGCAATGTTCCATCCGTAGGGGCAACCCACATTTGTAGTAGTGTAGGTAAATTCCGCAAATTCTTTGGGCAGAAATCCGTTCAAGTTGAGACCCCAGAGCTGGCTGCATTTCCATTCACATAACATTATAAGAAAATTACCTCGCCAAGAAGAGATTATGCTATTGCAACTTATTTGTATGGGTATCCAGAACTATACATGCTTGTTACGTGACATATATATTTTGGTGGTTGTGTTGCAGTCGCAAGTGAGGTTTCGGGCCATGGGAGCGGTTATGCTTACCACCCACCCTCAGGCACCACAACAGGGATCAACACTGAAGTGCCAATCAATTCTCTTAGTCGTGGCTATTTTCCATAGTGCTTTAACGGTTCAAAATAAAGATGTTGCATGATGAGGTTTTTATACCTAAACATTCCACCACTAGAAGCACTTAGCGTTCCTGAGTTACAAAATTTTTAATAAAGGTGTAATCGATCCCAAGCCATATTGTATCTTCCAAATTTCAAATGTCTAAATATCATGCAAAAAAAATTTCTTCAGAATAGCAACACAGCATTGTACTCCAAGATTTAACTCAAAAATTAAAATGGTAGTTTACGTTAATCTGGAATTTTGTAGCAGGAAAAATGCAATAACAACGCAAAAGAAATATAGGGGAGGGTGACAAGAGAGATAGGCAGTAAGAGCTGCGACAAAAATGTCCCAAGCTCAAGGCATGCATGCAACATAACTGGATAGACTCAAGAGAGGCCATCCCTATTTATTTTGGGGAGGGGGTAGGTCTCAAGGGGAACGCCTTATAACTCAAGAAAAAAAGATGAAAATATCGCACAATATTGCTGAGGTTCGCAACATCGTTCTCCATGTATGCACTCCTCAATTTAACAGCTCACGCGCGCTCCATTTAAGGGCCATGAAGATGCCTTGTATGGAAAATGAAATTGTTTGGGCTGGTAGTTTGGCCTACCTCATAGTTTGGAAGTGTATATTTTTTGTAAAAGGTGAAGTAATTTGTTAAATTTAAGAGATAATAGATGTTAACAGAGATTACATGTTCAGTTAATTATCCCCCAATGAGTAATGCTGTAGTAAGATCCTTAAGTACTCCAGCAATTTGTCCTTGAATGTTTTTAGGCTTAATTCTCAAAAACTACCAAAAAATTTAGGGTTGGGATAAGCAACTACCAAATTCTTTAAAAATTACGTACAAAAAGCTATCAAACTGTACGGAAATTCTTAAACTTTCTTAAATTAGTTTGGTAACTAATTGAAAATTTAGTAAACAAGTTTGGTGGTTTATTGAATATTTGTTGAAATTATGGAGAAACTTCAAACACAAGACATATCATATTTTACCAAAACCAAGGTTTCTTAATTAAGGAATGTCATATGTCAGTTTCTTAATTATGGCAGTTTCTTAATAAAGAAAATGAAAGAAGTCTTAATTGGAATAGAAGCAGTGTCTTATGGCAGATTCTTAACTATGGTTGTTACTTGATTAAGGAATTGGTTTATGTATAAATAGGGACCTTCGATATGTATTTTGTACATCAACACTACAGCTAAATAGAAGAGAGATCATTGCATGAGAGGGTAAAGGCTTAGATTTAGAGAGTTTTGAGAGAAAACTCTTAGGGTTAGATCTAGAAAGTTTTGAGAGAAACCTCCTAGGGTTGCTTGTGATGTACTTGATTCAAGATTATAGTAAACGTTTACATATTCCGCTCTGCCGGAGACTAGCTATACGGTAGATAAACCTCGTTAACAAATCTCTTGCCTCTCTGTGTTTGATTTCCTATTTTTATTCTCGCATATTTATATTATTCTTCATCGTTTAATTGCGGAATTATATTTGCGTGATTTGGATGTTGTTATAAGCATTGTTCCGCGCATCGGCTTCTTCCATCCCAACAACTAGTATCACAGCTTGGTTAAGGAACCTAGGGTTCTTCAATTCTAGGATCTAGGTTAACGGTGGGTAACGACAATCACGTCCTCTTTCCCACTTTATTTGATCGTCGTTTTGAAGGCGTGGGTTCAGTTCAAGTGAGAAGTCAACTTTGCTGCGACAGAGACAAAAGATGGCGGAGGATAAAATAAGGATTGAAAAGTTCAATGATCAGAATTTTGGTTGGTAGTACATGCAAATAAAGGACTACTTAAATCGAAAGAACCGGTTTCTTCCATTGCTTGGAGAAAAGCTCAAGAAGATAGGCGATAAGGCGTAGAACCTTTTGGATAGGAAAGCCCTCGCAACAATTCGGTTGTCGTTGACTGTGCAAGTGGCCTTTAATATCTCGGAGGAGAAAACAACCAAGACCGACATTAGCGAAGTTATATAAGAAGCCTTCTATATCAAACAAAATTTTCTTGATGAAGAAGTTTTTCAACATGAAGATGGCTGAAAATGGCTCAGTGACAGAGCACCTAAATGAGTTTAACAGCATGACAAGCCAACTCGAATCGATGGAAATCATCTTTGAAGATGAGATTTGAGCATTTCTATTCCTTTGTTCGTTGCCCGAGAATTAGGAGAACCTAGTGATAGCGGTTAGCAACTCGATCTCAGAGACTCTCATGTTTAATAATGCGGTGAATTGCATATTAAACGATGAGATGAGAAGAAAGGCTGGGAGTAGGAGTTCGGGAACTTTCGTGCTTTTCGTGGAGAATCGCGGTAGAACGATGGAAAGAGGGAAAGAGAAGAAGGGCAAGTCTAAAAGCCGAGGAAAATCATAAGGAAAAATCCAAGGCACGTGTTGGAATTATGGGAAGAAGGGTTACAGGAAAAGTGACCGTAAAGCTTCAAAGAAAAACTCGAATGAGAAGGCAGATGGAAAGAAAACTAATGTAGTGTTTACACAAGAATATGGGGAACAATGTTTTTGTTTATCGGCGAGCGAGAACACAAAGGCGGATACTTGGTTCTTAAATTCGGGAGCATGCTTTCATTGCACTTCGGGACGACATCACTTCAGCGAGTATGTTTAGAGGGACCTTGGGCATGTGACAGTGGGAAACAATCAACCGTGCAAGATCATTGGTAAAGGGACGATCATCTTGCAACCGTCAGGAGGTGGTCAATTAAAATTGAAGAATGCTCGTCATATTTCAGATTTGAAGACGAGCCTGATTTCTATTAGTCAACTTGACAACAAAGATTTTATTACGTTATTTGGGAATTCACAGTTGAAGATTATCAAAAGGTCGTTGGTAATTGCTAGGGGCAACTTGAGTGGTTTGTTGTATTTCTTCAGTGGGAGTAGCGGAGCTTCGGTTGCATTGGCAATGGGTTCGGAGTTAAATTCAAAGACTTTGTTGTAGCATAAATGATTGGGGCACCTTAAGGAGAAGAACATGAAAATTTTTCAAGGAAGAGAGCTTTTCTCAGGGTGAAGAAGGTAGAGTTGGGGCTGTGCGAGAATTGTGTTTGCGGAAAGAAAAACACGCTCAAATTTCATATTGGAGGCATAGCAAAGAAGACCAAGAAGCTGGAGATGGTGTATACGGACGTATGGTGTCCATCCTCGGTGGGGTCTTATGGAGGTAATCGGTACTTTGTGACGTTCATCGATGATGTAAGCCGGAAGATGTGGGTGTATGCGATGAAGAAGAAGTCCGATATATTGGTATCTTCGAACACCGAATTGCGCAAGCGGAGAACCAAATGGGGCTGAAGGTTAAATGCCTTAAGTTCAATAATGGATAGGAATACTGCACACAAGAGTTCTATACGTTTTGCTCACAGAAGGGTATTCGTTGGCTGAAAACGGTACCGCGGACATCACAACAAATGGTATCGCTAAAAGGATGAACATGACGATTCTAGAGCGAGTGCGGAGCATGACCTTAGACGTGGATGTGCCAAGTTCCTATACGCAATGGTGGTTGATACTGTTGTGTACCTTATCAACAGAAGCCCGGTAAGTGTGCTTGATAAAGGCATTCCAGAAGAAAATTGGTCAAGTAAACCGGTTGATTACTCGCACCTAAAAGTGTTTGGCTGCGTTGCTTATTCTTTGGTTGATAAGATGGAAAAGAGTAAGCTTGACTTCAAGTCTAGGAAGTGCGCTTTTATCAGGTATGGTGGGGATGAGTTCGAATATAGGCCATAGGATTACACAAGTAAGAAAGTAATACGAAGCCGGAACGTCATCTTTGATAAGCAACACTTGTAAAAAGAAGAAAAATAAGCCAAAGAAGATGTAGTACGTGAGTTCGTCGAGTTAGATGGAACTCAAGAGAGCATTCATATTTCTACATGTAGTGATCAGAACGTGGATGAAGCCGCAATGTAGGATTAGGTTCAAGAACAGGATGATGACCATGTTCAGCAAGCAAATGTGCTAGTTCTGGAAAGATCTACGAGAGAAAAGAGGATACCTGAAAGACTTGTGATCGAGGACATGGATTCTTTAAAGAAGAACCGTACGTAGGATATAACGAAGCTACCCAAAGGTCGAAACGCGTTGCTAAATAGATGAGTGTATAGGATAAAGGAAGAGAGCAAGTTGGCATTGCAGAAGATCACTGGAGAAAAGAATCTGGCGGATATGTTCACCAAGAACATAGACAGAGATAAGCTGGATCTCTATTGCAGATTGGTGAACGTCTCCATGAAAATCTGATGATGAGAGAGTAGAGCAAAGTCGTGTGAACTCTACTAGCGCTGGAAATCAAGACTGAAGGATCTCCAAATGGGAGATTGTTGAAATTATAGAAAAACTTCAAACACAAGCCATATCATATTTTACCAAAACCAAGTTTTCTTAATTAAGAGATGCCTTATGGCAGTTTCTTAATTAACGAGATAACAGAGTCTTAGTTGGAATAGGAGGAGTGTCTTATGGCAGATTCTTAACAATGGTTGTCACTTGATTAAGGAATTTGTTTGTGTATAAATATAGACCTCTCATATGTATTTTGTATACCAACACTACATAGATCATTTATGAGAGAGTAAAGGCTTAGATTTAGAGAGTTTTGAAAGAAAACTCCTAGGGTTGAGATCTAAAGAGTTTTGAAAGAAAACTCATAGGGTTGCATGTGGTGTACTTGATTCAAAATTATAATAGACATTTGCAGATTCCGTTCTGTCGGGGACTAGTTATACGGTGGGTGAACCTCGCCAACAAATCTCTTGACTTTCTATGTTTGATTTCCTATTTGTATTCTTGCATATTTATATCGTTCTTTCGTCGTTTAATTGCGTAATTATGTTTACGTGATTTGGGTGTTATTGTGAGTATTGTTCCGTGCATCGGCTTCCTCTATCCCCAACAATATTTACTAAACAAGTATGGTGGTTTATTGAACATTTGCTAAACAAGTTTGGTAGTTTATTATTTATTAATTTTATAGGTTTCCACACACATGGTAATTTCCCGTAATTTTCCAATAACTTGATAGTTACTTGTCATCCTCCCTAAGTTTTTGGTAGTTTTTGGGAATTAAGCCTTCAAAATATCTGTTGTCATTTATTTCCCTGAAGATGATGTATTTTGAGCTCAAATTTGTGTTGTCTTTTTTATGTGCAAGTACTTTAATTTATTAAAGTGGCAAGGCTATAGAAAGTGATATGAACTGTGCTTCTAACAATTGTCAAGGCGTCTGATAATTGTTATGTGATATTGAATTAAAGCTTTTCTTGGAAGCCCCTAAACCAAACTTATAAATCACAATCGAACCAGCTGCAGATTTGTTTAATCATATATTGCATAAAACCTTAATTACAACTTGCAATATCTACAATGTTGTATTCCACCAGTCATCCTTGTTGTGGTCACTATGATTCTTCTAGGTTTTGAAATAATGGCACAGTTATAAGTGGGCTTGTGTTTGATGTAGGAAAATTATGCATATGCATGAAGATTATCAAAAGAAATCAAAACCTCTATGAAGAATTGAAATCGAAGATTATCTTAATGTTGAACATGAAAATTAGAGCTTTTGTGAAGCATTTTTCTTTTTCTAATCTTCTTTTCGATAGCATGCTTGAAGTGGTTCTGAATTCTCCACCTCTACACCAAAACTCCGGTGTTTTGGGTTGGTTGACCAAATATATTTTTCATATTTCCGCAATGAGCAATCCTTTCTCTTTAATTAATTTCCATAGTTTCGAGTTTGGTACCTACAGTTTGAAAATAAAGTTCCAGAAGCAGTTAGCACGAAGGTTGGTATGTACTGGTAATGTTGGATGACAGTATTTACCTTGCTAATGTTTATATGTTCAAAAAGAAATATGTATATTGATTGGGTAAGTTTGATGTCCGTTTTTCGTTTACAATAAAAGGCTGGGCTACACTCCATTTCCAGGGGAAAATAACAACACGGCCAATAATAAAATTCATCAGGTACATGAATCTGTCTACATAAACCAAAAAAAAGAAGATTGGCTCAAGAACCATATTGATGGTCATCTATGAACTACATAAATGTACGTAAAGAAATTCCCGAAATTTCATAACAATTAAAAGGGTCTCGAGAGATGATACAAGCAGGTTTGGGGACGAAAATGGTGACTATGAGTTTTAAGAGTTCAAGGCATTTAACCAACACTAAGAGCAGGATGACCAACTCTATTTATTTAGATTGGAAGGAGCTGGATCCATGTGAGGTACCTTTCGGTGGAATGGAGGATGACATCATTGACATGGCCGTGTTGACCGTTGAAAGTAGAAAAAAACCAAATGATGTGACTTTAAGGATAGTCCCATATTGGAAACAACAAAATAAACACATGGGTATAAAATATAAAATGGGTCGCACCTCAATTAGGTTTGAGTCTTATTGTTGGAACTCCAAAACAATAGATGATTTTAAGCCCAAAACTCGAACTTACCACGTTTGGCTTACATTTTGAAGTTTAGAAACATGAAAGCCCAACAATCATCAAAGTTAAATTTTTAAAATGAAGATAAGGCCTTGCAAACCGGACTTTTCATAGTTTATAACTCCACTTAAAAATAAACTCTAGTTCTCCCAACTTTATATTCAAACAGGGCCTCACAATTTTCCCATAAACTATGCTTAACTCGTTTTATTTTTAATGACTATCCCGATCATATTGAACTTCACTTAACTTCCAAACGGTGTTAATTCTAACAGTAGGGTGTTATTATACCCTTTCATGATAACAATTGAATAAACTTCAAGGACCTTAAGAAATTTGGGAAAATAGTAAATATTAGATAACCCATCAGATTGTGCTAATATGAGATAAATAAATCTTTTCTCAAAATTATGATAATTTTCCTAGCCATCTCGTATCAACATGATAATTTCCCTACCACACTCTTGGGTAGAGTGTGGTAGGATTTCAAGGCCGGCCGGTTAAGCATTTTTCAATTTTTTTTCCATGAACCGTCAAACATTTGACAAAGATAAAGTTTTAGTATATCAGAAATAAAATGAACTCTTCCAAAGCTATTTTCCGAAAACAATTGGATGACTTGTATCTCGTTGCTAATTCCGGCATCCTCGAAACTAGATACTTCTTCTCGTCGCTCTGATTCTATATATACAAAGACTGACGTTAGTGATAACAGAAAAAATAATGGAAATACGAAGAGCCAGATGTAGAATTATCTCTATTACCATATTCTGAGAGGTTAAAAATGAAAAGCTTGTTCATTTGTTTAATGGTGTTTAATAATAGGTTTTTTTTAACATACCACCCCAAAAAATATGCTATTTCGAAAATACACCCAAAAAGATCCGTAATTCTATATATCACCCCCAAAAAGTTTCCTGTAAGTCAAAAAAACAACCCCCCTTTACCCGTTTCCGTATATTCCTAACTTGAGATTGGTTAGTTTGACTAGGGTTAGAATCAGTTCGAAAAAACCCTCCTTCCTCTCTGATGAATCTAAAGATCTCCTTCAGATGTTATCTTCCGTTGATCTCTACGTATGTTGATGGACGGCTAAGATCTGAGTTGGAGGGTTGACTCCTGGAACGTATGGGTCTCAATGGGTTTTGGGTGGTTGTGGCCGAGCTACCTGCAAAGAAGTCCCGGGGTGGTTATGCTACCGAGGACCCTCCGACGATCAAGTTAGGCGGAGTATTTTGGCAGAGTAACGGCCTAATGGAGTAAAAATGGCTTACCTCGATCGTCTGAGAGAGGGGTTTATATAGCGGCAGCAATAGGCAGGCGGACGCGAGAATCACGCCGGCCGTTACACCCTTGGGTCACGCCCGCGTGATAGGTGGGATCCATCATTAATGACGAGACATGCTCGTTAATGGGGGATCGTGATGGCGTGGAACGCGGGATCATGGGCGGCGGATATCTGGCGCTGGAGAGATTCGCGGAGTCGTGTCGGGAGGCTCAGGGTACGAGCGGGAGGCCGAGGCGTCTTGGTTCTATGATAGCTCGGAGGCGAGCCGGGGGTGGTCTGGGAGTCCACCAAAGGTCAGGTGACTCCTCGGGCAGGAGGCCCGAGGCATGATCCCAACTGAAGTTCTTGATCCTTTCTTTTAGGTTTTGGGACACGTCATCTGCAACGTGTCAGCATCTGTAGAGTCATGATATCGAGCCTCATCATTAGCCCCCCACTCTCGTCTCGACCCGCTCCTGGGTCGGGTCGAGAGTGGTCTGACCGATCACCCGAGGTGAGCTCTCATCCGAAGATATTGTCGGTGTGAATTCCTGGGCAAAGAGTGGTATTTTCTTGATGACGTCAGCGGATCAGGGGAGAGATCTCGCATTAAAGGGGAAGTGCTGAATCGCTTGTACGTTCGTCGAAGCGACAGACCACGTATCTGCCGCTGGTTGGCTGGCGAGACGTGTCGCAGGCGTTCCCGCGCTCGAAAGGATGTGTCCAATGTGAGCGCGACAGGTGGAGCGTTGTCGGCCGTAGGTTGCGAAACGTCGTTTTGGCGGGAGGCGATCGGGACTATAGGATGTGTACGCCGGAAGCTATAAATAAAGGTGAGATTCCCATCAGGGCCAATACCTCTTCATAATTTCCTCGTCCCTAGTTGTGTTAGCTCGGCACTCTTCTCCTCAGGTCGGATTCCTTGCGTTTGAGCTTCCGAGGACACCTCCCCTTTGATCCGGATAGAGTCTAGGGAGTCTTCTGAAGCTTTTTCTTCTGCTTCTGAGTCGGAGTCGCCCCGGAGAGTTAGGTTTAGTAATGCTCCCCGGGGTTGTGCGACGGGGGTGGTCCCCAGAGCACAGGTCGCGGGTGTTCTTGGAGTGCGATCCTCGCCGAGTCGCGCGATCCTCGCTGAGGCACGCGGAGGAGCTCGTCAACCTCAAGACTCGTTTCCTCATTCTTCCCGGCTATTCGCTTCGTCTGGCCGAGGAGGGAGAGAGAACGAACCAGGTACATGGCAAGGAGATTGCTTTGTATCTGGAGGCCTTTTGGGCCGGGATGCGTCTGCCCTTCTCCCCCGAGGTGATAACGGCGTTGAATTGTTTTAGGTTAGCCCTGGGCCAGCTAGTGTCGAGCTCTTGGAGGATCCTCCTTGGGTTCCTGGTCCGGTTGAGATTGAGTGAGATCCCTTTCAGCCTGAGCCTCATCGTTTTTTCTCTTTGCTACAAAAACCACCCCGGCGCTCGTTGGGGCGAGCCGAGCTGGGTATAACTCTCCTTTAGAAGACAACGGGGGATGCCCCCGGGCCGGGAGTCGTCGTAGTACCTTCTTCAATTCATGATTAGAAGAAGAAGTTTTTCTTTATTGCGCCGCCTGAGGGTGAGGATTGGCCTGTGCCCACCCTGTGGCAAAGGGCCAGCTGTCCGCGGGTGATTTGGGCGAATGATCCCGACGCGGTGGCGGTGTCGAAGTGAGAGCCCCTCCCTCGGGTTAACGTGCTGCTGTCTGAGCGGGCCCTCAGTTGGTCCGGGCTCAGCCCCGCTGAGTTCGAGGGTAAGTTAGGAGCTTTCAGGCGAGCTGTTTAGACTTGTGTATTCTTTAATTTTTCTGGCATTGCCGACTCCTCGTATTTTTGTCTTATGCAGGACCCATTGTCACGCCCCGCTTCCCATAATACGGAAAACGAGGGATGACTACGCCAGCCATGCTCCTACGGTCAAGGAATCGTCCCGCCGTAGTCACACTTCGGCTTCTAGCATTACATGGTAATCAGTAAATAAAGCACAATATTAAAGGAATCACATCACTAATTTATTACATTAAAATTCCATTGTTCACAAATTACAGATAACAAGAACAATTACTAACCAAGTTCAATCTCACGATCACTTTATGGAAAGCAGTAAAGATAGGAAGTACACCAGACTATATCTCCGTGAACTCGAAGGGTAGATCCGTCTCCTGTGCTGGTCCTCCCGCGGAATCTTAGCATGCATACTCAGGTCGTCAGAGCGACACAACAACAATATTATTATAATAAGGTAAAACAGAAAAATGGGGTATTACTAGTGTAAGAACAATGCAAGTAATCACTATGTCACTAGATGATGCAGAATATGTTCTGTGTCCCTATCGGTCTCTAGGTCATGTTTGAAATCGCATAGTGGAAGGAGGATTATATTTAACAGGAGTCTCGTACATACCCGAGACAATGACCCACATGCCCGGAACATAACCCTGTCAGCCGGATCGCTAGATCCTACCCTACATGTATCAGTATCACGCTTCGAATGATCATCCTCTAAAACGGTCCCGCTAAATATGATGCTCTTTCCACTTTGATTTCCCCTTTTTCCCCACGTTTACACTATTTATGATCTTGATCTAGTCGTGTACAAGTATACCAATGTCACGGTTTTATCACTGTTCACTATATCACTCACTGTCACGAATATTCACTTTCCATTGGTATACTCGTCACTCCTAAACCAACATCAATCACGCACGATAATGCAATGTCCACTGACTATAACACGCACTAACACTAAGTATATGGCAAATGGGGGTATGATATATGTATGCATGCCATCATTAAGCTATGAGTACTATGAATCAATAAGCATGTCATTATCTTACAAAAAATTGCATAAATTCATATTAACAATTCAACGAAATGATGCAAGTAAGATAAATAGAACACTCAGTCAGCAATTCATCAAAATTTGTTTCAGTTCAACCGGGATTCCGGTTTTCAAGATATAGCTGTTTCATTTTAAGCGCTCGCGGCTGGAAATTCAGCTTCAGAACTGAACGTCCGTTTCGTGACACGAAATTCACCCAGTTGGGTTCAGATTTTAGCGATGCTCCAGTTGAACAAAATCTAGGGTTTTCAATAGAGTATTCAACGCAATAGACGGATCCTCAATCACGTCTGTACGTTGAAAGTTATACACAGTTTAATATCAGTATATCACTTATGGATCTGTTCTGGACAGTTATACGTTCTGCCCTTTTATTTACAGTTTAAAATAGCAAATGGCAATGAAACGGAAAGGAACCACTTGTTTTGTTTAGCTAACAGAATTATATTTAATCTACTGCAGAGTTCCGTAACATACGACTTCAGGAAACACAGTGACACACATTTTGGTACAGTACACGATAAACAGAGTCGCTCTGGACTGCAGTCCAGAGTCGCACCCCGATCTAATTATCATCACAGTTACAGAACAAAAATCATTAGAAGTTTATATAGAGTTAAAGTTCGTCGAGTCGGCTTCGTTTTAAGCCCTCGAACGTATCATTCCAATAGGTATATAATTTACAGTGATTTTATTCATTTTCAGATATGAGAAAAATTCTAGTTTTAACGGCATATTTGGGGGTGTCAATTTTAGTCACTAACGATCGTATTTTCCAGCGATATTCATACACGATATTTATCATTATGAGGGCCAACAGAAAACATTTACTTCCGTCAATTTAAACAATTATTTTCATTGGGATCTAGCATCGAACACATGGGTCACAATATATATCGGGAATCGGTAAATTCGTAAACTATAAGATTTAGGTTTGTACCACTATTCTATTAGCATGTAGCAAGTAAACACTTGTCTGGAAACGTCTCGGGGTCGCACGGCAGCAGTGGCGTCACGAACGCATGAGGTACGCCGTGAAACGGATTCGCGCGAGCTTGGCTCGAGATGCGGAATCTGCGTCGGAGTTGTCCGGAGTCGTTGCACGGTCACTGGAGGTTGAGGGGTGCTTGACGATCCTCCGTGAGTGTACTGGGGTCGACGACGGTCGACGGCGTCGCTCCGGCGATGGCTGCAGTGAGTTCGCAGTATTGATTTAAATTTTGTAGTTTTGGAGGGAGAGAGAGAGAGACTCGGTTGTGTAGGTGTAGGGGGTGTGTGGGTGTTGTTGATGACAAGGAGGTCGTAGGGTGGTCGGCGATGTGGTGGGGAGTTCACCGGCGTCGAGGGGTGCAAGGTGGTGGTCGGCTCGGGTGCACTGGGTTGGTGTGCAGGGGAGTGGGTGTGCAGGGGATCTCGAGTTGATGGGGAATGCAGGGGATGGTTGGGGTGAGTTACTTGAGAGAAGAGAATGAAGGAAGAGGGATGAGGGGTCGCTGAGGGGGTTGTCGTCGTCGGAGGGGTCGACTGAAGTCTGGGTTTCGAGAGGGAGAGAGGTGAGGGATTTGGAAAAGTGAGGGGAGAAGCGAGCGTGAAGGAGCTAATGGAGACGAGTGGGTGCGCGCGTCGCGGTTGTAACGGCAGGAGAGGGGCGTGAACGTGGGCGCGAGGCGCGGTGGGGAAATGGGATCGCGCGCGTGAAATGTGGGAGGTTACCGTTAGAAGAGGGGAGAAGATGAATAGGAGTGGGGTCGGGTCGGGTGATTAGAGGAAACAGGCCAAAAATTTGATTAAGGAATTATTTAAAAATGGGATGTGGGCTGGTAAGGGAAGAGTGGGCCGGGATTTTGTTTAAGGATTTATTTTAAAAAGAATTTTTGATTGGGCTGAGAAAAAAGAAACGGCTGGGTGTTTTTTTTATAAGTATTGAGAAATAATTTTGTAGTGGGCTGAGGGATAAATTTAAAATGTTTTATTTGTTTTAAATTTTAATTGGAAAAATTCTATGGGCCGGCAGGGAAAAAGCTTGGGCTGTGGGTTTAGGGAAAATAAAGGTTAATTTAAATTGATTTTATTTGTTTTAGTTTTTGGTTTTAAATTATGGGTTTTGACTTTTAGGGTTAGGGAAAAATATAAATATTGGGATTCAAGCAACTACCTTCTACAAAAATATACAAGGGAAAATAAATCTCTGGGATTTAGAAAATAGGAAAAACTTTTATTAAGTTGGTAACGGGGATTTACATCATACCCCCCTTAACAAAATTTCGTCCTCAAAATTTAACAAAGATACAAGGAAACAATGTACTAAACAAAGAGATGTGGATAACGATCACGGATATCTTCCTCCCGCTCCCAGGTGGATTCTCCTGGGGAACGACCGCCCCAAGACACTCGGACTAAAGGAATGATCTTATTCTTCAGCACTTTCTCTCTGCGGTCGAGAATGGTAGTAGGCTGCTCCTCGTACGATAAATCGGTACCCAAAACCAACTCTGAATGGTCCAAGACATGGCTCTCATCCTGAACATAACGCCGTAACTGAGACACGTGAAAGGTATTGTGCACACCAGCTAGCGATGGAGGCAAGGCTAGTCGATAGGCCACCTCCCCTACTCGCTCTAGCACCTCAAAAGGTCCGATAAAACGGGGACTAAGCTTTCCCCGACCTCCGAACCTGATAACTCCACGAGTAGGGGAAATCTTCAAGAACACATGATCTCCGACTTCGAATTCTAGTGCCCTCCTGCTGGTATCTGCCCAACTCTTCTGTCGATCCTGAGCCGTTTTAATACGCTGCCTGATCATTTGGACCTTGTCGACTGTCTGAACAATGAGTTCGGGGCCCAGTAATCTTCATTCTCCCACATCATCCCAACATACTGGGGATCGACATTTCCGCCCGTATAGTGCTTCAAAAGGAGCCATCTGAATACTAGCCTGATAACTATTGTTATAAGAGAACTCGACTAGATGCAGATGGTCCTCCCAGGAACCTTGAAAGTCCAACATACAGGCTCTCAACATATCCTCGAGCGTCTGAATCGTACGCTCGGATTGTCCATCCGTCTGCGGGTGATAAGCTGTGCTGAATTTAAGGCGGGTACCCAAACTCTCCTGTAAGCTCTTCCAAAAGTGCGACAAGAATCTGGTGTCCCGGTCTGACACAATGCTGACTGGAACACCGTGAAGTCGCACAATCTCCTGCATATATCTTTCTGCCAGTGATTCTGTCGACTGTCCCACTCGGAAAGGTAGGAAGTGTGCAGCTTTCGTGAGGCGATCGACGATAACCCAAATGGCTTTATTGCCCCTAGGGCTTCATGGTAATGCCGTCACGAAATCCATAGTAATGTGCTCCCACTTCCATTCTGGTATCGGCAGTGGTTGTAACAATCCTGCTGTCCTCTGATGTTCCGCCTTCACCTACTGACATACCAAGCACCTGGATACGAACCTCGCAATTTCCCGCTTCATTCCATTCCACCAAAAGTGCTGCTTTAGGTCCTGATACATTTTTGTACCTCCCGGATGCACAGAATAAGCTGAACCGTGTGCTTCAGCCAAAACTTCTTCTCGAACATCTCCCTTAGGTACGCAAAGTCTGCTGCCGAATCTCAGAGAGCCATCTTCATGTATAATCAAATCCGTTCTCAGTCCAGCTTCTACTTGCTCTCTAAACTTCTGCAATCGGGGATCATCCGCTTGTGCAATCTTGATGCGATCCACCAGGGAAGAATGCACTTGCAGTTTCTAGAGTTGACTGAGTGCGTTCGGCGTAACGACTTCAAGTTCGAGTCTCTGAAAGTCCTCGATAATGCTCCTTTGATTGGTCAACATCATGACCGCTGGCTTGCGACTAAGCGCATCTGGTACAACGTTTACCTTCCCCGGGTGATACTGAAGGTCCAAGTCATAATCTGCCATCAACTCTAGCCATCGGCGCTGCCTCATGTTCAGTTCCTTCTGAGTGAAAACATACTTCAAACTTTTATGATCCGTGTATACCTCCACTTTCTCACCCAATAGATAGTGCCTCCAAATCTTCAACGCAAAGACTACCGCAGCTAACTCCAAGTCATGCGTGGGGTAGTTCTTCTCGTGGTTTCTCAGTTGTCGAGAGGCGTAAGCAACCACTCGGCCGTGCTGCATTAGAACACAACCCAATCCCTTCCCTGAGGCATCACTGTGTATCACCAAACCACCGGAATCATCTGGTACTATAAGTATAGGTGTCGTGGTTAACTTATGCTTCAGTGTGTCAAATGCCTGAATGCACTCCTCTGTCCACGTAAACGGTACGTCCTTCCGTGTCAGCCTCGTCAATGGTTCAGTGATTCTTGAGAAATCTTGAACGAATCTCCGATAATAACCTGCCAATCCCAGAAAGCTCCTGATCTCGGCCACTGACTTCGGCGTTGGCCAATCTCTGACAGATTCTATCTTTTCCGGGTCCACCGAGATGCCTTCGCCCGAAACGATATGTCCCAAAAACTGAACCTTGTCCAGCCAGAATTCACACTTGCTTAGCTTCGCATACAGCTTCTCTTCTCGAAGAATTTGTAGGACCGTGCGCAAATGTTCAGCGTGCTCTTCCCGGGTCTTCGAGTAGACAAGTATGTCGTCGATAAACACAACTGCAAACGTGTCCAAGTACTTTGCGAACACCCTGTTCATTAAGTCCATGAATATTGCTGGGGCATTGGTAACACCGAACGGCATCACAAGAAACTCGTAATGTCCGTACCGGGTCCTGAAAGCCGTCTTGCATACATCCTCGGCCGCTACTCTGATTTGATGATATCCAGAACGGAGGTCCAACTTCGAGAAAACCTTGGCTCCACGTAGCTGATCGAATAGGTCGTCGATGCGCGGTATTGGGTACTTGTTCTTTATTGTGACCTTGTTCAGCTCCCGATAGTCTATACACATTCGCAGCGATCCATCCTTCTTCTTTACCAATAGAACCGGTGCACCCCACGGTGAAGCGCTTGGCCGAATAAATCCCTTCTCCAATAGTTCTTCAACCTGCTTCTTCAATTCCGCCAACTCAACTGGCGCCATTCTGTATGGGGCTCTGGATACTGGGGCTGTACCTGGAATCAAATCGATTGAGAACTCCAAGATTCGAGAAGGTGGTAGACCTGGTAGGTCTTCGGGAAATACGTCCAGAAAGTCCCGAACAATTTCTGGGAATGGGCTCTTATCAATCTCCATAGCTGTCAGTTCCTTGGGCTTGGCTCTATACTTAGCTGGCTCCAAAGATTCACTTCCGCCCTCGAAAATAAACTCCGGGTGATTGGGGATGCGGAAGATCACCTTCCTTGCACGACAATCGATAACTGCATGGAAAGTGCTCATCCAATCCATCCCGAGAATTGCGTCGTAACTGCCTGTCCCAATCAGAAGGAAATTCGCATAGAATTCCCTGCCACACACTACAACTGGGCATAATCTACATTCTCGACTAGATATTATAATGCCATTACCCGTGTGAATTTCCCATCCCTTGGTTAGTGGTTCATGTGCTATTGAGTGTGTATCAGTGAAATGCTCAGACAAGAAACAATGCGATGCTCCCGAATCAAATAGTACTCTAGCTGGCAAGGAATGTACGAGTAGAGTACCTGTAACCACGTCTCCTGACGCCTCTGCCTGCTCAGCGGTCAAGGTGAAAGCCCGTCCCTGACCGCGACCTATAAAGGGTTGACTCTGCTCCTGCGGCCTCTGCTGTGGCGGTCCAGAACCTCCTTGTATCTCTGCTCGCTCAGGGCAACTGCTAATCTTGTGCTGACTGGATCCACAAATCAAGCACTGTCCCTTGGCACGGCGACAGTCCTTCTGGGTATGCCCTCCTCTACCGCAATTGCCGCAAACTACGCCCTGTCTCTGGGGGCGATGCTGTGGTACGAACGGGCGCTTCATTTGTGTCGTTCCTGCTCTGTGAACCGGTATGGCTCCTCGAGAAGGCGCATGGGTACGTGCTGGAACGACCGGGGGTCTCCCGAACTTGTTAATCAATTGCTCCTGAACTCTCGCCGCGTTGAGTACCTGTGCGAAAGTCTGCAAATCCAACGATGCAATCAACTGCTGCAACTCGAAATCTAACCCCTGAAGGAAGCGTCTGGCCCTGGTGGCCTTTGATTTGACCATGTATGGAGCAAAGCGGCTCAGACGGTTGAACTCTGCCGCATAAACGTCCACTGGGCGTCCATTTTGCTTCAAAAGAATAAACCTTTCCTCCATTTCTGCCTTGGCTGTGGAAGGAAAATAATGATCTAGGAAGCACTCCTAAACTTGTTCCATTCAATCAGCTCGTCAAGTCTGCTTTCTTCCACCGACCACCATGTACGGGCTTCGTCTTCTAATTGAATCTTTATCACGTCCACTCTGTCTTCCTCTGGAACCCTGGCGGCTGTCAATAAATTCTCCATGTTCACCAGCCATTGCTTAGCCTCAAGGGGTTCAGCTAGCCCTGTGAATGCGGCTGGGTGTAACCGTCGGAAGTCTGATACGGTACCAGCCCTAGCCTGATAAGCTGGTGGAGTAGCGCCCTCGGGGGCGGTAATGAGTGCGTAGGGTCCTCCTGCGGCGGTAATCGCCCTGAGTCCCTCAGTGAGTAAATCTGTCTTCCTCTCCCGAGCTTCCGCGAGAGTGGTCAGTGCACTGAGTATTCTTTCCGTGCGGTCCTGAGAGCTGGAGTCCGAGGAGGGGTCGTTCGGGGACGTCATATCACTGGAAGATTCAAAAGGATAGGATCAGATTCAAGGATGAAAATCAAGAGTAGTGAAACAAGAATAATGTAATACAGTATAGTTAATGTTATCCCTTGATACTAAACACAGGCTCTGATACCAACTAAACCATGTCACGCCCCACTTCCCAAAATACGGAAAACGAGGGATGACTAGGCCAGCCATGCTCCTACGGTCAAGGAATCGTCTCGCCGTAGTCACACTTCGGCTTCTAACATTACATGGTAATCAGTAAATAAAGCACAGTATTAAAGGAATCACATCACTAATTTATTACATTAAAATTCCATTGTTCACAAATTACAGATAACAAGAACAATTACTAACCAAGTTCAATCTCATGATCACTTTATGGAAAGCAGTAAAGATAGGAAGTACACCAGACTATATCTCCGTGAACTCGAAGGGTAGATCTGTCTCCTGTGCTGGTCCTCTCGCGGAATCTGAGCATGCATACTCAGGTCGTCAGAGCGACACAACAACAATATTATTATAATAAGGTAAAACAGATAAATGGGGTATTACTAGTGTAAGAACAATGCAAGTAATCACTATGTCACTAGATGATGCAGAATATGTTCTGTGTCCCTATCGGTCTCTAGGTCATGTTTGAAATCGCATAGTGGAAGGAGGATCATGTTTAACAGGAGTCTCGTACATACCCGAGACAACAGCCCACATGCCCGGGACATAACCCTGTCAGCCGGATCGCTAGATCCTACCCTACATGTATCAGTATCACGCTTCGAATGATCATCCTCTAAAACACGGTCCCGCTAAATACGATGCTCTTTCCACTTTGATTTCCCCTTTTTCCCCAGGTTTACACTATTTATGATCTTGATCTAGTCGTGTACAAGTATACCAATGTCACGGTTTTATCACTGTTCACTGTATCACTCACTGTCACTGTTGGGGTAAAAATTTACACCCCGGTTGACCAAGTCAAAAATCCAAGTCAACCCCAAGCCAAGTGGGCCCAAGCCCAGACCCAGTGGGCCCATGCCCGGGTCGAGCCCGAACATGAAGCGGCCGGCCTCCCCCCACGCCAAGATAAAAATTTTGTAATAAACAATTTTGTTGTATTTCTTTTATTTTATTTTATGGATAAATGTAAGGAAAATAGGCATAAAGTTAAATTTTTGTAAAGCCCATGGCTTATGTGCAAAAAGAAATGGCACATGAGCCATGGGGTGGGCAAAATGCCATTTTTGTGAAGCCCAAGGGGCTATGTGTAAAGTGTATGGCCTATAAAGGCAAAGATAATAAAAAAATCTCACAACTTTTTCTCTCTCCAAAAATTTTCTAGATCTGAGATCTCTTCCTCCTTCCTCAAGGTTCTAAAACCTTCTTTTTCCTTTTGAATTAAATCAAGAGTTTAACTCTTCCTTTTCTCAAAATAAGTAGATTTCCACCACAAAACCTACGAAGGGGAGCTCGGATCTCCAATCAGATCTTGAAAAGGGGAGGCTTTTAAGGCTCATCCCCTTTTCTCCAAGATCCCGCCGGTCAAGAGCAAGAAGAAGGAGACCCATCTCCAAAAATCTAATTTTAGACAGACCCAAGGCTCAAAAGAAGAGCAATAAATCCCCAGGAGCTTAACTCCTTTCTAAAGTTGCTGGAGTTTAACTCTATAAATTAATTTCTGTTGGAGTTTAACTCCATAAATTTGTTTCTGTTAGGAGTTCAACTCCCCAGCCTAGGGGCTAGGCTTCCCTTTCCGCGGGTTCTTCCCGCGGTCACGTGTGCCCACGTGACCCCAGGGCGCTAAGGCGCCCATCGGTCACGTGTGCGCACGTGACCCCGGGGCGCAAAGGCGCCCATCGGTCACGTGTGCGCACGTGAACCCTGGGGCGCCAAGGCGCCCATCGGTCACGTGTGCCCATGTGACCCCTGGGGCGCCAAGGCGCCCATCGGTCATGTGTGCCCACGTGACCCGGGGGGGGGGGGGCGCCAAGGCGCCCATCGGTCACGTGTGCGCACGTGACCCCGGGGCGCCAAGGCGCCCATCGGTCACGTGTGCGCACGTGACCCCGGGGCGCCAAGGCGCCCATCGGTCACGTGTGCGCACGTGACCCCTGGGGCGCCAAGGCGCCCATCGGTCACGTGTGCCCACGTGACCCCGGGGCGCCAAGGCGCCCATCGGTCATGTGTGCCCACGTGACCCCGGAGGGGGGGGCGCCAAGGCGCCCATCGGTCACGTGTGCGCACGTGACCCCGGGGCGTCAAAATCCCCTTCGGTCACGTGTGCCCACGTGACCCTGGGGGGCGCCAAAGTGCCCATTGGTCACGTGCGTGCACGTGATCCCGGGCATTAAGGCGCCCACCTGCCGTGCGAGCGTCCTTTAGACGCCATTTTGTTTTCTTTTCCTCCTCGTTTTACGTGCACTCCCCCATAAAATCCCTTCTGGAGTTTAAACCCTTTTAAAAGAAAAAAATATTCTTTGGAGTTTAACTCCACAATAAAGTTCTATTTTTAGGAGTTTAACTCCGCATAAAATTCTTTTAGGAGTTTAACTCCATTTAAAATTCTTTGGAGTTTAACTCCACAATAAAATTCCTTTTGAAATTAAACTCCATTTTTTTTTAAAAAAAAAAGAAGAAAAGGGGGGGGGGGGGGAGGAAAACATGCACAGACTCCACGAAACTGTCTTCCGTTAGAAAGAAATTTCTAACGGGGCGCTGCCCCGCATCCCGCAAAGGGGCTGCTAGCCCCCTTGACCCCCAGCCCGCTATCCGGGTAGCGGGACCCCCGTAAAAACTCTGCGGGGCCCCCGATATTTCCAAAACCCCTTCAAAACACGATACTGCACATTGAGTTCGCATGACCAGTTTAACCCGTAAATCGGAGGTTCCTTCGCTCCAAATGCGAGGGGTAATTAACGGCGGCTTAGTCCGCGGTTGCTGGAGATTCGAATCCCCACAATCAATAAACCCCGGCCTACCCTAGGCAGGGGAATCTGTAATGCGCATGACAAGCACGCGCGTATTTCCATCTCAATGGGGTGACGAAAAACACCCTACAGATTCTGGCATGCCCGGTGGGACCTTTCTCTCCTCCCATATTTCGGGTTAAACGTTCATGCGAACTCAATCAATATACATATCGATTGTCTATACTGAAATGATGTTTTTTTTTCTTTTTTTTTCTTCTGTGCAGCAATCAACCTTCGACGACAATGTCTCCCCAGACGAATTCAGCTTCCAACGTGACCCCGATTCCGTACGTGGTCAAGATCAACGCTCGTGTGGTTCTCCCCGCAAGCCTCAGTCGACAGTGGGAGGAACCGCCCCGCCAGTTTGGCTCCGTCATCATCTACCCTGCCGGAAGCGCTCATCTGGCGGAGATCCCGGCGGAACAGGTGGCCAAACCGGTCTCAAGGGGTAAGAGGCCGAATGTCGTGATCGCCAAGGCACCACAACCGAAACTTAAGACGGTATCTGAACGATTCTCTGGTCCTCCAGCGGGGGGCAAGAACTTCGGTACAAAGCGCAACATCAAATGTTGCGGACGAGCTCAGGCGATGACTCCAACAAATGCACAATCGAGCGTATCTCCAAGGCCTTCCATCGCCCGGTCTGCGGCGTCTTCCCAAAGAGCCGAAGTCTGCCAGGTGCTTAGAACAGAAAAGTTAAGGCAGAAGCGTCTCAGGTATCGAGCCAACAAGAGGGCCAAGGCTTCGGCCAAATAGAATCATGTGAAGTTCCAAGTGCAGGGTTGCCCCGCGACGACGGCTGAGTCGGACGTAAGAATCAGGAATTCCTTCGAGCCTCTGAAGTGGGTTCAGAAAAACGCCATGACCGCCAGAATCAAGAAGACAGCGGTCCGAACAGTGCCATAAAGAGACGTGTCCCGGCCCCAACAGAAAAAGTATGACATTGTCTCTTCAAGAGTCTATCAGGCGCTCTGTGCCGCACGAAAGCAACAGGGCAAATCCAGAAAAGAAGCGCCAGCACCATTCAAGAAGCTGGTTAGGCCAGCTGCCTTCAATCGACTACCAGCTACCGAAGCAAGGAGGTCAAGACAGCGATCCATGAAATCAGCCGCCAATGACCGAAAGACGGCCGGATATATCATCCATACGGTCTATATGGAGGGCGGGAGCCCCAGCGACAACCTTCGCAGCAAAAGCAAGGATGGGGCCACCACATCCCAAGCCCAATCTAGCCTGAATGTGGTTGCCGCCGCCCAAGAACAGCCACCCCCGCTGGATGAAGAAAACCCTCTCGATGAGGATGATAGGCAGAAAGACCCTTCGGTCAATGCAGAGTTAAGCTCGGACAGCGAGGAAGAGCTGACTTTCCGCCCCAGGACTGCGGAGCAGGAACTGCTTCAAGAGCTTCGAAAACAGCTCAGGAGCAAAGATAAAGAGATGGCCAAGCTCTATTCAAAGATTGACGACTTAACGAACGTGGTGATGCAGCTTACGGCTCAAATTGCTCGAGCGCCTCCCAATCAAGCACAAGCCGCTACTAATCAGCCGGGTGATGACAATCCGAGGCAGCCAATGCCTGTTCCTTTGGGACCAAGGCTGGTCGAGCCGCATGAAAGCCGGCCACGCTCCGCTTCTGGGGACGCCTTGGCCCAAGATAGCACTATCCCGCTAACACAGGATCGGATAATGGATTTGGTCACCAGCAAGGTTAAAACATTGGTGGCCGAAGCTGAAGCTCAGAAAGAAATCGGCAGTAGTGGGCGGACATATCCCGCGCAGTACGATCTGATTGAGTTCCCAAGCGGCTACGTCATTCCTAAGTTCGGAAGATTTGATGGAACGGGGAATGCAAATCAGCACGTCGCTCACTTCAAAGCATCGTGCGGAAATACAGGGGGCAATGACGCGCTCCTTCTTCGTCAGTTTGTCAACAGCCTGACCGGCGTCGCCTTCGACTGGTATGCGAGTATACCGGACGGATCCGTCATTACCTTTGCCCAAATGGAGTCCCTGTTTCGGCAAAGGTTCATGAGTGTCAGTGATAAAATCTCCATCGTTGACCTTTTGAGGACTAAGCCGGGGAAGAATGAAAGCAACACCGACTTTATCGCCCGATGGCGTAATCTCACAGTCAAGTGCGAACCGCCGCTGGAGCAGGACCAATCCATCAGCCTTCTCATTGGGAACCTCTGCAATTGGATGGTCCCATTCTTGTGTACAGCGGGCCTCAAGACATTTCAGGAGCTAACCAAGAAAGTCCAAATGCTGGAACGCTCGAAGCAAGAGTCCCCGCCGGATTCTCAGAGAGACAAAACTTGGAAAAGCAAGCGGGATGACAACCGTAGAAGCGGGAGTTCCAGCAGTACCAATGTCTTTAATGCCTCCGACAATGAAGAAAAGCGAAGGGCGGGCGAATCCAAAACCAACCGGTCTCGAAAGCCATTGCTGGGAGGAGATGGGCCTTCCCTAGAGGAGAAAAAGAACAAGGTTTACTCTTTCAGAAGGGACAAGGTCCGCAAGATATTTAAAGACGCCTTGAACAACGGCCTACAATTGCCGGAGTCGAAAAGACCCCAAGAAGCGAAAATGACCGACAATCCTCTGTATTGCCCGTACCACCGAGTAGTGAGCCATGCGATCGAGGATTGCTATATCTTCAAGGACTGGGTCGAGAAGCAGTACAAGGTTGGAGAGATCGAGCTGTCCAAAAGCGTGTTGGTGAACAATCAAGTTGCAACCGCCAACTTTATACAGACAGAAGTTGAAGCCTTCTGGGAGCAGACAGCTGAACCCGCTGCCCTGACAAACGAAACTGAATCATCGCGGCCTCCGTGGAGTACGCACATATCTAATAAGACAAAGAAGATGCTAAAGCTGCTTCAGAAAGAGCCCAGGATGAAATGGGAAGGACAGAAGAAGCCTACCAGTCCAGCTGCCAATGCGGCTCCATCAGGCTCAAAATCCAAGAAGCTTAAGAAGAAGAAAGGTGCAGCTCGGCGCGAAAAAGAGTCTGCAGGGAGATCGACCATTCAAAAATATATCGATTCCCTTGAAGAATATGAACAAAAGGAAAGAACATTGATTCAATTGAAGGAGTTCTTCCCTGTAGAAGCAGCTGAAATTCTGGAGGAGTTAGAAGAAGACTCCAATGAAGAGATCTCAGTAGTGACCTGCTACGCCATCCATCTTGGCAGCGACTCGGAAGAGGAGCTTTGCTTTCCCGAAGAGGACGAGGAGCTCGCCACAACGACCAATCAAATCCAGCTCAGAAGCGGCAGGGCTCTACCGCCAAATCAGGGCAACGCCCCGAAAGGGAAGGAAAAACAAGTCGTTAATGAAGAAGATGGCAGAGAATCGGCTGATGAAAGCGTAAGTCCTTACTCGGTGGACTATAATGTCTTGGCGCATCTCCGGAAGCTTCCGTCTCTCCTGAGCATCTACGACGCCTTGGTCCTATCTAAGGAGCTTAGAGATGTTCTCATCCATGCTCTACAAAACCCCGAGCGGTATCAGGCTCACTTTGCGGAAATTAATATGAAAGAAGCCTAGCACGCTTTGCATGCCGCCGCAGTCACATTTAAGGATGAAGACTTGCTACTGGGAACGGCTGAGCATAATCGGCCGCTTTACGTGACCGGGTATAGCGACGGAGATAGAATTAATCGCATATTGATTGATCCGGGGTCCTCAGTGAACATTATGAACTTGCGAACTCTGAAGAGTTTGTCAATGGACGTCCGACATCTGTCAAAGGAAAGGATTGTCATTCAAGGCTTCAATCAAAATTGCCAGCAAGTTCTGGGGTCCATAGCTCTGCCAATCAAATTCGGGGATCTGCAAACTGAAGCCAAGATATACGTGATCGACGCCGACACGTCTTATAAGATTCTCTTGGGGCGGCCGTGGCTCCACGATTACGGCATAATTCCGTCAACTCTCCATCAATGTATGAAGTATACTAAAAATGGCGAAGAAAGACGCATTGACGGAGACATCCAGCCGTTCGGTGTGCATGAAGTCCGCTATGAAGATTCTCGGTACTTTATGAACCACCAAAATGCTAAGCCACAACTGACTGAGGATAGACCGGCCCCAAGACTCAAAAGCAAATCTGCGCCGGCTGTCACTTTCAAAAGCAAAAATACCCAAGGCGCCCGCATTTCGGCAGCGACACTGATGAGTCCGACGCTGGAAGCCCGTCCTTCCGCAAAACTCGCCCTCATTTCGGCATCGATACGAACGAATCTGTTACTGAAGGCCCATCTAGCAGCAAAGTCCGCCCTCATCTTGGCAGTGACACTGAAGAGTCAGAAGAAGAGGACCTGCCGTGCAACAGCTGTGCAGATCGGCCCCCTATGCAGCAAGCGAAACTACGAGAGACCTTCGAAGTTGCAGAAGGGTCCCTGGCCATCACAAGGGTGCCGGAACGGATGTGCAAAGAGCTCGACGCATTGTCAGTCTCTACCGTGGACCAGCTGGAAACTTTCTACGTGCCCGGGAGAAAAAATGGACAGAAGGGCATCCTGTTTTACAGGTCAAACCCTGTTGTACACCCGGACGATCTTTCCATCGCGTGCCTCCCCTATGAGAGAGGCATAAGAGCCGTCCTCAATCCCAGATACTATGCGCCCGAGATGCGGGAATACTTTAAGAAGTGCGGATGCCGGTTATATCAAACAGAGTCCGAAGCAAAGTTTTACGAAGGGCTATGGTATCCGCCCCAGGTCCGAGCATTCATCGATGGACGGGGCATAGGCTACATTCAACCCGATTCCAAAGCGTGCTACATGATCCATGTTGGTGAGGCCAGCGAAAGATCAAATGATGATGACGAGATAGCCGAGCCAGAAGAAGCTCCTCAAGAGCTCGAAGATGGCGGACAAGCAACCTTTGACGAACTAACCGAGATTGACTTAGGAACGCCCGATAATCCAAGGCTGACCTACATCAGCTCACTCTTGTCGGAGGAAATGAGAGAGCAGATAATTGCCCTGCTGCGTGAGTTCGTCGACTGCTTCGCGTGGACATACAAAGAAATGCCTGGCCTTTCTCCTGAAGTGGCCGTACATAAGTTGGCTATATCTTCTGATGCTAAGCCAGTCTAACAAGCTCCTCGAAGAATGAGAAGGGAGTTGGAAGAAAAGGTCATCGAGGAAACCAAGAAACTCATCGATGCCGGCTTCATCAGGGAAGAGAAATATGCAGACTGGATCGCATGCATAGTCCCAGTGAAGAAGAAAAATGGGCAGATCCGAGTTTGTGTCGATTTTAGGGACCTCAACAAGGCATGTCCTAAAGACGACTTCCCGCTACCGGTCATGGAAATGATGGTCGATGACACCTCAAATTACGAACTGTTCACCTTTATGGATGGCTCGTCTGGATATAATCAGATCAGGATGTCGCCTGAGGATGAGAAGCACACAGCATTTCGAACCCCGATCGGAATATATTGCTACAAGGTAATGCCATTCGGACTGAAGAACGCAGGTGCTACATATCAAAGGGCAATGACTAATATCTTTGATGACCTAATCCATAAAGTCATCGAATGCTATGTTGATGATCTGGTCATTAAGACTAAAGCCAAGGCCGATCATATCCAAGATCTCAGGACCGTTCTCACCAGACTGAGGGAATACGATCTGAAGATGAATCCTCTGAAGTGCGCTTTTGGCGTGTCATCGGGAAAATTCCTGGGCTTCATAGTCCGACATCGAGGGATCGAAGTTGACCCATCAAAGATAAAGGCCATCATAGAGATGCCCACTCCGAAGAGTCTGACGCAGCTAAGATCTTTTCAAGGCAAGCTTGCTTATATACGGAGGTTTATCTCAAATTTATCAAGGAGATGTAGGCCCTTCTCAAAGCTCATGAAGAAAGGAGCTCCTTTTATCTGGGATGCCGAATGTCAAGCAGCGTTCGAAAGTATCAAACAATACTTGTTGCACCCTCCAGTGCTGGCTGCTCCCATTCCAAATAAACCGTTGATTCTCTATACTGCCGCGCTAGATGAGTCACTCGATGCGCTGCTCGCTCAGAATAACGAGGAAGTAAAGGAAAATGCCCTCTACTGCCTCAGTCGAACTCTAGTCGGGGCGGAACACAACTATTCCCCAATCGAAAAGCAATGCCTGGCTCTGATATTTGCTGTGAAAAAGCTGAGGCACTATCTGCTGGCTCATCGGGTTATGCTGATCTCCAAGGTCGACCCGCTCAAACACTTGATGACCAAAGCAAGCCTAGCCGGCAGAATGGCAAAATGGGCTGTCATGCTACTTGAGTTCAACATAGTTTATACTCCTCAGAAAGCAGTAAAAGGGCAAGCTCTTGCAGACTTTCTCGCCACTCATCCTATACCAGAAGGGTCGACGCTAGATTGTGAGTTACCCGACGAACAAGTGCTGCACCTCGAGGAAGATGAGCCATGTTAGGAGCTCTACTTCGATGGAGCCTCATCAATAAGGACCTCCAGTAAATCAAGCGTCCCGGAGATAAAAGCAGGGATAGGATTGGTGTTCATCACACCATCAATGGGAACACTATGGCGTTCTTTCGCTCTCACCGAGCCTCGCACAAACAATGAGGCCGAGTATGAAGCTCTGATAGCTGGTTTGGAGCTCGCCATAGAAATGGAAATCCTTCGGCTACGGATTTACGGTGACTCCCAGCTTGTCGTCAACCAAGTAAGCGGCGACTATAAGATATACAAACCCGAGTTAGCTCGGTACAGAAGCCGGGTGGTGGAACTCATGAAACGGTTCACTCATATCGAACTAACAAGAGTCCCTAGAGCATTGAACGGAAAAGCCGACATACTCGCTCGCCTAGCCAAGGAGCTGGCTGATCCTGATATGGATGAAATTCTCATCACAGTCAGGAGCCGACAAATTCTACCCCCAGTCTCTCTACGAGAGGAGGAAAGCGCGGAACAGAAGACCAGTCCTGCCGAAGAAACCTCGATCATCCGAGACGAGCCCGATTGGAGAGAACCCTTCATAGAGTACCTCCCATACGACAAGCTGCCCGAAGAAAAATCTACGAGGATTCAGCTGAAGAAAAGAGCTCTCCGATACGTGTTTGTAAATGACACGTTATACCGCAGGTCATATGACCAACTCTGGCTCCGGTGCCTGTCATCGGCCGAAGCCCAAAAGGTCATGAAAGATGTTCACTCGGGCGTTTGCGGTGCTCACCAATCTGGCCCCAAGATGCGACTTCAAATCAAACGTCTTGGGTACTACTGGCCCACCATGATACGGGATTGCGGAGAGCATGCAAAGAAATGTTATATCTGCCAAATTCACGGTGATTTTATTCACAAGCATCCTAATCCATTGCATCCTACGGTGGCGTCGTGGCCCTTCGAAGTCTGGGGCACCGATATTGTTGGCCCAATTGATCCTCCGTCATCCAAAAGCCATCGGTTTATACTGGCCGCCACAGACTACTTCTCCAGATGGGCTGAAGCTGTCCCGCTAAAAGAAGTCAAGACAAAAGATATTCTGACATTCTTCCAGCATAATATTCTATACCGCTTCGGTACACCAAGAAGAATCATTTCTGACAACGGGCCTTCCTTCAAGAGCTTCAATGTCTCAAGGTTCGCTACTCAGCACAAGATAGACTGGAGATATTCCTCCATCTATAATCCAAGAGCTAATGGGCTAGCCGAAGCCTTCAATAAGACCCTATGCAAGCTCCTGAGGAAAAATGCTTCAGCCAACAAGAGAGACTGGAATCTCAAACTTCACGAGGCGCTGTGGGCATATCGTATCACTCACCATACTCCAACATAGTCCACTCCATACTCATTGCTCTTCAGAGTGGAGGCGGTCCTCCCCCTCGAAGTCGAAGTTCCAAGCTTAAGAATGGCCGTTCAGCACGAGTTGACAGAGGAGGAAAACGTGCTCCTTCGACTTGAAGAGCTCGATGCCCTCGAAGAAAAGAGGCTGGCGGTGCAGCAAAATCTGGAGACATACCGAGCCCAAATGTCACGGGCCTATGACAAGATGACCCGTCTCCGCGCTTTCAAGAAAGGTGAATTGGTGTTGGTCCTCAAAAGACCGATCATTCCCAATCGACATGCCAAGGGAAAATTCGAGCCAAACTGGGAAGGACCATACGTCATCGAGAAAGTGTTCGACGGAGGATCCTACCAACTAATAAGTGCCGAGGGAGAAAGGCCCATGCCACCCATCAATGGCCGATACCTCAAGAAATACTACACGTGAATGCTCCAAGTCGCAGGCGAATTGAGCACATCAGCCCTACGGTCTGGATCATACATCCTGCAAAACCGTATACAATCCACGGGCGTAAATGACCCCTATCTCTCACAAATTCTGCTGGTGATACTACTTTTAAAGTCCCACCAGCGGAGGAAAAAAAAATATAAAGAAATAAAACAATAAACGGTATGTCCACAAGCAAAACGGGCACGGATGAAATCCTGAAAGGGCTCTGTGAGTAAAAACAGCAGGACTACCGGCGAGTTTGTGAAAACCCGAAAGGGCGCAAACTCGTGAAAAGAGATGAATACACTCTCAAAGTCTTCTCGACCTTGTGAGGAGAAAACCCCTGCGTGAGATCCTTACGACTCACAAAGGAGCAGCACACTTAGGAATCCTCACGATTCCTAAGGAGAACATACACCTGCGAGATCCTCTCGACTCGTAGGGAGAAAATGCTTTTATGAGACCCCCACGGCTCATAAAATTGTAAAGCCTTAGGTGATAGGGACCCAAACCTGTCTCCTAAGCCGTCCTCCCCCAGCGGGCAACGACAAATGATGAGTCGCTCCTGGCATTTCGCTTCAGTGTTAGCGGTGCTGATGCCGACTAAGAATCCAAATTCCAAGTCCCCAAACGGCGAATGATGAGTCGCTCCTGGTACCATATTCCAGTGTAGCGATGCAGACGCCAACCAAAATCCAAGTTCTCAAAATTCACCAGCCCTACGGCCAGTCCCCAAATTGACTACCGTATACAATCCACGGGCTCAAATAATTCTCAGCATACCCATGCCCCACCGCAACCACCAGTTACGCGGCTGGTCTCCGCCTTTGGAATTATGCTTCATTGGAAAGACCCACTCATGTGTCCTCACGATGCATGAGGAGAACAAACCTTCGTGAGATCCTTACGACTCACCAAGGAAAATCACACTTAGGAGACCTCACGACTCTTAAAGAGAAAATACACCTGCGGGATCCTTACGACTCGTAGGGAGAAAATGCTTTTATGGGACCCTCACGGCCCATAAAATTGAAAAGTCTTAGGTGATAGGGATCTAAACCCGTCTCCTAAGCCATCGCTCCCCAATCCCCAAACGACGAATGATGAGTCGCTCCTGGTACCATATTCCAGTGCAGCGATGCAGACGCCAACCAAATCCCAAATCCCATACCCCAATGGTGAATGATGAGTCGCTCCTGGTACCATATTCCAGTGCAGCGATGTAGACGCCAATAAAATCTCGAAATATTTTTTCGGCCCTACGGTCTGGATCATACATCCTGCAAAACCGTATACAATCCACGGGCGTAAAACAATCCCAACCTCTCCCAAGTCCTACCGGTGAGACCACATTCAAAGTCCAAAAAAAAAATATATCCTCCCGGGGCAAATGATGAGTTGCTCCTCGCACTATTCTAGTGCAGCAATGCAGATGCCAAACAAAAACCAAAATCCCAAAATCCTCTCAACAACAGATGATGATTCGCTCCTGGTACCATATTCTAGTATAGCGATGCTGATGTCAACCCAAATCAAAATCAACCAGTCAACTTCCACTCCGACACCGCAGAAAGCGGAGTAAGTCAGAATCCAATCTCGACACCGCGAGAAGCGGAGCAAGTCAAGTCTACCCCTGACACTGCAAGAAGCAGAGCAAGTCAAATCAAGAACCGACCGTCCAAGTCGCAAAAAGGGCAGAACCGACCGTCCAAGTCGCTAAAATGGCAGAACCGACCGTCCACGTCGCAAAAAGGGCAGCATCGACCGTCCAAGTCGCGAAAAGGGCAGAACCGACCGTCCATGTCACTAAAATGTCAGAACCGACCATCCAAGTCGCTAAAAGGGCAGCACCGACCGTCCACGTCGCTAAAAGGGCAGCACCGACCGTCCAAGTGGCAAAAAGGGCGGAACTGACCGTCCAAGTCGCTAAAATGGCAGCACCGACCGTCCAAGTCGCTAAAATGGCAGAATCGACCGTCCAAGTCGCTAAAAGGGCAGCATCGACCGTCCAAGTCGCAAAAAGGGCAGAACCGACCGTCCAAGTCGCAAAAAGGGCAGAACCGACCGTCCAAGTCGCAAAAAGGGCAGCGCAGGATTTCTACAAAGCGGGAACCAGATCGCTCCGGGCCAGGGAAACGTCTATCACGGACATTCCGTCTCGGAGACATGTCAAGCAATGACCGTCCATGTCATAAAAAGGGAAGTGCCATCTTCCCAAAAACGGGAACCAAATCAGGTTGCCTCCAAGTAAAAGAAGATCCATCAATTTCATGCACACGACCCACATATATGGTGTGCATTTATTGATGGGGGGCAATTTGTTGGGGTAAAAATTTACAACCCGGTTGACCAAGTCAAAAATCCAAGTCAACCCCATGCCAAGTGGGCCCAAGCCCAGACCCAGTGGGCCCATGCCCGGGTCTAGCCCGAACATGAAGCGGCCGGCCTCACCCCACGCCAAGATAAAAATTTTGTAATAAACAATTTTTTTGTATTTCTTTTATTTTATTTTATGGATAAATGTAAGGAAAATAGGCATAAAGCTAAATTTTTGTAAAGCCCATGGCTTATGTGCAAAAAGAAATGGCACATGAGCCATGGGGTGGGCAAAATGCCATTTTTGTGAAGCCCAAGGGGCTATGTGTAAAGTGTATGGCCTATAAAGGCAAAGATAATGAAAATATCTCACAACTTTTTCTCTCTCCAAAATTTTTCTAGATCTGAGATCTCTTCCTCCTTCCTCAAGGTTCTAAAACCTTCTTTTTCCTTTTGAATTAAATCAAGAGTTTAACTCTTCCTTTTCTCAAAATAAGTAGATTTCCACCACAAAACCTACGAAGGGGAGCTCGGATCTCCAATCAGATCTTGAAAAGGGGAGGCTTTTAAGGCTCATCCCCTTTTCTCCAAGATCCCGCCGGTCAAGAGCAAGAAGAAGGAGACCCATCTCCAAAAATCTAATTTTAGACAGACCCAAGGCTCAAAAGAAGAGCAATAAATCCCCAGGAGCTTAACTCCTTTCTAAAGTTGCTGGAGTTTAACTCCATAAATTAATTTATGTTGGAGTTTAACTCCATAAATTTGTTTCTGTTAGGAGTTCAACTCCAAAAATTCCCTTGGGAGTTCAACTCCCCAGCCTAGGGGCTAGGCTTCCCTTTTCGCGGGTTCTTCCCGCGGTCACGTGTGCCCACGTGACACCAGGGCGCTAAGGCGCCCATCGGTCACGTGTGCGCACGTGACCCCGGGGCGCCAAGGCGCCCATCGGTCACGTGTGCGCACGTGAACTCGGGGCGCCAAGGCGCCCATCGGTCACGTGTGCGCACGTGAACCCTGGGGCGCCAAGGCCCCCATCGGTCACGTGTGCCCACGTGACCCCGGGGGGGGGGGGGGCGCCAAGGCGCCCATCGGTCACGTGTGCGCACGTGACCCCGGGGCGTCAAAATCCCCTTCGGTCACGTGTGCCCACGTGACCCTGGGGGGCGCCAAAGTGCCCATTGGTCACGTGCGCGCACGTGACCCCGGGCATTAAGGCGCCCACCTGCCGTGCGAGCGTCCTTTAGACGCCATTTTGTTTTCTTTTCCTCCTCGTTTTACGTGCACTCCCCCACAAAATCCCTTCTGGAGTTTAAACCCTTTTAAAAGAAAAAAATATTCTTTGGAGTTTAACTCCACAATAAAGTTCTATTTTTAGGAGTTTAACTCCGCATAAAATTCTTTTAGGAGTTTAACTCCATTTAAAATTCTTTGGAGTTTAACTCCACAATAAAATTCCTTTTGAAATTAAACTCCACTTTTTTTTTAAAAAAAAAAAAGAAGAAAGGGGGGGGGGGGGGAAGGAAAACATGCACAGACTCTACGACACCGTCTTCCGTTAGAAAAAAAATTCCAAAATCCCTTCAAAACACGATACTGCACATTGAGTTCGCATGACCAGTTTAACCCGTTAACCGGAGGTTCCTTCGCTCCAAATGCGAGGGGTAATTAACGGCAGATTAGTCCGCGGTTGCCGGAGATTCGGATCCCCACAATCAATAAACCCCGGCCTACCCTAGGCAGGAGGAATCTGTAATGCGCCTGACAAGCGCGCGCGTATTCCCATCTCAATGGGGTGACGAAAAACACCCTACAGTCACGAATATTCACTTTCCATTGGTATACTCGTCACTCCTAAACCAATATCAACCACGCACGATAATGCAATGTCCACTGACTATAACACGCACTAACACTAAGTATATGGCAAATGGGGGTATGATATATGTATGCATGCCATCATTAAGCTATGAGTACTATGAATCAATAAGCATGTCATTATCTTACAAAAAATTGCATAAATTCATATGTTAACAATTCAATGAAATGATGTAAGTAAGATAAATAGAACACTCAGTCAACAATTCATCAAAATTTGTTTCAGTTCAACCGAGATTCTGGTTTTCAAGATATAGCTGTTTCATTTTAAGCGCTCGCGGCTGGAAATTCAGCTTCAGAACTGAACGTCCGTTTCGCGACACGAAATGCACCCAGTTGGGTTCAGATTTTAGCGATGCTCCAGTTGAACAAAATCTAGGGTTTTCAATAGAGTATTCAACGCAATAGACGGATCCTCAATCGCGTCTGTACGTTGAAAGTTATACACAGTTTAATATCAGTATATCACTTATGGATCTGTTCTGGACAGTTAAACGTTCTGCCCTTTTATTTACAGTTTAAAATAGCAAATTGCAATGAAACGGAAAGGAACCACTTGTTTTGTTTAGCTAACAAAATTATCTTTAATCTACTGCAGAGTTTCGTAACATACGACTTCAGGAAACACAGTGACACACATTTTGGTACAGTACACGATAAACAGAGTCGCTCTGGACTGCAGTCCAGAGTCGCGCCCCGATCTAATTATCATCACAGTTACAGAACAAAAATCATTAGAAGTTTATATAGAGTTAAATTTCGTCGAGTCGGCTTCGTTTTAAGCCCTCGAACGTATCATTCCAATAGGTATATAATTTACAGTGATTTTATTCATTTTCAGATACGAGAAATATTCTAGTTTTAACGGCATATTTGGGGGTGTCAATTTTAGTCACTAACGATCGTATTTTCCAGCGATATTCATACACGATATTTATCATTATGAGGGCCAACAGAAAACATTTACTTCTGTCAATTTAAACAATTATTTTCATTGGGATCTAGCATCGAACACATGGGTCACAATATATATCGGGAATCGGTAAATTCGTAAACTATAAGATTTAGGTTTGTACCACTATTCTATTAGCATGTAGCAAGTAAACACTTGCCTGGAAACGTCTCGGGGTCGCACGGCAGCAGTGGCGTCACGAACACGTGAGGTACGCCGTGAAACGGATTCGCGCGAGCTTGGCTCAAGATGCGGAATCTGCGTCGGAGTTGTCCGGAGTCGTTGCACGGTCACTGGAGGTTGAGGGGTGCTTGACGATCCTCCGCGAGTGTACTGGGGTCGACAACGGTCGACGTCGTCGCTCCGGCGATGGCTGCAGTGAGTTCGCAGTATTGATTTAAATTTTGTAGTTTTGGAGGGAGAGAGAGAGACTCGGTTGTGTAGGTGTAGGGGGTGTGTGGGTGTTGTTGATGACAAGGAGGTCGTAGGGTGGTCGGCGATGTGGTGGGGAGTTCGCCGGCGTCGAGGGGTGCAAGGTGGTGGTCGGCTCGGGTGCACTGGGTTGGTGTGCAGGGGATCTCGAGTTGATGGGGAATGCAGGGGATGCTTGGGGTGAGTTACTTGAGAGAAGAGAATGAAGGAGGAGGGATGAGGGGTCGCTGAAGGGGTTGTCGTCGTCGGAGGGGTCGACTGAAGTGTGGGTTTCGAGAGGGAGAGAGGTGAGGGATTTGGAAAAGTGAGGGGAGAAGCGAGCGTGAAGGAGCTAATGGAGACGAGGGGGTGTGCGCGTCGCGGTTGTAACGGCAGGAGAGGGGCGTGAGCGTGGGCGCGAGGCGCGGCGGGGAAATGGGATCGCGCGCGTGAAATGTGGGTGGTTACCGTTAGAAGAGGGGCGAAGATGAATAGGAGTGGGGTCGGGTCGGGTGATTAGAGGAAACGGGCCAAAAATTTGATTAAGGAATTATTTAAAAATGGGATGTGGGCTGGTAAGGGAAGAGTGGGTCGGGATTTTGTTTAAGGATTTATTTTAAAAAGAATTTTTGAATGGGCTGAGAAAAAAGAAACGGCTGGGTGTTTTTTTTATAAGTATTGAGAAATAATTTTGTAGTGGGCTGAGGGTTAAATTTAAAATGTTTTATTTGTTTTAAATTTTAATTGGAAAAATTCTATGGGCCGGCAGGGAAAAAGCTCGGGCTGTGGGTTTAGGGGAAATAAAGGTTAATTTAAATTGATTTTATTTGTTTTAGTTTTTGGTTTTAAATTCTGGGTTTTGACTTTTAGGGTTAAGGAAAAATATAAATATTGGGATTCAAGCAACCACCTTCTACAAAAATATACGAGGAAAAATAAATCTCTGGGATTTAGAAAATAGGAAAAACTTTTATTAAGTTGGTAATAGGGATTTACACCCATGGACCTAAGCAAACTTCGGGCAGCGGTGGTTGACGTGAAGAAGGGGAAGAAGGCCGGAGACGTCGACACTTCTCGCCCGATGTCGGCTCCGGCTCCACCGGCGGCCGCTCCATCCGGGCACCCACACGCGTCCCGGGTCCCCGGGTCCAGTCGTGTGCCGGTCTGAAAGCGTGCTCGGGACGTCGAGCCCCGGGCTCCCGAGGAGGGCGGTGATACCGGTTCTCCCGCGTCGCCCCTTAAGAGGTTTCACAGGACGCCGCCGCACTCCCCGGCTTCTCCGATCCTCGTGGACGATGGGGGGCTTCGCTTCGAGGTGCCCTCGGGGCTTTCCGTCGCTGACAGCCTGCTCTCGGAGATGGAAAGGTCGGCTGGGGACAGAATACCTCGGGGGACCCTCCGGGCCCAAATAGCAGCCATAGCTCAGGAGGCCGTTCAGGTTAGTGTTCGCACCGCACCTGGTTCTTTATTCAGCATTTTTTGGTCGCGTGATCGGGTGTCGCTCCCTTTTTAACCCTCTTTCTTTCCTTCAGGTCCTTCAGCACGTCGCCCTCATCATCAACATGGAGGACAAGGAGATTGCCCCAGCGATGCGGGCCGCGGGCGAGCTCTCATCATGGGAGGAGAGCTCAAGGCTGGAGAAGGAGGCGGCGAGGGAGAGGATCGCTGCCCTTGAAGACCGGGTGGTGGCCGCGAACCGGGAGACCGCCAGGGTCTGAGAGGCCGCCCGAGCCGCCGAGTCCGAGTTGGAGGATTCCAAGGTGCTCGTCGCCACCATGAAGAAGACGGCGAGTACCCTCCGGAAGGAGAACGAGGCGGCGAAGGACCGGGCGCTGAAGACGGTGGAGAACTATAAGAAGTCAGACTTGTTCTATGCCGACATTGTTGCTGCCGCCGACGTTATCTGGCACGACGCCCTCGACGCTGTCAAGGCTCAGATGCTGGAGTTCCCCGACGCCGAGCTCCGGGCTGCGTACCCCCTCGAGGATGACGCGCAAGGGAACGCCCCTGAAGACGATGCAGGGGAAGAGGCCCCCGGTGGGAGCGTGAGGGGTAAGTCGGTCGCCTCGGCTGCCTTCACCGAGGATCCCATCATGGGTGCCGACCCTAAAGATGCCACCCCTGTCGTCGCAGTGGAAGTGCGGCTCGTCAAGGTTCTTCCCGGCCCTGAGGCCCCTCGCCTTCTTATTTTCTTTTACTGCTCCGAAATTTTGTAAGCCTCTGGGCATTTTATAAGGCTGGGGAGCCAATAATACCTTTATAAAGACTTTTGACTTTATGAATAAATTCTTTTTGAAGTAGTCTTTGCGTGCGTATTTTCCTTTTCTTGGTAAACACTTGTATTTGCACAGTACTGTCTTCATGTTAAGTCGGTTTTCCATTTAGTGATTGCACGTCGAGTTGAGAGTTGAAGTCGACCATTTGCCAAGTGTGCAAAGACCGGTGAAAGGTCGCTATCTCCATGGCCCCGAAGTCGAGGTGGAGATCGCGTGGTAAGACATGTAGGGAGTTGAACGTGGTAGCTGCTTGGAGGCCTCTAGATGATGGCTTTGTATCCTTGGCGTCGTGGGGTGTAACAACCGAGTCCAGTTATACCAATTTCTGTTGCCGTATGTGTTGTTTGTGGTGTCTATTTCATTTACTATGTGGATGCGAATGGTAGTCTACTTTTTATTCGACCCGCTTGCTTGAGCTTGTTGTTTTATAGTTATGGAATACCCTAACATTACATATTTTTGCATATAGCAATTTAAGTCCCTTAAAAATAATTTAAAAATACATGACGTGGCCTGCTTGATACCCCTAACCCTGTGGTAGCGTCCTTGCATCGTGTTCTCGTCCCGTTCAGTGAAACGGACGTGTTTGGACGGCTACGCGCACGTACGTGCGTCCGTTCTTGGGGGTATGCATTTCTGTTACAAAATCCTTCATTTTAATTTTTGGAACTTGCTAATAATTTTCATATTTCAAATTCAAAATTTTGGACCCGACCCGGGCGCATTTCTGAAACATTTTGTATTTCCGCTAAATTCTAATAATTTTAAATCTCTTTAAAATTCGTTCATAGAACAGCCTAAAGATTTTGTTTTAACCAAAACATATTTTTTAAAAAAATAAAATCTAATTCTATTAATATAGTTACAACTTACAATATTTTTTTCAACTAACGAGGTTATTCCTTAAAATAGCAAAATCTTTTATAAAATTATTTTCCGAAACAAATTTTCTACCCACGAGCCAATCACCTTCTCCTTTACTTGGTGCCGGGCCCCACACCTCTCTCCCCCATTCGTTGTCTCTCTCTCTCACCCTTCCCTTTCTCTCTCTCTTCTCTCTATTCTCTCTTTCTCTCTCCACAGAAAAATACAAAACTCTCTCTCGTCACTGTTCCTTCCTCTCTCTCTCACTCCGCTCAATCTCTTCTCTCTCTCCTCTCGATTCTCTCTCTCTCTCTTCCGTATCTCTCTCTCTCTCTTTCTCTCCCCGTTATATATATTTCTTCTCCATTTTTCTTTCTCTTTCAGCGAAAACCCAAACCCATACGTAACCCTAGCCACCGTCGTTCCCTCGCCCACCGTGTCGCCGCCGACGCCACCATCGCCGTTCGTCGCCGCCTACTCATCCTCGTCACCTTCACCTCCACTCTCTCCTCCCCGAGCACCCTGCACGCACAGCCGTGCACCCCTGCACGCATTCGCACCGCCGGGGTGATCGCCGCCGGTGTCCTTGTCCCCGTGTTCCTGGCCCTCGTGCACCCCTGTAAGCATTGCTCCCTCTCCTCTCCTTCTTTCTCCTTCTTCCCTTCATTTTCTGTTCTGTGCCAAGCTTTTTTTTAAATCGCCGGTGGCCTCTGCAGGTTTCTCGCCGGAGCTCCGTCGACGCCGTCGACCCTCACGACCCCTCTACAGACTATTGTGAGCCTCTTCTCCTCCATCCTCCTTCTCTTATTCTATTCTTTTCCTTTCATGCATTTCTTTCATTTTGATTGTTCACTGTTTTTTTTGTGTTCGCCGGAATCCGGCCGTGCCGTCGACGATCCCGACAACCCAGTAAGGATACCTGACCCGTGTGATCCTACTGTTCGTTGTTTGGACTCATTCCGTGTACCGTGCGCGCGTCGTGACTTTTCCCGCCGACGCGTGACGTTCCGTTTACCGCTTCGCAATCCGTCGAGGCAAGTGAAACTTGCTACATGCTATCCTTATGAGTTTATAACTATTTATTAAATATTAAACTTATAGATTGAATCCAAAGTCACCTATTCCAATTTAACCGTTCGATGTTCTGTTTATATCTTTAGATTCAGAACTTGAATTATAACCGTTGCATTTTAGTGTACTACACCTAGTAACCACATCTGTATTCTAAATCACATAATACCTATTTATATAGTCTATGGTACCCTTTTTATAGTTTTACCCTATTAGACATCCGTGTGCATCTTTGACCTGTTTTAGCTATAATTGCATCCATTGAATATATTATACATATCATTGCATCTCTAGATTGCTTAGTACATATTAATATGATTTTAACATCCATATTCATTATACCGTATTCATGCAATGTTGAAACTATCCCTTAAACCCAAACTGATAACTGTGCATCTTCATACCTTAATCTGTACCTGATTGCATCTCATGTTACAAGTTCTAGCTTGTTGATTCTATTAGTACACATGCTTGATCTGTATACCCATGATTATGCTAGTTTGATTATGAGCACCCACATGATATCTTGTACACACTGACATGACTTGCTACACATATTACTTGACCCGACATGGTACCGTACAACTCTTGACATAACATGACACCTTTATATATTACCTGGCTTGACCTGATGTACCGTGGTCTTACCTGTTACTGATCTTGTGTCTAATGCCAACAAACCTGACCTGTTGTCCTTACGGACCGTTCTTGTTGTCTATCCAGACAAACCTGTACCTGCCTGATCCTGTGTTGGCATTAGCTCTAGATTATTTAATACATGACTTGAACACATATAACTTGGGGGTATGGGAAAATCAATGATGAAACCTGACTTGTAACTCGACAGTTGCTTGCTTATACTAATCAGTTTTAGAGGCTAGGCCAGCCTTGGGATGATGCTGCCGACATCATTCGTCTTTACATATTTCCTGTTTTAGTGCCTAGCGGCATGTCTCGATTTCAGCCCGAGAGTCTTAGACCGTAGTCCCGGGCATGCACGGGATACTATTGAGTTACATCGATGATTCATCAAATTGATTTCAAAGACTTGAGAGTAGTTAACCCAATAGACCAGTTTAGATTACTCACTGCACACTACCTTTCACTGCCCTGATTTATATTGCTGTTACACCTGCTTTACGATTTATGATTATACTTGCATGTCTTGCTACCCTGTTACATATTATTGCTTGATGTTATGACGCGCTGACGTCTGGGTTTTGCATGGCCCAGATTCCGTACCTTTGTCGCAGCCCGAGCAGGAGTACTTCAGCCAGCAGGTTGAGCAGTGAGGACTCAGTAGTAGTTAGTTCTTTTACCTTTCAGCATTTTATTTCTGATGTGAGCCCCCATTATGGGACATACATTCCAGTTATTTTGTATTGGATCTCTTGCTTCCGCATTATTTATTCTTGACTCACTTTATTTTGGCTTATGGACATGTGCTAGATAGTTTTATTAGTGTTCTTGATATCTCTACAGCCGTAATGTGACTGGGGAAGGATAATTCCTATCCACAGGAAGCATGGTTGGCTATGTCACATGCCTACCTTAGCGTACTCTGGGAAGCGGGACGTGACATGGTTCTTTTGATATCAGAGCCATAGGTTAATCGGGTTTGATTCTTTTGTAGTTGGGTATTGGACCCAATACACGAATCAGAATACTCGTGATTAGGAAACATGTCCTGCCACCTTGCCATTTTACCATTCTTGAATCTTAACCTCCTCCTGATTATACTTTTACGATATGCAAACCTCCTTTGCATATCGACTCGAAACCTGGTTCCTTGTTTATCTCTAGAACTTAGGTGACTTGGGTGGAGTTATGTAATTGTAGCTATGATACCGCGGCATGGTTACAATGCGGTACTCTATTTAAGTAACTCGGAGTTCTAGCCTTGATCTAATTTTGAATCTGTTATCATGCTAATCCTTGGGTGTTTTGATTTCAGGGATATGGCAGACAAGAATCTGAAGACGTACCAAAGGCGTGTTGACGAAGCCACTATGCTTGGAGTAATACGTGGGATGTTGGAGAACCAAAAGCGACAGACCGAGCTGATCCAGCAGCAAGCTGAATCTTTTCAGGAAGGTTTGCGGACCGTTCAGCAGTCCGTGAACAATGTTGTGGCCAGACCAGTGGATCGTGTGGGGACCGTAGCAGATTTCAGGAGACTGGGTCCGTCTGTCTTTACTGGCTTAGAGGAGCTTTTGCCAGCGGAGCAGTGGCTAGTTGACACGGAGAATTTACTCACTGCGGCACAGATCCCAGATGACAAGAGGGTGGATGTAGTACGCATCCAGTTGGTGGATTACGCTCGTGAATGGTGGCTTGTGGAGGAGACCCGCTTGCCCAAGCCGATCAAGTGGGCGGATTTTTCAAAGAGTTTCCTAGAGAAGTTCTTCCCGCGGACTTTACGGGAGGAAATGGAGGAGAAGTTTATCAGTCTAAAGCAGAACGGTGCACCTGTAGATGTACATGCAGCTGAGTGGACACGGCTTAGTAGATTCGCTGGACCTTTAGTTGCCAATGATGCGGATAGGGCAAGGAGGTTCATGCGCAGTTTGGATGTGGACATCTAGAGGCAGATTGTCTCCCTGGGTTTGACCACTTTCTCACAGGTACTTACGGCGACCCGAGAACAGCAGAGCTTATCTGGGAAGACTGGGAGTTCACAGCAGACAGCAATTACAATACGGAAGCCGGCTTTTGCACCGAACCGAGCACATGGACACAAAGGTATTCCAGTGAACCGTCGTGGCGTAACGCCTATGAAGAAGCCTGCTGTCATTGATCAGAGGAAGAGCGTGATTTGTAACTACTGCCATTTACCCTGACATTTGCAAAGGGAATGTCGCAGGATGCGGGGACTTTGTTTGGTTTGTGGATCGGCGGATCATACTATTAATTCTTGTCCGTCGAAGATTCGCACAAAGGATGATCTTCAGAAGCCGACGCAGAAACCGTTTCCGGGACAGAAGCAGCTGACTCAAGGACCCAATCAGGCACGAGCTTTTACCCTGATGGCTGAGGAAGCTAAGGCTTCAGGAGAAGTTGTTTCAGGTATTCTACTTGTTCATGGTATTCCCGCATTAGCGTTATTTGATTCTGGTGCATCCCACTGTTTTATGTCGTCCAAATTTATTGCTACACACTCGATCAGTTGCACGACCCTGTCTAGTTTCTGGGACATACACACTGGGAATGGGAAAATCATATCTAGTAGAGAGTGTAAAGATTGTGCAGTTGTTGTTTACGGACGGGAGCTTTTTGCAGAATTCTTGGTGATTGATATGGGCTGCTATGAAGTCGTCTTGGGAATGGATTTTCTCGGCACTTTCCATGCTCACATTGATTGTAGGGCAAAGGAAGTAATTTTCCAGATTCCCGGACATCCCGAGTTTATCTTCACTGGAGGAAGCAGTTCCGTCGGGCCAGTCGAGTTTAGGGCTAGACCGACAACTAGTGTTCTTTCGTCAATGGAGGTTGCTTAAGATGAAACGCCAGCTGTTGTTCGAGATTTCATGGACGTGTTTGAAGACATATCAGGTTTACCGCCAAAGCGAGACGTGGAGTTCGCAATTGATCTTGTTCCGGGTGCAGCACCAGTTTCTAAAGCGTATTATCCTATGGCACCAGTGGAGTTGGAAGAAGTTAAGAAGCAGGTTACTGAATTACTTGAGAGGGGTTGGATTCGAAGCAGTAACTCGCCTTGGGGAGCTCCAGTTCTTCTAGTCAAGAAGAAGGATGGCACAAGGAGGATGTGCATCGATTATCGAGAATTAAACCGGGTGACTATTAAGAAAAAGTACCCGATCCCTCCATTGGTGAATTATTTGAGCAGCTTAGTGGCGCGAGAGTATTCTCGAAGCTGGATTTGCGATCCGGATATCATCAGGTCCGAGTGAAAACAGAAGATATTTGCAAGACGGCGTTCCGAACTTGGTATGGACATTACGAGTACTTAGTGATGCCCTTCGGAGTAACGAATGCACCGGCGATATTCATGGACTTGATGAACCGAATCTTTTCACCATTCTTAGACCAGTTTATAGTGGTGTTCATTGACGATATTCTGGTCTACTCGAAAAGTATTGAGGATGCTGAACATTTGAAGATCGCACTGCAGACGTTGAGACAAGAGAAATTATATGCAAAGATGAGCAAGTGCGAGTTTTGGCTGGAGGAAGAAAAGTTTTTGGGGCATGTCATGTCTGGCGACGGAATCGCTGTTGATCCCGAAAAGATTGCAGCAGTTCGTGATTGGCCGATTCCGAAGAATGTTGCAGAGATTAGAAGCTTTCTTGGACTCGCTGGGTATTACAGAAGGTTCGTGGAGAACTTTGCTCGTCTAGCGGAACCGTTGACCAAACTTACGCGCAAGGAGGTACCTTTTGTGTGGACAGATAGGTGTGCATCAGCTTTTGAGGCGTTGAAGCAGAAATTGATAATCGCTCCTATTCTGACCGTGCCAGACCGTTCCGGAGGATTAGTGATTCACAGCGACACATCTGGGAAAGGATTGAGATATGTTTTAATGCAGCATGAGAAGGTTATAGCGTACGCATCGAGATAGTTGAAGACCCATGAGAAGAATTACCCAACTCATGACTTGGAGCTTGCGGCTGTGATCTTCGCTCTGAAGATTTGGAGACACTACCTTTTGGGCGAAAGGGTCGAGGTTTTTACCGATCATAAAAGTTTGAAGTATGTGTTCACGCAGAAGGAGCTTAATATGAGGCAACGTAGATGGTTGGAGCTGATGGCTGACTACGATCTTGATCTTAAGTACCATCCGGGGAAAGTTAATGTTGTGCCGGATGCGCTCATTCGGTTACCAGCAATTCAGATGTTGACTACACAGAAGGAACTCATTGAAGACTTTCGAAGATTTGATTTGGAGGTTGTGCTACCGCATCCTTCGGGACAGTTGATGCAGCTGCAGGTACATTCATCGCTGATCGAGAATATTAAAGCAGTGCAATCGCAGGACCCTAGATTGCAAAAGTTTCGAGAACAGGTTGAAGCTGGACTTCGAACAGATTTATTAATCCATGATGATGGTTCGTTGAGATATGGTAGCCGTTTATATGTGCCAAAAGGAGATATTCGCGAAGAACTTATGAAGGAGGCGCACAGTTCGGCATATTCCATACATCTAGGAGGCACGAAGATGTACCGAGATATACGGCAGCATTTCTTGTGGGAAGGCATGAAACGGGAGATTGCCCGCTTTGTGGCAAAATGCTTGGTGTGTCAGCAAGTTAAGGCTGAATATCAAAGGGTTGCCGGTTTATTGCAACCACTTCCGATTCCTCAGTGGAAGTGGGAACATATAACCATGGATTTCGTGACAGCTCTACCGCGGAGTCCAAAGGGTAACAATGCAGTTTGGGTGATTGTTGATCGTTTGACCAAGGCAACTCATTTCATTCCTTTACGGGTTGGTCAATCAACAGAAACTTTGGCAGAACGGTACATGCAGGAGATTGTAAGATTGCATGGAGTACCGGTGAGCATCGTGTCTGACCGTGACACTCGGTTCTTATCACACTTTTGGAGGAGCTTACAGGAAAGTTTGGGGACTCGATTGAAGTTTAGCACAGCTTATCATCCTCAAACAGATGGCCAGTCGGAGAGAACGATCCAAACTCTTGAAGATATGTTGAGAGCTTGCATGTTGGATTTCAAGGGTTCATGGGAGGATCATCTACATTTAGTGGAATTTTCTTACAACAACAGTTTTAAGGCGACGATTCAGATGGCTCCATTCGAAGCTTTATATGGTCGCAAGTGTCGTTCACCTATTTGTTGGGACGATGTCGGTGAACGAAGATTGTTGGAACCAGATTTGGTTGTGCAGACAGTTGAGAAAGTTAAGCTATCCGGAATCATATGAAAGCAGCACAAGACCGACAGAAGAGTTGGGCAGATACGTCGAGAAGAGCTCTAAAGTTCGCCGTGGGTGATTTGGTATTCTTGAAGATATCACCGACTAGAGGGGTGATTCATTTCGGAAGTCGAGGAAAGCTCAGTCCTCGATTCGTTGGACCTTTTGAAATTTTGGAGCGTGTTGGTGAGGTAGCGTACCGTTTGGCGTTACCGTAATCCTTGGCGAATGTTCATGACGTGTTTCACGTATCTCAACTTCGTAAGTATGTTCGAGATGAAACACATGTGTTGGATCATTCGGAGCTGACTGTACGAGAAGACTTGACTTTTGAGGAGCGACCGATGGCGATTGTGGATCGAAGGGAAAAGGTTCTTAAGAACATGGTTATCCCTCTTGTACTTGTTTCTTGGGGGTGGTCGCTCACATTGAGAGTCAACTTAGGAACGAGAAGATGAAATCCGGCAGAAGTTTCCCCATCTTTTCTTGTAGTTTGTTGGTTGTTTATCCTTTTTGTGTTCTTGGAATTTCGAGGACGAAATTTTTTTTGTAGTTGGGTATAATGTAACAACCGAGTCCAGTTATACCAATTTCTGTTGCCATATGTGTTGTTTGTGGTGTCTATTTCATTTACTATGTGGATGAGAATGGCAGTCTACTTTTTATTCGACCCGCTTGCTTGAGCTAGTTGTTTTATAGTTATGGAATACCCTAACATTACATATTTTTGCATATAGCAATTTAAGTCCCTTAAAAATAATTTAAAAATACACGACATGGCCTGCTTGATGTAGGGTTCCTGGGCACACTTGTGAAGGTTCATAAAGCATCAAACATGCACGAATAAAATTTTACATGTGCCGAACAACCCAAAGACAGGATCTTTGCTAGATTATTAGGGTTTAGCATGCAAGATAACATCTTTTTATCTAAGTGTGAGGGATTACAACCTTTGTAGTCCGCTCCTTCGCTTCACAAGCTCCGAGTAGAAGTCCCTTTGCCGCGATCCACGATCTCCCGGACTCAAGAGAGGCTCCACGACTCGAACGATCCATGCTAGCTTGAAGTGTTCCGAATCTCCGATGATCTACGTCGAAGTTGCAATAACTCAAGCTTTCTCACTCTAAAGAGATGAACACCCTAATCTCATGGGCTAGATGAGATGAGGATGAGGGAGTAGTATTTATGCTTTCTTTTTAATTCACTTTCTCACAATTTATCATCACAAATGGAATTTCTAGTGAGCTCAAAATCAAGAGAGAAGAAGATGATAATGAAAAGATAATTCCTTTTGTGATGAATAGAAAAGAAATCTATATGATTGATATATCAACCATGGTCAAGGATGATAGGCTAAGAGTTTGTAGAGAATAAACTAGAGTTAGGGTTTGGTTAGGTTAGAAATGAGTCATGGAAAAATATCAACCATAATATCTTAACCAAGACAAAAAGGAAAAGCTTCTAGAATGTGCAAGAAGAAGCTAACCCTAATCAAACTCTAATCCCATTTAATCATCCTTAAACATGTTTAATAATAAATCATATCATGTCACAATAATATATATCACATATATATTATATATTTGCAACAAAAGAAAATAATACACTTAACATATATCGCATATATATCAATGTATCATCTAGTGAGAAAATGAAATAATAAAGCGAGCCAATATTAGAAAATGTAATACAATATATCATATATATTATTATACATTAAATCATCGAATCAACTCTTGATCCGACAATCCGGCTATATCGAATATAACCGACTAATATATCATGTACCAATTCATCGAATCAACACTTGATCTGATGTCCCGGTTCATATCTAAATATCGCGAGAATATAATATGGTATCTCATATCGCATTATCCTCGGTCCTGCGCATATCACATATGTGCCTCTACTCCATTTCTCCTGAGCCAAGAAACCTCTGTGTAGGACTCTAAAGAATCGTCAATACGCCGGTAGCAGGTGATGATCATATCAAACACCCACAAGCTGCAAGCGGTCAGCTAAACGTAACAGCCACCCAGGTATTGAGCGATCAGAAGATCAACAAGCTAGCCTGTGCGTTCTCCTGTGAATCCAATCAGTAACACTCCCGTACAGTCCGGTCTGTTCGTCTGATATGTCGCATATCAAGTCTAGGGGTGGTAAACGTCAGACCCCAGTAACCGATAAGTCGTGTCGATGTGTGGCTCATAACGGGTCGAGAAACTATTAGTAACACTTACCAGTAAATCTCTATATCAGCCCTGGCCAGGGACTTCCAGTTATAGCCAATCGAACACAGCACAACATCAACTCCCTATACCGGGAGAGACGAATTCCCTCCTATCACTCATTGCCTCCATGTGATCCGGGACTGTACCCAAAAGCCACCGTTTTGCACGCCTTCTTGGACGTGGTAAGGTGGAAATCAAAGTACAGTGGGAATCACACAAGACACTATGACGATCTCGGGTCTACAGACTACCCTGTACCAGTTTCACCGGAGAACTGCCATCTGACGTGTGGTATATCACCATCTGGGAGTTCTCGGCGAGTCCGTCCAGTGTACCCAGTCTCCACTGAGCACCCGTACACCATCTCTGTTGCCAAACACCGATGGATATGGGATCATCCATCGCCCATCATATGGGTCAAGATGCATATACGCTAGTCTACTCTGGTGTGTCGATGCCCTGTCTCGATATACCCTCGACTAGGAACAGTTATAGGATGTACCCATCGACTACCGTGGCCCCACTAGTATGATCTCATCATAGTCCCAGTAGTCGAGTACAGATCCTAAGGGCTTTATCAACATGTAAGAGAAAGACAGTAAACCAATACAAATCAACATGTTAAGATAAAGTGATACCAAATAGCATACTATCATGACGAGCAAGAAAGTCCTCTCTGTATATATCTAAGCATCCATCATAATATACATCATATGTACAACAATGGCCTCTAGGGCATATACATAACTAACAATCTCCCACTTGCACTAAGGCCAGCTGCTGTAGTATCTCATACCTAGCATCCCGAATAAACTCTCAAACTGTATCTGGGGAATAGCCTTCGTGAGTGGATCCGCAGTGTTGTCCTTCGTATCTACTCTCCTGACCTCGATCTCCCGGCGATCAACTATCTCCCTGATCAGGTGATACCGCCTCAGAATATGTCTGGACTTCTGATGGGATCTGGGTTCCTTGGCCAAAGCCACAGCTCCATTGTTATCGCAATACAGAGGTATTGGATGCTCAATGGATGGAACCACACCAAGTTCACTAATGAACTTCTTCATCCAGACAGCCTCTTTGGCAGCATCGTTGGCAGCGATGTATTCAGCCTCCATCGTCGAGTCTGCAACGGTATCCTGTTTGGAACTCTTCCAACATACCGCCCCTCCATTGAGGGTAAAGACAAAACCCGAATGCGACTTAGAGTCGTCCTTATCACTTTGGAAGCTGGAATCGGTAAAGGACTCCACCCGGAGTTCTCCGTTACCATACACCAAGAACATGTCTCTAGTCCTTCGCAAGTACTTGAGAATGTTCTTCACAGCTTTCCAGTGACTCTCTTCAGGATCTGCTTGATACCGACTCACTACACTTAGTGAGTATGCTACATCGGGTCTGGTACATAGCATCGCATACATGATAGAGTCTACTGCCGAAGCATAGGGTATCCCTTGCATGCGAGCTCTTTCCAAATCAGTCTTGGAAGACATCTCTTTGGAGAGAGTGAGTCCAGAGATCGTGGGTTGGTTCCCACGCTTGGATTCTTCCATACTAAACCTCTTTAGTATGGTGTCAATGTACCTGGATTGGGACAATCCCAGTATCCGTTTAGATTTATCTCTATAGATCATGATTCCCAATATGCAGGAGGCATCACCTAGATCTTTCATTGAAAATCTCTGTGATAAGAAGAGCTTGACTGATTGCAGCATAGGAATATCATTTCCTATCAAGAGTATATCATCCACGTACAATACGAGGAAGACAACCTTACTCTCTGCTACCTTCTTATAGATACAAGGTTCATCTATGTTTTTGATGAAGTCAAACACTTTGACTAAAACATCAAAACAGATGTTCCAACTCCACGATGCTTGCTTTAACCTATATATGGATTTAAGCAGCTTGCACACCTTTCTGCTGCTCCTACTATCTACGAAGCCCTCTGGCTGAGTCATGTACACGCACTCTTCTAAATCACCGTTTAGAAAGGCGGTCTTAACATCCATTTGCCAAATTTCGTAGTCATGGTATGCAGCAATGGCAAGTAAGATCCGGATGGACTTAAGCATAGCCACTGGAGAAAAGGTTTCGTCATAATCCACACCTGGTCGTTGACGAAAACCCTTTGCAACAAGTCTAGCTTTGAAAGTCTCAACTTTTCCATCTACACCAAATTTCTTCTTAAAGATCCACTTGCTCCCAATGGGTTTTACCCCTTCAGGAGCATTTTCCAAAGTCCATACTTTGTTGGTGTACATGGATTCCATCTCAGATCGCATTGCATCCAGCCATTTCACAGAGTCACCACTCGTGATGGCCTGCTCGAAACTAGTCGGGTCATCATCATTCATGATGCAATCCTCGCTTCCACCATCAATGAGAAAACCGTAGTATCTCTCAGGTGGATGAGAAACCCTACTAGATCGGCGGAGAGGCTGGGGTTCGTCGGGTACTACTGAATCCTCTGGTTCCACTAAATCATCTGTCGTAGTTTGTGTCGCTGGAACCTCTTCCAGTTCTACCTCATTGCCATTAATTTCTTTCATAAGAAAACCCTTTTCTAAAAAGGTGGCATGTCGAGAAACAAACACTTTTTGTTCCTCGAAGTGGTAGAAGATATACCCTCGCGAATGTTTGGGATATCCAATAAACTTACATAAGACAGATCTTGCCTCGAGCTTGTCCGGATTTTGTCTTTTGACATAGGCTGGACAACCCCATATCTTAATATACATAAGAGATGGTCTCTTCCCTTTCCATATCTAATATGGAGTGGTAGGCACTGATTTGGTAGGAACCATATTCAATAGGTGTATGGCCGTCTCAAGCGCATACCCCCAGAAGGAAATAGGCAACTCAGTCTCGCTCATCATGGAGCGCACCATATCTAATAGGGTGCGATTCCTTCGTTCTTGTTAGTTATATGTATGCCCTAGAGGCCATTACTGTACATAGGATGTATATTGTAGTGGATGCTGGGACATATATAGGGAGGACTTTCTTGCTCGACATGATAGTATGCTATCTGGTTACTCTTTACCTTAACGTGTATACTGATTGTCTCTCTGTTACATGTTGGTAAAGCCCTTAGGATGTGTACTTGACTACCTGGACTATGATGCGGATCATACTAGTGGGGAGATAGTAGTCCATAAGTACATCCTTCAAGGTCCCTAGTCGTGGGTGTATCGAGACGGGGCATCGATATACCAGTGTAGACTAGCGTATACCTTCTCGACCCATACAGATGGGCGATGGACGATCCCATATCCATTGGTGTTTGACATCGGAGATGATATACGGGTGCTCAGTAGAGACTGGGTACACTGGACGGACTCGCCGAGAACTCCCAGATGGTATAATACCTTACGTCAGATGGCAGTTCTCTGGTGACACTGGTACAGAGTAGTCTGTTGACCCGAGATCGTCATAGAGTCTTATGTGGTTCCCACTGTGCTTTGATTTCCATCTTACCACGTCCAAGAGGGCGTGCAAAATGGTGGTTTTTGGGTACAGTCCCGAGTCACATGGAGGCAATGAGCGATAGGAGGGGATTCGTCTCTCCAGGTATAGGGAGTTGATGTTGCGCTGTGTTCGATTGGCTATAACCGGAAATCCCTGGCCAGGGTTGCTGAGATATACTGGTAAGCGTTACCAGTAGTTTCTCGAACTGTTATAGACCTCATATCGACACGACTTATCGAGCTATTGGGGTCTGACGTTTACCACCCCTAGGCGAGATATGCGACATATCAGACGACGAGACCGGACTGTACGGTAAGTGTTACTGGTTGGATTCACAGGAGTATGAGCAGGCTTGCTCGTCGATCTTCTGATTGCTCAATACCAGGGTGGCCGTTACGTTTAGCAGACCGCTTGCGGCTTGTAGGTGTTTGATATGATCATCATCTGCTGCCGGCGTATTGACGAGTCTTTAGAGTCCTACACAGAGGTTTCCTGGCTCAAGCGAAACGAAATAGGAGCGCATATGAGATATGTGCGGGACCGAGAATAATGCGTGTATGTGATACCGTATTCCATTCTCGCGACGAATGTGTCGAATGGTTGTATGCGATATAACCTAGTTATCGAATCAAGGATTGATTCGATAAGCCGATACATTGTATACTAGTCGGTTGTGTGCGACATGACCGGATCATTGAATCAAGTGTTGATTTAATGATTTAATGTATAATTATATATTTGATATATTACTTTTCATTAACTAGTATTGGTTCACTTTAAATGGATTTTCTCACTTGAATTGTGCAAGTTGTATATGTGATATACTTTTGTGCACTTGATTGTATCATGTTTGATGATACATGTTTACTTGGTTAAGTGTAAAGAATTGAGCCATGGTTAAACTAATGATTAGGGTTTTCTTTTCTTAGTTATTTATTTATTTATTTATTTATTTTGAAAAGATGAGAAAAGAATGGTTGCTAGTTTTGTAGTTTAGTTGAAACTTCATGACACTTTGACCTAGTCCACCATTCTTGTCTCTTGCTTAACCCTAACTATCATATCTAACCATGGTCCATTCTCTACACTAAACTAAGGTTAATATTAAGATAAGTATTCATTTTTCTTTTCATTTTAATAACTTATCATAATTCTTTCTTCATCTTCTTCTTCTTCTTCATAAGAAGAAAAAGCTTGACCATCAATGGTGATTGATCAATAAGAGTGAGAAATCCAATTCTAAAGTATACCCACTTCCTATTTCTTCATCCTCTACCTCTTGCCAAGTAGTAGAGTGTGTTTTCTTCACAAGTTTCATGACTTGGTGAAGTGGGAGCTTGATCTAGTGATGCCTCGACGTAGATCATCTTCGGCATCGTAGTCAACGACCTAGCCCGGTCTTTTCTCCGATGAAACCACCGTGAGAGTCATGGTTCGATTTGGACAGCGGAGAGGACTTCATTATGGAGGTGGAAAAACGGATCTACAAAGGTTGTATTTCCGTTTTTTTAGTTTAGTTGTAAACTAGTTTCATTTTATCGCCTAAACTTCTAGCCAACGATCTAGTCTAGGGTTTCTCGGCACCGTAATTTTTGAAATTGGCATGGTTGATGCCTTGCGAGACCTCTTGTGCGTGCCTAGGAACCCTACAGTGGTATCAGAGCCTAGCTAGAGCCTTAGGCGAAGTCTAGACGACGTTTGAAACCCGATCGAACCGAAAACCTAACCCGGAAAATGCTCTCTGGACTTTTTCTAAAAACTGGGATTTTTCCATATTAAAAATATGCAGAAAAACCAGCAGGAAATTATAAGATTTACTGTGAAGTTCGATGACCTAATTCCATAAAAGTGCGGCGGAACCGCGGCATTAGCATGCTAATGCGGCGGTTCCGCGGCCCTTTTGTCTTTTCTCCCATTAAATTTTGCACAGTAACTCCTACTTTGCAGTGTTGGTTTTCCTGGGAATTTTTAATATTTATTCAAGAGTTGAAATTTCTGGGGTTGCATTGGGAGTTCGTACATTCGATCGGATTGTCAAACTTTGTCTATTTGTTTTTCCGGATAATTTTAGAATATGTTAAAAAGTTCGACCGGATATAAATACCCACCTTTTCCCCTGCCGGAAAATTTCCAAGTGTTGGATTTTTCTGTGGTTTAATGACGTTCTAAGTAGTGCAAGTAACGCGATGGTCCCTCTAGAAGACAACAAACCTTAACTCGATTATGTGACCGTCTTGAACTGCCCTTTGAACCTTCGTGTTTGGGGCAGTACGGCGTGCCACATGTGAGGCGTTGGCTTGACCCTTCTACGGCTGGACCGTTGGTACTGAGGCACGAACTGAATGTTTTTAGACTTGTTTCATGTGTTGATCTGTATCGAGAAAACTTGGGTGTTTGAATGTTCGATCGGAAAGTTTAACATTTTCTAATTATCTGGAATGTGATACAATAATTGGAATTCACAAACAGTTACGAGATAACTGAATGAATGTTATAAACATAGCAGTTTAGTCTCACTTGATCGGTTGCCACGGAATTTTGATGTGATCAAAAGTCCGTCGCAATCACGTAGCGTACGCGGATACTCGCCGGGTAAACTTAATAGACAGCCTCACTCCATAGCCTCGACCAAGTGACTGTAGGAGAACCCCGTCGCCGAAAGCATCCGTTCGGGTGCTCGCGGTAGCGGTGTTCCGCCTTGGTGCACTTCGTCGACGGTATCGGGGGTGCGGCCGCCTACTGAAGTTTGCGATGAGCATTCGATCAGGATGTTGGGAATCTTGTTGAATTGCCCGACTTGATATTGAAAAGAGTTTTCGATAATGAGACTAAAATGCGGGGTTTATAATTGTTAGGCATGCGATGTCTAAGTAATTCATTTGATTAGGCATGCGATGTCTATGTAGATTGCGGATTCCAACTGTTGTAGTTTTACACTTTCTTTTCTGTGACCATAAGTGTAATATGTGATATCGCCGGTTTCGTTGCTATATGTCAACGACAATTGGGATGGGCATATTTACTTACGTTGATGACATGTGATGTTATGTGTTGCTGGATATGTTATATTGGATCGTCGTGTTTGAATAGCCGGGGGTGTTTATGTGAGATGAGTGTTTTTCTTTTTTCATTCATGTAAATACTTGTATGTAATATTCTTTTATTGGGGCACTTCTAGGTTGCGGAAGTTGTCACCTTTTGTATATTATTTACTTTTCCGCACTAGGATAGACCCAAGGAGGAGGGCACAAGTAACCGGGTTCTGGAGTCCAGTGGGAGACCAACTCGAGGAGTCGAGTCCGGGTCTCCTAACTCTAGAATTGGTAGGGTTACTTGCCGCTCTCGTAGGGGTCTAGGGGTGTGGGTTTGGCTATTCATCGCGACCGTGGAATCCGTGTTTTATACTGGCTCGTATTGAAAACACGGACGTCCTAGTATATCCAATATTTCATATGATTTTTCTGCTGCGATATCTGTGATGTGATCATGTGATGTTCTATGATAGATACAGTATATAGTATATATGATATATTATATAGACGTTACTTATGTTTTACACCCGTGCTAGCCCTGCCCCGCTCTGCCGTTAGTTACCTAACCTAACGGTGCACGAGGGGACATCGAGGCGAATGCGGATGGCATAAGTGTACGTCGTATTTATCTGTGATGTTTAGGTACTTTAATGATGGGACTTCATTAATGTGATTAATGAAATAAAAGAAACCTAAGATGTTGTGGAATCGAATTTCAAAATAAAAAAAAGGTAGCTACAGTTCTTGCTTTGCACAGCGGTATATGTGATATATCCTGCACCTTATTCGATAAGGAAAGGACCGAGATCCCTTCACCGGGAGTGACTCCTTTAGCAATAACTGGCAGATGCTACACATTCGGTTTGTCTTTTGATTGCTTTTAAGAGTTTTTGCTTTGCACAGAGGTATATGTGATATATCCTGCACCTCATTCGACGAGGAAAGGACCGACGATCCCTTCACCGGGAGTGATTCCTTTAGCAAAACTAGAAAAGCCTCAAAGACACTCCATTTCAAATTCATTCGATCCTACAACGATATCAAGTTCATTACGCAATAGGTTTTCAGAAAAACCTGTCGTAGCCCTCCGTCATTTCAGATAAGTACTAGTTAGTATTCGTGCTGCGGTTGTTTGGCATGCGTCAAGGCGTAGTGTACGGTAGCTAACTAGTGCTTATCTGCTAGCATACGATGCGATTGGATTAGGGTATTCGTACGGCGTTGTTTGGCATGCGTCAAGGGTCGTGCGGGTGGGTCTAATTCAATCAAGAAATGTACGGGTTGAACTTGACTAGCGGACTATGGGTTGTTTGGCATGCGTCAAGGTCATAGCACGCTAGGGGCAAAATATTATCGGGAATTTCAAGTGTTGAAATTTGCAATGAGATTGCATACCTTCTATGAGATAGTTGGATCCCGATACCCACTGCGAGTAATTGTTACTCCTGGGAGATTTTTACACATTACAATTAGCCGATCAAGTAGGTGTCTAGAAAGGTGTCAACGGGGTTACGCCTCTGGGAAAACGAGGTTTACATTAATTAGGTTCGTGCGAAAGCACGGGGGACCTCCCTCAAAGTACCGACACTAGCCTGGCTGAAAGATTGGCGAACTTGTTGTGTGTAATTAATCCCGGCTAGTCTTTCCTTTTAGGGTTTGAAGGAAGATTTGATAAAAAGCAGTGGGAGCCATCCTGATTAGATAAAATAAAAACCAATCTATTCTTACAAGAGCGCACGCTGAGTGTTTTCTTCTCTCTCTCCAGGTAGCGACCATGTCACGCCTTAATCAAGATAATAATACGGATTATTGACCGAACCCGCTTGTTATACTGAGCTAGGGAACGTTGGTCCCGCTCCACCTTATAATTGTTAGAAGACAGAGCAGGAAATTGTGGAATACCAGATTTCCCGTGCCGCCCAAACGAAGAGAGTGCATGTTGATGCATCATCTTCGGGTGTGTTCATTACAAAGAACTGTTTCTCAGTATCCTCCGCATCCTGGGTATATGATACCGGATCAGGATCCCAGATATGTAATCTGTTACATAGGGCTACAAAAGGGTAGAAAAACTGAGAACGAGTGATAAGTTTCATGAGACAGAAAACGGGGCAAGACTTGCAGCCAAGTCTGTTGGTCACTGTCACCCTGTATTACCAATACATTGATTCTGAACGAATGTTATTAGATACCGAACCTGATATACAAAATCATATCAGTCTCTTTATTAGTAAAGAAATGATAAAATTTTGTATTGATGGATAATGTTTTGAACATTTCCTATATCAAAAGTTGATCGGTTCAGGCACGTTATCTAAAAGCATTGATGTTCTAAATCAAACTACAGTTCTTAGTATACAGAACACACACAAGAGGAAGAGTTCAGAAATGAACGGATCCTTCTTGAGGTATTGTAGACTAGGTCATATCAATGCGACCCGACTAGCTGAAGTTACATGTAGATGCATATTTAAATCAGTTTGAATTTACATCTTCTGAAACTTGCCAGTCATGTCACAAAGATAAGACGACCATAGCTTCGTTTACTGCAAACAGAGAAAGAGTTAATGAACTCTTGGGATGATACATGTTGATGTATGTAGGTCCCCAGTCTACACATGCCAAGACAGGTTCTTTGTACTTCATTATATTCCCTGATAATCTCTCAAGATTCAGTCATATGTTCCTGTTGAAACATGAGTCCAAAACTTTTGAGATATTCACAGAATATAAGTTAGAAGTAGAGAACCAAAATACGGGTATAAGTATTATGTCCTTTGATGTGATCAGGGAGGAGAATACTTGAGCACGGAATTCCTGGATTATTCTAAAGGAGAATGAAATTCTCTCTCAGCATTACTCCTCCGTATACACCATAGCACGATGGTATATCGGGGCGGAGCAATCACACCCTATATGATAAGGTGTGCTCTATGATGAGTACTACTGAGTTACCTATTTCCTTTTGGGGGTTATGCACTTGAGAAGCTGCATACCTATTGAATAGGGTTCAAATCAAATCAGTTGCCTACCACTTCATATTTGATATGATAAGGGAAGAGCCCATCTCTTAAGTTAGTTAAGATTTGGGGTTGTCCGGCCTATGTCTAAAAGCATTATCCGGACAAGCTCGAGGCAATGTCTGTAATGTAGAAATGGAAATGTTCCAGCTATACAAACTGCAGCTGATGATTTGACAGAACCAAAGGATTCAGTAGATTCCAACGAACCTCAGCCTCTCCGCCGATCTAGTAGGGTTCCTCACCCACCTGAGAGATACTTCGGTTTCTCTATGACAGTGGGAGCGAGGATTGCATCATGAGATGATGATCCAACTAGCTTCGAGCTGGCCATCAGGAGTAAGACTCTGTAAGAATGGCTGGATGCTTAGTGATCTGAGATGGAATCCATATACACCAACAAAGTATGGACTTTGGTTGCTATATCTGAAGGGTTAAATCCCCATCAGGAGCAAGTAAATCTTGAGAAGATTACTTGGTGTACATGGAAAAGTTGAGACTTTCAAAGCTAGACTTGTTAAAGGTTTTCGTCATCGACCAGGCGTGGATAATGATGAAACCTTTTCCAGTACCTATGCTTAAGTCCATCCAGATACTACTTGCCACGGCTACATACCATGACTACGATATCTGGCGGTTGGGTGCCATGACTGCTTTTCTAAATGATGTTTTAGAAGAGTGTGTCTATAAGTACACAGCCAGAGGGCCTCGTAGACAGTGGGAGCAGCGGAAACGTGAGCAAGATGCTTTATCTGATAAAGCAGGCATCGCGGAGTTGGAACATCTGTTTTGATGAGATAGTCAAAGAGTTTGACATCATCAAAATGGTAGATGAACCTTGTATAAACAAAAAGGTAGTAGGGAGTATGGTGGCGATCCTCGTAGAGTACGTGGATGGCATACTCTTGATAGGGAATGAGTTTCCTATGCTACGCTCGATCAATCTCCGCTTATCACAATGATTCTCCACATAGGATCAAAGTGATACCTACTAAATCCTGGATTTTGGATCTATGAGATAGATCTAAATGGATGTTAGGATTCTCACTAGTTGTAGTGAGATGGTATCAGTTGATCCTGGGGAAAATCACTGGAAGTGTTCCAGAGTGATAAAGATGACTGAATGTCAGTCACAGGCATTGTCTTTACCCTTGGTAAAGGGACAGTATGTTGGAAGAGTTCCAAGCTAGATACCGTGGCATACTAGACGATAAAGGCAGGATACATCGCTACTTAAGATGCTACCAAAGAGGCTGTTTGGGTGTATATTGGTTCATGAGATGAACTATGTTCCTCCCATTGTGTGACAATGGAGTTGTGGCTTATGCCAAGGAACGAAGGTCCCATCAGTGATCCAGACATGATCTATGGCAGTATCACCTGATCATGGAGATGATTGATCTCCAGGGTGATCGAGGTAAGGAGAGTAGACTCAGAGGACAACACGGCGGATCCACTCACGAAGGCCTATTCCCAGAGAGAGACTTTTATGGGATGGTTGAGTATGAGATACTACAACCACTGCTACAGATGGCCCTAGTGCAAGTGGGAGATTGTTAGTTATATGTATGCCCTAGAGGCCATTACTGTACATAGGATGTATATTGTAGTGGATGCTGGGACATATATAGGGAGGACTTTCTTTCTCGACATGATAGTATGCTATCTGGTTACTCTTTACCTTAACGTGTATACTGATTGTCTCTCTGTTACATGTTGGTAAAGCCCTTAGGATGTGTACCTGACTACCTGGACTATGATGCAGATCATACTAGTGGGGACATAGTAGTCCATAAGTACATCCTTCAAGGTCCCTAGTCGTGGGTGTATCGAGACGGGGCATCGATATACCAGAGTAGACTAGCGTATACCTTCTCGACCCATACAGATGGGTGATGGACGATCCCATATCCATTGGTGTTTGACATCGGAGATGATATACGGGTGCTCAGTAGAGACTGGGTACACTGGACGGACTCGCCGAGAACTCCCAGATGGTATTATACCTTACGTCAGATGGCAGTTCTCTGGTGACACTGGTACAGAGTAGTCTGTTGACCCGAGATCGTCATAGAGTCTTGTGTGGTTCCCACTGTGCTTTGATTTCCATCTTACCACGTCCAAGAGGGCGTGCAAAACAGTGGTTTTTGGGTACAGTCCCGAGTCACATGGAGGCAATGAGCGATAGGAGGGGATTCGTCTCTCCCGGTATAGGGAGTTGATGTTGCGCTGTGTTCGATTGGCTATAACCGGAAATCCCTGGCCAGGGTTGCTGAGATATACTGGTAAGTGTTACCAGTAGTTTCTCGAACTGTTATATACCTCATATCGACACGACTTATCGAGCTATTGGGGTCTGACGTTTACCACCCCTAGAAGAGATATGCGACATATCAGACGACGAGACCGGACTGTACGGTAAGTGTTACTGGTTGGATTCACAAGAGTATGAGCGGGCTTGCTCGTCGATCTTCTGATCACTCAATACCCGGGTGGCCGTTACGTTTAGCAGACCGCTTGCGGCTTGTGGGTGTTTGATATGATCATCATCTGCTGCCGGCGTATTGACGAGTCTTTAGAGTCCTACACAGAGGTTTCCTGGCTCAAGCGAAACGAAATAGGAGCGCATATGAGATATGTGCGGGACCGAGAATAATGCGTGTATGTGATACCGTATTCCATTCTCTCGACGAATTTGTCGAATGGTTGTATGCGATATAACCTAGTTATCGAATCAAGGATTGATTCGATAAGCCGATATATTGTATACTAGTCGGTTGTGTGCGACATGACCGGATCATTGAATCAAGTGTTGATTTAATGATTTAATATATAATTATATATTTGATATATTACTTTGCATTAACTAGTATTGGTTCACTTTAAATGGATTTTCTCACTTGAATTGTGCAAGTTGTATATGTGATATACTTTTGTGCACTTGATTGTATCATGTTTGATGATACATGTTTACTTGGTTAAGCGTAAAGAATTGAGCCATGGTTAAACTAATGATTAGGGTTTTCTTTTCTTAGTTATTTATTTATTTATTTATTTATTTTGAAAAGATGAGAAAAGAATGGTTGCTAGTTTTGTAGTTTAGTTGAAACTTCATGACACTTTGACCTAGTCCACCATTCTTGTCTCTTGCTTAACCCTAACCATCATATCTAACCATGGTCCATTCTCTACACTAAACTAAGGTTAATATTATGATAAGTATTCATTTTTCTTTTCATTTTAATAACTTATCATAATTCTTTCTTCATCTTCTTCTTCTTCTTCATAAGAAGAAAAAGCTTGACCATCAATGGTGATTGATCAATAAGAGTGAGAAATCCAATTCTAAAGTCTACCCACTTCCTATTTCTTCATCCTCTACCTCTTGCCAAGTAGTAGAGTGTGTTTTCTTCACAAGTTTCATGACTTGGTGAAGTGGGAGCTTGATCTAGTGATGCCTCGACGTAGATCATCTTCGGCATCGTAGTCGACGACCTAGCCCGGTCTTTTCTCCGATGAAACCACCGTGAGAGTCATGGTTCGATTTGGACAGCGGAGAGGACTTCATTATGGAGGTGGAAAAACGGATCTACAAAGGTTGTATTTCCGTTCTTGTAGTTTAGTTGTAAACTAGTTTCATTTTATCGCCTAAACTTCTAGCCAACGATCTAGTCTAGGGTTTCTCGGCACCGTAATATTTGAAATTGGCATGGTTGATGCCTTGTGAGACCTCTTGTGCGTGCCTAGGAACCCTACAGTTCTGATACACCGTTGTGCTGTGGTGTATAAGGAGGAGTAAGCTGAGAGAGAAACCCATTCTCTTTTAGATAATCTAGGAACTCACTGCTTAAGTATTCACCTCCTCGATCAGATCGAAGAATCTTAATACTTTTGCCCGTTTGGTTCTCTACTTCGTGCTTATATTCTCTGAATTTCTCAAAAGCTTCAGACTTGTGTTTCATCAGAAACACATGTCCGTATTTAGAGAGATCGTCAGTGAATGTAATGAAGTAGGAAGAACCGTTCCTGGCATGCGTAGACATGGGACCGCATACATCACTATGTATTAGTCCTAAGAGTTCAGTAACTCTTTCTCCGTGTCCACTAAACGGAGTTTTGGTCATTTTTCCTTTGAGACATGAATGGCAAGTATCATAAGATGATAATTCGAACGGATTCAAATAACCATCCTTATGTAACTTAGCCAGTCGTGTCGCATTGATATGACCAAGTCTACAATGCCACAAGTAGGATTCGTTCATATCTGAACTTTTCCTCTTGTGTGTGTTTTGTATATTCAGGACTGTATTCTGATTTAGAATGAATATGCCATTATGTAACGAGCCTGATGCAATCAACTTTTGATCTAGGAATATGTTCATAACATTATCCTTTACTACAAAATTATATCCTTCTTTACTTAATAAAGAAACTGATATAATGTTGCATATCATGTTCGGTATATAATAGCACTCATTTAGAATCAGTGTATTACGACTCGGCAATACAAGGTGATATTCGCCAACTGCTTTGGCTACTATACTTGCACCGTTCCCTACTTGAACGGAATGATCACCTTTTCCCAGTTCTCTACCTTTACGTAGCCCATGTAACAATTTACATATATGGGATCTTGATCCGGTATCTAATACCCAGGACGTAGGGTGAACTGAGAAACAGTTCTCAATAACTAACACACCTGAAGAAGATGCATCAACATGCATGTTCTTTTGGGCGGTGTGAGAATCCAGATATTCTCCTGTTTCCTGTTCAGTCTTATAACTCTTATAAGAAAGAACGGGTCCAACGTTCCCTTGCTCAGTACAATAATCAGGTTCAGTCAATACATCCATATTATTATCTTGATTATGGCCTGACATGGTCGCTACCTGGAGAGAGAGAGAAGAAAACACTTTAGCGTATGCTCTTGCAAGATTAGATTGGTTATTATCTTATCTAATCAGGATGTCTCCTACTGTTTTTATCAAATCTTCCTTCAAACCCTAAAAGGTAAGATTAGCCGGGATTAATTACACCTTACAATTTCGTCAATCTTTCAGCCAGATCAGTGTCGGTACTTGAGGGAGGTTCCCCGTGCTTTCGCACGGACCTAATTAAAGTAAACCTCATTTTCCCAGAGGCGTAACCTCGTTAACACTTTTCTAGACACCTACTTGAATGACTAATTGTCCTGTGCAAAACTCTCCTAGGAGTAACACTTACTTGCAGTGGGTATCGGGATCCAACTATCTCATAGAAGGTATGCAATCTTATTGCAAATTTCAACACTTGAAATTCCCAATAATATTTTTACCCCTAGCGTCCCATGACCTTGACGAAGGCTAAACTACCCATAGGGCGCTAGTCAAGTTCAACCCGTTCATTTCTTGATTGAATTAAACCAACCCGTACGACCCTTGACGAAGGCCAAACTACGCCGTACGAATACCCTAATCCAATCGCATCGTATGCTAGCAGATAAGTACTAGTTAGCTACCGTACACTACGCCTTGACGAAGGCCAAACTACCGTAGCACGAATACTAAGTAGTATTTATCTGAAATGACGGAGGGCTACGCAGGTTTTCAGAAAAACCCTGAGCTTAATGAACTTGATATCGTCATAGAATCATGTGTTTTTGAAAAGGAGTGTTTTGAGGCTTTTCTTAGTTTTGCTAAAGGGGTCACTCCCGGTGAAGGGATCGTCGGCCCTTTCCTCATCGAATAAGCTGCAGGATATATCATATATACCGCTGTGCAAAGCAAAACACTAAAAGCATTCAAAAGACAAACCGAGTTTTGTAGCATCTGCCAGTTTCGCTAAAGAGGTCACTCCCGGTGAAGGGATCTCGGCTCTTTCCCCATCGAATAAGGTGCAGGATATATCATATATATCACTGTGCAAAGCAAAATTGTAGTTACCCTTTTTATAAAGTTTTGATTCTACAACATCTTTAGGTTTCTTTTCTTTTTATTAATCTCATTAATAAAATCCCATCAGCTTATGCTTCCTAAGCATCACAGATAAATACGACGTACACTTATGCCATCCGCATTCGCCTCGATGTCCCATCGTGCACCGTTAGGTTAGGTAACTAACGACAGAGCAGGGCAGGGCTAGTGCGGGTGTAAAACATAAGTAACATCTATATAATATATCATATATACTATATACTGTATCCATCACAACATATCAAATGATCACATCACAGATATCGCAGCAGAAACATAGATATAATGTGGGATATACTAGGACGTCCGTATTTAGTACTTAGCCAATAATAGAAAATACGGATTCCACAGTCGCGATGAATAGACAAGCCCACACCCTGGACCCCTACGAGAGCAGCAAGCGACCCTACCAATTCTGTAGTTTAGGAGACCCGGTCTCGACTCCTCGAGATGGCCTCCCACTGAAACTCAGAACCCGGTCACCTGTGCTCCCCACCTTGGGTCCATCCTAATGCGGAAAAGTAAATAATATACAACACTGGTGGCATCAACCTCAACCCGGAAGTGCCCCAAATAAAAGAATATTACATTACATTTGAATTTACATGAATGAAAATATAAAACTCTCATCTCACATAAAACCCCCGGCTATTCAATCGCGACAATCCTGCACATCATATCTCAGCAACACATAATATCACATATCATCAACGTAAGTATGTATGCATACACCGATCGTCGCCGATGTATAGAAACGAAGACCGGCAATACAACTACATACTACACTTACGGTCACAGAAAAGAAAGTGTAAAACTACAATATTTGGAATCCACAATCACTTTAGACATCGTAAATCCGAAATATCACATACTTCGCATTTCATGCCTAACTCTATGAATTCCACATATTGTATCACATTCCAGATAAATAGACAGTATTAAACTTTTCGAACAGATAATCAAATACCCAAAATTTCCCAAAGTGCTCAACACTTGAGCGGAGTTCAAATAATCCCAGAATATGTCATGGTACCAGTGATCCAGCCGTAGAAGGGTCAAGCCAACGCCTCACATGTGGCAAGCCGTACTGCCCTAAACCCGAAGGTTCAAAAGGCAGTTCAAGACGGTCACATAATCGAGTTAAGGTTTGTTGTCTTCTAGAGGGTCCACCGCTTAACTTGTACAATTTTACCGAAAGATTTAAACCCGATAAAAATTCAACACTTGAAAGTTTGCCGTGCCGGGATAAAGCGGGTTAATGATATCCGTTCAAACAATTTAACAGTTTCTAAATATCCGGAAATAAAAACGAATTTAAATATTCCGATCGAATCTACGATTACAAAACAAACCCAAGAATACTCAACACTTGAGTCGGAATAAAAATACCCATAAAATATATATCACAGAAATATTAATTACTGTGCAAAAATGAGTCCTTGATCTCTTCATACTGCCGCGGTTCCGCGGCCCAAGAAAGGTACGGCCGCGGTTCCGCGGCGGTTTGTACGGATCAGGGGATCATTTTTTCACCGAATTTCTTATTTTTCTGTGCTGTATTTTCAGGTATTTTTAATTCAGAAAAATCCCAGATTTTGAAAAATTTTCAGAGAGGGGGTTAACTTTGTCGGTTCGGGTTCGATCGGAGTTTTAACTTCGTAAACACGTCGCCTAATGCTCTAGCTAGGCTCTGATACCACTGTAGGTCAGGCAGCCACCCCATCTAATGGGGTCGCCGTGGCACCAACGGGTCCCTCAGCCGCTACTTTTTACGCATGCCCCTGTTCCCCTCCGAATGGCGGCGTGACTGGGCGTCTCGCCTGAGATTCGGGGCAGATGCTAATTGGTGCTATCCGTCCACCTCTCCGAAGATGCCAAGTTGATTTATGGCACCATGCATCGAAGGTTTAGACGGATGCGTCCGATGTAGCAGACTTCGTCAGATTCCCCCTCGCTTGAGGGGTTTTTGATTGTGGGGACGCTCTTCCCTGCAGGCGCAAGCCCCTGCAGTTAATTATGCTACCGCATTGTGGTAACCACTTTCTCCTTCTCCAGATGGTCACTTCGTGTCGTGTGTGTTTGTTTTGTGTTTAGTTGCCCGTGGATTGTATACGGAGACTGAGTTATGTCGTCGCCCGTAGGGCGTGGACTAGTCCAAATCCGTATTATCTTAGATTTGGGTTTGGGGGTTTGGGTTTAAGGATACGTTAGCCTCATTTGAGCCTAAGATCGACTTAAACGTTTGTTAAGGATACGTTAGTCTAGTTTTTAGACTAAGATCAACTTAACGGGATCATTTAGATCCAACAAGAGAGCAATAAAAGGGGGCTCTGTTGTTTAGTTTAGTGACGTTGCGGTCGGTAGGTAGTTTAAGGACATTGCGGTCCATGGGTAGTTTAAGGACATTGCGGTCCAATGTTAGTTTTAAGACATCTCGGTCAAGGTTAAGGACCTCGTAGTCCGTGGATTTAAGGACTCCACAGTCCAAAGTTAGTTTTAAGACATCTCGTTCAAGGTTAAGGACGTCATAGTCCATGGGTTTAAGGATCCCACAGTCCACAGTTAGTTTTAAGACATCTCGGTCAAGGTTAAGGACCTCATAGTCCATGGGTTTAAGGACCCCACAGTCCATAGTTAGTTTTAAGACATCTCGGTCAAGGTTAAGGACCTCATAGTCCATGGGTTTAAGGACCCCACAGTCCGTGTCAATGTGTGGTCATCGGGACCCGTCACCTCTTTGAAGACGTTGAGGAATTACAACGCCAAGTATCAAAGGAGTGAAGAGATGTACCCTTGAGCCGGGGTGGATTAAATAGTCTTCGGCCCAATTTGGGATCAAGACCAATTAATTATGTTATGAGCCCATTAGCCCAGTTAAGTCTGAACTGAGGACTTATGGCCATCTTGGGCTAAGTCCAATCATGTCTGGAATATTGGCTTCTTGTTGGTCCATTGAAGGAGAGGCTTTGCCTCTGGCCATTTAGCCAATTGGGCCAATGCCTAGTGTTAAACACTAAAGACCAATCAGTGTTGAACACTGGGAATGAGATTGACAAGTTAGTGTTTAACACTAAAAGATAATTGGTGTTTAAACACCAGCAACAAGGCTTTCAAATTAGTGTTAAACACTAAAACAGATCAGTGTTAAACACTGGCAACAGAGATCTCAAATTAGTGTTAAACACTAAGGTAATCAGTGTTGAACACTGCAAATAAAGTTCTTTGATTAGTGTTGAACACTAAGGTCCAACAGTGTTTTAACACTGGATTCGGGGGTTCCAATTTAGCGTTAGACGCTAAGGCAAGAGGGGTCACGTGGTAGCACGTGAGGGCGCCCTCCCTTCATTCGTTCTGCTGAGAATATCGCATCTTTTGGAGCATCACGTGCCATCACGTGACGGGTGTTTAAATGGAGTATGTTAAAGCCTTTGCCAAGGGTCACGTGGGTCACGTGAGGCACTGCCTCAAAGGGGCTTTTTTATAGATCTTTTTGGGGGTCACGTGGTGACACGTGACCCTGCCTCTATGTATGTTTTAAAAGATCTGTTAATCCCTTTCAGGAATTAAATTCCTCGTAGGTTGAACCCTGACAATAATTTCAGAGGAATTAAATTCCTACTTCCTTTTGAAGATTTATATTCTGGGATAGAGTTGAACTCTGAATTTTCTGTAGGAATTAAATTCCTCATATATGTGAAGAACTGAATAGGGTTAAACCCTAATAAAAGCTTTAAGGAATTAAACTCCCACCCTCTGTTAAAGGATTATTCTGGGGAATGAGATTAAGGGAATTAAATTCCTGTTGTTTTAACAGAACTAAGTTCTTAACCAGGGTTAAACCCTGATTCTGTTCATTCTGAAGGAATTAAATTCCCATAACACAGGGTCAAACCCTATTTTATTTTAAAGGAATTAAATTCCTATAGTTCTGTGAGAATTAAATTCTTATGCTTCCATTCCCTCTCTATGCTTTGGATCTGCATGGCAGGATCTCAACCCATTGAGAATTAAATTCTCAACTCAAGGGGAGATGTGCACTTTACAGATCCTCCACCAAAGAGAGAACTATGTTCTTCTGATTTTATATCAGAGTTAAACTCTGTTGAGAATTAAATTCTCTTTTTCTTTCAAAAAGCCTTCTCTTTCTTACCTAGGGTTTTCTTTTTGCAGAAGATCCCGATTTCTCCAAAGTATCAAGGTTCTCCTCTGTTTTTGTGCCTCAATTCCTTTTTTTTGCCTTTCTATCCCTCTCTCTCTCTATCTATGTCGCTGTGTCTCTAGGCTCCTATTTATAGGAGAAGCAGCCGAATCAATTAGTTTTGGCGAATCTTTCATTGAGAGATTTGATTTGTATTCACCATTTGTTTTGGACCTTTGGATTATTAGGTGAATTTTATTCACCATTGGATTTTAAATCCAGAGATTCTCCTTTGTTATTTCGGTTATATTTAAAGGGGAAATCTTTCCAAATTCGAGATTTTCCCATAGATAGATGGTATTTAATCACCTTTAAATCTTTAATTCAATCGGTTGCTTATAATCTTTTTCCTTTGGAAAGATTTGAATTATCTCTCCTCAGAATTTGATTCTGTTAAAAGATAGGCTTTGAAAGCCGGTCACGTGTAGCCATGTGACCCTTGGTCACGTGTGGGCACGTGACCCCCTTAGAACGAGCTTTCTTCTTTCTTTCTGCGTTCTGTCTTCTGGTCGCTGCTTAGCTGTCACGTGCCACCACGTGACTCCTGGTCACGTGTGAGCACGTGACCCTCGTCTGGAGCCTTTTTCTTGATTTAACCGGAGAATGAGTCTGATATTTTGAGCGTCACGTGCCAACACATGACCCTGGTCACGTGGGAGCACGTGACCTCTTCTGAAGCCTTTTCCTTGATTTGATCAGGGAACCAATGTGCCTTTGAAGCCGCTGCTTTTAAATGTCACGTGCCAACACGTGATTGCTGGTCACGTGTAAGCACGTGACCCTTTTCTGAAGCCTCTTCCGTAGGCTTTCCTGATTTTAAATCAGGAAACAAATGCCCCCACAGCGTTGTTCTCATGTGTTTGCACGTGAGTGCGACGCTGTCACTTTTGTGACCATTGGATTCCTCTAGAGAGTAGGGTAAATGAATTGTCCTTTCAGAAGCGCCTTCACTTTTTCATCCTCTTCTTTTCAAACCTTTCTTTTAAGAATTTGGTTCTCGTTCTCAGAGCTTAGTTTTCTGTTGTGTCTGTGCAGTGCCACCTTATTTTCCAATCAAAGGCTAGTGTTCACGTGTTGCGCATGCAGGGATCTGCTTGATGGGGACGTTTCATTTCCCTAACCTAATTCCGATGCGTTGTTGGATTTCATTTCCAACGCTCTCCCCTTCTTTCCGGGTTTTGAGAATAGTCCCACCATGCATAGTATTAAATGCTCCCCTTTATAACCTGAACCCCATGCCTTACTTCTTTTCTTCACAGAGAAACCCATTCATACCTTAAGGTGGTCATCTTTGAGAACCCGATCAATCGCCATGGCTTGCAATCGTCCCCATGCTTGTCGGCAACCATGGGAGGTTCCCCTTGAGGAGATAATCCCTCGCTTCGCTGCGCGGCTGGCGGATCCCCTTCTCACCGACGCTCAATGTGACACGGTGATGTACGAGCTATTGTCTCGCTGGGGCTCTCCTCTTCCCATGGGCTCCATTTGGCTCCGGATGATCCTCCTGTCTGTGCTTGCCGATATCCCCCCTCATCCGGCGGAGATGACTTCGGCGATCCTTGACGCGGCGGAGGACAAGCTTGAGTGCTTTCACTAGGCTTGTCTAATCACTCAGGCTCTGAAGGATTACTCAGTTCATATACTGAGTCAGATAAGAGCCCGTCGGGCCGTCATGTCTGCTTTCGCTGATGAGCACGGCTCCAACCGATGGGAAGCGACTCCTCGTGAAAACCGTCATTTTGACGTGCTGGAGAAAGCAGAGAGGGAGCTAGAGAATTTTGTGTTTTGCTTCGTTAACCCTTGCATTTCTGATCCCTTGTTTGGTGATCTTTTCCCAGTAGTGTAGTATGTTTGAATCAATGTACTCCTTTTATCATTAGCGGTTCGCATGCTTTCTGTTGAATTTCCATGTTTGTCAGATAGTCGTACGTATGTCTTGCTTGTGTAAACGAGCTGCATGTTTTTCTCATGGGAATTTTATTTAATTGCGAGCACCATCGTTACGTTGCATGCGCGTCAGTGCCTCGGGTAACATTTCCTTTTAAACATTCGCACAGCTGCAAATGCGCGCTTGATAGGATACAGATCAGAAACTTTCCTTGTTATCTCCCGTATCGGGGGGCTTGCGCTGGCCTTAGATTGAGTATTGTTGTCGAAGGGAGGTTTATAAATGAAGACATATTTTTCTTTTCAATGGTGTGTCCCCCTTTCTATTGAATATATTCTGCGGATATTTTATCTTGATCTCCTTGCAGGACAGCGATGGCTCAGGATTCAGGGTTAAGATCTGCTTCCTAAGACTTTTGCATTTTATGAGCCACGAGGGTCTCATAAAGAGTTTTTCTCCCTACAGGTCGAGAGGATCCCATAGGTGTAAGTTCTTCATAAGAATCGTGAGGATTCTTAAGCGGGTTTTCCCTTGAGAGTCGTAAGGATCTCATAAGAGAGTTTTTCTTCCTTACAGGTCGTGAGGACCTGCAAGTGCTGGATGTGGTCACCCTTGTCCGTGTTTCACGGAGTCAGGGGTTTCTCCAGGTATCGTAGTTTAAAGACGTCGCGGTCAAGGTTAAGGACCTCATAGTCCGTGGATTTAAGGACTCCACAGTCCGATGTTAGTTTTAAGACATCACGGTCAAGGTTAAGGACTTCATAGTCCATGGATTTAGGGACTCCACAGTCCGATGTTAGTTTTAAGACATCACGGTCAAGGTTAAGGACCTCATAGTCCGTGGATTTAGGAACTCCACAGTCTGTTGTTAGTTTTAAGACATCATGGTCAAGGTTAAGGACCTCATAGTCCGTGGATTTAGGGAATCCACAGTCCGATGTTAGTTTGCAGGGACCCGTCACCTCTTTGAAGACGTTGAGGAATTACAACGCCAGGTATCAAAGGAGTGAAGAGATGTACCCTTAAACCAAGGCAGAATCCGTAGGGAATCGGGGTGGTTGATCGTTAGTTTTAAGACATTACGGTCGAGGTTAAGGACATCATAGTCCGTGGATTTTAAGGACTCCACAGTCCGGTGTTTGCTCTGGATGCTTCACACGGGTTCACTGCCGTGCTTGGCGAGGACCAGGCTCCGCTCTGGGCGTTTTCCGCGGGGTCAAAGAGTGACGTTATCCGCGTTCCACGTAACCAGGAATTTTGCACTAGATGCTTCACACGGGTTCACTGCCGTGCTCGGCGAGGACTAGGCTCCGCTCTGGATGCTTCACACGGGTTCACTGCCGTGCTCCGTGAGGACCAGGATCCGCTCTGGACGTTTTCCACAGGGTCAAAGAGTGACGTTATCCGCGTTCCATGTAACCAGGAATTTTGCACTAGATGCTTCACACGGGTTCACTGCCGTGCTCGGCGAGGACTAGGCTCCGCTCTGGATGCTTCACACGGGTTCACTGCCGTGCTCTGCGAGGACCAGGATCCGCTCTGGACGTTTTCCACGGGGTCAAAGAGTGACGTTATCCGCGTTCCACATAACCAGGAATTTTGCACTAGATGCTTCACACGGGTTCACTGCCGTGCTCGGCGAGGACTAGGCTCCTGTTCATAACAGAATACTACATTTTATACCGCCCATTCTTATGCTCGTGTGTTTATAGGTAGGTTCTTTTAATCCGTGTTTGTTGCATATTTACAGAGTACAGGTTTCCATTCCAAATATTGCAAATCATGACAAAATCTCCACAGTTACGCCAAAAGCAGAACATCTGTTGACAGCAGATAAAAGCCGGGTTCCGGTCATCCATATCCGTCCAGTGCCGAGTACCTGTTCCTGAGACAAGACATATGACAGTGGTCATTCGTGTCTGGGACAAGCACAGAGCACGAGGGGGGCAGCACAAGAATCAATGGGTGCGCGGAGCTCGAGAGAGATAGAAGTCAAAAGTGAAGAAAAGATAGCAATCTTGGACTAAGAATTCTGAAGATATTCTGGAAAGATTATCAGAAAATATATGTACCAGACAACAGGGGACAGCAGACCAGGGACCTACAGAAAAGCCCATGCCCTGAACCCTCTATATTGCGGCGGATCCGCGACCAATAGGGGGTATTGGCCGCGGATCCGCGGCCTTACTGACTCCTTGTCGTCTCGTTTTTTGGGGGTAGTTTGGGGACTTCATATTGTGGCAGATTCTTGCCCTAGGTCTTCAACCCTCTGCCTATAAATACTCCAGAATTGAGCTAAGCCAAAGGTCCAATTTTGTGTCCACTCTTTTGTAGTTTTTTGTATAGTTCTTCTTCTTCTTCTTCATTCTTCCTCCATGGAAATGTAGTGAGAGCATTGAGTGGATATTAATGAAGATGAGGGTTTTGTATCATTCTCTTTTGTTTCTTCTTCCCCTTGAGATTCTTGCTTTCTCTTGATCATTCAACCTCTTCATTGAGCTTGAATGGTTAAGGGTTAGTTATTGATCTCAAGGGTCGTATTTTCTTGTGGAATTAGCGCTTCATTTCATATGCGGTCTCTACCCTTCTCTTGATCTTGCAACCTCTTGATTGAGCTTGCAAGTTTAAGGGTTGGCTATTGATCCCATGCTTGTCTTGAGTTCTACTTTCTTGTTCTTTTTATCGCTTTTTATTACTTGTTTATTATTATCTTGCTTTTCTTTCTTGCAATTTATTTCATGCACTTAAATTCATGCACTTAATACTTGTAATCTTTTCTTTTCTTTGTTCTTTTCTTTTGCTCTCTTTTGTTCATTTTGTGAATGGTTGTAATTATTGTTGTTAAGATGAAATACGGTATTGTAAGTTAATATCTTCTTTCTCATTTCCTTTTCCCGTTATTTTCCATTGAACTCCGCCCAAACCATACGCAAGCGCTCCGTTAGGCACCCTACCCTAACAAGGTAACGGTGATTCCTAACCGCGACCGGTTGCGTTCGGTTTGGCCGGAGGCGAAAGCAAGAGACAAGAACGGAAGGACAAGGGTAAATAAGCCGTATTCCACGAATACCGCGCTTAAATCCCCTAATCCACGTTGTTGCCGATTGCTTTAGCTTCAATTGGTCAAGACTCGGCTCAAAGGTTTTGAGTACGGATTTCTTTAGCTTACAATTTCTTATCTTTTTCTTAACAACTTTATACTTGCAAATAATACACATAGGATAGTCTCGAACAAACATACACAAATTCTTTATTGACTTGTCTAAGACAAGAACGGAAATTCAACCATCTCCCTGTGGATCGACCCGTGCTCAACCGGCTAGCTGCATAGCGACACCGTCTTGATTGCGGTTAACTTTAATTCTTCCAATCAAATGGCGCCGTTGCCGGGGAGACGGTAGCGTATTTTCTTTCTTGTTATTCGGGTTAATATTCTTTTTGTATATATTTATAATAAAAAAAAATCTTTTTTTTTGATCATTTTTGTGGGCAAGTGTGCAGATTTTTGCGTATTTGCAAACTGCAATTGTGGGGAGCAAAGTGTACGTTCAAGGTTAAGGTGATTACGAAGTACAGTGCCAAAGATCTGGGTAGTTTGACCCGCGCAAGCGAACTTTTCAAGCTTACCGGATTTGATTCAACGGGGGTTTTCTAACCCAAAACTTAACGGTACGTATTTTACTAACACCTTCTTCTCAAATCCGACGCATCCAATATACTATTCTTTGCAGGATTCTTTGCAAGTTCGCTAGCAAACGCTAAAAAAATTGACTAACCCGTATTTGTTGCAGCGCCGCGCTTAAACTAAAAAACGATTGTTTTATTCTTTATAGAATTTTTTTGAATTGCGCATTGCATACATTAATACGGACTTAAGGGCAAGCGAACCCCACAATATACGGTAAAGGATTTCATCACCTTTTCCGTGGCCCACAAATCACGAACTTGAGCATAACGTTTAACCGCACAAAATTTAAAAGAAACTAGACTTTAAGCCTTAAGGACTTCGCGCTCACTAGGAGAAGTTAACTGTGTTTAGAACCTTGCTTAACGGTATATTGTTTACGGGGTGTCTAGGAAAGTGTTAACGGCGAAACCGCCAAAAGAGAAAGGGTTTTTTAATTAAGGAACTTCGTGAAAGCGTTGGAAAACCTCCCCTTATCTCTGCACTTACCTGGCCTCGTGATCAGTGTATCTTGAGCCTGTTTCTCGACACAGTTTTACTTCGATAATTAAGTTCTGGAGCAGGTCTAGTTGACCTAGGTGAACCCTAGAACGATTAGGTGTGTGGTATTTTTGTGTCGTGATTGTTTTTGTCCATATTCTTTTTGTGTGTATATTTCATTCTTTTGTTAATATATATCTAAAAAAAAATATAAAAATAACACATTCTTTTTCCCCTCCTTTTCTCTACCTTTCTCTCTCTCTCTTCATATCATGGGTACCCCACCTCGAAAAACTCTTGCCGAATTTTGGTACCCACAACCAGACATTACTTCATACGGTTCTTGTTTTGGTCGAACTTCAAACGACCCCTCCATGCCCAAAATTTCTTTGAAAGATCAGATAGACGCGTCTAGGACGAACAACTGGACCCCGCAATCCACTTCGTATCAACCGTTTCAAACATTCACCCCTTCTTACGTTGATACCCCTTCTTCGAGTCATGTTGCAACTCCAAGACCTATGTCTATTGCAGAACGTATTGAACAATCTCGTAGCCGATCTTTCACTCCTGTCACCACTTCAAATTCTTGGGATCAACAATTACATTCACCTTCTTATCCAACTGTTGCTCCTACCCCTGTCCAACCTTTCAATTCCTACCAGTCCTACCCAACTTTTGCACCTTCCCTAGACATTGCTTCTACACAGCCGTTTGGGAGTTTTCAGTATCCAAATAACTTTGAATCTTTTACTGAAACCCCATCACAATCTATGTCTAGTCTGGAACAGTCGTTGGAAGATTTTAGGGTAGCGTCAAGCCAACAGATGATGGATTTGAATGCGTCCATGGCCGCTCTCATGCAACCTAGTGACCCGGTAGCTAGTTTTCAACTAGCTCCAAATTTTTTAATGTATGATGAGGCGGCAGGACAGGCTGTGAATTTGAGTGGAGAGAGTGAGCTGTATACCCTTCCAAATCAAACCTACCCGTCTCAAATTGAATCCCACAACTCCTGTGTTGAAAGTCTATCAAGTGTCCCAAATGAATTATCAGTTGAAGATAGAATGTTTAATGAGTTGTGCGACTTTGTAGTGTTTGATTTGCCAGATTGTGAAGGGACCTTGCCAAGTGAAACCACACCCAATCCTTTTGACCTCTACACCTCCATCTTAGGACCTGAATTGATTAAAATCCATGCTTTTGATGAGGTGTCTGAGAATATTAATGTTCACTTGATTAAGGATATTGACGCTGGGAATATTTTGGATGATGAACCCATAGATTTGGCTGAGTTTTTCTCTTCAAATCATCATCCCGAGTCATTAAATGTTTTTCCCGAACTTCATATGCGTCTTGATATTGATGATAAAGGCATGGATGAGCTTAACTTTGAGGAGAATTCTGAGGATAGTTTTGAGGATGAACCAGTTATAATTGATGATTCAGATTTTCTAATTCATCCTGTTCCTTTCATTGACTCTGTACACCCTCCTGAACCTTTACCTGATACCCCTCCTCGATCACCCCTCTCCATCGTTCCGACCTGGCAAGAAACCGTATCATTTTCACTTCCTGTGTCTGGTTTACCAAGTTCGGCGTACCCGTGGTTTCTTACGAATCTTGAGGGATTTGACCCCATTTCTCGACGGATAAATATATTAGCACAATCGCTTTTCACACATCGGTCATCACAAATTGTGCTAATCTATTTACTCCATTTGTACCCTCAAGTTCGTATTCCACTTCTTTTTCCCTTCCGCCATTCTTCTTCTGATATACCGAGACCGTATCCCGCTTCTATCTCCATACGGTCTCGCGTAGTCTCCATTTCTTACCTCTCCGCATTCTTTCACCAGCCACTGCTTTATCACGATAAGATCTTTGAATGGTTGGTTCTCACTTTTGGCCTGTGTAAGGCCTTGTATAGCTTGATACTGTTCTTTCCCCCTAATCTTGAACTTCAACGCTTAACAGTGGAAACACTGTTTTACTTAAGTTTGGGGGGGACACTTTTTTTTGTATATATTTTTTGTTTTCCTTTTTGTATATAATTTGTTTTTAGGGGGAGCGCCGACAATTTTGACCCTCTTGGTATAGCCTGACAGTGAGGGCACTGTCAAGTTTAAGTTTGGGGGTGTGCTCGGTAAGCTTTCTTCCTTCGCATTCATTTGTATATTTTGCATCTGCATACCTTATTAAAAACCCACAAAAATCGAAAATTTTCCAAAAATATAAAAACTTTGTCGTCAAGTTAGCTAATAGGGTAACTTTGATTTTTATTCTGAATGTTTAGTTGATATGTTAGAAATAACTAAATTCTAGACTTAGGAATTGAAAACCCTTAAAATAACCCTCATTCTGTCTAACTTTGGTAAGTATACGTCCTTACAGTTTTTTTTGAGAAATAGGTAATCTTGAGTTCAGTTCTTGAGTTAAGTCAAGATGAAGGGAAAGTATTGAAGCTTTACTGGAGGATAAGTCTGAAAAATAGTTTCTTTTCTTGAGTTCAAATTTAGAAAGTATATACCCTACAACTGCACCTACACGTACCTTGAAACTTGGGATAGTAGAGGATACCTAGAAATACTCTTGCCTGAAAGCCTAGTATGAAAGAAAAAACGGTATTTAAAGCTAAACACCAAAAGAGCATGTTGAAAAATATATCCGGTCTTGAAAAAGAAAAAAAAGAAAAAGAAAAAGAAAAAAAAATAGAATAAAGTCAAGACCTGGAAACTGCTATTTACGCTTTAAAGTTCACACATTCTGTAATCGGTCGTTAGTGCCTCAAGAAGCATTAATAGTCGCATGAAAGGTGTGTGAGCAAATCCGTCCATCCTTAATGAAAAGAAGTAGTATTAGGTATTAGGGCAAGGGTATTATAGCTTGAATTGAATTCTTGAGTGTAGGGGTGCAAATATACACACACGTAGGGGTATACAATCGATGTTTGGATAAAAGATAGAAATGAAGAATAAGACTTTTGTTTTCTATAAAGTTGATAAAAATCCCTGATTTGAGACCACACTTTTAGAAGGAAAACTCAGGAGATACCAATATCTTTCTAAACTTTTTTGGAACGTATATGATCTAAGGTTAAATAGATAGGAGGTGTGAAGTGTTAAGGTTGGATATTTCTAACTTAGGATGGTAGAATTTTTAACGTAAATACTAAACTGTAGGAGTAGAATCGATATTAACTTACGAAACTAGCTTGACAGGATTTTGTGGGTAGTATCCGCTGAAAACCCTCAGGAGACAACACTCCTCCTACTAGGGACACCTAGAGGTTTAACGGCTTGTTGCACGTGCTCAGTGCAATCGCGTTCCCTGCGAAAGTGCGGTTAGGATTTTATTATTGTGAATAATTGGTTTTGCTCGGGATGAGCAAAAGTTAAGTTTGGGGGTATTTGTTCATAACAGAATACTACATTTTATACCGCCCATTCTTATGCTCGTGTGTTTATAGGTAGGTGCTTTTAATCCGTGTTTGTTGCATATTTACAGAGTACAGGTTTCCAGTCCAAATATTGCAAATCATGACAAAATCTCCACAGTTACGCCAAAAGCAGAACATCTGTTGACAGCAGATAAAAGCCGGGTTCCGGTCATCCATATCCGTCCAGTGCCGAGTACCTGTTCCTGAGACAAGACATATGACAGTGGTCATTCGTGTCTGGGACAAGCACAGAGCACGAGGGGGGCAGCACAAGCATCAATGGGTGCGCGGAGCTCGAGAGAGATAGAAGTCAAAAGTGAAGAAAAGATAGCAATCTTGGACTAAGAATTCTGAAGATATTCTGGAAAGATTATCAGAAAATATATGTACCAGACAACAGGGGACAGCAGACCAGGGACCTACAGAAAAGCCCATGCCCTGAACCCTCTATAGTGCGGCGGATCCGCGACCAATAGGGGGTATTGGCCGCGGATCCGCGGCCTTACTGACTCCTTGTCGTGTCGTTTTTTGGGGGTAGTTTGGGGACTTCATATTGTGGCAGATTCTTGCCCTAGGTCTTCAATCCTCTGCCTATAAATACTCCAGAATTGAGCTAAGCCAAAGGTCCAATTTTGTGTCCACTCTTTTGTAGTTTTTTGTATAGTTCTTCTTCTTCTTCTTCATTCTTCCTCCATGGAAATATAGTGAGAGCATTGAGTGGATATTAATGAAGATGAGGGTTTTGTATCATTCTCTTTTGTTTCTTCTTCCCCTTGAGATTCTTGCTTTCTCTTGATCATTCAACCTCTTCATTGAGCTTGAATGGTTAAGGGTTAGTTATTGATCTCAAGGGTCGTATTTTCTTATGGAATTAGCGCTTCATTTCACATGCGGTCTCTACCCTTCTCTTGATCTTGCAACCTCTTGATTGAGCTTGCAAGTTTAAGGGTTGGCTATTGATCCCATGCTTGTCTTGAGTTCTACTTTCTTGTTCTTTTTATCGCTTTTTATTACTTGCTTATTATTATCTTGCTTTTCTTTCTTGCAATTTATTTCATGCACTTAAATTCATGCACTTAATACTTGTAATCTTTTCTTTTCTTTGTTCTTTTCTTTTGCTCTCTTTTGTTCATTTTGTGAATGGTTGTAATTATTGTTGTTAAGATGAAATACGGTATTGTAAGTTAATATCTTCTTTCTCATTTCCTTTCCCCGTTATTTTCCATTGAACTCCGCCCAAACCATACGCAAGCGCTCCGTTAGGCACCCTACCCTAACAAGGTAACGGTGATTCCTAACCGCGACCGGTTGCGTTCGGTTTGGCCGGAGGCGAAAGCAAGAGACAAGAACGGAAGGACAAGGGTAAATAAGACGTATTCCATGAATACCGCGCTTAAATCCCCTAATCCACGTTGTTGCCGATTGCTTTAGCTTCAATTGGTCAAGACTCGGCTCAAAGATTTTGAGTACGGATTTCTTTAGCTTACAATTTCGTATCTTTTTCTTAACAACTTTATACTTGCAAATAATACACATAGGATAGTCTCGAACAAACATACACAAATTCTTTATTGACTCGTCTAAGACAAGAACGGAAATTCAACCATCTCCCTGTGGATCGACCCGTGCTCAACCGGCTAGCTGCATAGCGACACCGTCTTGATTGCGGTTAACTTTAATTCTTCCAATCAGCTCCGCTCTGGATGCTTCACACGGGTTCATTGCCGTGCTCTGCGGGGACCAGGATCCGCTCTGGATGCTTTCCACGGGGGTCAAAGAGTGACGTTATCCGCGTTCCACGTAACCAGGAATTTTGCACTAGATTCTTCACACGGGTTCACTGCCGTGCTCGGCGAGGACTAGGATCCGCTCTGGACGTTTTCCACGGGGTCAAAGAGTGACGTTATCCGCATTCCACGTAACCAGGAATTTTGCACTAGATGCTTCACACGGGTTCACTGCCGTGCTCGGCGAGGACTAGGCTCCGCTCTGGATGCTTCACACGGGTTCACTGCCGTGCTCCGCGAGGACCAGGATCCGCTCTGGACGTTTTCCACGGGGTCAAAGAGTGACGTTATCCGCGTTCCACGTAACCAGGAATTTGCTGATTGTATCCGCATTTCACGGGATGGAGGTTTGACTGTTGGCGATATGTATACCACCGAGCCATGGAACTGGGAGTTGCCGCTGTTCCGCTTAGCTTAGAGTTGTGTCCGTTGTTACGAGACGAGTGTTGAAACTATCTCCAGGTCTCCTTTGGCCCGTCGAGACTTGGCTTCTTCTTCTGATGAAACCTTGGGGAGACGGATGATCCCTTTTTGTTTACGCCCTTGGATTGTGTACAGGGTGTGATGGAACATCACCTGTAGGGCATAAATTGAATCCCCCTTTTTTTATTTATATTTTATTTCATTTTCCGCGATGCTCTATCATTTCAGCTTTTATATCGCGGAGGTCGCGATTGCCCCATCATTTCGGCTATTTTTCGCGGTGCCCAATCATTTCGGCTATTTATTTATTTTCTGCTAGCTGCTTTTTATTGCGAGTTGCCCCATCATTTCGGCTATTTTTTATGCATACATTTTTACTTGCTGCTTTTTATTGCAAGTTGCCCCATCTTTTCGGCTATTTCGTATGCATGCGTGGCTTACTAGCTTTTTCGCTGCAAGCTTAGATTTTAGATACCGATTTCAGCATCAGCACCGCTACAACTGGGATGTTGCCAGGAGCGAATCATCATTTGCCTCTGTCGATGTTGAACAAAGGTGGCTTAGTAAACAGGGTTAAGGGTCCTGTCGACCAAGGCTCTTGACTTCATGAGCCGTAAGGGTCCCACAAAGGTATTTCTCCCTACAAGTCATGAGGATCTTGTAGGTGTATTTTCTCCCTAGGGATCGTGAGGATTCCTAAGTGTATGTTCCTCTGTAAGTCGTAAGGGTCCTACAAGAGGGTTTTCTCCTTATAAGTCGAGAGGAATTATAAGGGTTGTTCACCATATGGACATGTCCCTAGTCACGGGTGCGACTTTGCTGGGGAAATGTTTATTCGTGCCCGTGGATTGTATACAAGGGTCAGTATTGAGCCGCTTGTAGGGCAATATCGAAGGTTGTGGGGGATTTGCTTAAGAACAGGTTTAGGCTTCTGTAACTTAAGACTTTCAAGTCTTATGAGCCGTGAGGGTCCCATAAGAGAATTCTCCTTACGAGTCGTAAGGATCTCGCAAGTGTAATTTCTCCTTAGGAATCGTGAGGATCCCTAAGTGTGTCGTTCCCTTGTGAGTCGTAAGTATCCCACGCGGGTGGTTTCTCCTTACAAGGTCGAGAGGATCTTGTGAGTGTCTTTTAACGAGGTTGCGCCCTTTCGGGTTTTCACAAACACTCGCCGGTAGTCCTGCTGTTTTTACTCACGGAGTCCTTTCGGGTTTTCATCCGTGCCCCTTTTGCTTATGGACATACCGTTTTTTTTATTCCTTTTCTCTTTTTTTTACAAAGTTGCGCCCTTTCGGGTTTTCACGAACACTTGCCGGTAGCCCTGCTGATTTTACTCACGGAGCCCTTTCGGGTTTTCATCCGTGCCCATTTTGCTTATAGACATATCGTTTTTTTTATTTTATATTTTTCTTATTTTTTTTATTCATCTTGTCAGCCTAAGGATGATGCGGTAGTAGTTTAGGGACGTTTCGGTCCGTCGTTAGTTTAAGGACGTTTCGGTCCGTCGTTAGTTTAAGGACGTTTCGGTCCGTCGATAGTTTAAGGACGTTTTGGTCCGTCGTTAGTTTAAGGACGTTTCGGTCCGTCGATAGTTTTAAGGACGTTTCGGTCCGTTATTAGTTTAAGGACATTTCGGTCCGTCGATAGTTTTAAGGACGTTTCGGTCCGTTATTAGTTTAAGGACATTTCGGTCCGTCGATAGTTTTAAGGACGTTTCGGTCCGTCGTTAAGGGGAAGGTCGGCTACTGCTTATAAGGTCTGAGCTTAGGAAGATAGCGAGCGGACATAGTCGTCGTCATCTATCATTGATCCAGGCTGTGGCTCATTAAGCATAGTATTTCTTTAAGAAGCGGCGGTTTATTGGCCTGAAATGCCTCTCACCGTGCATGTCCATGAGTAGATAGGCTCCACCCTGGTAGACCTTGTCTATGATGTACGGGCCTTCATAGTTTGGCTCGAATTTTCCCCGCTTGACGCGATTGGGGATCATAGGTCTTTTGACCACTAGTACAAGTTCGCCTTGGCGGAATGTCCTCGGCCTGGTCAATCTTTCGTACGAGCGCGTCATCTTTGCTTTGTAGGCCTCTAGATTTTGTTGCGCTATGAGCCGGGTTTCATCGAGGGCATCAAGCTCTTCAAGCCGAAGGTGAGTATTTTCTTCGTCCGTCAGCTCGTGGTGGACTGCCACTCGTAAAGAGGGTAACTCTATCTCAAGGGGGAGCACTGCTTCCGTCCTAAATACCAACGCGTACGGCGTTGTGTTCGTGGCCGTCTTGAATGTAGTTTGATAGGCCCAAAGGGCCTCTTGCAGCCTCTCATGCCAGTCCTTCTTATTTCGGGACACCGTCTTTTTTATGATCTTTTTCAAGGTCTTATTGAAGGCCTCGGCCAGACCGTTAGCTCGTGGATTGTAGAATGAAGAATATCTCCAGTCTATATTGTGCTGCTGCGCGAAGCGGCTAATCTTGTGGCTTCTGTAGGCTGGCCCGTCATCGGAGATAATTCGCCGTGGGGTTCCAAACCGATAGATGACGTGCGTCTTGGAGAAGTGGAGGATATTCTACGTCTTCACTTCCCTCAACGGTACTGCTTCCGCCCATTTGGAGAAGTAATCAGTCATCGCCAGGATGAAACGATGTCCCCTGGACGATGCTGGTTCAATGGGGCCGACTATGTCAGTCCCCCACATTTTGAATGGCCAGCTAGTCACTGTTGGATGTAGTGGATTCGGATGCTGGTGGATGAAATTCCCGTGGATTTGGCACGAGTGGCATTGCTTCGCATACTCGAGGCAGTCCTGGATCATCGTGGGCCAGTAGTAACCCATCCATTTAATTTTTAACTTCATCTTCGGGCCTGCTTGATGAGAACCACGGATTCCGTCATGAACCTCTTGAACGACTCTTTCTGCTTCGTCCGGTCCTAAACATCTTAGCCACAAAGAATCAAACGACCTCTTATACAGAGTATCATTGACGAAAGCGAAAGATAGAGCTCGTTTCATGAGCTGATGTCTTGAGGACGCTCCTTCGGGCATTCGGTGGGACTTAAAGTAGTCTATGAAGACTTCCCTCCAGTCCTCAGCCTTCTCACGGTCTTTTATTTGTAGGGTCGTCTGCTCAGTCGCTCCCTTTTCTTCGTATGATTCCGGAGATATTTCTGCTGAGGCAAGCACTCGACGGCTTTGCACCATTATTTTGACGTCATCGAGGTTCTCGTCAGCTAGTTCTTTAGCGAGCTTAGCTAGCGCGTCTGCTTTGCTATTTTCCGCACGTGGTATACTTTCCAAAGTGTAGGAGGGAATTTGGGTCAATAGTTGTTGCACCTTTTCGCCGTACTTCACCAATTCCGGTTTGCACGTTTGGTAGTCGCCGTTTACTTGACTAACGACCAGCTGGGAGTCCCCGTATATAAGGAGGTCTTCAATTCCCATGTCAATGGCGATCTCGAGGCCCGCTATCAAAGCTTCGTATTCGGCTTCATTGTTCGTCCTCGATTCCGTTAAGGAGAAAGCAAAGCGCATTATCCCTCCTTGTGGGGTTACGAAGATAAGGCCTACTCCTGATTTGATTATGGGGGTACATTGTTTGCGCTTCTTCATGGAATATGCCCCGTCAAAATAGAGTTCCCATCGGGTATCACTGCCGCCGATCGCATCGAATGCATGTTCGTCCGGCAAATCGCAGTTCATAGGAGAACCGGCAGGTACTGGATGCTCAGCAAGGAAGTCGGCAATGGCCTGGCCTTTCACTGCTTTAAGAGGTCGATATGTTATCGAGAACTCCATCAGGAGTAGAGCCCATTTAGCAAGTCGACCCGTCAATATAGCCTTTGACATCAAATATTTAAGGGGGTCCACCTTCGAGATGAGACGGACTTCGTGCGCCAACGCATAGTGCCTGAGTTTTTTTATCGTGAAGATTAACGCCAAGCAGTGTTTTTCAATGGGAGAGTAGTTGCTTTCTGCCCCCAGCAGAACTTGACTTAAGTAGTAGAGTGCTCTCTCTTTTCCTTGATCGTTCTCTTGTGCCCATAATGCGCCTAAGGAACCTTCGAGGGCGGTTGTATAAAGAATGAGAGGTTTTCCTTTGACCGGCGCAGCCAGCACCGGAGGGTTCTGCAGGTACTGCTTGATCTCGTCTAGTGCACCTTGGCATTTGTGATCCCAAACGAATGGAGTTCCCTTCTGCATCAGGTGGCTGTAAGAACGGCACTTGCCTGAAAGATTGGCGATAAACCACCGGATGTATGCGAGCTTCCCTTGGAGAGACCGCAACTGTTTGAGGGTTCTTGGCGGAGGCATTTCCATGATCGCCTTGATCTTAGATGGATCTATTTCGATACCTCGGTGTCGGATGATGAATCTCAGGAATTTACCCGAGGAGACTCCGAACGCGCATTTGAGGGGATTCATCTTCAAATTATACTGCCGAAGGCGTTGAAATACAGTCTCGAGATGCTTTAAATGCTCTTCGTATGACATGCTCTTTACTACAAGGTCATTGATATAGCACTCGACGATGTCATGTATGAGGTCGTCGAAGATCTTTGTCATGGCCTTTTGGTAGGTAGCGCCGGCGTTCTTTAGACCAAAGGGCATAACCCTGTAGCAGAATATACCCAATGGGGTCCGGAAAGCGGTGTGCTTCTGATCTTCGGGATGCATCTTTATCTGATTGTATCCTGATGAACCGTCCATAAAGGAGAAAACCTCGTGAGTGGACGTGTTATCTATCATTAGCTCAGTTACCGGTACTGGGAAATCGTCCTTCGGGCAGGCTTTATTGAGATCCCAGAAATCTACGCATATGCGTACCGTCCCATTTTTCTTCATTACCGGGATGATGTTGGCGATCCAATTGGGATATTGGACTTCTTGGATAAATCCAGAATCGATCAGCTTCTTGACTTCGGCGTTGATGCTCATCTCAAGCTCGAGCCGCATCCTTCTCGGCTCCTGCTTGACTGGCTTGATATATGGGGATATTGCTAATTTATGCACAGCAATCTCCGGATCCAATCCTGGCATCTCGGAGTAGCTCCACGCGAAGCAGTCTTTATGCTGTAGAAGCACGTTCTTTAACGCAGCCACCCTTTCTTCAGATAGCAGCTCGCTGAAAAATGTCGGTCGCGGGTCATCTGCCGATCCCAACTCAATGTTCTTGAGGTTATCTGCAGTAGTATGTATGCCATCTTCCAGTTCTTTTGGAGCTGGCGGAAATTCTGAGACCACCTCATCATCGTTGTTCTCAAAGCACCAGGGAAGGTCATCCATGTTCTCGGGCTCTTCTTTTAATATCGTAATCATGTGACAAGTGCGAATCCGCTTCCAAGACCGATGTGGATCCGGCTCTGCTCTTGCGGCTTTGGGTTCGTGCTTTTGTGGCGGCGTTACCTTCCAGCTGTTGGATAAAGCAAATCTGTCTTGTTGGTACTGGTCTTCGACCCAGTTCTTGAAGGTGAACCAGTCTTCGATAGGGTGTCCTATGGCTCGGTGATAAGAGCAATAGCCCGGATAAGAAACTTCGTTAACTTGCTCAGGGTGCTTAGACTCCGGAAGTGCGATCATTTGATGTTTTATAGCAAGCTCGAGTAACCTCTCCATCTTGTCTCGGGGGAAGGAGTACGCTCGACTCATTTTCTTCATGAGGGACAAATCCGAGCCGCGCAATACCCGATCACGTAACTCTCTAATCCTGCATCGTTGTTGTCGGCTCCTCTTTCCGCTTCTTAATTTATTTCTGCCTCTGCGTCGGGCCTTTCATACAACGGGTTGACAGGGATGAGCATCTTTGTCTTTTGCTGCCTGTTGAAATAGACGTTGCGTCCTGGCCTTCTCGTAGATGGCCATCTCGCGGTTGTAGTCTTCCCAAGCTTTTTGACCCTCTTTCCTGATAAGCTTGTCCATCCGTTCTTCAAATGACGGACTCGGCACTTCAATCGCGGGATCTAGTTTTGATGAGGGGTTGGCATTTCCCGACAGGGCGTCCTCTTCTTCATCAAAGGTATATATGGCGTAGTTACTGTGGGCCCGTTCCCGTTTTCCGGCTCTTATGTATCCAAACCCAAGTGTTTCCATTTTCTCGTTGGGCAATTTGTGCTGAGTCCCAGGGACCTCCCAAATCCTGTTGTAGAACCGAGCTTGTCGAACAGTCTGTTTTAAGGGTACTCCTTGGCGCTTCAATAGCCTCTTTAGTCCATTTGTGTAATATCTGGGCAAACGGATGGGTTGGAGCCTGTCGAGTGTAGCATCCGCGCCATGCCAGATCTCTTTCTCTATTTTCGACTCTGAGGATCGGTAGAATATGATCGCCTTCTCACCCCTTTGCCTGGGAGGGACATAAAACGTTTGCAGGTCCTGCACATTGTAAGCTTGAAGTGTGTCGAGATCCTTGTAGTGTTCTCGCGGCACCATGGTGATTTGCAAATTCTGATCATCGCTAGGGGGTGCTTGTATTGACGGCCGATTGGAGAACACGGCATTAACCTCATCTTCCGAGTCACTTCCGAAGACCAACATGGGGGCGGACATCCCCGGGTTGTTGCGTTGAGATGGCCCAGCATAGACTATCTCTTCTTCTTCTTCGGTATCGCTCCCGAAAACAGGGATGGCGGCGGCGGCTTTGTTCTCCGGCTTGCGACACCTTTCTATATCCTCGAAATCTGGCAAAAAGTACTTCGCATCTTCGTATTTGCAGACTTCGTTCACGGAAAATGGGTTCAGCTCACCTGTTACGGTATACTCGAAACCATCCTTGAAGTACTTCATACACTGATGTTGTGTCGAAGGGATGATGTTGTATTCGTGTAACCAAGGGCGACCGAGCAAGGCGTTGTAGCAGGTCTTGGCGTCAATGACGTGAAACTTGATGTCCGTGACGAGCAGTCCGAAGCGTAATGTCAATATTACGGATCCGAGAGTTCGTGACAATTGGGAGTCGAAACCAGAGATGGTAATTTTGTCACGAGCGAGGTGTTGCACACTCATGCAGATTTCCTTTAACACCCGAACGTTAAGGAGATTGACGGAGGATCCATTATCCACTAGGATTTTTCCTATCTTGATGTCATGGCAGTATCCAGAGACATATAGGGGACGGTTGTGGTCGCACGTCCCGAGAAGGAGGTCTTCGTCCCCAAAAGTGATGTCGGCCGTATGCACTTCCTCCAATTCATCCTTCATCCTTTCAGTGGCGAGGAAGGCTTGGAATTGCTCAGGTTCTTGTAACGCCTTGATTAATGAATCTCGCGCTTCTTTTGATAATAGGAGGGCATCGAGAATGCTAAGTTGAGAAGGTAGCTTCCTTAAGTGCGCCAGGATATTGTAGTCTACCTTACCCTTCCTGGGAGGGTCTTTGGTAGTCAGCTCTTTCATGACTTGGTCATCTAAAGTGATATCCTCAGTGACCTTTTCCTTTCCCTTATCTTTTCTATTTGCGGGCCCGAGATTCTTTTCTGGGAGCGTGCGATTGCGCAGCTGAATGTTTTCGCAGGCCTCCAGTTCCTCCTCTTTCCCTAAAACGGATTCTTTAAAGAGAGGGCCTAGAGCCATTTCTTCATCAGAGTCGCTCCCAAAGGTGAGAACTTGCGACCCTCCGGCGTTAACCATGTAACAGTTGCTAGTAGTTCTGTTGTACCCGTCGGCAGTACTTCTTCGTTCCCGACAAATCTTGCGTTTCATGCGCTTAAAATGTTGCCGACGAGCAACATATCCTTGCCACCATATCCTAAAGGCGTCGCACTCCTCCGTGGGGTGTGAAATTTTCCGATGATATGCGCAATAATCAGGGTGCCTCTCCGCCCCATTGAGCGTGTTTTCTTCCGAGGGTGGTAGCTTCATTCCCATTGACATAGCTTTGGCAAACCTTTTCCTCGTCTTGAATATCTTCTTGTCTGTCTTGGATGCCTTTCGATCTGGCGGGAGTACTTCAACTCTTTCGTTCAGTCGCCTGCATTTGGCTCCTTCCGATGCGGCCATCTCACGCTCCTGATCCGCTTTACTCTTTAGACGAATCCCATCCAGAAAGGCGTCGATCATTTCATCTGTTGGCCACACACGCTCTGGTTCAGGCCCTGTCCCCAGTTTCTTAGTGCCAGGAGTTTCCTCATCGTCGGTAAACGAGTGGGAGATTACGTTACAACTCGCCACATATCCCTCGGATTCATCCGACGAGCTCTCTCCATCATCTTCCTCTTGAAAGATGTGGCTGAGGAACTCTTGCAGCGTGACAGGAGTTCGCGCCTTTTGATTGTACTCTTCCAGCGCGTCGATTTGCTTCTGCAAGTTCGTGCGCTCGTCTCCAGGCGTCATGGGCTCCTTAGATTTCTTCTTCTTTTTCTTCGAAGATTTGGACGGTTGGGCGTGAGTATTTGGGCCATCACCACGAGTCTTCGTAGCTGGGCGCGGCTTCAACATCCCTTCGATAATTCGAGGTTCAAGCGGGTCCTTCCATTCGACCGCAGGGCACGCATGAAGGTCCCTCAACATTCTTTTAGTTTTAGTTGACAGCACGACCTCCCATGGAGCTTCTTCAATAAAAGAACTGGTTGCCCCCGGTGTATCTGCTTTCTTAGGAGTATGCGGCTGTGGTGGATTCACCTTCCACTTTTCGGACAGTGCAAACTTCCCCTGGAGGTATTGATCTTCAATCCATCCTTTGAAGACGAAGCAATCCTCAATCGGATGACTTACCGTTTGATGGTAAGGGCAATAGTTAGGGTTATTCACCTCAGTGGGTTGTGGCAGTCGCCTTGGATTTGGTAGGTTTATAAGTCTGTTGCGTACTGCCAGCTCGAATAACCGTTTCGTCTTTTCTCGTCGGAACGAGTAGGGACGCTTCATCTTTTCATTATAATACCGGCGTCTTTCTTCCAATTGATCCGCCATCTTCTGGGCGTTAGGTTGCTGCTGGGCATTCGCGACGAAGGTTGCCCTTCCTTTACCCTTGTCATTCCAAGGTTCCGACTTCGGGGGAGGTGGTCTATGACCCATCTGGTCCATCTGAGCCAACTTGTCGATTAAAGCCTGGAATGCGGTTGGCTTAAACAACATCATAAACTGGGAGATAGTCGCGTGAGGGTCTAGGGTTCCCACGAACATGCCCACTGCGGGTGCTTCCTCAATGCGTTGCTCGCACTTCAACCACAAATTCCGCCAGCGTATAGCATACTGGACCCAAGTTTCGCCTGGTTTTACCCTAGCGTTAATCAATGCCGTTATTGGAGTGCGTTCGCTGGCGCTTGCGAATCGCTGAGTGAATAGCAACTCCATTTCAGCGAACGTCTTGATAGAATCGTTCGGGAGTTCCGAATACCATTCGAACGCTGTTTCTGATAAGCTGCCCACGAACTGGCGAAGCAACAATTTATCATCACCGCCGGTGTTACCGCAAAGGGCCCTGAACTGGGAGACATGTTGGTGGGGATTGCCGGTCCCCTTGTAAACATGGAACTTGGGAATTGTGTAACCTGGCGGGTACTTGATTTGGTCGTACCAGCTTGGATATGGCCGCCCCGTTTTTACGATTTGACCAGCTGCTTCAGCCGCATGGTGAACCCGGATTTGCTGGGCTATATAGTCGACCAAATCAGCCTTAGAGATTGTCTCCTCTTTGGCCGTTGAGAGGGCCGGCGGTGGATTTGACGTTTCTCCCCGGTCCTCTTCAAGGACGATCGGGGGATCCTCAGTGGGTGGGTCCTGTTGGATCATCATTCCTATCATATCTTGGAAGAGAAGGCCCATACGCTGTATGTTGGCTGCTTGTTCAGCAGCCTCTTTGTCCTTCTTCTTCAGTATTCGGCGTCGGTTTCTTCCTCATGGCGTTCGTCCGAGGACATTTCTGGGTTTTCTTTTAGCCCGGTAAGTGCAGCCATAGCATTCATCATTTCCTGGAGCTTTTGCTGTTGCTCCTGAGCTTTGGTTACCGACCGTGTAAGCGGTCTATGACCTGTAGATGCACGGCTGTCTTCCTTTCCTGACGCCATGTATACGGTATGGACCATCATGCCCCCAGACTTAGGGCTTCTGGGCGTAGTGCCTTTAGCTGTCGTTGCAGGCTGAGGGATCTTCTCTGGCTTCCTCCTTTTATGAGCAGTAGAAGTTGTGGGGGCCGTTGAGGCGGGCACCCAGACAGTCTTTCGTGGTTTAGCCTGGTAACTGGTTTCCTGTTGGATTTTCAGCTTCTTGTGCTGGCGGGAGAAGTTTGGATCGATCATCGAGTCTCGGGCCTGCCGCCAAACCTTATAGATTTTGGAAGACAGCCGTTGAGGGGATCGGGGCTGTTCTGACTTTATTTCCGCAACCTTTTTTAGTGGAGGAGGAGACCTCTTTAGCACCGCAGTAGGAGAATTCCTTCGCACCTTATTTAGCATCTCGAAGCTGTTCCCAGTTGGAACAGCAGCATTAACTTCTGCCATCGGGGCTGGTGGAGTTAGCCCAGAGGGGGAGTTGCCCCCAGCCTTCCTTACTCGGCGCCAGTGGCGACGTCGAGCGTGTCGAGCGGACGGCGTTGGTTCAGCGGTGAGAATAGATTCGTCTTGCCCCCTGTGTAGATGGGGGGTCATTGCTGGTGTTAGCCTGTCAAAGACCAACGTCCTTTGGATAGCAGGAGCGGGAGCTGGAGCTGTCAATCTTGTAAAGACCGACATTGTGGCAGGGGAAGCCGCTTTGACGACTTCAGGAGTAGGGACGGTCACTTTCTTAGAAACGGCCTTCTCTGGGATTGTAGGCCCCATTGTGGGTCCACAGGAGTTCTGGCCCAATCTAGAGAAGACCGAGGCGTTGGTGTTGGGCGACCCGTTGAGAGGAGCCGCGGCGGGGGTAAGACGATCAAAGACCGACTTCTTGGGAGCTTCCTCTGTCAGCACCGGCGCGGTGAAGCTTGTCGGTGGGAGCATGGTCCCAAAAAACAATCCTGTGGTGGCTCGAGTGACCTGTTCCACGGGTATTGTGAATAGCGAAGCAGCTTGGGGTCCGTAGGCTATACCTCCTGGCGAGGCAGAGCGTTGGTTGCAATTGCAGTCCGAGCAGTTGGAGCGTTTCGCAGAAGTAAAAGCCATCGATTCTTTGCTTTTTGCAATGAGCAAGACGCCAAGTCTTAGTATCTTGAATCCCAAAGGCAACCATTAGCGAACCGCGATTGGTTCGCGAATCACGACACACGAAGTGTGGAGTGGAAAGAGGAAAAGGTCCCACCGGGCGTGCCAGAATCTGTTCCCCTCCGAATGGCGGCGCGACTGGGCGTCTCGCCTGAGATTCGGGGCAGATGCTAATTTGTGCTATCCTTCCACCTCTCCGATGATGCCAAGTTGATTTATGGCACCATGCATCGAAGGTTTAGACGGATGCGTCCGATGTAGCAGACTTCGTCAGATTCCCCCTCGCTTGAGGGGTTTTTGATTATGGGGACGCTCTGCCCTGCAGGCGCAAGCCCCTGCAGTTAATTACGCTACCGCATTGCGGTAACCACTTTCTCCTTCTCCAGATGGTCACTTCGTGTCGTGTGTATTTGTTTTGTGTTTAGTTGCCCGTGGATTGTATACGGAGACTGAGTTATGTCGTCGCCCGTAGGGCGTGGACTAGTCCAAATCCATATTATCTTAGATTTGGGTTTGGGGGTTTGGGTTTAAGGATACGTTAGCCTCATTTGAGCCTAAGATCGACTTAAACGTTTGTTAAGGATACGTTAGTCTAGTTTTTAGACTAAGATCAACTTAACGGGATCGTTTAGATCCAACAAGAGAGCAATAAAAGGGGGCTCTGTTGTTTAGTTTAGTGACGTTGCGGTCGGTAGGTAGTTTAAGGACATTGCGGTCCATGGGTAGTTTAGGGACGTTGCGGTCCAATGTTAGTTTTAAGACATCTCGGTAAAGGTTAAGGACCTCGTAGTCCGTGGATTTAAGGACTCCACAGTCCAAAGTTAGTTTTAAGACATCTCGGTCAAGGTTAAGGACGTCATAGTCCATGGGTTTAAGGACCCCACAGTCCACAGTTAGTTTTAAGACATCTCGGTCAAGGTTAAGGACCTCATAGTCCATGGGTTTAAGGACCCCACAGTCTATAGTTAGTTTTATGACATCTCGGTCAAGGTTAAGGACCTCATAGTCCATGAGTTTAAGGACCCCACAGTCTGTGTCAATGTGTGGTCATCGGGACCCGTCACCTCTTTGAAGACGTTGAGGAATTACAACGCCAAGTATCAAAGGAGTGAAGAGATGTACCCTTGAGCCGGGGTGGATTAAATAGTCTTCGGCCCAATTTGGGATCAAGACCAATTAATTATGTTATGAGCCCATTAGCCCAGTTAAGTCTGAACTGAGGACTTATGGCCATCTTGGGCTAAGTCCAATCATGTCTGGAATATTGGCTTCTTGTTGGTCCATTGAAGGAGAGGCTTTGCCTCTGGCCATTTAGCCAATTGGGCCAATGCCTAGTGTTAAACACTAAAGACCAATCAGTGTTGAACACTGGGAATGGGATTGACAAGTTAGTGTTTAACACTAAAAGATAATTGGTGTTTAAACACCAGCAACAAGGCTTTCAAATTAGTGTTAAACACTAAAACAGATCAGTGTTAAACACTGGCAACAGAGATCTCAAATTAGTGTTAAACACTAAGGTAATCAGTGTTAAACACTGCAAATAAAGTTCTTTGATTAGTGTTGAACACTAAGGCCCAACAGTGTTTTAACACTGGATTCGGGGGTTCCAATTTAGCGTTAGACGCTAAGGCAAGAGGGGTCACGTGGTAGCACGTGAGGGCGCCCTCCCTTCATTCGTTCTGCTGAGAATATTGCATCTTTTGGAGCATCACGTGCCATCACGTGACGGGTATTTAAATGGAGTATGTTAAAGCCTCTGCCAAGGGTCACGTGGGTCACGTGAGGCACTGCCTCAAAGGGGCTTTTTTATAGATCTTTTTGGGGGTCACGTGGTGACACGTGACCCTGCCTCTATGTATGTTTTAAAAGATCTGTTAATCCCTTTCAGGAATTAAATTCCTCGTAGGTTGAACCCTGACAATAATTTCAGAGGAATTAAATTCCTACTTCCTTTTGAAGATTTATATTCTGGGATAGAGTTGAACTCTGAATTTTCTGTAGGAATTAAATTCCTCATATATGTGAAGAACTGAATAGGGTTAAACCCTAATAAAAGCTTTAAGGAATTAAACTCCCACCCTCTGTTAAAGGATTATTCTGGGGAATGAGATTAAAGGAATTAAATTCCTGTTGTTTTAACAGAACTAAGTTCTTAACCAGGGTTAAACCCTGATTCTGTTCATTCTGAAGGAATTAAATTCCCATAACACAGGGTCAAACCCTAATTTTATTTTAAAGGAATTAAATTCCTACAGTTCTGTGAGAATTAAATTCTCATGCTTCCATTCCCTCTCTATGCTTTGGATCTGCATGGCAGGATCTCAACCCATTGAGAATTAAATTCTCAACTCAAGGAGAGATGTGCACTTTACAGATCCTCCACCAAAAAGAGAACTATGTTCTTCTGATTTTATATCAGAGTTAAACTCTGTTGAGAATTAAATTCTCTTTTTCTTTCAAAAAGCCTTCTTTTTCTTACCTAGGGTTTTCTTTTTGCAGAAGATCCCGATTTCTCCAAAGTATCAAGGCTCTCCTCTGTTTTTGTGCCCCAATTCCCTTTTTTTTGCCTTTCTATCCCTCTCTCTCTCTATCTATGTCGCTGTGTCTCTTGGCTCCTATTTATAGGAGAAGCAGCCGAATCAATTAGTTTTGGCGAATCTTTCATTGAGAGATTTGATTTGTATTCACCATTTGTTTTGGACCTTTGGATTATTAGGTGAATTTTATTCACCATTGGATTTTAAATCCAGAGATTCTCCTTTGTTATTTCGGTTAGATTTAAAGGGGAAATCTTTCCAAATTCGAGATTTTCCCATAGATAGATGGTATTTAATCACCTTTAAATCTTTAATTCAATCGGTTGCTTATAATCTTTTTCCTTTGGAAAGATTTGAATGATCTCTCCACAGAATTTGATTCTGTTAAAAGATAGGCTTTGAAAGCCGGTCACGTGTAGCCACGTGACCCTTGGTCACGTGTGGGCACGTGACCCCCTTGGAACGAGCTTTCTTCTTTCTTTCTGCGTTATGTCTTCTGGTCGATGCTTAGCTGTCACGTGCCGCCACGTGACTCCTGGTCACGTGTGAGCACGTGACCCTCGTCTGGAGCCTTTTTCTTGATTTAACCGGAGAATGAGTCTGATGTTTTGAGCGTCACGTGCCAACACATGACCCTGGTCACGTGGGAGCACTTGACCTCTTCTGAAGCCTTTTCCTTGATTTGATCAGGGAACCAATGTGCCTTTGAAGCCGCTGCTTTTAAATGTCACGTGCCAACACGTGATTGCTGGTCACGTGTAAGCACGTGACCCTTTTCTGAAGCCTCTTCCGTAGGCTTTCCTGATTTTAAATCAGGAAACAGCCCCCTCGCGAGGACTACAACCCGCCGGAACACCTTCCGGTCTCGGGACACCCTGGGGGTAAGAGCCTATGCTTCGCCACACTGTCACACAGTGAGAACCCCCCATAGGTCGACATCCAATGCCTAGTAGCTCTGATACCACTGTAGGGTTCCTGGGCACACTTGTGAAGGTTCATAAAGCATCAAACATGCACGAATAAAATTTTACATGTGCCGAACAACCCAAAGTCAGGATCTTTGCTAGATTATTAGGGTTTAGCATGCAAGATAACATCTTTTTATCTAAGTGTGAGGGATTACAACCTTTGTAGTCCGCTCCTTCGCTTCACAAGCTCCGAGTAGAAGTCCCTTTGCCGCGATCCACGATCTCCCGGACTCAAGAGAGGCTCCACGACTCGAACGATCCATGCTAGCTTGAAGTGTTCCGAATCTCCGATGATCTACGTCGAAGTTGCAATAACTCAAGCTTTCTCACTCTAAAGAGATGAACACCCTAATATCATGGGCTAGATGAGATGAGGATGATGGAGTAGTATTTATGCTTTCTTTTTAATTCACTTTCTCACAATTTATCATCACAAATGGAATTTCTAGTGACCTCAAAATCAAGAGAGAAGAAGATGATAATGAAAAGATAATTCCTTTTGTGATGAATAGAAAAGAAATCTATATGATTGATATATCAACCATGGTCAAGGATGATAGGCTAAGAGTTTGTAGAGAATAAACTAGAGTTAGGGTTTGGTTGGGTAAGAAATGAGTCATGGAAAAATATCAACCATAATATCTTAACCAAGACAAAAAGGAAAAGCTTCTAGAATGTGCAAGAAGAAGCTAACCCTAATCAAACCCTAATCCCATTTAATCATCCTTAAACATGTTTAATAATAAATCATATCATGTCACAATAATATATATCACATATATATTATATATTTGCAACAAAAGAAAATAATACACTTAACATATATCGCATATATATCAATGTATCATCTAGTGAGAAAATGAAATAATAAAGCGAGCCAATATTAGATAATGTAATACAATATATCATATATATTATTATACATTAAATCATCGAATCAACTCTTGATCCGACAATCCGGCTATATCGAATATAACCGACTAATATATCATGTACCGATTCATCGAATCAACACTTGATCCGATATCCCGGTTCATATCTAAATATCGCGAGAATATAATATGGTATCTCATATCGCATTATCCTCGGTCCTGCGCATATCACATATGTGCCTCTACTCCGTTTCTCCTGAGCCAAGAAACCTCTGTGTAGGACTCTAAAGAATCGTCAATACGCCGGTAGCAGGTGATGATCATATCAAACACCCACAAGCTGCAAGCGGTCAGCTAAACGTAACAGCCACCCAGATATTGAGCGATCAGAAGATCAACAAGCTAGCCTGTGCGTTCTCCTGTGAATCCAATCAGTAACACTCCCGTACAGTCCGATCTGTTCGTCTGATATGTCGCATATCAAGTCTAGGGGTGGTAAACGTCAGACCCCAGTAACCGATAAGTCGTGTCGATGTGTGGCTCATAACGGGTCGAGAAACTACTAGTAACACTTACCAGTAAATCTCTATATCAGCCCTGGCCAGGGACTTCCAGTTATAGCCAATCGAACACAGCACAACATCAACTCCCTATACCGGGAGAGACGAATCCCCTCCTATCGCTCATTGCCTCCATATGATCCGGGACTGTACCCAAAAGCCACCGTTTTGCATGCCCTCTTGGACGTGGTAAGGTGGAAATCAAAGCACAGTGGGAATCACACAAGACACTATGACGATCTCGGGTCTACAGACTACCATGTACCAGTGTCACCGGAGAACTGCCATCTGACGTGTGGTATATCACCATCTGGGAGTTCTCGGTGAGTCCGTCCAGTGTACCCAGTCTCCACTGAGCACCCGTACACCATCTCTGATGTTAAACACCGATGGATATGGGATCATCCATCGCCCATCATATGGGTCAAGATGTATATACGCTAGTCTACTCTGGTGTATCGATGCCCTGTCTCGATATACCCTCGACTAGGAACAGTTATAGGATGTACCCATCGACTACCGTGGCCCCACTAGTATGATCTCATCATAGTCCCAGTAGTCGAGTACAAATCCTAAGGGCTTTATCAACATGTAAGAGAAAGACAGTAAACCAATACAAGTCAACATGTTAAGATAAAGTGAAACCAAATAGTATACTATCATGACGAGCAAGAAAGTCCTCTCTGAATATATCTAAGCATCCATCATAATATACATCATATGTACAACAATGGCCTCTAGGGCATATACATAACTAACACTTGATACCCCTAACCTTGTGGCAGAGTCCTTGCATCGTGTTCTCGTCCCGTTCAGTGAAACGGACGTGTTTGGACGGCTACGCGCACATACGTGCGTCCGTTCTTGGGGGTATGCATTTCTGTTACAAAATCCTTCATTTTAATTTTTGGAACTTGCTAATAATTTTCATATTTCAAATTCAAAATTTTGGACCCGACCCGGGCGCATTTCTGAAACATTTTGTATTTCCGCCAAATTCTAATAATTTTAAATCTCTTTAAAATTCGTTCATAGAACAGCCTAAAGATTTTGTTTTAACCAAAACATATTTTTTTTTAAAAATAAAATCTAATTCTATTAATATAGTTACAGCTTACAATATTTTTTTCAACTAACGAGGTTATTCCTTAAAATAGCAAAATCTTTTATAAAATTATTTTCCTAAACAAATTTTCTACCCACGAGCCAATCACCTTATCCTTTACTTGGTGCCGGGCCCCACACCTCTCTCTCCCATTCGCTGTCTCTCTCTCTCACACCCTTCTCTTTCTCTCTCTCTTCTCTCTCCACAGAAAAATACAAAACTCTCTCTCGTTACTGTTCCTTCCTCTCTCTCTCTCACTCCTCTCTCTCTCCTCTCGATCTCCTCTCGATTCTCTCTCTCTCTCTCTTCCGTATCTCTCTCTCTCTCCCCCGTTATATATATTTCTTCTCCATCTTTCTTTCTCTTTCAGCGAAAACCCAAACCCATACGTAACCCTAGCCATAGTCGTTCCCTCGCCCACCGTGTCGCCGCCGATGCCACTATCGCCGTTCGTCGCCGCCTACTCATCCTCGTCACCTTCACCTCCACTCTCTCCTCCCCGAGCACCCTGCACACACAGCCGTGCACCCCTGCACACATTCGCACCGCCGGGGTGATCGCCGCCGGTGGCCTTGTCCCCGTGTTCCTGGCCCTCGTGCACCCCCGTAAGCATTGCTCCCTCTCCTCTCCTTCTTTCTCCTTCTTCCCTTCATTTTCTGTTCTGTGCCAAGCTTTTTTTTAAATCGCCGGTGGCCTCTGCAGGTTTCTCGCCGGAGCTCCGTCGACGCCGTCGACCCTCACGACCCCTCTACAGACCATTGTGAGCCTCTTCTCCTCCATCCTCCTTCTCTTCTTCTCTTCTTTTCCTTTCATGCATTTCTTTCATTTAGATTGCTCACTGTTTTTTTTATGATCGCCGGAATCCGGCCGTGCCGTCGACGATCCCGACAACCCAGCAAGGATACCTGACCCGTGTGATCCCACTGTTCGTTGTTTGGACTCATTCCGTGTACCGTGCGCGTGTCGCGACTTTTCCCGCCGACGCGTGGCGTTCCGCTTACCGCTTCGCAATCCGTCGAGGCAAGTGAAACTTGCTACATGCTATCTTTATGAGTTTATAACTATTTATTAAATATTAAACTTATAGATTGAATCCAAAGTCACCTATTCCAATTTAACCGTTCGATGTTCTGTTTATATCTTTAGATTCAGAACTTGAATTATAACCGTTGCATTTTAGTGTACTACACCTAGCAACCACATCTGTATTCTAAATCACATAATACCTATTTATATAGTCTATGGTACTCTTTTTATAGTTTTACCCTATTAGACATCCGTGTGCATCTTTGACATGTTTTAGCTATAATTGCATCTATTGAACATATTATACATATCATTGCATCTCTAGATTGCTTAGTACATATTAATATGATTTTAACATCCATATTCGTTATACTGTATTCATGCAATGTTGAAACTATCCCTTAAACCCAAACTGATAACTGTGCATCTTCATACCTTAATCTGTACCTGATTGCATCTCACGTTACAAGTTCCAGCTTGTTGATTCTATTAGTACACATGCTTGATCTGTATACCCATGATTATGCTAGTTTGATTATGAGCACCCACATGATATCTTGTACATCCTGACATGACTTGCTACACATATTACTTGACCCGACATGGTACCGTACAACTCTTGACATAACATGACACCTTTATATATTGCCTGGCTTGACCTGATGTACCGTGGTCTTACCTGTTACTTGATCTTGTGTCTAATGCCAACAAACCTGACCTGTTGTCCTTACGGACCGTTCCTGTTGTCTATCCAGACAAACCTGTACCTGCCTGATCCTGTGTTGGCATTAGCTCTCGATTATTTAATACTTGACTTGAACACATATAACTTGGGGGTATGGGGAAATCAATGATGAAACCTGACTTGTAACTCGACAGTTGCCTGCTTATACTGATCAGTTTTAGAGGCTAGGCCAGCCTTGGGATGCTGCTGCTGACATCATTCGTCTTTACATATTTCCTGTTTTAGTGCCTAGCATCATGTCTCGGTTTCAGCCCGAGAGTCTTAGACCGTGGTCCCGGGCATGCATGGGATACTATTGAGTTACATCGATGATTCATCAAATTGATTTCAAAGACTTGAGAGTAGTTAACCCAATAAACTAGTTTAGATTACTCACTGCACACTACCTTTCACTGCCCTGATTTATATTGCTGTTACACCTGTTTTACGATTTATGATTATACTTGCATGTCTTGCTACCCGTTATATATTATTGCTTGATGTTATGACGCGCTGACGTCTGGGTTTTGCATGGCCCAGATTCCGTACCTTTGTCACAGTCCGAGCAGGAGTACTTCAGCCAGCAGGCTGAGCAGTAAGGACTCAGTAGTAGTTAGTTCTTTTACCTTTCAGCATTTTATTTCTGATGTGAGCCCGCATTATGGGACATACATTCCAGTTATTTTGTATTGGATCTCTTGCTTCCGCGTTATTTATTCTTGACTCACTTTATTTTGGCTTATGGACATGTGCTAGATAGTTTTATTAGTGTTCTTGATATCTCTACAGCCGTAATGTGACTGGGGAAGGATAATTCCTATCCACAGGAAGCATGGTTGGCTATGTCACGTGCCTACCTTAGCATACTCTGGAAAGCGGGGCGTGACATGGGGTAAGACATTATTAGCCAAGGATGGACCGAGCAGGGTTTCTGCTCGATTGGCTCTTGGCGGGGGCTTTGATCCTTAGCGCAGTAGGGTATAGAGAGGCCTGCTAAGGATGGACCAAGCAGGGTAGCTGCTCGGTTTCCTCTTGGCGAGGGCTTTGATCCTTAGCAGGAGGGCATAGAGAGGCCTACTAAGGATAGACCGAGCAGGGTTACTGCTCGGTTGCTTCTTGGCGAGGGCTTTGATCCTTAGCGGGAGGGCATAGGGAGGCATGCTAAGGATGGACCGAGCAGGGTTGCTTCTTGGCTGCTTCTTGGCGAGGGCTTAGATCCCTGGCGACGTGGGGTAGGAACTAGCAGCCGGGGATAACCGAGCAGGGTTGCTTCCCGATTGCCTCTTGGTGAGGGCTTCGATCCTGAGCACGGGAGGGCATAGGGAGGCCTGCTAAGGATGGGCCAAGCAGGGTTGTTGCTTGGCTGCCTCTTGGCGAGGGCTTAGATCCCTGGTGTCGAGGGGTAGGGACTACCGGCCGAGGATAACTGAGCAGGGTTGCTGCCCGATTGCCTCTTGGTGAGGGCTTCAATCCTTAGAGTGGGAGGGCATAGGGAGGCCTTCTAAGGATGGACCGAACAGGGTTGCTGCTTGGCTGCCTCTTGGCGAGGGCTTAGATCCCTAGAGTCGAGGGGTAGGGACTTCCAGCCAGGGATAACCGAGCGGGGTGGATGCTCGGCTGCCTCTTGGCGAGTGCTTAGATTCCTGGCGTCGTGGGGTAGGGAACTACCAACCAGGGATTACCGAGCAGGGTAGTTGCTCGGTTGCCTCTTGGTGAGGGCTTAGATCCCTGGCGTCGAGGGGTAGGGAACTACAAGCGAGGGATAACCGAGCAGGGTGGATGCTCGGCCACATGAGGTTTCGCCCGACCCTCCCTGGTTCGTGGCATGAGCACTGGGAAGAGCGACCGTCGCGGGTGACACGTGTCGCTAACGCGCGGGGGAAGGCGAAGCGTAAGAGCCGCGTCGTTCCGATTCGGGTTTACCGAAAGAGGCGGGATATCCGCCGCGTGGCAGCACGGCATTGAAAGGAACAAGCGACTGTTGGACTTTTGAGGGCGCAGTGGGGCTATAAAATGGAGGGCTTGTTGAGCACTCCTTTATCCATCTCCAAAACATGAGAATGGACACTTTCCCTTTCACCATCCCCAACATCATAAACTTCGAGGACGTGTACCTGTACGACCAGTGTTGCATCGAGGATACGGTGCGGGTAGTTATAGGCCGCATCGAGGATCATTTTGGCCGACTACTTCCCCGGCGCTCACCCTTGCTCCGGCTGTTGATGTGTTCAATCTGGAGGGCGTCGCCGGGGTTGCACAACCCCTTGTCCGAGCAGCTGAAGGATGAGGCGGTCGGTAAGATGAGGTATTTGTACTGCTTCGGCCTGATCTCGGTGGTTCGGCGGGATCGCTCGGTGGCATTCGTCCTCGAAAGCTACCAATTGAGGCATCACGCCGACGTTTGCGGACGACATCAGAGAAAGAGGTCCTAAGCGGCGAGGGCTCGGCTGGCGGAAATATGCTCGGAGTACCATGAGAAATGTTTCCTGCACCCCTTTCACCTGCTATTGTAATTTTTTCTTTCTCTTTTTTTTTTCTGTAAGGCTGAGGAGCCCATAGTACCCTTTGGAATGAAAAAAACTCTTCTTTCTGCAATGTCCCACGGTCCCCTTCTCATTATATAAACAGAAAGAACTTTAGAAAAGTTTAAATTGCTTTAGTGAAAGAAGAAATACACTCTTGCAGATATTCTTTTTTATTGGTACAGTTTGAGCTTCTCGGCGTTGTAAGGCCGTGGAAACTTGCGCCCATCCGCGTCTTGCAAGCGGTAGGCTCCGCCGGGCAGGACCTCGGAGACGAGGAAAGGACCGTCCCACCTTGGAGAAAATTTATGCAGCTTTCCTTGATCGACGAACACGTTCCTCCTCAAGACTAAATCTCCGGTCTTGAAGAAACGACGCTTGACTCGCGCGTTGTAGTAGTGGGCGATTTGCTGCTAATAGGCGTCAGCTCTGATCTGAGCCCGATCTCGTTTTTCTAACAAGATGTCCAGGTTAGTTCAGAGCGCCGAGGTGTTTGCTTCATCGTCGAAATGCTCGACCCGGTGACTGGGGAGCCCGATCTCAGCCGAGACCGTTGCTTCGGTTCCGTAGCAAAGGCTGAATGGAGTCTCCCCGGTGGGGGTTTTCTTCGATGTGCGCAGGGTCCATAAGACCCAAGGCAATTCCTCGACCCAACTGCCTTGGCGCCCTTCTAAGAGTGTCCGGAGACCTCGGAGGACGTCTCGATTGGCGACTTCGGCTTGCCCGTTGCATTGGGGATGTGCGACTGCGGCAAACTTCATGAGGATGTGATACTCGTTGCAAAATTCCTTAACTCTTTCGTTTTCGAAATTTGTTCCGTGGTCGGTGATGATGCACCTCGGGATGCCGAAACGGAGTATCACGTTGTTTTGCAGGAACTTAATAGTTGTGGTGGCATCCGGTTTCTTGATAGGAATGGCCTCGATCCACTTCGTGAAGTAGTCCACTACGACAAGGACGTACTTTTGCCCGCCTGTACTGGTAGGGAACTGGCCTATCATGTCCATTCCCACACTGGGCAAACGGCTATGGGGAGGTCAGGGTAGTTAGCTCGGTAGTGGGAAGGCAAGGTATGCTTCCGTGAAGTTGGCAGCTCTTGCATCTCCTGACCAGCTTCTGGGCGTCCTGATAAATGGTCGGCCAGTAGTACCCCTGGAGCAATGCCTTTTGAATTAAGGTGCGGGCCCCTTGGTGCGTGCCGCCGACCCCTTCGTGGATCTCACGGAGGACGCAGTCGGCTTCGTGGGGATCGACGCACCGAAGCTGGGGCTGAGTGAAGGACTTCTTATAGAGGTTCCTATTGCTCCAAACGAAATGGCGAGCTCTGGCTCGGAGACGGCGGGCTTCTCCTTGACCTTCCGGGAGCGTACCTTCCCTCAGGAATTCCACGAGGGGCTTTCTCCAGTCCCGGTCTTCTTCTCGGGCTGTATATACTTGAAGTATTGTTGCCCCGTCTTCCACGCTAGGCTGTGGTAAGACCTCGAAGAGGATGCTCCTCTTATTGTTGGCAGAGTAGGACGAAGCTAGCTTACTCAAGGCGTCGGCTTGGGCGTTGAGCTGTCTAGGGATCTGCTCTATCTGGACTTCGTCGAAGTCCTTTCGTAGTCTTCTTACCTCGGCCAGATACTTCACCATCAGAGGCTCCCACGCCTCGAATCGGCTGGTCACTTGGCCGACGACTAGGGCGGAGTCGCTGTGGATCCGGATTGTTTTCAGCCCCAGTCCAGAGGTTATCCGCAGTCCGGCCAGCAAGGCCTCGTATTCCACCGGGTTATTTGAGGCCTTGAACCCGAGCTTCAGAGAATACTCCATTTCGCCCTCGTTCGGTCCCCGAATGATGAGGCCGGCACCACAGCCTTCCTCGGTCGAGGACCTGTCAACGTAAAGGATCCAATCAGGGACAGAGTCGGGCTTCCCATCGACCGAGGGTTGAGCTGTAGGGGTCGGCGTTGACTCCGGCTCCTTGCTGGGGATAGTGCACTCGACGATAAAATCGACCAGGGCTTGTGCTTTGATGGCCTGTCTCGGGAGGTATTTTATGTCGAACTGGGAAAACTCCCATCTCCACTTCTCCATGCGGCCAAAGGACTCGGGGGAGGCGAGGATAGCCCCCAAAGGGTGCTCAGTGAGAACAAGGATGGTGTGTGCTTGAAAAAAGTGTCGTAGCTTCCTTGAAGCCACGATGAGTGCCAAGACGATCTTCTTTATGGATGGGTACCTCGTCTCAGCGTCTTTGAAGATGTGGCCCACATAGTACACCGGCTTCTGGACTCCGTCGACCTATCGGACGAGCACTGGGCCCGCCGCTTGGTCGGATACCGCCAGATATAGCGATAGCTCGTCCCCTTCAACCAGTCGGGTGAGCAGCGGTGGAGTCGCAAGGTGCCTCTTCAATTGGTCAAAGGTGGTCTGGCACTCCTCCGACCACTCGAACCTTGGAATTTTCCTTAGAGCCTTGAAGAACGGGAGGCACTTCTCCTCGGACCTCGACATGAAACGTGACAGAGCGGCTACTCGCCCTGTCAGCCGAATGATCTCGACGTTAGTTTTGGACACGGCCATGTTGAGGATGGCGTTGATTTTCTCCGGGTTGGCTTTGATTCCACAGTGGGTGACCATGAAACCGAGGAACTTTCCCCCGGTGACCCCGAATGCGCACTTGGCGCGGTTGAGCTTCATCTTGAACTTGCGGAGGACGTCGAAGCCCTCACCCAGGTCCTTGGCTTGGTCGACCGATGAGACCGACTTGACGAGCATGTCGTCGACATAGACTTCTATGTTCCTGCCGATCTGTGGTTTGAACATGCGATTGACCAAGCGTTGGTATGTAGCTCCGGCGTTTTTGAGGCCAAAAGGCATTACCTTGTAGCAGTATACCCCCGGTCCGTTGTGAATGCGGTGAGATCCTCGTCTGCTGGATTCATACGGATCTGATGGTAGCCGGAAAAGGCATCCATGAAGCTATGTAGCTCATGGCCTGCCGAGCTGTCGACGAGCTGATCTATCCGAGGGAGGGGATAGTTGTCTTTCGGGCAGGCCCTGTTGAGGTCGGTGAATTCGACACACATTCGCCACTTCCCGCTTGACTTTTTGACCATGACCACATTCGCCAACCATTCGGAGTATGGCACATTCCGAATGAAGTTGGCGGCGAGGAGCCTGTCTACCTCGTCTTCGATTGCCTTCTGCTTGATCGAGGTGAAGCTTCGCTTCTTCTGCCTGACGGGTCGGGCCGTAGGATCTACCCCGAGCTTGTGAGATATGATTTTGGGGTCGATCCTAGGCATGTCAGCAGGTACCCAGACAAACACGTCAGAGTTGTTTCTGTTAGTGTATATGCCCTAGAGGCCATTACTGTATCATACTAGTTTGTATATTACTTAATGGATGCTTGGGATATTCACCTTGTATATACAATCTTGTTCAAAATAGTAGTATGCTACTTGGTTTGTCTCTACTTCAATGTGTACTTGTGTTTATTTTACTATATCACTTATACGCATTAGTGGAGCCCTTAGGATCTTTGCTTGATTACCAGCGTTGTGATGGCAGTCACACTAGTGGGGGCTGGGTAATCTATAAGCACATCCTTATACAGGTCCCTAGTCGCAGGACTATCGAGACAGGGCATCGATACTCCGGAGTAGACTAGCGTATGCGCTTCTCATCCCAGTGTGGGAGATGGTCTGTCCCACAGCCATCAGTACGTCGTACTGGAGATAGTATACGGGTGCTCGTTGGGTTACGAGTACACTGGACAGGACTCGTCGGGAACTGACAGGTTGGTATTATACCTATCGTCAGTCATCAGTTCCCAGGTGACATGAGTACAGCTTAGTCCGCTGACTTGACACTGGCACTTCGCCTCGAGTGTGTTCCCACTGCACTTTGATCACTACCCTACCACGGCTCAAAGGAGTCGTGCAAACAGGTGGTGGTTGGGTGCAGTCCCGAAGCACTTGGAGGCAGTGACGGTTAGACAGGATTCGTCTCTCCCGGTATTGGGGGTTGACATCGCGCTGTGTCTAGGAGAGCCATTACACAAGTAGTCCCTGGCCAGGGCAAACGAGATATACTGGTAGGTTTCCAGTGTTGTCTCAGGGTGTTTTGGGCTTCGCTCCGGCACGATTTGTACCGCTATTGGGGGACTGACGTTTACCGCCCCCTAGGCCCGCCATGCGATGTATCAGACGAACAGACCGGACTGTACGGAGACTGTCACATTCAGACTCAGTAGGAGTTCCGATGGGGTTTCACCTCGTCAGCCTTCTTGTCGACATCTACCTGGGGACCGTTACGCACAGCTAGTGCCGCTTGCGGTCTGTGGTTAAACCCACTGCCAGCGTAGTGTCGAGTCTTTAGAGTCCCACACAGAGGGTATTCGCCTATGGGCAAAACAGAGTAGAGGTCGCATGGTTTTGCGACAGGGTTCGTTCTCATCCGCGCACTTGTGCACGTTTGGAGTCCGGACAGATATTACCAGCGGACTCTGGTTTGAGCCGGATACTGGTATAGTATTTGGGGTTGCTTTTATCTCTCAGTATTCATGTTCCTCGGAACAAGAATGCAGGTGTGTATGCACAGTTTTTGAGGAGGAGGAAGATGATTTCCATTAGGGTTTCGGAACGGGTGCGTATGCACAGTTGACAGTCGTCTTTTTCCAAACCCTAATGGATTTGTATTATATCATTTAATAATATATAATAAAATGAAATTGTGTCATGGTTAGTTTTTGTTGACTTGTTGACCATGGTTGACTTGTTGACCATGGTTGAACATTTGACTACCATCATTACAAATGCAAGATGCTTTTTCATTCTTGCTTTATTCATTTAATGCATGTAATGATATTAGTCATTCTAAACTAACCATCAAACCTTTTTCATTTTGATTATTGTTATTATTTGATTTTTCTTTTTCTTTTGTTATGGTTGCAAAAGGAAAAGAAAGAGCTCATTCTATCATTCTCACTCTCTCTCTTCACTTCATCTTCTTCTTCCTCTAGTCAAGAGAAACCTTCTCATGAGTTGAGAATCCTTCTCTTGAAAAAGAAAAGCAAACCCTAAACACTCTCTACTCACTCTAGGATCAAGGGTCTAGCAAGCCGGCGATTCTAGTTCACTCCAAGTACGAGAAAGAGCCCAAAGGTCGAGCCTTCGAGGTGGATCCATCTTCGACGGGAGAAGGCGACAAAGGAGAACCATCAACCTCTACAAAGTTTGAAGACGAAGGAGTTCAAGTCTAGGTATAACCATCTTCATCCGAGTAGCTAAACTTCTTTAGCTAGGTTGCTAGTTTTAGTTTAGGTATCGATCCCGACCTTGCATAGTCCATGTTGCTTCTTGCACTAAAAATTTGATTTTTATACCGTTTCCGCCTCCCCGTAAGAACCGGGGGTGGCAACGTGGACTTACAGTGGTATCAGAGCCTAACTAAACTTAAACTAGCTAGGTAGTGAAGTGTAACGAAGTTCGGAACCGTAAAAAACCCAAAGAAACCGTATTTTCAAAAACCTGAGTTTCTGTTGAAATTTTTCTGGCTCGAAATGAAAAACTTTATATCTGTAAATTCATCTCAGGGTTTTCTAAAAACACCCATGAAAAACGACACAGAGATTCATCAAAGCCGCCGCGCTTCCGCCGCGTGAGCCTTCTTGGCCGCCGCGGATCCGCCGCGACTTGATGTCCTCTCTGCCTCGATTTTCGTGCAGTGTCTTTATTTATTGTTTTTGGGATTTTTAGGATATATATTATATGCCCAGATTTTCCAGAACTAAAATTTACTTTTGGGGGCCTATAATTCCGTATTTTTCCGAACTTCACTGCACTTTGACTATGATGGTTATATCTGTGATGTTTGCATGTATTGAACGTTGACTAATTGCTATAAGACGATTAGTCGGGGTTATACATGATCTGTAATGTGCTGGAATGTGTATATAAATATGTTGGATTGTCGCGGGTGAATAGCCGGGGGTTGTGAGACGAGAGTTTTCTTTTCTTGCAATTCATTGTAAATGTAAATTGATGTAATAATTATTATTTGTTTGGCCGCACAACCGGGTCGGGGTTGTAGCCGTCATTGTATAATTCTTTTTACTGTTTTTGCTCCTAGGATAGACCCATGGAGGGGTGCACAAACTACCGGGTATGCCGAAGTGTCGAGTGGCCTACTCATGGAGATGAGGGAGGTTGCTACGCTTCGGGTACTTGGCGGGTAGTTTGCCGCACCCGTAGGGGTCTTGGGTGGGGTATTGGCTATTCACCGCGACCGTGTTATCTGTTTTTGTTACAGGCTCGTACAAATTACAGATTACTAGTATATCCAATGTATTTATCTGTGATCTGAAATGTTTATCATTGCTTTCTATTTAGGCGTTGCTTATGTTTTACAGACGCGCTAGCCCAGCCCCCGCTCTGTCGTTAGTTAAGTAACCTAACGGGTAATGACGGGGCCCAGTGGCGAATGCGAATGGCATAAGCGTACGTCATATTTTGGTTGTTTTCTGCAATGGTAGGATTTAAATGATGGGACGCATTAAAAGTACTAATGCAAGAATATCACGCATTAAAAGAACTAATGCAAGATAATAAACCAAGTTAAAGTCGTTGGAACACTTTCGAAAAACCACTCGGTTCTTTTCAAAACTAACTTTTAAAATGCGGAGCTTGAGCCACTCCTTTTAAAAGCTATCTCGTTCCATCGACCAAATCAAGTTCACTACGTTCACGGTTTTGCCAAAACCATTCGTAGCCCTCCGTCGTTTCATATGAATATTCAACGGTATTCAAGCTGTGTTTGTTGGCCTTAGTCAAGGCACAGTGTTTGGTAGCTGGTGGGTATTCATATGTTGCATAGATAGAATGCGTTGGTTTGGGACAGTCGTATTGCCTTGTTGGCCATAGCCAAGGGTAGATACGGGTGGATTCAAATTAACCTGGATAACGACGGGTAGAACTTGACATGTGACTTATGATTTGTTGGCCTTAGTCAAGGTCATAAGAGCATGGGGCAAAAATCCACATCGGGAGTTTCATAAGAACTGAAACTTGCTAGATTTGCATACCATTTGGAGTGTGGTGATTCTGGTAGGATTCCTTCAGTTTCGTCACACGATGATATTTGGATCCCGATCCTACTGTGAGTATATGCTACTCCTCGGGAAATTTCTCACTTAACGATCAATGCTATAAACCTAGTAGGTGCCTAGAAAGGTGTTAGCGGGGCTACGCCCCCAGGGAAAAGAGGTTCTTTAATTAAGGAACTTCGCGAAAGCGTTGGAAAACCTCCCTCGAAGTACCGACACCAGCCTGGCCGAACGGTTAAGCAAGTATTGTACGGTGGGATTGATCCTGACTAATTCTTCCTTTATGGTTTGAGGAGGGATTCGAGAAACAGTGGGAGCCATCCTGTTTAGACAAATTAAAAACCACTCTAAACTTGCAAGAGCATCATGCTGAGTGTTTCTTCTTCTCTCTCCTAATTGCAGCGACCAATCAACATGACTGGACTTAAGTTACTCCTAGATAAAAACAAGCTGACAGGGCCAAACTACAAAGATTGGCTCAGGAATGTCAAGATAGCAATCACTTATGACAAGCTGGGGTATCTTCTTACCACAAAAGCTCCCCCTGTCCCTGGTCCAACTTCCAGCGTCGCGGATAAGGAAATCCGCAAGACTTGGGAGATTGATAGCGCGAAGGCCAAGTGCCTCCTGCTTGCCTCGATGGACAACGAACATCAGAGGAGGCATGAGAATATGGACATGGAGTCCATATTGCTTCATACAAAAGAACTGTATGGAGAGCAATCACGTATCGCAAGATACGAAGCGTCGAAAAAGTTGTTTTCGACAAGAATGGCCGTCGGATCATCAGTAGCCGAGCACGTGCTAAAGATGATCGGCTACATTGAGGAGCTCGCTGACCTAGGGATCACATTGGAGAGTGAGCTATATACGGATATAGTTCTCCAGTCCCTTCCTTCCACTTACGCCCAGTTCATAATGAATTTCAACCTACAAGAAAAGGAGGTTGAACTTTCGGAGCTCCTCAACCTGCTGAGGAGCGCAGAGGGCACCCTACAGAAAGGTAGGGAAACATCCACTTTGTTTGTAGGAGGATCATCTTCTTCTAGGTCCAAGGCGAAAGCCAAGGGAAAGAAGAAGAAAGCCCCCGCCAAACCAAGGGGCGGTGTTAGTAAAGTGGATACGAAGGGAAAAGGAAAAGCAACAAAGATAGCGGGGAAGCTTGTGGATAAGGAAGAATGCTTCTTTTGTCATAAGAAAGGACACTGGAAGAATGATTGCAGGGCCTGGAAGGCCAGAACACAGGAATTGAAGCAGGTTGCAGCTTCAGCTTCAGGTGTGTATGTTATTGAAAACTGTCTTTCTATAAACTCTACTTCCTGGGTATTGGATACCGGATCAGGATCTCATATCTGTAATTCTTTGCAGGCGTTGAGAAACCGTAGTGTTTTGAAAGCAGGTGACATGACCCTCAGAGTTGCAAACGGAGCTAGCATGGATGCTAAAGCCGTGGGGGACTATCACCTGGGAATGTCAGATGGACATGTTTTGGTTTTGCGTAATTGCTTTTTTGTACCCAACGCAACTTGTAATATCATTTCTGTATCTTTAGTTTCTAAAGAAGGTTATGAATTTGCGTTTGTAAGTAATGTTGTAAACATTCGCCTTAATCAAGTTCTGATTGGGTCAGGTACATTGAGTAATGGTATATACGTGTTAAACCAACCACAGATTTTTAATGTCCAGAATACACACAAAAGAAAGTCTCCAGATATTAATCGAGCTTTCTTATGGCATTGTAGACTGGGTCACATCAATGAGACACGGTTGACTAAGTTACATAAAGAAGGATACTTGGATCCGTTCGAGTATCAGTCTTATGCCACTTGTGAATCTTGTCTCATGGGAAAGATGACAAAGACTCCGTTCACTGGACACGGAGAAAGAGCGAGCGAGCTCTTGGGACTCATACACAGTGACGTATGTGGTCCAATGTCTACACATGCGCGAGGCGGTTATTCATACTTCATTACTTTCACAGACGATTTCTCTAGGTATGGACATGTCTTCTTAATGAAGCACAAATCCGAGGCCTTTGAGAAATTTCAGGATTACAAGAATGAAGTTGAAAAACAAACAGGCAAAAGTATTAAGATTCTAAGATCGGATCGAGGTGGAGAATACTTGAGTGCCGAGTTCCTGGACTATTTAAAAGAGAATGGAATTCTCTCTCAGCGTACTCCGCCATACACTCCGCAACATAACGGTGTATCGGAGAGGAGGAATCGAACCCTATTGGATATGGTTCGTTCCATGATGAGTAAGGCTGAGTTACCGCGATCTTTCTGGGGTTATGCACTGGAAACAGCTGCACATCTCTTGAACCAAGTTCCTACTAAGACAGTGCCTACCACACCATATCAGATGTGGAGTGGGAAGAAACCATGTCTTAAATCCTTTAAGACATGGGGATGTCCGGCTTTTGTGAAAAAGCAGCATGCGGACAAGCTCGAGGCACGCTCAGTACAGTGCAAGTTTGTGGGATACCCAAAGAACTCCAAGGGGTATCTTTTCTACTACGAAGAGGAACAAAAAGTCCTTGTTTCTCGTCATGCCTACTTCTTGGAAACTGAGTTTTTGGAAAACCAGATAGGTGGGAGCGCAGTAGAACTGGAAGAAATTCCAGAACCACAAAACATTACTGAAAGCTTAGAGGAACCAGAGGGTTCGAAAGAACAGGACATTCCTACGCCGCTCCGCAGGAGTAGTAGGCAGTCTCATCCGCCCGAGAGATACTGCGGTTTTCTCATAGACGGGGATAGAGAGGATTGCATCATAGATTATGATGAGCCTACTAGCTTCCAGCAGGCCGTTCAGAGCGTTGACTCAGTGAAGTGGCTGGATGCAATGCGGACCGAAATGGAGTCCATGTACACCAACAAAGTATGGACGTTGGACATTGCTCCAGACGGGGTAAAACCCGTAGGATGCAAGTGGATCTTCAAAAGGAAGATTGGTGTAGATGGACAGGTTGAGACCTATAAAGCTAGGCTGGTAGCAAAGGGTTTTCGTCAAAGACCTGGCTTGGACTATGACGAAACCTTTTCTCCAGTAGCCATGCTGAAATCCATTCGGATCCTTCTTGCCATCGCTGCCTTCCACGATTATGAGATCTGGCAAATGGACGTAAAGACAGCTTTTCTAAATGGAAATTTAGAGGAGTGTGTCTATATGGACCAGCCAGAGGGCTTCATTCAGAGTGGGAGCAGCGGAAAGGTGTGCAAGTTGCTTAAGTCCATCTATGGACTAAAGCAGGCATCGCGGAGTTGGAACATCTGTTTTGATGAGACGGTCAAAGAATTTGGCTTTATCAAAAATCCAGATGAACCATGCATCTATAGTAGATTTGTAGCAAGAACTGTAGTATTCCTCGTTTTATACGTGGATGACATTCTCTTAGTAGGAAATGACATTCCTATGCTACAATCTGTCAAGGGGTTCTTGTCACACAGGTTCTCCATGAAAGACCTGGGTGATGCCTCATACATCCTGGGGATCCGGATCCATCGTGATAGATCCAAGAGGATATTGGGACTTTCTCAGTCCAGGTACATCGACACCATAGTGAAGAGATTCAGTATGGAAGATTCCAAGCGCGGTAACCTACCGGCTTGTCACGGGATCACCCTCTCTAAAGAGATGTCTCCCAAGACTGATTTGGAGAGGGATCGCATGTCAATTATACCCTACGCTTCTGCGGTAGGCTCTATAATGTATGCGATGTTGTGTACCAGACCGGATGTAGCTTATGCACTGAGTGTGGTAAGCCGGTATCAGTCAAACCCTGGGGAGAAACACTGGATAGCGGTAAAGAACATTCTCAAGTACCTGAGAAGGACTAAGGAGATGTTCTTGGTGTATGGCGGAAAAGACCTCCAGATCGAGGCCTTTGCTGACTCCAGCTTCCAGAGTGACAAGGATGATTCCAAGTCCATGTCGGGCTTTGTCTTTACCCTCAATGGAGGGGCGGTGTGTTGGAAGAGTTCCAAACAGGAAACCGTTGCAGACTCGACGATGGAAGCGGAATACATCGCTGCATCTGATGCCGCAAAAGAAGCTGTCTGGATGAGGAAGTTCTTGAAAGAACTTCAGGTGGTTCCGTCCATTGTTGATCCAATACCTCTGTATTGCGACAACAATGGGGCTATAGCTTTAGCAAAGGAACCCAGGTCCCATCAGAGATCCAGGCACATCTTGAGGCGGTATCACCTGATCAGGGAGATCGTGGATCGCAAGGAGATCGAGGTTCGGAGAGTTGCTTCAGAAGACAACACTGCAGATCCATTCACCAAGGCCCTGCCCCAGACTCAGTTCGAGCGGCTGATCGAGATGATAGGTCTTCGATACGCCAGTACATGGCCTTAGTGCAAGTGGGAGATTGTTAGTGTATATGCCCTAGAGGCCATTACTGTATCATACTAGTTTGTATATTACTTAATGGATGCTTGGGATATTCACCTTGTATATACAATCTTGTTCAAAATAGTAGTATGCTACTTGGTTTGTCTCTACTTCAATGTGTACTTGTGTTTATTTTACTATATCACTTATACGCATTAGTGGAGCCCTTAGGATCTTTGCTTGATTACCAGCGTTGTGATGGCAGTCACACTAGTGGGGGCTGGGTAATCTATAAGCACATCCTTATACAGGTCCCTAGTCGCAGGACTATCGAGACAGGGCATCGATACTCCGGAGTAGACTAGCGTATGCGCTTCTCATCCCAGTGTGGGAGATGGTCTGTCCCACAGCCATCAGTACGTCGTACTGGAGATAGTATACGGGTGCTCGTTGGGTTACGAGTACACTGGACAGGACTCGTCGGGAACTGACAGGTTGGTATTATACCTATCGTCAGTCATCAGTTCCCAGGTGACATGAGTACAGCTTAGTCCGCTGACTTGACACTGGCACTTCGCCTCGAGTGTGTTCCCACTGCACTTTGATCACTACCCTACCACGGCTCAAAGGAGTCGTGCAAACAGGTGGTGGTTGGGTGCAGTCCCGAAGCACTTGGAGGCAGTGACGGTTAGACAGGATTCGTCTCTCCCGGTATTGGGGGTTGACATCGCGCTGTGTCTAGGAGAGCCATTACACAAGTAGTCCCTGGCCAGGGCAAACGAGATATACTGGTAGGTTTCCAGTGTTGTCTCAGGGTGTTTTGGGCTTCGCTCCGGCACGATTTGTACCGCTATTGGGGGACTGACGTTTACCGCCCCCTAGGCCCGCCATGCGATGTATCAGACGAACAGACCGGACTGTACGGAGACTGTCACATTCAGACTCAGTAGGAGTTCCGATGGGGTTTCACCTCGTCAGCCTTCTTGTCGACATCTACCTGGGGACCGTTACGCACAGCTAGTGCCGCTTGCGGTCTGTGGTTAAACCCACTGCCAGCGTAGTGTCGAGTCTTTAGAGTCCCACACAGAGGGTATTCGCCTATGGGCAAAACAGAGTAGAGGTCGCATGGTTTTGCGACAGGGTTCGTTCTCATCCGCGCACTTGTGCACGTTTGGAGTCCGGACAGATATTACCAGCGGACTCTGGTTTGAGCCGGATACTGGTATAGTATTTGGGGTTGCTTTTATCTCTCAGTATTCATGTTCCTCGGAACAAGAATGCAGGTGTGTATGCACAGTTTTTGAGGAGGAGGAAGATGATTTCCATTAGGGTTTCGGAACGGGTGCGTATGCACAGTTGACAGTCGTCTTTTTCCAAACCCTAATGGATTTGTATTATATCATTTAATAATATATAATAAAATGAAATTGTGTCATGGTTAGTTTTTGTTGACTTGTTGACCATGGTTGACTTGTTGACCATGGTTGAACATTTGACTACCATCATTACAAATGCAAGATGCTTTTTCATTCTTGCTTTATTCATTTAATGCATGTAATGATATTAGTCATTCTAAACTAACCATCAAACCTTTTTCATTTTGATTATTGTTATTATTTGATTTTTCTTTTTCTTTTGTTATGGTTGCAAAAGGAAAAGAAAGAGCTCATTCTATCATTCTCACTCTCTCTCTTCACTTCATCTTCTTCTTCCTCTAGTCAAGAGAAACCTTCTCATGAGTTGAGAATCCTTCTCTTGAAAAAGAAAAGCAAACCCTAAACACTCTCTACTCACTCTAGGATCAAGGGTCTAGCAAGCCGGCGATTCTAGTTCACTCCAAGTACGAGAAAGAGCCCAAAGGTCGAGCCTTCGAGGTGGATCCATCTTCGACGGGAGAAGGCGACAAAGGAGAACCATCAACCTCTACAAAGTTTGAAGACGAAGGAGTTCAAGTCTAGGTATAACCATCTTCATCCGAGTAGCTAAACTTCTTTAGCTAGGTTGCTAGTTTTAGTTTAGGTATCGATCCCGACCTTGCATAGTCCATGTTGCTTCTTGCACTAAAAATTTGATTTTTATACCGTTTCCGCCTCCCCGTAAGAACCGGGGGTGGCAACGTGGACTTACAGTTTCTGAGGAAATGAACAAGGTCGTCTCGCTGAGTACCTATCAGAAGCGACCCGATCTGAATGGTTCGTTCGTCGTCCCCTTCCAAGAGGGGGACCTCTATTAGCGGTGTTGGAGATAGTGCCCTCAGATTCAATTATTCGATCACAGGTACGTGTTTACAATGGTTGATGGAGGACCTATCCCGATAGGACAGTCTTACTCGTGATGATAGTATGCTATCTGGTTTACCTTTATCATCGTGTACTGCTTTAGGTGACCTGACAAGTCGCTATTACACGTTGATAGAGCCCCTAGGATTCTTGCTTGACCACCAGCAGTATGAGGGCGATCATATACGTGGGAGCTGGTAGTCTATAAGCACATACTTAAAGGGTCCCTAGTCGTATGAGTTTCGAGACAAGGCATCGATACTCCAGAGTAGACTAGTGTGTACATTCGAGACCCCGACGAGGGGCGGTGGCCGGTCTCACAAGCCATTGGTGTCAGTTCATTCACCTAAGATGTATACAGGTGCTCATTGGGTTATGAGTACACCGGACAGGACTTGCCGGGAACATGCTAGTTGGTCATATACCAGACGTCAGATGGCAGTTCCCTGGTGACATGTGTGCAGGTTAGTTCATCGACCTGGGGATCGTCATTTGTCTTGTGTGAGTTCCCACTGTACTTTGATTACTACCCTACCACGGCTCAAAGGAGTCGTGCAAACAGATTTTAGTTGGGTACAGTCCCGAGCCACATGGAGGCAGTGAGCGTATCTTTAGGGGTTCGTCTCTCCCGGTATTGGGGGTGAGGTCGTGCTGTGTCTAGGAGAGCCATTACACGAATCCCTCGGCCGAGGCAAGGAGATTTACTGGTAGGTATTCTAGTAGTATCTCAGGGTGTTCTAGGTTACACTCCGACACGACTTGTACCTCTTTTGGGGGTCTGACTTTTACCAACCCCCTAGGCCCGCCATGCGATACTCATAGACGAACGGACCGGACTGTACGGATATTGTCACTGACAGGCTCAGTAGGGTTGTCTGGCTGAGTTCGCTCACAGACGTCCCTTTTAGTCAATACCTGGTAGCCCGTTACGTATTGGCTTATACCTCTGACATGCTAGTGGTTAAATCCACAACCAAGGTGTTGACGAGTCTTTAGAGTCCCCCACATTCAGTTACTCATCTTTCGGGCGAAAAGTTGTAGAGGCCGTATGGAGATATGGCAAGGTCCGATCAGATACGTGCGGTATTGCATGGATTAGGATCGGACAGTTTGTACTATAGGCCGTATGGATATATGGCAGGGTTCGATCAGATACGTGCGGTATTGCACGGATCAGGATCGAACGGATATTACTAGCCGGCTTTGGTTTAAGCCGGATCCTAGTATAGTACAGTGTAGATTTTGTCTCATTGCATTTGTATTTCGGTCGGAATACAAATGCGGGTGTGTATGCACAGTATTGGGGTTTTCCTGTAATTTATTATAGGACCAGTTTTCTGGAGTTGCCAGTTTGCTTTTCGTTTCGGCCGATTTCCTTTGTATCGTTCATTGGCCGAAGATTGGTGGAGGAGGGCTTATTTGCATTATTGCAAATAGGCATTTGTGGAGGGTGTTCTTTGCATATTTTTGTATCATGATGGTTTCATGATGGAGCCCATCCTTTGACTCTTTCTTTTCCATCATGGCTTGACTTTGTAAACAATCATGGTTGTTGATGATTGTTGGTTGAGTGTTGGGATTGTTGTGATGATGGATGATCATTGGTGTTTGAGTGTTGGACTTTCCTTGCTATCATTTCTTTTCATATGATAACCATTCCTCTCTCTCTCTTTTGAATATATGAGTATGGCTCTACTCTCACACACCCCTCTCTCTTCTCCTCCTCCTCTAGTGATGGCCGGCCACTCTATTGATGGGGGCTGTCCAAACATTTTGGTGGGGGGTTTTTGGTTCATTTCATGTTGGAAAATCCCTTTAGCTCCTCCTCCAAAAGCTTGTATCAATCCCTCCACCAAAAGGCAATTCCTACAACCCCAAAATGAGACTTGTACACTACATTCTACAGCAAATCTTGGGCACGTCGACTAGCCAGCTTCGTGCCCGAGTTGCCTCGGCATTGAGGTGGGAGCCCGTAAAAGAAGTAGGCGTTGTGGTGCACTTCCGGCGACGAGGTGGAGACCGGAGCTTCCGCAGGAGATCGGGACGACGACGAGAAGACCGGAGGACTTAGATCAGTCGGTATATCTCTCTTCCCTTTCTTGTAGTTAGCTAGGACTAATTAATGGCTCGATCCGGGTATTAGTGCGCGGCGGTTTGCCAGTTCAAGAAAAATTAAAGTTTATCACCGCTTCCGCATTTGGCCGTCGGATTGACGGCCGGGGCGCGGCCGTGCACTTACAGTGGTATCAGAGACTCGCCATTAACTTAGTCTAGCTTGCCTTAATGTGTTTTGCATTTCCGATCGACCAAAACTCCAAAATCCGCATTTTTGCTTGCATCAGTTTTCTGTTGAAATTTTTTGGTGTCTAAAAATTTTTCAGGTTACAGAATATTGATGTACTGGAAAATCTAAGAGCTCTGTAAAAATTCGATGAAGCAACTCCACAGTAGGAGCGCGGAACCGTGTCCAAACACCCCTTTGGGCCGCGGTTCCGCCGCACACTGTTTGGTTCCCTGCATCAAATTTCTACAGTATCTTTCTGGGGTTAAAATTGGGGTTTTGGAATAATAACATTGGGCCCAGAATTTCTTGATCGGCTACAGTGATGCTTGGGGGCCCACTTGTTAAAATTTGATCGATCGGATATTTTAAACACATTATTTCACAGTATTTACATTATATCTGCGACCGTGAATGTCACTTGATCGGTAAATCCGGTCTAACTGCTATAGCCCGGTTAGACGGATTTGCGAACGTGACTTTCACGTTGATGTTCTGTTTTTGCTGTGATGTAGCGGATCGGTCGTGGGGGATAGCCTGGATGCAATGCTAGTACAGTTGTGGTTGTATTATATACATTTGATATTGCGGGGCGAGCGTCCGACATGTGGACTGCCGTCACTGCCTGATTGTATTATTATTATTTTGGGGCACGGCCAGGTTGCGGTCGATGTACCCGTTGTATGTATATTTTACTTTCTGTACTAGGATTACCCCGCGGAGGGGTGCACGGATAGCCGGGTTCTAGAGGGCAACAAGCCCGCATCTCATGGCATTGAGACGGAGGGGGCTTTACTCTAGGATTGGCGGGCTATTCGCCGCACTCGTAGGGGGTACAGGTTGACCCAGGAGGGGTGTCCAAGTTGCCGGATTCCGTGAAGTGCTGGGTGGTCCATTCACAGTACTGAAGGGGGCTGCCTCGCTTCAGGTTTTGGCGGGTGACTTGCCGCGCCCGTAGGGGTCTAGGATTTCATTGCACAGGCTATCCACACGACCAGGGGAACGTCGGGTTTCAGTAGTGGCTCTGTGAAACCCGGGGATCCCAGATATCTGTATTGTTCTGTGATGCTGTACATTTCTGTGATGTTGCATTTTATCACGCCTTGAGCGAATATAATATATTGGTATATATATTAGTAGATGTTGTATATGTTTTGCATCTGCGCTAGTCCAGTCCCCGCTCTGTCGTTAGTCAGCTAACCTAACGGGTAATGACGGGACCCAGTGGCGAATGCAGATGGCATATACGTACATCAGTATATTTTCGTTCTTTGTGGTGTGATCAATTGATGGGACTGCATTGATTCGGATCAATGCAAGTTAAAAACAAACCTAATCTGATGTTGTTGGGACACTTTTCAAAAAGCTGTTATTGCAAGGACGTTCTCTTTTGTTTTGCATCGTGGTATTCAGTTGGAATATCTTGCTCCTCAGTCGACGAGGCAAGGGCCGAGATCCCTTCACCGGGAGTGACCCCTTGGACAGAATTTTGCGTCAGGGCATTAACTTCACTATGGCCGATTACTTTTGCTTTGCACCGTGGTATTTAGTTGGAATATCCTGCACCCCATTCTACGGGGAAAGAGCCGAGATCCCTTCACCGGGAGTGACCTCTTTAGCAACGGTTTTCGTCACTATTTTTTTAAAAAGCTATCCATTCCTTCAACGATATCAAGTTCACTACGTTAAAGGTTTTCGCCAGAAACCATTCGTAGCCCTCCGTCGTTTCAGACGGGTAGCACGTAGTATTCATGCTGTGTTTGTTGACCTTCGTCAAGGCATAGTGTATGGTAGCTGCTTGTTACCTTTCTGCTGCATAGATAGATGCGTTGGTTTGGGACAGTCGTATAGCCTTGTTGACCTTCGTCAAGGGCTTGTACGGGTGGATTCAGATTAACCCTGGATAATGACGGGTAGAACTTGACATGTGACTTATGATTTGTTGACCTTCGCCAAGGTCATAAGAGCATGGGGCAGAAATCACATCGGGAGTTTCAAAAGAACTGAAACTTGCCAGATATGCGCATACCTTCTGGAGTGTGATGACGTGAGCGGATTCCGTCACGTTATCATGCGATGATAGTTGGATCCCGATTCCCACTGATGAGTTAGTTTACTCCTTGGGTGACCCCGACTAGTTCTTCTTTCAGGTTTGGAGGAGAATTTGACGGAACGGTGGGAGGTTTCCAGATTAGATAAATTGGTAACCATTCTGATCTAGGTTAGAGTGCACGCTGAGTGTTTCTTTTCTCTCTCTCTTTGGCAGCGACCATTGACCCGACCCTAAGACTATGACTCAGTGACCAAGTTGACCGAACCTTCTTAAATACTGGCTTTTGGATTGTCAGAGTTGCAAACCTCATTGCCACTCCTACTTTTACCCTTTTCTCTAGGACACCCCATATTACTACGAACGTCCACTTCCATTGGACAAAACCATCGTATGGTTAGATACGAACTCGAAAGAATTTATTCGAGGATGGTTTCCGGTTCTGGAGAAAACGGATAGGACTATTCAGTTGTCTTTTCCTTTTACCTTCTCTCAGGTTGCGAGTACTCCTTGGTTTAGGAGTAGTACACCTATTACGCAAATTGGATAGTCTTCTTCCAAACCTTAGGTTGGTGCCGACCGGTAGGGAATGAAGAAAACCAATTAGCATAACGATGGTGTGCAGAAGGTATTAAGTTAAGACAAAGCAAGGGATTAGTAAGAGGGCAAAGTAAATTGCAACAGATATTCACGACCAAACCAAATATTTCGGTACCACTCCTACATCACCTTTGTATTTCTCCAGGACACTCCGTATCACTACGAAGATCCACAGTTTATTTGGATACTCCATCGTATAGTTATATACGAACTCGAAAGGAACTTGTTCCAGTTCGGAGATGGATTCTGGTTCAGGAGAAATAGGAATAAGGTTTATTCGGTTGTCTTTTATCCTCACCTTCTCTCGCATTGCCAGTGCTCCTAGGATTAGGACAGTACACCCATTATGCTTATTGGATAGTCTTCTTCCAAACCATAGGCTGGTGCCGAACGGTAGGGAAGGAAGAAAACCATTTGGCCTAAAGGGGTGTGCAGAAGGTAATGACTAAAGACATATGAAGGGATTTGGAGAGGTGGCAAAGAATTATACGGTTACAGTCGTGAATATGGAAGAGGCATTACTAGGAATACCAGGATACCCCATCGAGACATTTCAATATTTCAGTTTCACTGTGTACTGTTAAAGGAAAACTGATTTCCCGATTAGACACTTGCTCCAGGGTATGTATTTACCAGGTATGATTCTCACATCTGTATGGTTTTACAGATGATGAGTGGGAGTAGGTTATTGGGAATTGGGTGATCATCCTCATTATATCGGGATTCGTTGTAATCGGTGATATTTGAGGAAATCACCTGGGCTGTTTGCCGGTCGGCAAATATTTGGTTTTGAATATCCGCTTGCACCAATTTCAAATTGATATATCTGTACGTCTATTTTCATAGAGTGAGATATACCTTTCTGAAATTATGTCTACGACATTTACCTATATCAGTGGATGGTTAGGTAAGGAGCATTAAACAGCGGTGTAATTTTTCTTAACCATAAGTACAGTTTTCAACCTACGACACACAGTAAATGAGTTATCAGACTCAAGGGACTTATACAGAGTATTGTATGTTGTCCAGGGTCCGTCAGGACAGAAGGGATGGTCCTCGTACTATATTCGGTTTACTTATAACTTCTCTAGTTTTTAGACAGGTGTTTCGTGGAAACACAGGGTCCGAATTTTGAGAAGTTATAGGTATTTGAATAAAGTAGAGAATCAGGTATTGCAAGTATCGGGATTCTTCAAAGTGATCGAAAATGTAGATACTTGAGTATGGTATTCAGTTGATAGTAATGATTAAGAGAACTTGCTTCTTTTTCAGGTTACTCATAATTGGAAGCATTCCTAAGTTGAGTAACGCTGATCGTCCTTCTTCCATTTAGTTGACATGCACTGGAGACAGCTGCATGATTTGAATCTGGTTCAATTAAATCAGTGCCTCTGGTTCTATATTGGATATAGAACAGTTCATATCTTAACGTTGCTAAGGTACGGGGAGTTGTCCAGCTTATGATTAAAACCAGACTCTGGATAACTCAAGGCACGTTTCTGTAATGGCTGTTTGTGGGTTGACCCAGGCTATGACGAGGGTTGACTTTCTACCATCTGGTAGATCAATAGCGATATTGTTCTAGACTCGCCATAGTTTTATTAAAAATGGATTTTTTCAGAAAACAGTAGTGGGAGTATGGTAGAACTGGAAGTGATTCCAGAACCACAAACGATTACTGAAAATTTGATAAGGAACCTAGAGATTCAATATGGATTGACATTCCATTGGCCACTCCGCAGATAAGGTAGGTAACTTCAGCCACCCGAGAGGTACTATGGTAGCCTCAAGGACGGTGACAGGGAAGTTCTTGTTTACCCACAATTACCATTGCTGTTGTTCCAGGCTGCGAGACCCGGCGGGAGGATGAGTATAGCGTCGTTCTAAACTAGTTTTAGATGTGTACGTCTATATGACTCTGCCAGAGGGTTGTGGTAGTCAGTGGGAGCAGCGGAAGCAGTGGTGGACTGGTAGCTTATGTCTATTTATAGACTAAAGCACATGTAGCGGAGATAGATCATCAATTTCTGATGTTACAGTCATAGGTTTGACTTCATCAGAATAGGGGATGGATCTGTTGAGAAGGTAGTAGGGTGTGATGTCATGGTATATGGATGACATACACAGAGTAGGAAGTGATATTCCTACACTACAATCGGTTATACTTTGGTCGTCACACAGTGATTTCTCCACAAAGGACTTGGAATTTATATCTGACATAGTGGTTACTAGATCTATGGTTTTAGATCTAGATTTGGGTGGTTTCCCAATCAGGGTACTTAGACAGCATTCTAAGAGTATTTAGAATGGACGACTCCATGCACGGTAGTGTACCTGCAGGTGATGGAGTCACCCTCTCTAAAGGTGTCTTACAGACTAAAGTAGAGAGGGATGTGCATGATTGACAGATCACTTGCTTAGGCAATTGAGTCAATCATGAGATGTCAAGTACCACACCAGATGTTGTTCTTGTACTAGATGCAATAAGTTGACATTGATCCAATCCTGGAGAAACAGTCGGAAGCAGTTTTAGAACATAAGTGGATGTTCTAGGGATATGATAACGACAGCCTCATTCGGGAGACAGTTATCATTCCAGGCTTCCAAGGTGACCTGGACGACAAGGAGGTTGTCAGAGTTATAGTTTTTCCTTCTGACGAGGGGAAGTATTTTGGACAGATGATCCAAGGCAATACTGAGGGTGGCATGGCGCAGGATACTGATTAAGTTCAGTTGACGATACAGTCTAAGAAGTTTGGATTTGGAGTTCATTTACGAACTTGGTCCCATCAGACATCCAGACACATTCTAAGACAGGTATTACTCATTTCGGGAGATGGCTTTCTCCGTGAACTTGAGATATAGAGAGACATAGAAAGAGACATCAAGGCGGATCCACTCACTAAGGCTATTCCTCGAACGCAATAGTTTCGCAAGCGAGTTTTGTGAGACTGACTAGTAGAGGAGTTGGGTGTTCGGTATCACACGTGCTGTGAGTATGCGACATCGCAATAATTAGCCGATAGTGCCCTCAGATTCAATTATTCGATCACAGGCACGTGATTACAATGGTTGATGGATGACCTATCCCGATATGACAGTCTTACTCGTAATGATAGTATGCTATCTGGTTTACCTTTATCATCGTGTACTGCTTTAGGTGACCTGACAAGTCGCTATTACACGTTGATAGGGCCCCTAGGATTCTTGCTTGACCACCAGCAGTATGAGGGCGATCATATACGTGGGAGCTGGTAGTCTATAAGTACATCCTTAAATGGTCCCTAGTCGTGTGAGTTTCGAGACAGGGCATCGAGACCCTGACGAGTGGCGGTGGCCGGTCTCACAAGCCATTGGTGTCAGTTCGTTCACCTAAGATGTATACATGTGCTCATTGGGTTATGAGTACACCGGACAGGACTCGTCGGGAACATGCTAGTTGGTCATATACCAGACGTCAGATGGCAGTTCCCTGGTGACATGTGTGCAGGTTAGTTCATCGACCTGGGGATCGTCATTTGTCTTGTGTGAGTTCCCATTGTACTTTGATTACTACCCTACCACGGCTCAAAGGAGTCGTGCAAACAGGTTTTAGTTGGGTACAGTCCCGAGCCACATGGAGGCAGTGAGCGTATCTTCAGGGGTTCGTCTCTCCCGGTATTGGGGGTGAGGTCGTGCTGTGTCTAGGAGAGCCATTACACGAAGCCCTCGGCCGAGGCAAGGAGATTTACTGGTAGGTATTCTAGTAGTATCTCAGGGTGTTCTGGGCTACACTCCGACACGACTTGTACCGCTTTTGGGGGTCTGACTTTTACCAACCCCCTAGGCCCGCCATGCGATACTCATAGACGAACGGACCGGACTGTACGGATATTGTCACTGACAGGCTCAGTAGGGTTGTCTGGCTGAGTTCGCTCACAGACGTCCCTTTTAGTCAATACCTGGTAGCCCGTTACGTATTGGCTTATACCTCTGACATGCTAGTGGTTAAATCCACAACCAAGGTGTTGACGAGTCTTTAGAGTCCCCCACATTCAGTTACTCAGCTTTCGGGCGAAAAGTTGTAGAGGCCGTATGGAGATATGGCAAGGTCCGATCAGATACATGCGGTATTGCATGGATTAGGATCGGACAGTTTGTACTATAGGCCGTATGGATATATGGCAGGGTTCGATCAGATACGTGCGGTATTGCACGGATCAGGATCGAACGGATATTACTAGCCGGCTTTGGTTTAAGCCGGATCCTAGTATAGTACAGTGTAGATTTTGTCTCATTGCATTTGTATTTTGGTCGGAATACAAATGCGGGTGTGTATGCACAGTATTGGGGTTTTCCTGTAATTTATTATAGGACCAGTTTTCTGGAGTTGCCAGTTTGCTTTTCGTTTCGGCCGATTTCCTTTGTATCGTTCATTGGCCGAAGATTGGTGGAGGAGGGCTTATTTGCATTGTTGCAAATAGGCATTTGTGGAGGGTGTTCTTTGCATATTTTTGTATCATGATGGTTTCATGATGGAGCCCATCCTTTGACTCTTTCTTTTCCATCATGACTTGACTTTGTAAACAATCATGGTTGTTGATGATTGTTGGTTGAGTGTTGGGATTGTTGTGATGATGGATGATCATTGGTGTTTGAGTGTTGGACTTTCCTTGCTATCATTTCTTTTCATATGATAACCATTCCTCTCTCTCTCTCTCTTGAATATATGAGTATGGCTCCACTCTCACACACCCCTCTCTCTTCTCCTCCTCCTCTAGTGATGGCCGGCCACTCTATTGATGGGGGCTGTCCAAACATTTTGGTGGGGGTTTTTTGGTTCATTTCATGTTGGAAAATCCCTTTAGCTCCTCCTCCAAAAGCTTGTATCAAACCCTCCACCAAAAGGCAATTCCTACAACCCCAAAATGAGACTTGTACACTACATTCTACAGCAAATCTTGGGCACGTCGACTAGCCAGCTTCGTGCCCGAGTTGCCTCGGCATTGAGGTGGGAGCCCGTAAAAGAAGTAGGCGATGTGGTGCACTTCCGGCGACGAGGTGGAGACCGGAGCTTCCGCAGGAGATCGGGACGACGACGAGAAGACCGGAGGACTTGGATCAGTCGGTATATCTCTCTTCCCTTTCTTGTAGTTAACTAGGACTAATTAATGGTTCGATCCGGGTATTAGTGTGCGGCGGTTTGCCAGTTCAAGAAAAATTAAATTTTATCACCGCTTCTGCATTTGGCCGTCGGATTGACGGCCGGGGCGCGGCCGTGCACTTACAAGCGGCTCCACCGGGGTACCTCGGACCTCTTTTTGCTCGTCTCGAGTGTCCAGAGAACCCTTGATGTCACCCTTGCCCATAACACTGTTGTTTGGTCCCTCAGTCATAGAGGTTGCAGTGAAACAAACTTTTGTAGTTCGTTGGTCTCCGTAGGCCCGACCTATCCCACCTTAGTCGAGCGGGAATTTCATCGCCAGGTGGTAGGTCGATATCTGGGCCCTGAGGGAGTTCAGCGTTGGGCGGCCGGGGAGGATGTTGTAGGCCGACGGGATTCTTGCTACGATGAATTCCATAGGCACGGTGCACGTACGGCCGGCCTCCCCGATGTTAAATTGGAGAGTGATTACCCATTCCATCGGGATGGAGTGGTTGGTGAACCCTGACAGAACGTGGGTGGTTGGCCTTAGGTCCGACGGGCTGAGTCCCATATGCAAGAAGCAGTCGTAAAATAGGATGTTTGCCGAGCTTCCACAGTCCACCAGTATCCTCTGCACCTCATAGCGGTGGACCCGAGTTATGATCACCAGCGGGTCGTTATGAGGTAGGGAAATACCGTGGAGATCGTCGTCGGTAAAAACGATTGGCTCGGCTTCTTTGGCCCTCTTCCTCGGGTAGCCATCAGCCCCTTCGATCGGTGAGGGGTGCTGAGCCTCGTAGGTATTCGTCGTACCCCCCGCTGACTTGACCATAATTTGGCCGATTGTTAATTCACCGGGAGGGGGCGTTACTCTTGATCACGGTCAGCTTGCCGCTTGTCCCGCAAGTACGCAACCAGGTGCCCCAAGCGGATTAGCTCCTCGAAGTAGTCTCGGAGCTGTTTGCAGTTCTCCGTGGAGTGGCCCTGCGATCGGTGGAAGACGCGGTAGGGGCCCCGGGTGCGCTTTGCCGCCATGCATGAGACTAGGGGGAGCTTGAAGAACCTCTCGCCCTTTGCCTCCTCCAGCAGTACCGTCTGGGAGACGTTGAGCGGGGTGTACTCCTGAAACTTCGGGGAATAGGGCTTCGACCACTCGGTGTTCTTTTTCTCTTCCCGCCCCCTTTTCTTGTGTTCAGTTTGTTCTGTCCGGGGAAGATTGGCGTTCACCTCGGACTCAAGCTGTATCTCACGCTTGGTCTAGGCCTTCACCTCGGCCATGGTCTTAGGTTGCGCTAATGCAAAGGAGCGTAACCACTCCTTGTGCCTAAGACCCGACCTAAGTGCCGTGATGACCGTCTCGTCCCGGTGTTCCAGGACTTCGAGGAGGGCGTTGTAGAAGTAGGTGACGTACCCTTTGAAGGTTTCTATGTCCCCACTCTTTATTGTGAAGAGATGGTCGACGGTACGTTTCTGCCGTCTGTTCCCGACAAAGTAGCCGAGGAATTGGGTGGCCAACTTGTCGAAGGCTGAGATGGAGCATGGCGCGAGTCCTCGGAACCAACCTCGTCTGGAGCGGATGAGAGTGGCCGGGAAAGTGCGGCATTGGGCGACGTCGGAAATGTCTTGGAAACCCATTCCGGCTGTGAATGCGTCCGTTCGCCGCCGAAAGACGCGACCGGGACGTTGGGAACGTATCGGTCTGAATTTTGGGGGCAGATGTTATTTGGTTTTATCCTTCCACCTCTCCGAAGATACCAAATTGTTTTATGGCACCGTGTATCGGAGGTTTAGATGGATGCAGCCGTTGTAGCAGACTTCGTCAGATTCCCCCTCGTTTGCGAGGGTTTTTTGATTATGGGGACGCTCTTCCCTGCAGATGCAAGCCCCTGCAATTAATTACGTTACCGCGTAATGATAACCATTTTCTCCTTCTCCAGATGTTCACTTCGTGTCGTGTGTGTTTGTTTTATTTTAGGTTGCTCGTGGATTGTATACGGAGACTAATTTATGTTGTCGCCCATAGGGCGGGGATTAGTTCAAATCCGTATTTTCTTAGATTTGGGTTTGGTGGATTTAAGGCTCGTTAACCTCGTTTGAGATTAAGATCAACTTAAATGTTTTTTAAGAATACGTTAGTCTAATTTTAGACTAAGATCTACTCAACGGGGGTTCAGGATCATTTTTGATCCAACAAAAGAGCATTTGGACTCTATCATTTTAGTTTAAGGACGTCACGGTCCATTGGGTTTAAGGACATCATAGTCCATAGAGTTTAGTTTAGGGACATTGCGGTACATTGGGTTTAAGGACCTCATAGTCCATGTTTAAAGACATCATAGTCTGTAGGGTTTAAAGACATCATAGCTATAGGGTTTAGAGACATCATAGTCTGTGTTTAAAGACATCATAGTCTGTAGGGTTTAGAGAAATCATAGTCTGTAGGGTTTAGAGACATCATAGTCTGTGGGGTTTAGAGACATCATAGTCTGTGGGGTTTAGAGACATCATAGTCTGTAGGGTTTAGAGACATCTGGGTTTAGAGACATCATAGTCTGTGTTTAAAGACATCATAGTCTATAGGGTTTTTTGGCTCATTGGTTTGGGGTTGTGCCAAGATTTATTGGTTATTGGGACCCTCCATCTCTCTGAAGACGTTGAAGAATCACAACGACATGTATCAGAGGTATGAAGAGATGTACCCTTGAACCGGTGAATGTTCATCAAAGATTTGATGATCTTGTTTTGGACTAAGTCCAATTTGAAAGCATATGGGTTGGATTAATTTGGGATTTGACCAACCTTGGGCTCAGCCCACTTGATTATTTATTTGGGCTTGGTCCCCTTTCTGCATCAGCAGTGCTGAGCACTGAAATGGGTTCTGACACACTTTATTCTTTTTTTTTTATTTGTATTCGTTTATATGGTGTGTTAAACACTTGATAGCGCTCACGTAAAGAACACGTGGAGCGCTTGGCACTGAGCGTCAGGCAATGAGTACTAAGTACTTTTTATTAAGTAGCGCCCACGTGGGGAGCACGTGGAGCACTCGACGCTGAGCGCCAAACTTTGAGTGCTAAGCGCTCATTATTATATAGCGCCCACGTAAGGAGCACGTGGAGCGCTCGGCGCTGAGCGCCAAATTTTGAGTGGTAAGCGCTCCTTAATAAATAGCGCCCACGTGAGGGATACGTGGAGCGCTCGGCACTGAGCGCCAAGCACTGTTTTTTTGTTCTGATCAGTTCGGTGCTCTGAGAATTAAATTCACATTTGTGAGAGACTTTGTCTCTTGGATCTAAGAACTAAATTCTTCTTCTTTTTTTATTATGAGATGCTATGATCTCTTTTACTTTTATGAAAGACTTTGTCTTATAGATCTATGATCTAGAAAAAGAACTAAGTTCTTCTGATGTGAGAGTTAAAGTCTTAAATATGGAGGAGATGTTATGATCTCTCTTCTTGTTATTTACCTTGAGAAGAAATTGCTCTCGTCTTTGAAGTTTGAAGTTTATGGGGGGTTCTTCTGTGCAAGACTTGAAGTCTTGGGTCCTTTATATAGAGGAGGCAAGTTTGTTGAGTCAGTTAAGGAAATCTCTCATTGAGAGATCCCTGATTGATCTGGGGATTTTATCCACCGTTGGATTTTTGATCCTAAGCCTTCTGTTTTACAGAAGATTTTTCTCTTGTTTTTAACAAGATTGGGAAAATATTTTCCCATACAGATCTTATTCTGTATCTTGGTGATTTTTTAATCACCGTTGGATCTTCCAACGGTGCTCTGATTTACAGCGCACAATCTTTCTTGTTTAGAAAGATTTGAGGAGTATTTCCTCAGTCAGAATTTAATTCTGTACTCTGATAATTTATCATCTCCGTTGGATCTTTGATCCAAGGGTGGATAACTTTTAGTTCTGGCGCTGGCGCTCTCGAGCTTTGCACGTGAGGCGCTGCCTCAGAGATTTTTAACTCTTGGCGCTGGCGCTCTGGTGCTTTGCACGTGAGGCGCTGCCTCAGAGTGTTTTACTCTTGGCGTTGGCGCTTTTGGCACTCTCGTGCTTTGCACGTGAGGCGCTACTTCAGAGTGTTTTACTCTTGGCACTGGCGCTGTTGGCGCTCTCGTGCTTTGCACGTGAGGTGTTGCTTCAGAGTGTTTTACTCTTGGCGCTGGCGCTGTTGGCGCTCTCGTGGTTTGCACGTGAGGCGCTGCCTCAGTTCAAATTTTGAACAGAGCCTTGCTTTCTTATTGGGGGAAACAAATGCCCCCCAACCGTTGCGCTCATGTGGCTCACACATGAGTGCAGCGGTGGCAGCCTTTCCTCCATTGGATCAACTTTAAAGTTGGATCGACTTCCAGCGCCTATAAATAGGGCATTTGGCCTTTGAAATGATTTCTGTTCATCTTCATCCCTTCTTGTTTTGAGAATTTAATTCTCCCTTCAGAGCTTAGATCTCTGCTCAAGGAAAAATCCTTTTGAGTTAGAACTTTGTTCAAAAATTTAGTAAGAATCATGTTCGACGCTATTAAACAGAGCTTTGCTCTTACTAGATTATAGATCTTTAAAAAAAAAATCTTTTTTAGGGTTTCTTTAAACCGGTAATTAGAACAGAGCTTTGCTCTTCTTAGATCATAGATCTAAAGAAATCTTTTTATGGTTTCTTTAAACTGTTAATTAGAACAGAGATTTGCTCTTCTTAGATCATAGATCTAAAGAAATCTTTTTTAGGGTTTCTTAACCTGTTGATGAAGAACTCTTAGGGTTTCTAAGATTTTTACTTCAGATCTTTAAAGATCTTATGGTTTTTCAGAACATAACTCTTTTAAAAAAAATTGGTGAATTTTATTCCTTTCTGAATTGACAGATGTAAACCCTGTCTGCAGAGCACTGCTCTCGAGGGAGCTCAACCCCTTGGCCCAATCAGCCTCTCATTAAATGAAAATCCATTTAGGATTTCCTCCTTAATGAGCGACTGTCTTATCAATGATGAGCCGTCACTTTGATTTTGTGGGTCCCCCTTGGCCTCTTTTCCCTGCATTGCAGGGTGGTACAAATTTAAAGTACCAGATGTCAGAATTTATAATGTAGAATCGACATCTAACCTTCATTTCTTTCCGCGCAGGTACTATGTCTTTTGACTCTTCTTTCCCATTTGTTCGCCCAGAGAGTGCATACGCTGACGCACCTGTGGATCGGGAAGTTTTTGCACTGATTAAAGATCATGACCCGGAGCAGAAGTCTATTCACTTATGGGGGTTATGGTACAACCAAATCATTCATGGTCGGCGTAGTTTCTCTTGTGCGGTGCCTTCAGAGCCAATTTCCGCCATTCATTATGCTGACTCACCCCAGGTGAATTACGCTGTGGAGGAGGTTAACTAGATTATGGATGGACGCCTCCAGCCCTCTATGGGCTCGATACCTGTACAGCCGCCGATGACTTTAGATATTCTGGGGTGGCGCATATGTCAAGGCGAGTCGCGCCCTTGGGGACAGGCATAGATGATAGGCTTGACTCCTCGCCATTCAGCCGGATACTTGCAGTGGGCTCGATACATCTTATCGGCCAAAAGGTCGCAGCTGCTGATGCTCGGGTTGTACTGATTTGGTGAGTCGGGATATTCCACTGTTCCAAGAAAGCCTTGACCCACCATAAATGAAAGAGGAAAAAAATCGAGAGAACGGTTTTCACCTTGGGCGCCTCACGTGCTCACACGTAAGCCAAGTGCTCAGCACTTTTATATATATATATGAGGGAATAAACTCAAGGAACAATGCCCACTTTGGGGCCCCTTACGTTCACACGTGAGCTCCTCCAAAGTCTAGTGTTTTACACTGATTCAGTGCTTAGCACTATGGGGTGACTAAGGGAAATCAACCTTAGCTCAAATTAGCCAAGTCTTCCAAAGCCAAGACCCTTTTTGTCACCAATCAACCGAGCCCCCATGTTCTGGTCTCCCCAAATTAATCTTAGTCTCAAAGATGACTAGTGATCTCCTAACAGATGACATCTAAACTGACGTTCATCCCATTCTCCAAATCAGGATATTGGTTCAAGGGTATATCTCTTCATACCTCTGATACATGTCGTTGTAATTCTTCAACGTCTTCAGAGAGGTGGAGGGTCCAATAACCAATAACTTTTGGTACATCCCCAAACGGTTGAACCAAAACCACACAGACTATGACGTCTTTAAACTGGACTATGATGTCCTTAAACTTTACGGACTGTGGGGTCCTTAAACTTATGGACTATGAGGTCCATAAACTTTATGGACTGTGAGGTCCTTAAACTCGTAGACTATGATGTCTTTAAACTTTACAGACTATGATGTCTTTAAACTCCATGGACCGTAATTTCCTTAAACTAACTACGGACCGTAACGTCCTTAAACTAAAACGATAGAGCCCAAATGCTCTTTCGCTGGATCTAAATGATCCTAAAACCCTGTTAAGTAGATCTTAGTCTAAAATTAGACTAACGTATCCTTAACAACCATTTAAGTTGATCTTAATCTCAAACGAGATTAACGATCCTTAAATCAATCCAACTACAGATCTCCCAACTGACATTGGTTCAAGGGTGCATCTCCTCACACCTCTGATATATGTCGTTGTAACTCTCCAACGTCATCAGAGAGGTGGAGGGTCCCCACAATCAATAAACCCAATGGACCGCAACGTCCCTAAACTAAACTTTATAGACTATGACGTCTTTAAACTATGGACTATGATGTCGTTAAACTCCATGGACTATGATGTCCTTAAACTTATGGACCGCAACGTCCCTAAACTAAACTCTATAGACTATGACGTCTTTAAACTATGGACTATGATGTCCTTAAACTCCATGGACTATGATGTCCTTAAACTTATGGACCGAAATGTCCCTAAACTAAAACAATAGAGCCCAAATGCTCTTTTGTTGGATCTAAATGATCCTGTTAAGTAGATCTTAGTCTAAAATGAGACTAACGTATCCTTAACAAACGTTTAAGTTAATCTTAGTCTTAAATGAGACTAACGCATCCTTAAACCCAACCCCAAACCTGTCACGACCCGAAAGAGCACGTGACTGGCCCTTGAACCATATGAAGTCTATAGGACTCCATCTGATCCAAGTAAGCCAAAAGCCCAGAAATCTAAAACCATTTTTGAGAATAAGTAAAGAAACTGGTTTTAAAGAAGTGAAGAAAAACGTGTTTGAAGTCAAGGTTTTTAAATAACTAAGCCGAATATGCATTTTTAAAAGTGTACAGTCTTTTCTAAAAATTTCGGCAGAGTTTCTTTTGTAAAAACTGGCCCCGAACGGGGTACAACAAGAACGATATATATAACATGATAAAAGGCATCCCCAAGCGGGAGCTAGCTCTTCGTCAATCGACGGTCACAACCACACATGCAACAATAGTATACAACGCCAAGTGGCGAGGATCAAATCCAAAAGAAAGCTCAAAGCAACAAGAAAACCGCAATACTACTAAGCGCGACTCTAAGGTCGAAATATACAACACTAAAGTCTAGGTCTGAAACAATATACAAGTTTTTGGTTGATGGAATTTCTAGATACAATGAAATAAATAAATACAATGGTGGTTCTTGATGCGAAAGAAACCCACCTACCAAAAGCAAATCACCCGCAAGAAAGTAGTGTGCCAGAAATGCCGCAAAGAAACCTGTACGGCAGGACCTGCAAGAACTGTGGCACAACGGGGGTGAGTTGCCAACTCGTGAATAGAAACATCTACAAGCAGAAACCAAATGCAAGACATAATCCTAGGTCAATACGATCAGTAGAAAATCCTCAATATAAAACATGCAGCCTATAGCAAGGCTAGGGTAAATATCTAACCCGAGTGCAATCTCCTGTGTCTGTGTCAGTGCCTCAGATAACAATATAGCATATGAATGAGATATGAATGCATGAAAACAGAATACATTTACATGAAGCAACTGTTTTCAAACTTTAGTGAGATTTCCCTTGTATTTTTAAAATGAGGTACCATAATGAAATCAGCATAAAACTGTGCCTAGCATCGGCACGAACGAAATCCCAATATCTCGATATCTCAAAGTCTCAACCACAATATCTAGGGCGCCGTCAGTCCAGACCGGCCCCTACCATCCATCTCAAGACCACGACGGTATCCTCCGGATATCCGACGCGTCGGGTAAAGTCACCGGTAGGTAATCTCCCCCTGCCAGGCTCATCGTCATCACCACGTCTTCTTGCCTCGGGGTACCTTACCGGGTCCACCATGTACCCGCAATCGGCCTCATCCGCCTCCTCGATTCGGGTTTCACATGTCGCTCTCAGCACCGAGAAAACACATGGTGGACGCACCAAATATCATATCAAGGGTAACCGGGTTTTTAAAGCAATACTGTATTCTCTTTTAAAGACATCCTCGGTTCCCAAATCCAGAAATCACATGAACATCCAACATCAAGAAATAAATCCAATGCGATGTGTTATGCAATCAATCCATGATGTATGCTACATGTAAAGAAGGTATGTACATCATCATGTCATGTAAGAATCATATAATGAATGTAATGGTACTACAGTGTAGTGACATGGCAATTATCGATGATGAGTGTGTGAGCCGGCAACAAGTGTACGTGGAACAGATGCATCATCGATAATGGTGCTGGTGTCCTAGCAGCATGATATTAATACTGGAGCATGCAACATAGTATGAAAATGCGATGCAAAGCGAACTACAGAAAGGGAGTGGGAGCTCAAACTAGACGTAACCAACACTAATCTGCATTGATCTAACATAAGTCCTACAATTGGTGCCTTTTGAAATAACTCGAATCATGGGGTTTTGAAGATAGGGGCTACGGTGTTTTTATGAAAAGATACGTCGTTTTTGAAATATCCGTAGATTCCCTTGAGCTGTCCTTAAAAATACCCACGATTCGTTAGTTTTTGAAATAGGTAAGAAGTCTCATCTACTCTAACAACTATACTAACTATACGGCTGAACTACAGGTAAGGGAACCGCCTAACATCTGAGTCGATATATATAAATATATAAAAGTCGGTGATCCCGCCTCAATGTCATATCGTAAGATATCCTCGAGTTATGAGTGCGGATCTATCATCAATATTGGCTCGTACGGTAAATCATCGTACGGCATCCCCAATAGCTGGGTAAGGTTCAACATCTCACTGTCTCATCACATAATAGGTATCACTATCATCAGATCAAAAGTCTAGGGTACTACTCTATGCCTAGCACCAAACGATACCATCAGTGAAGTATGCATGCAGGGTAAACACATATCCCAAGCCCGCAAGAAATCACAAGTCATATTCCACATATGGATCGTATCAATCACCGATCTCACGTCATCAAGCCCACATCATCGACTCATCTCCAAAGTCATCCCATATCATCAAACACCGTGTAAGTACAAGAAACACACAAGTGTATACGTGTGGGTGCAAATCTATCCTATGGTTCGCAACTAGGAGCTATGCTAGTTATTTCTACCCCTAACTAACCAAAACACACTAAAGCCATCACACAGATAAAAATACTACAAAGTACTAGTTACGGACTGCGGGGGTGCTATACGCCATCCACCCGACTTCCCCCTGTAGATATAATCTACTCACCTGTATCATCATTTGCGGACGTCACCATGCATTTGCTCGTCGTCCCGAAGTCTTCATGGGTACCTACACATCAACATATCGTGTATGCGCATTAAAACCAAATCCAAGCTAAAACGGCGCATGCAATCCAAAATGATACGATAAGGGGGCCTATAGGTGAGAACCTATGGCACGCCTTCAAAACCATCAATAAATCCTCTATATCGTCGTATAAACGCCAAATAGTCGAGGTGAAACGAAACACACCAATGCAGAAATGAAAATACGGAATACGGAAACTAAAGTCCAAAACAGCAACTCATGAAATGTGTCCCAGATTTTACCCTAGATCAATTTATACAAATCTATATATACCAGGGGCCTAAACTAACAATGTAGGAGCTACAGAACGAAAACGAGACAAAAAGGTGGGACCCAGGCCGCAATTGGCGGCCAAAAGGGAGAAATTGGCGGCCGGGAAAGGGAGTTGGGGGCTAGGGTTTTGGGTGTTGCCTCTATGGTGCCTGCACATCTCAATTTCCACTCAATATTATTTTAGGGTCCTCGGGGTGATAGCAGATTCAAGTTAACCTGCACAGATTACACAATTTCCCCGATATCGGTTTCTAAAATCCGTATTTCTGGTTCTAGCTTCAGGTTTTGAGTTCCAATTCATGCACTAGGGTGTTTACAAGTCCTCTACTGAGCTCAACTTCACATTACAACTCAAGTTTCTCTCAAACCCTAACTAGGTTTTCATCAAGTCCATAATATCACACAATATCGATATAATCTTAACTTGGGGTTAAAGGAAATGCTACAATTGAGCTAAGGGTTCAGTAATTACCTCCATTAGCAACTCAAGAATTTTCTTGAGTTGCCCCTAGTTGCCAAAATCCATGCTTTCTTGGTCCATCTTGTAGATCTCGGGCTCGTGCACATTTTTAATGAAACGGACATGAGGTTTTGGGGTTGTTTTTGAGATGCTTTTGGGCTTTGAAGAGGGGAGGGAGATGAGGAAGGGGGCAGCAGCAGCAAGAGGAGTGGGAGAGGTAGAGAAATGAGAATGAAGAAGAATGGCTAAGGGTATAAGTCAAAGTTCACCTCACACTCTCACCTACCCTCATTTTCTTTTTCTTTTTCTTTTCCCCTTTCTTTTAATTCCCTAAACCTTCTCACACCAATAGTGAACCCCAAATATCATGAAAGAAAATGCATAAGTGTGAGAAAATGTGATATGTGCAAGTTTTGCACAAAATTGCCAAAAAAACCCGATTAGCGATTTTAATCGCGATTAGCGCTAAATTAGTGTCAAACTAATCACAAAAACTTAAAAATATCATAATTCGCTAATTTACCCTATCTTAGAATTTTCCAAAATTTTTCATAATTTTTCTAACATTTTTCCTATTTATTTGCATTTAATATTAAAATAATCAATAAAATAATATTAAATTATAAAAATTCCCAAAATTAATATTTTATATTTTTTAAAATGTTACAATCTACCCCCCTTAAAGAAATTCGGTCCCCGAATTTAAATTTAAACCCCCACTACTAAAACAATTTCAGTATAATCCATTTTGTCGGGGCTCCGAAAGCATCAACACATAAGAATATCATAAAAAAAATGTACTACTCTACTAGAATCAATCCCCAAAATGCATATATAAGAATATCCTATGCGTCTGGTGCGCAAGGAATCAAAATCCATATATGTGTCAAACAGGTGTAGAAAACAGCATTTAGGTGCAACGGGTGTGCACGAAACATCTGTCGTAGGCAACGTATGTGCCTGTCAGCAAAAATCAGGTGCATATGAAATGCACGAAGAATTCCGATTTAGTGCATCTGGCGTGCACCAAAATCGTATATCAAAACACTAAAGGTGCATGAAAACTACGCTGGAAATGCAAATCAAATCACTGAATACGATAGGCATGAAATCTCAATCAATATCTCAAATGTAATAACTCAGCGCAAAATATATAAATATCCAGTGGGTGCATGAAACCAATATCATGAAACTCAGTCATCAAAACTAAATCATGTAAACAGAACGCCCAAAATACCGAAATCCAAAGTGACGGATACGTGATAATCGAATCACAAAATCACAAATCATAAATACCGTCGTCGGTAGTTCCTCCTTCGAGGTCAAGAAGGAGTCGGTGCATCCACTGCTAGCAGCGCAGGATATCTACTTGCCTCTTGCTCACGGTCTGGCGTCCTCTGACTCTCTGGGTCCTTATCTTCTCTGTGGGTTACCAATCTCACAGTCAATCGGCTCATCGGCCCTGTCAGATGTGCTAACGGGGACGATTCCGTCCTGGCACTTCTATGGTCACCTCTCGGTCAAACCTCACGACCACTCGTAAGGCAGCATATCACTGGCGTCGGCCTCTGGCTCTCTGAATGCACGTCACACATCTGATCCTGGGTGCAAGCATCGTTGCAGCAATGTCCGGGAAGGAATCCTGCTCAAGGTCTCTTCCGATCATGCCTATGTCGATCTGTACAGGGGCTGGCTCTCTTGCACAACCTCTTCTCGCTCAAAAGACACCTGTGTCCTTAGCACAATATTTTCTCGGAAACTGGTCACATTCCAACGTCTCTGTAAGCAATTCAGGTCTCTAGTCTCGACGGGAAGCAATGACAGCTCATCAGTGTCTCACACGAACCTCTTGTTCCAAGTGTCTCTATCGTCGTCCACTATGATGTCACGCCAAGCTACTATGCACTGCACTGTTCTCGGCCACGGTCAATCTGAAGTCTCCCAAGCAGTGTCCCATCACGATATCCGAAAGATGTCGAACCATCCGATCGACTCGTCAGATCCTCATAATCCCCCAAGAGCTCACATCTTGGGTACAGTTTAATAGTATCGAGTACATGCCACAGCGTCGGTGGTCCAGCCGTAGAAGGGCAAACCCAAGCCTCACTAATGGCGCCGAGGAACCGCCGCAAACCCGAAGGTTCAAAGGCTTTCACACGGTCATTAAGTCGAGTTAGGGTTTCATTCTTCTAGAGGGTCCATAGAATCACCTGCATGTCTTTCCGTATACTTTAAACTTGGAAAATGGGCTCCTGACATTCGATCGTCCCTATCGACTCTCAACGAACCTGCGTGAAGTCGTCTCTAGCTGAAAACAATCCACCTGACGATCTTGCATCGGGGTAAGCGAATTCACCACACGTCCTAGTCATCCATCCTCAGGTGACTAGCGACTCGCTATCATCTCTCTGAGTATATGCTCATACTACAGTAGCTCCAATCATCTGGGCGATATCTCATCATTTGCAGCAACAACTGGCTCATACGCCTGTATGCCGAACAATGCCTCAATCCTCCAGGAAAGGCAACACATAGGCAGTTATCTCTGAATCGGTCTGCTCTAGATCTGAATAAGACTCTCTACACTGGAAATCTTCAACTCATCTGGGCACGCTCTGGCGCAAAATCGGACGAACCACCTTCGTCTCTTAAATCGGGTAGACTAGCTATCATCTGTCGCATATCTGCCTGAAAGCTCCGGCAAATCTCAGCTCGTAAGCTCCGAAAGCAACATCCCATCAATCTCAGCAATCGCTGGTCCATCTGTCTGCACGGTAGGCGACATCACAATCTCTGAGGTATGCTGTACATCAACAGTCCTCTCTCAACTGGCAGCTCTAACAATAGTCGATCATCAGGTGTAAAACCAAGCACTCGCCCCCACTAGAGGTCACAATCATCAATGCCAACTCGAGACGTCCCCATGTCACCAGAAAACACAATGGTCAGCCCTCGTACCAGACGAGCTCACACCGGCCGTAACCCTAGCAGCAGCCCAAACTGCGCTCAAACATGGTGACAGGAACCTCAATCGAGTATCAAAGAGAGCACACCAATGGCAAGAAGGAAACAACAGATCCAGAGTGGATACATGATCATAGGAAGGAACAGCATCAATGAAGGTATGATCATGAAACTAATAGAATCGGGGATCTCAAATGGATGTATAATCCTGGATATAAAGAGAATCACTGATCTCAAAAAAAAATGTATATCCTAAGGTTCCTTAAGCGGAGTGGCGTGTCGTAAGTATGCCGCGGAACATACCAACGGTACGTCACTCTACTTTAGTCACCTATTCCATCAACCAAGGGTCATCCTAATACGACGAAAGTTCGGGTATAACACCCCCTCGACCAAGTCTAAGTTCCGTAAGGTCAAGCCTAAGTTCCGTATATAAATAACTCCCTAGGCTCCACATAGTCAAACTTAGACTCGAACGTGGTCAACCTAGCGCTCTGATACCAACTTTGTCACGACCCGAAAGAGCACGTGACTGGCCCTTGAACCATATGAAGTCTATAGGACTCCATCTGATCCAAGTAAGCCAAAAGCCCAGAAATCTAAAACCATTTTTGAGAATAAGTAAAGAAACTGGTTTTAAAGAAGTGAAGAAAAACGTGTTTGAAGTCAAGGTTTTTAAATAACTAAGCCGAATATGCATTTTTAAAAGTGTACAGTCTTTTCTAAAAATTTCGGCAGAGTTTCTTTTGTAAAAACTGGCCCCGAACGGGGTACAACAAGAACGATATATATAACATGATAAAAGGCATCCCCAAGCGGGAGCTAGCTCTTCGTCAATCGACGGTCACAACCACACATGCAACAATAGTATACAACGCCAAGTGGCGAGGATCAAATCCAAAAGAAAGCTCAAAGCAACAAGAAAACCGCAATACTACTAAGCGCGACTCTAAGGTCGAAATATACAACACTAAAGTCTAGGTCTGAAACAATATACAAGTTTTTGGTTGATGGAATTTCTAGATACAATGAAATAAATAAATACAATGGTGGTTCTTGATGCGAAAGAAACCCACCTACCAAAAGCAAATCACCCGCAAGAAAGTAGTGTGCCAGAAATGCCGCAAAGAAACCTGTACGGCAGGACCTGCAAGAACTGTGGCACAACGGGGGTGAGTTGCCAACTCGTGAATAGAAACATCTACAAGCAGAAACCAAATGCAAGACATAATCCTAGGTCAATACGATCAGTAGAAAATCCTCAATATAAAACATGCAGCCTATAGCAAGGCTAGGGTAAATATCTAACCCGAGTGCAATCTCCTGTGTCTGTGTCAGTGCCTCAGATAACAATATAGCATATGAATGAGATATGAATGCATGAAAACAGAATACATTTACATGAAGCAACTGTTTTCAAACTTTAGTGAGATTTCCCTTGTATTTTTAAAATGAGGTACCATAATGAAATCAGCATAAAACTGTGCCTAGCATCGGCACGAACGAAATCCCAATATCTCGATATCTCAAAGTCTCAACCACAATATCTAGGGCGCCGTCAGTCCAGACCGGCCCCTACCATCCATCTCAAGACCACGACGGTATCCTCCGGATATCCGACGCGTCGGGTAAAGTCACCGGTAGGTAATCTCCCCCTGCCAGGCTCATCGTCATCACCACGTCTTCTTGCCTCGGGGTACCTTACCGGGTCCACCATGTACCCGCAATCGGCCTCATCCGCCTCCTCGATTCGGGTTTCACATGTCGCTCTCAGCACCGAGAAAACACATGGTGGACGCACCAAATATCATATCAAGGGTAACCGGGTTTTTAAAGCAATACTGTATTCTCTTTTAAAGACATCCTCGGTTCCCAAATCCAGAAATCACATGAACATCCAACATCAAGAAATAAATCCAATGCGATGTGTTATGCAATCAATCCATGATGTATGCTACATGTAAAGAAGGTATGTACATCATCATGTCATGTAAGAATCATATAATGAATGTAATGGTACTACAGTGTAGTGACATGGCAATTATCGATGATGAGTGTGTGAGCCGGCAACAAGTGTACGTGGAACAGATGCATCATCGATAATGGTGCTGGTGTCCTAGCAGCATGATATTAATACTGGAGCATGCAACATAGTATGAAAATGCGATGCAAAGCGAACTACAGAAAGGGAGTGGGAGCTCAAACTAGACGTAACCAACACTAATCTGCATTGATCTAACATAAGTCCTACAATTGGTGCCTTTTGAAATAACTCGAATCATGGGGTTTTGAAGATAGGGGCTACGGTGTTTTTATGAAAAGATACGTCGTTTTTGAAATATCCGTAGATTCCCTTGAGCTGTCCTTAAAAATACCCACGATTCGTTAGTTTTTGAAATAGGTAAGAAGTCTCATCTACTCTAACAACTATACTAACTATACGGCTGAACTACAGGTAAGGGAACCGCCTAACATCTGAGTCGATATATATAAATATATAAAAGTCGGTGATCCCGCCTCAATGTCATATCGTAAGATATCCTCGAGTTATGAGTGCGGATCTATCATCAATATTGGCTCGTACGGTAAATCATCGTACGGCATCCCCAATAGCTGGGTAAGGTTCAACATCTCACTGTCTCATCACATAATAGGTATCACTATCATCAGATCAAAAGTCTAGGGTACTACTCTATGCCTAGCACCAAACGATACCATCAGTGAAGTATGCATGCAGGGTAAACACATATCCCAAGCCCGCAAGAAATCACAAGTCATATTCCACATATGGATCGTATCAATCACCGATCTCACGTCATCAAGCCCACATCATCGACTCATCTCCAAAGTCATCCCATATCATCAAACACCGTGTAAGTACAAGAAACACACAAGTGTATACGTGTGGGTGCAAATCTATCCTATGGTTCGCAACTAGGAGCTATGCTAGTTATTTCTACCCCTAACTAACCAAAACACACTAAAGCCATCACACAGATAAAAATACTACAAAGTACTAGTTACGGACTGCGGGGGTGCTATACGCCATCCACCCGACTTCCCCCTGTAGATATAATCTACTCACCTGTATCATCATTTGCGGACGTCACCATGCATTTGCTCGTCGTCCCGAAGTCTTCATGGGTACCTACACATCAACATATCGTGTATGCGCATTAAAACCAAATCCAAGCTAAAACGGCGCATGCAATCCAAAATGATACGATAAGGGGGCCTATAGGTGAGAACCTATGGCACGCCTTCAAAACCATCAATAAATCCTCTATATCGTCGTATAAACGCCAAATAGTCGAGGTGAAACGAAACACACCAATGCAGAAATGAAAATACGGAATACGGAAACTAAAGTCCAAAACAGCAACTCATGAAATGTGTCCCAGATTTTACCCTAGATCAATTTATACAAATCTATATATACCAGGGGCCTAAACTAACAATGTAGGAGCTACAGAACGAAAACGAGACAAAAAGGTGGGACCCAGGCCGCAATTGGCGGCCAAAAGGGAGAAATTGGCGGCCGGGAAAGGGAGTTGGGGGCTAGGGTTTTGGGTGTTGCCTCTATGGTGCCTGCACATCTCAATTTCCACTCAATATTATTTTAGGGTCCTCGGGGTGATAGCAGATTCAAGTTAACCTGCACAGATTACACAATTTCCCCGATATCGGTTTCTAAAATCCGTATTTCTGGTTCTAGCTTCAGGTTTTGAGTTCCAATTCATGCACTAGGGTGTTTACAAGTCCTCTACTGAGCTCAACTTCACATTACAACTCAAGTTTCTCTCAAACCCTAACTAGGTTTTCATCAAGTCCATAATATCACACAATATCGATATAATCTTAACTTGGGGTTAAAGGAAATGCTACAATTGAGCTAAGGGTTCAGTAATTACCTCCATTAGCAACTCAAGAATTTTCTTGAGTTGCCCCTAGTTGCCAAAATCCATGCTTTCTTGGTCCATCTTGTAGATCTCGGGCTCGTGCACATTTTTAATGAAACGGACATGAGGTTTTGGGGTTGTTTTTGAGATGCTTTTGGGCTTTGAAGAGGGGAGGGAGATGAGGAAGGGGGCAGCAGCAGCAAGAGGAGTGGGAGAGGTAGAGAAATGAGAATGAAGAAGAATGGCTAAGGGTATAAGTCAAAGTTCACCTCACACTCTCACCTACCCTCATTTTCTTTTTCTTTTTCTTTTCCCCTTTCTTTTAATTCCCTAAACCTTCTCACACCAATAGTGAACCCCAAATATCATGAAAGAAAATGCATAAGTGTGAGAAAATGTGATATGTGCAAGTTTTGCACAAAATTGCCAAAAAAACCCGATTAGCGATTTTAATCGCGATTAGCGCTAAATTAGTGTCAAACTAATCACAAAAACTTAAAAATATCATAATTCGCTAATTTACCCTATCTTAGAATTTTCCAAAATTTTTCATAATTTTTCTAACATTTTTCCTATTTATTTGCATTTAATATTAAAATAATCAATAAAATAATATTAAATTATAAAAATTCCCAAAATTAATATTTTATATTTTTTAAAATGTTACAAAACCCAAATCTAAGAAAATACAGATTTGGACTAATCCACGCCCTACGGGCGACAACATAAATTAGTCTCCGTATACAATCCATGGGTAACCAAAAACAACACACACACCCACGACACGAAGTGACCATCTGGAGAAGGAGAAAGTGGTTACTGCGATGCAGTAGCGTAATTAACTGCAGAGGCTTGCGCCTGCAGGGAAGAGCGTCCCCACAATCAAAAAACCCTCACAGTGAGGGGGAATCTGACGAAGTCTGCTACATCGGCCTCATCCGTCTAAACCTTCGATACATGGTGCCATAAATCAACTTGTCATCTTCAGAGAGGTGGACGGATAAAACCAAATAGCATCTGCCCCCAAATTCAGGCAAGACGACCTACGTGGTTTCGTCTCTGTATTCCGGCGGAGAACAGATTCTGGCACGCCCGGTGGGACCTTTTCCTCTTTCCACTCCACACTTCATGTGTCGTGTTTCACGAACAAATCGCGGTTTGCTATGGTTGCCCATGGATTTGAGGTACTAAGATTTGGTGTCTTGCTCCGTGCAGATAAAACAGAAGATCAATGGCTTCAAACTGCACTAATTGCAACAACTCCCGCTCCGTCCTCGCTAGAGGAGTGACCTACGGGCCTCAAGCGGCCTCCCTTTTTACGATGCCGGTGGATCAGGTGACGCAAGCCACCACAGGGCTGTTTTTTAGGACCATGCTCCCACCCATGAGCTTCAATGCACCGATGCCGTCGCGAGAAGCTCCGAAAAAGTCGGTCTTTGATCGGCTTACAACTACCGCGGCCCCTCTCAACGGGTCGCCCAAATCCAGTGCATCGATTTTCAACAGACTGGGCCAAAGCTCAAGTGGGCCCGTGAAGAAGCCCGCGATACCTGAGGCGGCCATCCCGAAGCGAATAGCCATTCCTGCTCCTGAGGTCACCAAAACGGCTTCTCCTGCTAAGGGGTCGGTTTTCGCAAGACTGCTCGCTCCAACTCCAGCTTCAGGCGAGGTCACCAAGGCTGCCTTCCCTGCTCGGAAGTCTGCTTTTGACAGGTTGTTCATCCCCACTCAACGGACGTCAGTTTTCAATAGGCTGGCACCAATGGAAACCCTTCACCAGGACAGGGGGCATGATGAAGCCACCCCCATAGTTGAACCAATACCGTCCGCTCGACACGCTCGACGTCGCCACTAGCGCCGAGTGAGGAAGGCTGGGGGCAGTTCCCTATCTGGACTTACCCCGCCGGCTCCAACGGTGGAAATTGATGATGCTGTTCCAACCGGGAACAGCTTTGAACCACTTAACAGGGCGCACAGAAATTCGCCAACTGCCGTACTAAAAAAACTCCTCCGCCGGCTGAAAAGTTCACAAATGCGAAGCTAGAACAGCCCCCTCAGTGGCTGTCCTCTAAAATCCACAAGGTTTGGCGACAGGTTCAAAACTCAGTGATCAACCAAGACTACTCTCGCCAACCGAAGAAGATGAAAGTTCTGCGAGAGAAGGACCACCCTGTCATGCTGCAGAAGATGTCATCTATTTGGGTGCTCGCTGCAACGGCTTCCTCAACTTCGACAGCCCACAAAAGAAGGAGGCCGGAGAAAGTCCCCGTGTTCGCGACGAATCTCAAGGGAACTGAATCTAAATGCCCCAAGTCTGGGGGCATAGTGGTGCACACTGTTTATATGGTATCCGGAAAAGAGGATAGCCGTATCTCTATGGGCCATCGACCACTCACCAGATCCGTAACAAAGGCCCAGGAGCAACAACAAAAGCTACAGGAAATGTTAACACAGATGGCCGCACTCACTGGGACAAAAGAAAGCCCGGAGACATCGTCAGAGTAGCGTCACGAACAAGAAACTGATGCTGAGTTCCTCCGTAGAATCCTCGAGAAGAAGGACAAAGAGGCAGCAGAACAAGCTGCCAACATAAAACGAATGGCGCTTTTGTTCCAAGACATGGTCGGGATGATGTTACAGCTGGATCCTCCAGCTGAAGACCCTCCGATTATCCTTGAAGACGACAGAGGGGAGACATCGAACCTTCTTCTAGCTTGTTCAGCAGCCAAGGAGGAGACCATCTCCAAAGCCGCCCTGGATGATTATATCGCTCAGCAGATACGAGCTCATCAGGAGAGTGAAGCGGCCGGGTAAGTTGTTAAGACTGGACGACCCTATCCGGGTTGGTATGACCAAATAAAGTACCTGCCGGGATATACGATCCCTAAATTCCATGTATATAAGGGGATGAGAAATCCACACCAACACGTCGCTCAATTCAAGGCTTTGTGCGGCAATACCGGGGGTGACGACAAACTGCTGCTTCGCCAGTTTGTTGGCAGCTTATCGGAGACAGCTTTTGAATGGTACTCTGAGCTTCCGAACGACTCCGTTAAAACATTTGCAGAAATGGAGTTACTGTTCACACAAAGGTTCGCAAGCGCTAGCGAGCGCACCCCGATCACCGCATTAATTAACGCCAGAGTGAAGCTAGGCGAAACATGGGTACAGTGCGCAATACGATGGCGGAATCTATGGTCGAAGTGCGAGCAGCGCATCGAAGAAGCACCTGCGGTAGGCATGTTCGTGGGTACTCTTGATCCGCAGGCAACCATATCCCAGTTCATGATGTTCTTCAAGCCAACTACTTTCCAGGCCTTGATTGATAAGCTGGCCCAAATGGATCAGATGGGTCATAGACCATCTTCTTCGAAGGTGGAACCTCGAAACGAAAAGGGGAAAGGGAAAGCGACCTTCGTCGCCAATGCTCAGCAGCAGCCCGTTGGTCCTAAACCAACCGATCGCCAAGACGATAGACGGCGATTCTATAATGAGAAACTGAAGTGCCCTTATTCGTTTCCCCGGAATAAAACGAAGAGGCTGTTCGAGCTGGCAGTGCGCAACAGGCTCATCACCTTGTCGGATCCAAAACGCCTATTGCAACCTGTTGAGGTCAATAATCCCAATTATTTCCCCTATCACCAAGTGGTAGGCCATCTAATCAAAAATTGCTTCGTCTTCAAAGGCTGGATTGAGGACAAATACCAACAGGGCAAATTCGCACTGTCTGAGAATTGGAAAGTAAGTCTGCCTCAGCCGCACGCTCTTAAAAGGGGGGACACACCGGGGGCATTGTGCTCTTTTATAGAAGAAGCTCCATGGGAGGTCACTCTTTCAGCCAAGACGAAAAGAATGCTGAAAGATCTCCAAACATGCCCGGCAATCAGGTGGAAAAGTCCGCTGGAACCCAAGATCATTGAGGGAATGCTGAAGCCACGCCTAATTCCAAGAATTGGTAGCGATAATAAAAAATGCTCAGGCCCAGCCGTCAAAGTCTTCGAAGAAGAAGAAGAAGACCAAAAAGTCCGTGAAGCCTGATGACAAGCGCACAGACCTACAAAAGCATATTGACGCGCTGGAGGAATATAACCAGAAGGCACGGACCCCAGTCACACTCCATGAGTTTCTCAACCATGTCCTTGAGAATAGAGACAATGACAATGATGAGGGAAGCGACGCGTCAGAAGAACCCGAGAATTACGTGGCAAGTTGTCACATGATCTCTCATTCGCCACTAAATGATGGAGAAGCTCATCCGGCGTTAGAAGATAACATAGAGAAGCTGGGGGTAGAATCGGCACAAAAATCTTTGGAATCGTCCGATGAGCTGATTGACGTGCTGCTAAATGAAGCCCGTCAGAAGGGCAAAGCTGATCGAGAATGCAAAATGGCCATATTCGGAAAAGCCAGGCGTCGGCGTCAAGTGGAAGAAGTCGCGGTAGGGGTGGATCACAAAATACCCCGACCAAACCAAATCACACCCTAAATGGGTGTATCCCACTTTATTGTTATCTATCCCATCACGTGACAAATACACGTGCATACAGGATGAGCTATGGACTGAAAAGTCCGAAAACTAGAAATTCGCCTCAAATAGGGCAACTACGGACCGAAACGTCCCTAAACTAACGATGGACCGCAATGTCCTAAAACTTGCAACGGACCGAAACGTCCCTAAACTAACGATGGACCGAAATGTCCTAAAACTAACGACTGACCGAAACGTCGTTAAACTACTACAAACCGCAGCATCCCAAGGCTGACGCAAATTAAAAAACGGTACGTCCTTAAGCGAAATGGGCAAGGATGAAAACCCGAAAGGGCTCCGTGGGTAAAAACAGTAGGGCTACCGGCGAGTTTGTGAAAACCCGAAAGGGCGCAATCTCGCTAAAAAAACGGTACGTCCATAAGCGAAATGGGCATGGATGAAAACCTGAAAGGGCTCCGTGAGTAAAAACAGCAGGGCTACCGGCGATTTTGTGAAAACCCGAAAGGGCGCAATCTCGTTATAAGACACTTGCAAGGTCCTCTCGACCCTGTAAAGAGAAAATACCTGCGTGAGATCCTTACGACTCACAAAGGAGCAACATACTTAGGGATCCCCATGATTCCTAAGGAGAAGTTACACTTACGAGATCCTCACGACTCGTAAGAAGAATTCCCCTATGAGACCCTCACGGCTTTTAGGATTCAAAAGCTTTAAGCTACAGGGATCTGAACCTGTTCTTAAGCCGTCATACACCCCGCTTTTGCCTTATAAGAGTATCAATACTGACCCTTGTATACAATCCACGGGCACGAATAACATTTCCCTAACAAAGTCCCACCAGCGACTAGGGATATGCTCATACGGTGAACAAACACTTGTAGGTCCTCTCGACTTAAGGAGAAAACACTCTTGTAAGATCCTTACGACTTATAAGAGAACACACACTTAAAAATCCTCATGATTCTTAAGGAGAAAACGCACTTACGAGATCCTCACGACTCATAGGGAGAAATACCTTTATGAGACCCTTACGGCTCGTAAAGTCAAAAAAGCCTTAGTCAACAGGATCCTAACCCTGTTTGCTAAGCCACCTTTGTTCGACATCGACAGAGGCAAATGATGATTCGCTCCTGGCAATATCCCAGTTGTAGCGATGTTGATGCTTAAATCGGTATCAGATCCAAAGTCCATATTCACGATAAATAATCAGCGAGGCAAAAATGCATAAGAAATAACCGAAATGATGGGGCAACTTGCAACGAAATCAGCAAGTAAAATATATGCATACAAAAAAACAGCCGAAATGATTGGACAACTTGCAATAAAAAGCAGCGAGTAAAATATAAATAGCCGAAATGATTGGGCACCGCGAAAAATAGCCGAAATGAATGGGCAATCGCGACTTTCACGATACAAAAAGCTGAAATGATAGAGCATCGCGGAAGAAAAAATATGAATGAAATGAAACTTTTTGCCCTACAGGTGAGCTCACATCGACCCTTGTATACAATCCATAGGCATAAACAAAAAGGGGACCACATTTCCCCACCAGATCTGTCAAAGGGAGAGTCGGGTCTCAGCAACAATGTCTGCATCCCAGAAGACTAACAACGGCGTTCCTCCTCATGCCAGCAGGACACGGACGCGACACTACCAATTGGAGCCACGGCAAAGTCCCCTAGTTCCAAATCTCGACGGTTCATAGACAACCTAGAGACTACCTCGGAACCATAGCAGAGTCCCTAGTTTCAAGGCTCGACGGCTACATCTACGGCCTAGAGATCCACAACATCGTTCTTCCTCTCCCCCAGCAAGAGGCAGACGCGACATCAACAAACAGAGCCATGGCAAAGTCCTTAGATCCAAATCTCTACGGTTCACAGACAACCTAGAGACTACCTCGGAACCACGACAGAGTCCCTAGTTCCAAGGCTCGATGGCTACATCTATAGCCTGGAGATCGGCAACAGTGTTCTTCCTCCTTCCAGCAAGATGCAGACGCAACATCAGCAAATGGAGCCATGGCAGAGTCCCTAGTTCCAAACCTCGACGGTTCATAGACAACCTAGAGACAACCACGACATGCGTCGCAATATTGCAGACACAATGTCAACAAACGAAACTAAGGAAAATCCCTCGCTTCAGGGTCTTGATGGAAACTCAAATGAGACCTGAAAAGACTATCGGAGATCATCCCACACCGGCGCGGAGTGGTTATGACTCATCGGGGCTCCCAAACTGAGCCCAACCTCAAGTAAAAAGCGACATGGAATATCCCTAACGCTTGATCTTTCGACGGTAATATCACCTGGAAGATTGCTTGAAGACGTCTTGTCCAGCCCCCGAAGGGAACAGAGACACGACAGTCGCGGGGCTACTCGAACAGCAGGATTGTGCATCGAGGAATACACCAGCCAACGTGACGGTGCGACGGGTAGAAAACCCTAGTACCACAGACCCTAACGGACTTCTATTAGCAGGAGTTAACTGTGATGTTAGGAAACCCTTGCGAGAACTTCTCGATTCGTCTCGACTCGTGAGGAAATTAGTGTCCTTGCGACAACTTCTCGATTCGTCTCGACTCGTAGGGAAAAGCCTTAGGCAATGGGGATAAGGACCTGCTTCCTAAGCACTGGGGCCCTGCAAGTCGGTCCAAGATGGACTCTTGCATACTATTCATGGGCTACACTCTCCAAAGTCGAATCTCGACAAAGAGAGAAACAACCACTTATGAGTCCTCTCGACTTGTAAGCGGGAAAAATTCTCTCGCGAGATCCTTACGACTCTCGAGAGAAAACACACTTAGGAATCCTCACGACTCCTAAGGAGAAAATACGCTTGCAGGATCCTCTCGACCAGTAGGGAGAAAAGTCTTTATGAGACCCTTATGGCTTATAAAGTTGAAAAGTCTTAGGTGACAGATCCTAACCCTGTCTCCTAAGCCACTACCCTGCAAGAAGGTCAAGATAGACTATCTATGGGCCACACTCTCCGAAGTCGAACACCGACAAGGAGGAAAACAGCCACTTACAAGTCCTCTCGACTTGTAAGGAAAAAGAAATCTCTTGTGAGATCCTTACGACTCTTAAGAGAAAACGCATTTAGGAGTCCTCACGACCCCTAAGGAGATAATACACCTGCGGGATCCTCTCGACCCGTAGGGAGAAAAGTCTTTATGAGACCCTCATGGCTCATAAAGTTGAAAAGTCTTAGGTGACAGATCCTAACCCTGTCTCCTAAGCCATCACTGCCCTGCAAGGAGGTCAAGATGGACTATCTATGGGCCACACTCTCCGAAGTCGAACATCGACAAGGTGGGAAACAGCCACTTACAAGTCCTCTCGACTTGTAAGGAAAAAAATTCTCTTGTGAGATCCTTACGACTCCCAAGAGAAAATGCACTTAGGAGTCCTCACGACTCCTAAGGAGAAAATATACCTACGGGATCCTTTCGACTCGTAGGGAGAAACATTCTTGAAACCCTTACGTTTCATGAAGATGGAAAAAGTCTTAGGCTACAAGGACCCTAAACTTGTCTCCTAAGCCCTCAATTCCATGGCCATGCATAACTATGCACTACTTCACCCACGTACATACTTACGTGGGTAAAGTAGTAGGGGGCATTTGTTCCCGCCAAAATTTTGGCTCAAAACTTGCTTCCTTATAAAATAATAACAATAAAATAAAAAAAAATAAAGGGAAAACTCCGCATGCAGAGAATGTAAAAATTGTCTCAGCGCCAAGAGTATGAAAAATGAATAATAAATAAAAAGCAATGGGAAAAGTCCCCAAATGGAGCATCACGTGCCCACACGTGATAGGCATTGTGCTTAACAAAATAAGGCTGAAACTAAGTCTCACGTGCAGGCACGTGACTTCTATATACAAAGTATATGGGCGCACTTCATAAAACAAACAATTGGCCAGAAAAACCCACGTGATAGCACGGGACGCTCTATGGTGGGCTTAACTGTGAGGGGTCATGTGCTACACGTGATGGATCCTATGCCTTCTGAGCCGATAGAATTAAATTCTAAATAAAAGAGGATCAAAAGCACTATTTTGGAAAATATTTCCTTAGATCTTTCTAAACAAGAAAGATTACGCTATGTGAAACAGAGCACCGTTGGATTAAAAATCCAATGGTGATTAAAAATCACCAATCCACAGAAAAAGATTCTGTACGGGGAAATATTTTCCTAATCTTGTTAAAAACAAGAGAAATATCTTCTGTAAAACAGAAGTCTTTGGATTAAAAATCCAACGGTGAATAAAATTCACCGAGTGATCTAAAAGATCATTTTGGTTGATCATAAAATCAATCAACATCTCTTAATGAGAGATTTTCTGAACAAATTGATTCTTTTCTTTCTCTTATAAATAAGAGAAAAGGGGAGAGGAGACAGAGGGAGGATTGAACGGAGAAAAAGAGAAAAAACTCTCCTTAAAAACAAAAGAAAAAGAGAATTTAATTCTCCAGAGAGAAGAAGATCTCTTCAGAGAAGAAAGAAACTCTAGGTAAGAGAAGGAAGGAGATCATTCCATAAAACAAAAGAGAATTTAATTCTCAAAACCATTTCTAAATAAGAACTCAGTTCTTCCTCTGGTTGAAGATCTGCAGAAGCAGATCTTCCCATAAGTTGAGAATTTAATTCTCATCGGGGAGATTCTGCCATGCAGATCCAAAACTTAGAGGGAGAATTTGGTTTAAAGAATTTAATTCTTTCAAATACATAGGAGTATAAAATTAGGGTTTAACCCTATAAAAGAATTTAATTCTTAAACAAGGGATTTAACTCTCTATGCACGTAAAAGAGATCAGTACCCAACACGATCACGTGTGTCCACGTGACTCCATACCTCAATGATCAAAAGAGAACGAATAAGTTTAGGTCACGTGCTCCCACGTGACCCTTGAACAAGCTTCTTAAAATGAAAAGGGAGTAAAGCCGATGCAGTTCATTTTCTGGCGTCTCACGTGCTCCCACGTGACCCCTGAGAAGTGCTCAGCACTTATAAAAGAGAAAAGAGAATAAACCCTATTTTATTTTTGGGACGCCTCACGTGGCCCCATGTGACCTCCAAGCAGCGCTTAAATTTTATAAAGCAGAAAGGGAATAAATAAAAAGGCAATTTTCATTCTTCAGAGTGCCTCACGTGATCTCACGTGACCCAATAGTGCTTAGCACTCAGAAAAAGGAAAAAAAGGGAATAAACCCAAGATAGCTCCCATTTTGGGAGCACTTCACGTGTTCCCGCGTGACCCCCAAACAATTGTGTATAAAAGAGGGAGAAAATTCCAAAGACAGCGCTCGCATTTTGAAGGCACCTCACATGTCTGCACATGACTGTTTGATGAATAAAGTGCTTAGCACTTATAAATGAAAGAGGAATAAAATCCAGAGAACAGTTCTCACCTTAGGTGCCTCACGTGCTCACACGTGACCCAAGTGCTCAGCACTTTTATATATATATGAGGGAATAAACTCAAGGAACAATGCCCACTTTGGGGCTCCTCACGTGTTCACACGTGAGCTCCTCCAAACTCCAGTGTTTAACACTGATTCAGTGCTTAGCACTATGGGGTGACTAAGGGAAATCAACCTTAGCTCAAATTAGCTAAGTCTTCCGAAGCCAAGACCCTTTTTATCACCAATCAACCGAGCCCCCATGTTCTGGTCTCCCCAAACTAATCCTAGTCCCAAAGATGACTAGTGTTCTCCTAACAGATGACATCTAAACCGACGTTCATCCTATTCTCCAAATCGGGATATTGGTTCAAGGGTACATCTCTTCATACCTCTGATACATGTCGTTGTAATTCTTCAACGTCTTCAGAGAGGTGGAGGGTCCCAATAACCAATAACTTTTGGTGCATCCCCAAACGGTTGAACCAAAACCACACAGACTATGACGTCCTTAAACTGGACTATGATGTCCTTAAGCTTTACAGACTGTGGGGTCCTTAAACTCATGGACTATGAGGTCCTTAAACTTTATGGACTGTGAGGTCCTTAAACTCATAGACTATGATGTCTTTAAACTTTACGGACTATGATGTCTTTAAACTCCATGGACCGTAATGTCCTTAAACTAACTACGGACCATAACGTCCTTAAACTAAAACGATAGAGCCCAACTGCTCTTTCGCTGGATCTAAATGATCTTAAAACCCAGTTAAGTAGATCTTACTCTAAAATTAGACTAACGTATCCTTAACAACCATTTAAGTTGATCTTAATCTCAAACGAGATTAACGATCCTTAAATCAATCCAACTACAGATCCCCCAACTGACATTGGTTCAAGGGTACATCTCCTCAAACCTCTGATATATGTCGTTGTAACTCTTCAACGTCTTCAGAGAGGTGGCGGGTCCCGACAATCAATAAACCCAATGGACCGCAACGTCCCTAAACTAAACTCTATAGACTATGACGTCTTTAAACTATGGACTATGATGTCGTTAAACTCTATGGACTATGATGTCCTTAAACTTATGGACCGCAACGTCCCTAAACTAAACTCTATAGACTATGACGTCTTTAAACTATGGACTATGATGTCTTTAAACTCCATGGACTATGATGTCCTTAAACTTATGGACCGCTATGTCCCTAAACTAAAACAATAGAGCCCAAATGCTCTTTTGTTGGATCTAAATGATCCTGTTAAGTAGATCTTAGTCTAAAATGAGACTAACGTATCCTTAACAAACGTTTAAGTTGATCTTAGTCTCAAATGAGACTAACACATCCTTAAACCCAACCCCAAACCCAAATCTAAGAAAATACGGATTTGGACTAATCCACGCCCTACGGGCGACAACATAAATTAGTCTCCGTATACAATCCACGGGCAACCAAACACAAAACAAACACCCACGACACGAAGTGACCATCTGGAGAAGGAGAAAGTGGTTACCGCGATGCGGTAGCGTAATTAACTGCAGGGGCTTGTGCCTGCAGGGAAGAGCGTCCCCACAATCAAAAACCCCTCACAGTGAGGGGGAATCTGACGAAGTCTGCTACATCGGCCGCATCCGTCTAAACCTGCGATACATGGTGCCATAAATCAACTTGGCATCTTTGGAGAGGTGGACGGATAAAACAAAATAGCATCTGCCCCTAAATTCAGGCAAGACGAACCTACGCGGTCGCGTCTCTGCGTTCGGAGGAGAACACCTCTACCCCGCGTTCCTGTAGAAACGGCAGCTGCAGCGTCCCTGAAGTCTGGCGTTGGTGTAGAGATCGGGACCCGCCGCCTAAAAATGCCCGTTAAGCGCAAGCTCTTGCTATTGGTTGCCGGCACTCACTCGTAGAAAAAGAAGAAGTCGCTCTTTTCTGCTGACGTTGTACTCGGCCAGGAGCCCCATGCTCCTTACAGCGAGGGTTTGTGCGAGTATGGGACCAACGAGGGTTTATTCATCACTCCTGCGGGTGATACTGATCTCCAGGCCGCCCTTGTGGCTTCCGACCGACTGGCTCGTGATGAAGCGGCACTGATCACCATTGTGAAGTCAGGTATACTTCGGTTACATTTTTCCGCATCTGTATTCTTTTATTATGTTTCTATTGCACTTTCTTCTTCAACAGGTATTTCTGCCGAAGAGGCTCTCGCGGCTTCCCTCAAGACATTCGAAGAAGAAGAGAGGCTTCGCGCTTCTTTGGGCCTCGGTAAAATTCCGCTCATTATGCTTTTATTCCTTTCTTTATTCGTGCTATGACCCTCTCCCTTATTTTGTTGCAGGGACTACCTTGACTCAGGTTATTCCGAGTGCGGTACCGATCCCGAGCGGTGGTGCAGCGACGCTTCCAGAGCCAGCTATTGTGGCCCCAGCTCCCCCAACATTACCGCAGGAGGCTTCGCTCAAGCAGCCGATGACAGACGCCGTAACGAATCCGGAGGCAGAGCTTGGTTCGGATGATGACGTCCTTTTGACGGAGGTCTTGAGGAGATCATTTCTCACTGCTCAGACCGAAAAGAAGCGTAGGAAGTGTGCGGCGAGGGAACGCGATGCCAGTTTGGCCGTGGGTGCAGGATCAAGCGTCATTCCGCTTCCTGATACTCCTTCGGCGGATGTTCCCTCTGCGTTGTCTACCGCCCATAGACAGGTCGCGTGCGCAGCTCGGGAAGAAACCGCAAAGCTGCCCCAAGGTAACGTAACGTTGAGTCTTTTATTATAACTTGATCTTCGAATTTTGACACATGCATTTTCTTTTAGGGCCGAGTCTTGACGATGGGATAACGGGTGAAAGCCTGACGGTTACCGTGCCCGAAATTGCTACCCTTTCTCTAGAATCCGGGACCGTCCAGACCGCTGCTCTCTCCCCGTGTGGCTCCCTGGTATCGGCAGGCGTCGCAAGCGTCACGACGGCCCTCGTCTAATCAGGAGATGAAGCTATAGGCGCAAAAACTACTCCTCTGAGGGAGAGCGAAGAAGCCCCTATGCCTAGCGATGCTTCCGTCGCGGTTTTGGTTGATGACCCGTCAGGTAAGTCTTGAGTCACTGTTTTCTTTTTATTTCACAATCCCGTTCATCTTCTTCTGACGATATTTTGTTTGTAGGTGCAGTGAATGTTGAGATTGTGCCATCATAAGCACATCCGGTCGCCGCCATGACGGTTGTTGTTCCCTCGCCTTCTCCTATGTCCTCCGAAATGCTGGAAGGTATAAGTTTGCGATTTATTTAGTTTAACTGTGGACGCCATCTTCTTTGTATTGACAGCATATTGTTGCGACTCTGCAGGAGTCCTTTTCGACCATTTATATCAGGTGTTGAACCCGCATTTCTCTTTCCAGTCGGAAGTCATTCCGCCTGCTAGTATTGGTAAGTATATTCTTTAGCTAATGTTTCTTTCTTTCTTTTATGAACAGCCGTATTGTTGCTAAGTCTTCTTTATATCGATCGCAGCGTCACGGATTGGAGGAGGAGACGACGGGACAGCCGCACCTCCGGTACTCCCAATTTTTCCATCTGCCACAGCCGGTATAGTAGACTCCATCGCTCGTGTATTTTCTTTACCTTCCGAGTCGACTTTTGACCATAATTTGTTTTGCAGCAATTGTCTCGGCTCCAGCTCTGTTTGAGTCTCACATCTTAATGCCGGCAGGGCCCTTTGCTAAACGCCCATCTTCCAGGGGCGCTGTGACTAGCCTGCGAATGTTGAGCCAATTCGTCGAGGATCTTGACGCCGAGGCCCTCGCATTCACTGCAAATTTTGCTGCTGAGGTTAATCCTATGCTGGAGACGCTCGTGAACTTCCATGATGAAGGTGTCGTCGAGTATTGGGTTAATTACTGCAGAAAGATCGAGGCTTGCCTGCATGAGATTGAGCTCACGCATCTCGCTCCTAAAGTATTAGCTTTAAACTCCCAGCAGGCTGCATGGGTTGAGCAGAGTGTTCCTTTCCTTCGCCATTTTGAACAAGAGGCGACCCTGAGACGGAAGGAACGTGAGGCGGCTTCCATCGAGTCTGTTCAATTGCGTGTCTAGGTCGAAGTGAATGCTGCGCAGCTGAAAGCTATTTTTGAAGGCCTCCAACGATGTATTTCTTGTTAGTGTATATGCCCTAGGGGCCATTATTGTATCATACTAGCTTGTATATTACTTAATGGAAGCTTGGGATATTCACAGTTATATTAACAGTCTTGCTAAACATGGTAGTATGCTACTTGGTTTATATCTATCTTAATATGTGTGTACGTATTGATAGAGCCCTTAGGATCTTGCTTGACTACCAGCGTTGTGATGGCAGTCACACTAGTGGGGGCTGGGTAGTGTACAAGCACATCCTTTTTCAGGTCCCTAGTCATAGGATTATCGAGACAGGGCATCGATACTCCGGAGTAGACTAGTGTGTACGCTTCTCATCCCAGTTGGGGAGATGGTCTGTCCCACAGCCATCAGTACGTCGTACTGGAGATAGTATACAGGTGCTCGTTGGGTTACGGGTACACCGGACAGGACTCGCAGGGAACTGTTGGTTGGTATTATACCCGTCGTCAGTTAACAGTTCCCAGGTGACATGATTACAGCATAGTCCGCAGACTTGACACTGCTACTTCGCCTCGAGTGTGTCCCACTGTTCTTAGATTGCTACCCTACCACGGCTCAAAAGAGTCGTGCAAACAGGTAGCAGTTGGGTGCAGTCCCGAGCACTTAGAGGAAGTGGTGGTTAGACAGGATTCATCTCTCCTGGTATTGGGAGTTGATATCGCGCTGTGTCTGGAGAGCCATTACGCAAAGTCCCTGGCCAGAGCAAGCGAGATTTACTGGTAGGTTTTCCAGTAGTTTCTCAATGTGTAATGGGCTTTGCTCCGACATGACTTATACCGCTTTTAGGGGACTGACGCTTGCCGCCCCTAGGCCCGATATGCGATAGTCCTAGACGAACAGACCGGACTGTACGAAGATTGTCACATCAGGCTCAGTAGGAGCTCGGATGGGTTTCCTCATCGGCCTTCTTATCGACATCTACCTGGGGACCGTTACGTACAGCTAGTGCCGCTTGCGGTCTGTGGTTAAACCCACTGCCAGCGTAGTAGTCGAGTCTTTAGAGTCCCACACAGAGAGTTTCCCTGCTTCGGGCAAAACGATATAGAGGTCGTATGGTTTTACGACAGGGTTCGGACACGCACGTGCATTTACGCACGTACGATGTTCGGACAGTTTTTACTAGCCGGCTTTGGTTTAAGCCAGATTCTAGTATTGGATTATTGGATTTATACAGTCTAAAGTTTTTCCGTGTTTTCACGGATAGGAGGGGCGTTCTCGTAAATTGTCGAAAAGCTTCTAGAAGGATGATGACTTGGAGGCTAAGGTGGCATTTGCATTTATTGGATTAATGAGTCATGGAGTGATTCATCCATGGAGTTATGATGCATTAATGATTTAAATGACTCATGAGATGAATCACTATATGAATTAATGAAGCATGATGACACATTATTATTTGTTATTCATTTAATTATATCATATGCTTCATATATTCAAATGAGATCATTATTCCAAAAGGATTCTCACTCTGACCTTCTCTCTCCTCAAGCTCTCTCTCTTCAAACCCTAACCCTAACCTCTCATGTGTTGAGATCAAGGGTTAGCAAGACTTATTAATCCCTAATCACACTCTATATTCCCTAGGTTGCTTTGATTAGCACTTTGAATAACCTAGTTTCCTCAAGTTAGAGGCAAAGCTTGGAGTAGTAGCTCTCGGGTGGATCTTCTATTACAAAGAGGAGGCCGACGAGGAGGTGGTTAACGAGAAGAAGAAGGACTTAATTCATAAGGTATAATCTTCTTTCATAGTAGCTAATTACTCCTATGATAATGTTAGTTAGAGTTTAGCAAAGATCCTTACGGTTAGTCAATGTTAGTTTAAAGAAAAAGATTGTTTTTCATATTTCCGCCTCCCCGCAACTCGTGGGGTGTACAACGTCGACTTACAGTGGTATCAGAGCCTCGCTAAAGCATAACTAACTTGTTAGCAAAGTCGTTAGAAATTCGATCGCAAAACGAACCGGAAAAAAAAACATCAAATTGACTAAGTTTCTGTCGATTTTAAAACGGGGTCTAAAAATTTTTCAGGGACCCTTAAAATTACATGCAGGAAAATATAAGAATACTGGAGAAATTTGGGTTCCTGAATCGGCCAAACAGACGCGGATCCGCGGTCGATCCAAGCGATCCGCCGCGGATCCGCGGCCGAGTTGAAGCCGATTCACCCCAAAATTCCCCAGTAACTCTTCTGTGTTAATTTTTTTCTTTCTGGAATGTTTTGTTTCTGCTCAAGTCTCAGGTGTACAGAGAAGTTTTTGGAGTAGAATCAATTGTGTTTGCTCGATCGAAATTCTACGATGTTTGGCTAATTAGATTATATCTGTGATTTGTATAATGTGTTCGTAAACCTCCCCTAACTGCTAGTATGTCGGTTGGCAGGGGGTTGCATATTTCTGTAATGATTTTACTGTTTGTGTTTATGAACTTGATTTGATCGTTGTGATGATTAGCCGGGGTTTGAGATGGGTTTTAATATTCATTCATTCAATGTAAATTGTAATATGATGTAATATTCTTTTGCGGGGCACATCCAGGTTGTGGTTGTAGCCACCGTTGTATTATTTCATTTACTGATTTTTGCTCCTATGATAGACCCAAGGTGGGGTGCACAAACTACCGAGTACTTTGAAGTGTTTAGTGGCCTACTCACGTTGTTGAGGGAGACCGCTTCACTTCGGGTACTTGGCGGGTAGTTTGCCGTACCCGAGGGGTCTAGGGTGGGGTGATGGCTATTCATCACAACTGTGTAATCCGTCTTTCGTTCCAGGCTCAAAGGAAACGCGGATTACTTGTATATCCAATAATGTTCATCTGTGATCTGGAATGCCTATTATTGCGTCTGACGAATGTACAATATCTATATATGATAGCTATTTAGACGTCACTTATGTTTTACACCCGCGCTAGCCCAGCCCCCGCTCTGTCGTTAGTTAAGTAACCTAACGGGTGATAACGGGACCCAGTGGCGAATGCGGATGGCATAAGAGGACGTTGTATTTTCGTTGTTTTCTGCAATGATAGGTTAATGATGGGACGCATTATATTAATGCAAAGAAAATAAACCAAAGTTGAATCGTTGGAACAGTTTAAAAGAAACCACTCGGTTATTTTAAAACAGAGGATATTTTTTAAATTGCAGAGCTTTAACCACTCCTTTTAAAAGCTATCAGGTTCCTTCGATCATATCAAGTTCACTACGTTCACGGTTTCGGCAAAACCATTCGTAGCCCTCCGTCATTTCATTTGGGTATTCAGTAGTATTCAAGCTATGTATTTTGACCTAACGCTAAGGCATAGTGTTTGGTAGCTGCTGGGTATTCATTTGTTGCATAGATAGATGAGTTAGTTTGGGACAGTCGTATTATCATTTGGCCTACGTCAGGGGTATGTACGAATGGGTTCAAATTAACAAGATAATGATGGGTAGAACTTGACATGTGACTTATGACATTTTCACCGAACGCCAAGGTCATAAGAGCATGGGGCAAAAATTTATATCGGGAATTTCTAAAGAAACTAAAATTTGCAAAGAGATGCATACCATTTGGAATTTGATGAATGTTGGTAGGATTCCTTCAGCATTATCACACGATGATATTTGGATTCCGATCCTACTGTGAGTATCCGCTATTGTAGGATTGCTAGGCACACGCATAAGGGTCTACGAGGCATCAACCATGCCCGATTTAAAATTTAGCCGTGCCGAACAACCCAAAGCCGGATCTTTAAACTAGAGTTTAGGTGAAAACAAGCATGTTAAACTCTTTAACACTAAGTGAGAGGGATTACAACATTTGTAGATCCGGTCCTTCACTTCTTAAGCTCCGTGTTGAGGTCCCTTCGCTGCGATCATCGTGTTCCGGACTCTCGAGAGGCTTCACGAAGAGAAAGATGCAATCTTGCTTCCGATCTTCGATAACAAAGATGATCTACCTTGAAGTTTCATTAACACAAGCTAACACTCACTAAATGAAGTGAACACTCTCATCTAAAGGGCAAGGATAGATGAGAATGATGAAGTAGGATTTTTGTTCTCTTTTATTTTCTTATTCTCACTCATTATCATCACTTGGAAAAAAGCTAGAAAGCTTTTTTCATGAAAGAAAGAAGAAGGGAGAAGAAGAAGAATATCATTGAATCCTTTTGTGATGAATAATGTAAAGATAATAATGATGAATAATGCAATCATGGTCAACTAAACCCCTGTAGAGATTTAACTAGGGCTAAGGTTTGGGTTGGGTTAAAGCATGAATCATTTGAAAATATCTTGCACAAAACAAAAAGAAACCTTCTAGAATCATCAAGAAGGAACTAACCCAAAACAAACCCTAACTTGTTTAATCTCCACTAAACATGTTGCATTAGTTATCATATCATGTTACAATATAATATATCACATATATAATATTTATCGTAACATTATAAAATAATACAATTAACATATATCGCATATATATCAATGTATTACCCGAGTGAGAAAAAGAATCTTTTAGTGAGCTAATATTAGTTAATGTAATTTAATATATCATATATATTATTATACATTAAATTATCGAATCAACACTTGATCCGACAATTCGGCTATATCGCATATAACCGACTAATACGATGACCCGGCTATATCACATATACCCGGCCGATATCTCATATCGCGAGAATCCAATACGGTATCACATACTGCATTATCCTCGGTCCCGCACATATCACATATTTGCTCCTACTCCATTTTGCCTGAGTTAAGAAACCTCTGTGTAGGACTCTAAAGAATCGTCAATACGCCGGCAGTAGGTGATCATATCAAACACCCACAAGCTGCAAGCGGTCAGCTAAACGTAACAGCCACCCAGGTATTGAGCGCTCAGAAGATCAACAAGCAAGCCTGTACATTTTCCTGTGAATCCAATCAGTAACACTCCTGTACAGTCCGGTCTCGTCGTCTGATATGTCGCATATCTCGCCTAGGGGTGGTAAACGTCAGACCCCAGTAGCCCGATAAGTCGTGTCGATATGAGGTCTATAACAGTTCAAGAAACTACTGATAACACTTACCAGTAAATCTCAGCAACCCTGGCCAAGGATTTCCAGTTATAGCCAATCGAACACAGCGCAACATCAACTCCCTATACCGGGAGAGACGAATCCCCTCCTATCGCTCATTGCCTCCATGTGATTCGGGACTGTACCCAAAAGCCACCTTTTTGCACGCCCTCTTGGACATGGTATGATGGAAATCAAAGCACAGTGGGAATCACACAAGACTCTATGACGATCTCGGGTCAACAGACTACTCTGTACCAGTGTCACCGGAGAACTGCCATCTGACATGAGGTATAATACCATCTGGGAGTTCTCGGCGAGTCCGTCCAGTGTACCCAGTCTTTACTGAGCACCCGTACACCATCCTTGATGTCAAACACCGATGGATATGGGATCATCCATCGCCCATCATATGGGTTAAGATGCGTATACGCTAGTCTACTCTGGTGCATCGATGCCCTGTCTCAATACTGTTGGAGATAGTGCCCTCAGAGTCAATTATTAGGTCACAGGTACGTGATTGCAATGATTGATGGAGGACCTATCCCGGTAGGACAGTCTTACTCGAGATGATAGTATGCTATCTGGTTTACCTTTATCATTGTGTACTGCTTTAGGTGACCTGACAAGTCGCTATTACACGTTGATAGAGCCCCTAGGATTCTTGCTTGACCACCAGCAGTATGAGGGCGATCATATAAGTGGGAGCTGGGGGTCTATAAGCATATCCTTAAATGGTCCCTAGTCGTGTGAGTTTCGAGACAGGGCATCGATACTCCAGAGTAGACTAGTGTATACAGTCGAGACCCCGACGAGGGGCGGTGGCCGGTCTCACAAGCCACTGGTGTCAGTTGGATCACCTAAGATGTATACAGGTGCTCATTGGGTTATGAGTACACCGGACAGGACTCGCCGGGAACATGCTAGTTGGTCATATACCAGACGTCAGATGGCAGTTCCCTGGTGACATGTGTGAAGGTTAGTTCGTCGACCTGGGGATCGTCATTTGTCTCGTGTGAGTTCCCACTGTACTTTGATTACTACCCTACCACGGCTCAAAGGAGTCGTGCAAACAGGTTTTAGTTGGGTACAGTCCCGAGCCACATGGAGGCAGTGAGCGTATCTTCAGGGGTTCGTCTCTCCCGGTATTGGGGGTGAGGTCGTGCTGTGTCTAGGAGAGCTATTACACGAAGTCCTTGGCCAAGGCAGGAGATTTACTGGTAGATATTCCAGTAGTATCTCAGGGTGTTCTGGGCTACACTCCGACGCGACTTGTACCGCTTTTGGGGGTCTGACTTTTACCAACCCCTTAGGCCCGCCATGCGATGCTCATAGACAAACGGACCGGACTGTACGGATATTGTCACTGACAGGCTCAGTAGGGTTGTCGGGCTGAGTTCGCTCACAGACGTCCCTTTTAGTCAATACCTGGTAGCCCGTTACGTATTGGCTTATACCTCTGACGTGCTAGTGGTTAAATCCACAACCAAGGTGTTGACGAGTCTTTAGAGTCCCCCACATTCAGTTACTCAGCTTTCGGGTGAAAAGTTGTAGAGGCCGTATGGAAATATGGCAAGGTCCGATCAGATACGTGCGGTATTGCACGGATCAGGATCGGACAGTTTGTACTATAGGCCGTATCGATATATGGCAGGGTTCGATTAGATACGCGCGGTATTGCACGGATCAGGATCGAACGGACATTACTAGCCGGCTTTGGTATAAGCCGGATCCTAGTATAGTACAGTGTGAATTTTGTCTCATTGCATTTGTATTTCGGTCGGAATACAAATGCGGGTGTGTATGCACAGTATCGGGGTTTTCCTGTAATTTATTACAGGACCAGTTTTCTAGAGTTGCCAGTTTGCTTTCCGTTTCGGCCGATTTCCTTTGTATCGTTCATTGGCCGAAGTTTGGTGGAGGAGGGCTTATTTGCTTTGTTGCAAATAAGTATTTGTGGAGGGGTTCTTTGCATATTCTTGTGTCATGATCACTTGAATTTTTGTCTTCATGATGGTTCATGATGGGTGGACCATATCTTGACTTTGTGTTGATGATGCTTGACTTTGGATATCATGATGGTTGAGGTGGAGTGTTGGTTTTGGCTTGTCATCATGCTTATGCATGATAGTCTTTTTTCCCTCTCTCTCTTGCATTTTGTGATGGGTAATCTTTTGATATATTAACCTCCTCTCTCATTCCTCCCTCCTTGAAGTCTTGGCCGGCCACTTCCCTAGTGGGGGCTGTCCCAAATTTTTGGTGGGGTTTTTTGGCTCATTTCATGTTGCAAAAATCCCACAAGATCAATCCAAAAAGCCCCAAGTTCAATTCCTCCACAAAAGGCAATTCCACAAACCCCAAAATGAGACTTGCTCACTAGATATTCTACAGCGAATCTTGGGCACGTCGACTAGCCAGCTTCGTGCTCGAGTTGCCTCGGCATTGAGGTGGGAGCCCGTAAAAGAAGTAGGCGATGTGGTGCACTTCCGGCGACGAGGTGGAGACCGGAACTTCCGCAGGAGATCGGGATGACGACGAGAAGACCGGAGGACTCAGATCAGTCGGTATATCTCTCTTCCCATCTTGTAGTTAGCTAGGACTAGTTAATGGTTCGATCCGGGTATTAGTGCGCGGCGGTTTGCCAGTTCAAGAAAAATTAAAGTTTATCACCGCTTCCGCATTTGGCCGTCGGATTGACGGCCGGGGCGCCGCCGTGCACTTACAGTGGTATCAGAGCCTCGCCATTAACTTAGTCTAGCTTTGTGTAATGTGTTTGCATTTCCGATCGATCAAAAAGTTCCAAAACCGTGTTTTTCAAAGTGACAGTTTTCTGTTGAAATTTTTTAGTCTCCAAAAATTTTTCAGGTTGTATAAAAGTACTGTACTGGAGACCACTAGGCTACTGTAGAAATTCGACAGGGTGAATCGACAGTGGAGGCGCGGAACCGCGGCCAAAACCCCCTTTGGGCCGCGTTTCCGCCGCGCACTGTGGAGATCCCTGCACCAAATTTCTACAGTGTCTTTGTAGGCTTAAAATATGGGTTTTGGAATATTAATTTTGGGCCCAGAATTTCTTGATGTGCTACAGTAGTACTTGGGGGCCCACTTGTTAAAGTTTGATCGATCGGATATTTTAAACACATTTTTCACATTATTTACATTATATCTGCGACCGTGAATGTCACTTGATCGGTAAATCCGGTCTAACTGCTATAGCCCGGTTAGACGGATTTGCGAACGTGACTTTCACGTTGATGTTCTGTTTTTGCTGTGATGTTGCGGATTGGTCGTGGGGGATAGCCTGGATGCAATACTAGTACAGTTGTGATTATATTATGTACATTTGATATTGCGGGGCGAGCGTCCGACATGTGGACTGCCGTCACTGCCTGTTTGTATTATTATTTTGGGGCACGACCTGGTTGCGGTCGATGTACCCGTTGTATGTATAGTTTACTTTCTGTACTAGGATTACCCCGCGGAGGGGTGCACGGATAGCCGGGTTCTAGAGGGCAACAAGCCCGCATCTCATGGCATTGAGACGGAGGGGGCTTCACTCTAGGATTGGCGGGCTATTCGCCGCACTCGTAGGGGGTACAGGTTGACCCAGGAGGGGTGCCCAAGTTACCGGATTCCGTGAAGTGCTGGGTGGTCCATTCACGGTGCTAAAGGGGGCTGCCTCGCTTCAGGTTTTGGCGGGTAACTTGCCGCGCCCGTAGGGGTCTAGGATTTCATTGCGCAGGCTATCCACACGACCAGGGGAACGTCGGGTTTCAGTAGTGGCTCTGTGAAACCCGGGGATCCCAGATATCTGTATTGTTTCTGTGATGCTGTTCATTCTCTGTGATGTTGCATTTTTTATCACGCCTTGAGCGAATATAATATATTGGTATATATATTAGTAGATGTTGTATATGTTTTGCATCCGCGCTAGTCCAGTCCCTGCTCTGTCGTTAGTAAGCTAACCTAACGGGTAATGACGGGACCCAGTGGCGAATGCTGATGGCATATACGTACATCAGTATATTTTCGTTCTTTGTGGTGTGATCAATTGATGGGACTGCATTGATTCGGATCAATGCAAGTTTAAAAACAAACCTAATCTGATGTTGTTGGAACACTTTTCAAAAAGCTGTTATTGCAAGGACGTTCTCTTTTGTTTTGCATCGTGGTATTCAGTTGGAATATCCTGCTCCTCAGTCGACGAGGCAAGGGCCGAGATCCCTTCACCGGGAGTGACCCCTTGGACAAAAGTTTGCGTCAGGGCATTAACTTCACTATAGCCGATTACTTTTGCTTTGCACCGTGGTATTCATTTGGAATATCCTGCACCCCATTCTACAGGGAAAGAGCCGAGATCCCTTCACCGGGAGTGACCTCTTTAGCAACGGTTTTCGTCACTATATTTTTAAAAGCTATCCATTCCTTCGACGATATCAAGTTCATTACGTTAAAGGTTTTCGCCAGAAACCATTCGTAGCCCTCCGTCGTTTCATATGGGTGGTCAATAGTATTCAAGCTGTGTGTGTTGGCCAAAGTCAAGGCACAGTGATTGGTAGCTATTGGGGTATTCATATGCAGCATAGATAGATGCGTTGGTTTGGGACAGCCGTACTGCCATTTTGGCCAAAGTCAAGGGTATGTACGGGTGGATTCAAATTAACCTGGAGAATGACGGGTAGAACTTGACATGTGACTTATGATATGTTGGCCAAAGTCAAGGTCATAAGAGCTTGGGGCAGAAATCACATCGGGAGTTTCAAAAGAACTGAAACTTGCCAGATATGCGCATACCTTCTGGAGTGTGATACCGTGAGCGGATTCCGTCACGTTGTCATGCGATGAGAGTTGGATCCCGATTCCCATTGATGAGTTATTTTACTCCTCGGGTGACCCCGACTAATTCTTCTTTCAGGTTTGGAGGAGAATTTGACGGTACAGTGGGAGGTTTCCAGATTAGATAAATTGGTAACCATTCTGATCTAGGTTAGAGTGCACGCTGAGTGTTTCTTTTCTCTCTCTCTTTGGCAGCGACCATTGACCCGACCCTAAGACTATGACTCAGTGACCAAGTTGACCGAACCTTCTTAACACTGGCTTTTGGATTGTCAGAGTTGCAGACCTCATTGCCACTCCTACTTTTACCCTTTTCTCCAGGACACCCCGTATTACTACGAACGTCCACTTCCATTGGACAGAACTATCGTATGGTTAGATACGAACTCGAAAGAATTTATTCGAGGATGGTTTCAGGTTCTGGAGAAAACGGATAGGATTATTCAGTTGTCTTTTCCTTTTACCCTCTCTCAGGTTACGAGTACTCCTTGGTTTAGGGGTAGTACACCTATTACGCAAATTGGATTGTCTTCTTCCAAACCTTAGGCTGGTGCCGACCGGTAGGGAATGAAGAAAACCAATTAGCATAACGATGGTGTGCAGAAGGTATTAAGTTAAGACAAAGCAAGGGATTAGTAAGAGGGCAAAGTAAATTGCAACAGATATTCATGACCAAACCAGGTATTTCTTCGCCAATCCTAAAATCACCTTTGAATTTCTCCAGGACACTCCGTATCACTACGAAGATCCACAGTTTATTGGATACTCCATCGTATGGTTATATACGAACTCGAAAGGAACTTGTTCCAGTTCGGGGATGGATTCTGGTTCAGGAGAAATAGGAATAAGGTTTATTCGGTTGTCTTTTATCTTCACCCTCTCTCATTGCGAGTGTTCCTAGGATTAGGACAGTACACCCATTATGCTTATTGGATAGTCTTCTTCCAAACTATAGGCTGGTGCCGAACGGTAGGGAAGGAAGAAAACCATTTGGCCTAAAGGGGTGTGCAGAAGGTAATGACTAAAGACATATGAAGGGATTTGGAGAGGTGGTAAAGGATTATACGGTTACAGTCGTGAATCTGGAAGAGGTATTACTAGGAATACCATGATACCCCATCGAAACATTTCGATGTTTCAGTCTCACTGTGTACTGTTAAAGGAAAACTGATTTCCCGATTAGATACTTACTCTAGGGTATGTATTTACCAGGTATGATTCTCACATCTGTATGGTTTTACAGATGATGAGTGGGAGTAAGTAATTGGGAATTGGGTGATCATCCTCATTATATCGGGATTCGTTGTAATCGGTGATATTTGAGGAAATCACCTGGGCTGTTTACCAGTCGGCAAATATTTGGTTTTGAATATCTGCAGTTATGCACCAATTTCAAATTGATATATCTGTACGTCTATTTTCATAGAGTGAGATATACCTTTCTGAAATTATGTCTACGACGTTTACCTATATCAGTGGATGGTTAGGTAAGGAGCATTAAACAGCGGTGTAATTCTTCTTAACCATAAGTACAGTTTTCAACCTACGACACACAGTGAATGAGTTATCAGACTCAAGGGACTTATACAGAGTATTGTATGTTGTCCAGGGTCCATCAGGACAGAGGGGTTGGTCCTCGTACTATATTCGGTTTACTTATGACTTCTCTAGTTTTTAGACAGGTGTTTCGCGGAAACACAGGGTCCGAATTTTGAGAAGTTATAGGTATTTGAATAGAGTAGAGAACCAGGTGTAGCAAGTATCGGGATTCTTCAAAGAGATCGAAGATGTAGACACTTGTGTATGGTATTTAGTTGATAGTAATGATGAAGAGATCTTGCTTCTCTTTCAGGTTATTCATAATTGGAAGCATTCCTAAGTTGAGTAACGCTGATCGGCCTTCTTCCATTTAGTTGACATGCACTGGAGACAGTTGCATGATTTGGATCTGGTTCAGTTAAATCAGTGCCTCTAGTCCTATATGGGATATAGAACAGTTCGTATCTTAACGATGTTAAGGTACGGGGAGTTGTCCGGCTTATGATTAAAACCAGACACTGGACAACTCAAGGCACGTTTCTGTAATGGCTGTTTGTGGGTTGACCCAGGCTATGACGAGGGTTGACTTTCTACCATCTGGATGAACAATAGCAATATTGTTCTAGACTCGCCACAGTTTTATTAAAAATGGATTTTTTTTCGGAAAAAACAGTAGTGGGAGTATGGTAGAACTGGAAGTGATTCCAGAACCACAAATGATTACTGAAGATTTGACAAGGAACCTAAGGATTCAATTTGGATTGACATTCCATTGGCCACTCCGCAGATTAGGTGGGTAACTTCAGGCACCCGAGAGGTACTACGGTAGCCTCAAGGACGGTGACAGGGAAGTTCTTGTTTACCCACAATTACCATTGTTGTTGTTCCAGGCTGTGAGACCCGGCGGGAGGATGAGTATAGCGTCGTTCTAAACTAGTTTTAGAAGTGTACGTCTATATGACTCTGCCAGAGGGTTGTCGTAGTCAGTGGGAGCAACGGAAGCATTGGTGGACAGGTAGCTTTTATCTATTTATAGACTAAAGCAGTTATAGCGGAGATAGATCATCTATTTCTGACGTGACAGTCATGGGTTTGACTTCATCAGAATAGGAGATGGATCTGTTGAGAAGGTAGTAGGGTGTGATGACATACACAGAATAGGAAAAGAAACTCCTATACTACAATCGGTTATACTTTGGTCGTCACACAGTGGTTTCTCCACAAAGGAAATGGATTTTATATCAGACATACTGGTTACTAGATCTATGGTTGTAGATCTAGATTTGGGTAGTCTCCAAATCTGGGTACTTAGACAGCATTCTAAGGGTATTTAGAATGGATGACTCCATGCATGGTAGTGTTCCTGCAGAAGATGGAGTCACCCTCTCCAAAGGTGTCTTACAGACTAAAGGGGAGAGGGACGTGCATGATTGGCAGATCACTTGCTCGGGCAATTGAGTCAATCATGAGATGTCAAGTACCACACCAGATGTTGTTCTTGCACTAGATGCAATAAGTTGACATTAATCCAATCCTGGAGAAACAGTCGGAAGCAGTTTTAGAACATAAGTGGATGTTCTAGGGATATGATAACGACAGCCTCATTCGGGAGACAGTTATCATTCCAGGCTTCTAAGGTGACATGGACGACAAGGAGGTTGTCAGAGTTATAGTTTTTCCTTCCGACGAGGGGCAGTATTTTGGACAGATGATCCAAGGCAATACTGAGGGAGGCATGGCGCAGGATACTGATTAAGTTCAGTTGTCGATACAGTCTAAGAAGTTTGGATTTGGAGTTCATTTATGAGCTATGTCCCATCAGACATCCAGACACATTCTAAGACAGGTATTTCTCATTTCGGGAGATGGGTTTCTCCGTGAACTTGAGACATAGAGAGACATAGAAAGAAACAACAAAGCGGATCCACTCACTGAGGTTGTTCCTCGAACGCAATAGTTTCGCAAATGAGCTTTGTGAGACTGACTAGTAGAGTAGTTGGGTGTTCGGTATCACACGGGCTGTGAGTATGCGACATCGCAATAATTGGCCTTGAGTGCAAGTGGGAGATTGTTGGAGATAGTGCCCTCAGAGTCAATTATTAGGTCACAGGTACGTGATTGCAATGATTGATGGAGGACCTATCCCGGTAGGACAGTCTTACTCGAGATGATAGTATGCTATCTGGTTTACCTTTATCATCGTGTACTGCTTTAGGTGACCTGACAAGTCGCTATTACACGTTGATAGAGCCCCTAGGATTCTTGCTTGACCACCAGCAGTATGAGGGCGATCATATAAGTGGGAGCTGGGGGTCTATAAGCATATCCTTAAATGGTCCCTAGTCGTGTGAGTTTCGAGACAGGGCATCGATACTCCAGAGTAGACTAGTGTATACAGTCGAGACCCCGACGAGGGGCGGTGGCCGGTCTCACAAGCCACTGGTGTCAGTTGGATCACCTAAGATGTATACAGGTGCTCATTGGGTTATGAGTACACCGGACAGGACTCGCCGGGAACATGCTAGTTGTTCATACACCAGACGTCAGATGGCAGTTCCCTGGTGACATGTGTGCAGGTTAGTTCATCGACCTGGGGATCGTCATTTGTCTCGTGTGAGTTCCCACTGTACTTTGATTACTACCCTACCACGGCTCAAAGGAGTCGTGCAAACAGGTTTTAGTTGGGTACAGTCCCGAGCCACATGGAGGCAGTGAGCGTTTCTTCAGGGGTTCGTCTCTCCCGGTATTGGGGGTGAGGTCGTGCTGTGTCTAGGAGAGCCATTACACGAAGTCCTTGGCCAAGGCAGGAGATTTACTGGTAGGTATTCCAGTAGTATCTCAGGGTGTTCTGGGCTACACTCCGACACGATTTGTACCGCTTTTGGGGGTCTGACTTTTACCAACCCCCTAGGCCCGCCATGCGATGCTTATAGAAGAACGGACCGGACTGTATGGATATTGTCACTGACAGGCTCAGTAGGGTTGTCGGGCTGAGTTCGCTCACAGACGTCCCTTTTAGTCAATACCTGGTAGCCCGTTACGTATTGGCTTATACCTCTGACGTGCTAGTGGTTAAATCCACAACCAAGGTGTTGACGAGTCTTTAGAGTCCCCCACATTCAGTTACTCAGCTTTCGGGCGAAAAGTTGTAGAGGCCGTATGGAAATATGGCAAGGTCCGATCAGATACGTGCGGTATTGCAAGGATCAGGATCGGATAGTTTGTACTATAGGCCGTATCGATATATGGCAGGGTTCGATTAGATACGCGCGGTATTGCACGGATCAGGATCGAACGGACATTACTAGCCGGCTTTGGTATAAGCCGGATCCTAGTATAGTACAGTGTGAATTTTGTCTCATTGCATTTGTATTTCGGTCGGAATACAAATGCTGGTGTGTATGCACAGTATCGGGGTTTTCCTGTAATTTATTACGGGACCAGTTTTCTGGAGTTGCCAGTTTGCTTTCCGTTTCGGCCGATTTCCTTTGTATCGTTCATTGGCCGAAGTTTGGTGGAGGAGGGCTTATTTGCATTGTTGCAAATAAGTATTTATGGAGGGGTTCTTTGCATATTCTTGTGTCATGATCACTTGACTTTTTGTCTTCATGATGGTTCATGATGGGTGGACCATACCTTGACTTTGTGTTGATGATGCTTGACTTTGGATATCATGATGGTTGAGGTGGAGTGTTGGTTTTGGCTTGTCATCTTGCTTATGCATGATAGTCTTTTTTCCCTCTCTCTCTTGCATTTTGTGATGGGTAATCTTTTGATATATTAACCTCCTCTCTCATTCCTCCCTCCTTGAAGTCTTGGCCGGCCACTTCCCTAGTGGGGGCTGTCCCAAATTTTTGGTGGGGTTTTTTGGCTCATTTCATGTTGCAAAAATCCCACAAGATCAATCCAAAAAGCCCCAAGTTCAATTCCTCCACAAAAGGCAATTCCACAAACCCCAAAATGAGACTTGCTCACTAGATATTCTACAGCGAATCTTGGGCACGTCGACTAGCCAGCTTCGTGCCCGAGTTGCCTCGGCATTGAGGTGGGAGCCCGTAAAAGAAGTAGGCGATGTGGTGCACTTCCGGCGACGAGGTGGAGACCGGAACTTCCGCAGGAGATCGGTACGACGACGAGAAGACCGGAGGACTCGGATCAGTCGGTATATCTCTCTTCCCATCTTGTAGTTAGCTAGGACTAGTTAATGGTTCGATCCAGGTATTAGTGCGCGGCGGTTTGCCAGTTCAAGAAAAATTAAAGTTTATCACCGCTTCCGCATTTGGCCATCGGATTGACGGCCGGGGCGCCGCCGTGCACTTACAAATACACCCTCAACTAGGAACAGTTATAGGATGTACTCGTCGACTACCATGGCCCCACTAGTATAATCTCATCATAGTCCCAGTAGTCGAGTACATATCCTAAGAGCTTTATCAACATGTAACATAGAGACAGTCAGACTACATGTTAAGATAAAGTACAACCAGATAGCATACTATCATGTCGAGCAAGAAAGTCCTCCCTATATATGTCCAAGCATCCATTACAATATACATCATATGTACAGTAATGGCCTCTAGGCATACATATAACTAACAATCTCCCACTTGCACTAGGGCCATCTGTTGTGGTATCACATACCAAACAATTAGCTGTGGTTGAAGTATCTCATACTCAACCATCCCATAAAAGTCTATACTGGGAAAAAGGCCTTTGTGAGTGGATCCACGCTGTTGTCCTCTGTGTCTACTCTCCTAACCTCGATCTCCCTGGAGATCAACCATCTCCATGATCAGGTGATACCGCCTAAGAATTATATCTGGATTTCTGATGGGACATGGGGTTCCTTGGCAAAAGCCACAACTCCATTGTCACACAATGGTAGGAACGAAGTTCATCTCATGAACTTATATATATCCAGACTGCCTCTTTGGTAGCATCCTTGGTAACGATGTATCTTGCCTTTAATCGTCTAGTAAGTCACGGTATCTATCTTGGAACTCTTCCAACATACCGTCCCTCCACTGAGGGTAAAGACAATGCCTGCGACTGACATTCAGTCGTCCTTATCACCCTGGAACCTTTCCAGTGATTCTCCCCAGGATCGATTGATACCATCTCACTACATCTAGTGAGAATCCTAACATCCAATTAGATCTATCTCATAGATCCAAAACCCAGGATTTAGGAGGTATCACTTTGATCCTATATGGAGAATCCTTGTGATAAGCGGAGATTGACCGAGCGTAGCATAGGAAACTCCTTCCCTATCAAGAGTATGTCATCCACGTACTCTACGAGGATCACCACCATACTCTCTACAACCTTTTTGTATATACAAGGTTCATCTACCATTTTGATGAAGTCAAACTCTTTGACTACTACATCAAAACAGACGTTCCAACTCCGCGATGCCTGCTTCATCACATAAAACATCTTGCACACGTTTCCGCTGCTCCCACTGTCTACGAAGCCCTCTGGCTGTGTACTTATAGACGCTATCTTCTAAAACATCATTTAGAAAAGCAGTCATGACACCCAACCACCAGATATCGTAGTCATGGTATGTAGCCGTGGCAAGTAGGATCTGGATGGACTTAAGCATAGCTTTGAAAGTCTCAACTTTTCCATGTACACCAAGTAATCTTCTTAAGATATACTTGCTCCTGATGGGGATTTAACCCTTCAGATAAAGCAGCCAAAGTCTATACTTTGTTAGTGTATAAGGATTCCATCTCAGATCGATAAGCATCCAGCCATTCTTACAGAGTCCCACTCCTGATGGCCAGCTCGAAACTAGTTGGGTCATCATCTCATGATGCAATCCTCGCTCCCACTGTCATAGAGAAACCAAAGTATCTCTCAGGTGGGTGAGAAACCCTACTAGATCGGCGGAGAGGCTGAGGTTCGTTGGTTACTATTGAATCCTTTGGTTCTACCAAATCATCTGCTGTAGTTTGTATAGCTGGAACTTCTTCCAGTTCTACCACATGACCACTAATTTCTTCACAAGAAATCCCTTTCACAAAGATGGCATGCTGAGAAATAAAACACTTTTGTTTCTCGGTTTGGTAGAAGATATTCCCTTACGTATGCATGGGATATCCAACAAACTTCTGCAGATCTGACTTTGCCTCGAGTTTGTCCAGATTGTTCTTTTTAGACATAGGCCGGACAACCCCAAATCTTAACAAACTTAAGATATGGGCTCTTCCCTTTCCATATCTCATATGAAGTGGTAGGCAACTGATTTGATTTGAACCCTATTCAATAGGCATGCAACTTCTCAAGTGCATAACTCCCAAAAGGAAATAGGAAACTCAGTAGTACTCATCATAGAGCACACCATATCACATAGGGTGCTATTGCTCCGCCCCGATATACCATCGTGCTATGGTGTATTCGGAGGAGTAATGCTGAGAGAGAATCTCATTCTCCTTTAGAATAGTCCAGGAATTCCGTGCTCAAGTATTCTCCTCCCTGATCACATCAAAAGACATAATACTTTTACCCGTATTTTGGTTCTCTACTTCTAACTTATATTCTGTGAATATCTCAAAAGGTTCGGACTTGTGTTTCAACAGGAACATATGTCTGAATCTTGAGAGATCATCAGAGAATGTAATGAAGTACAAAGAACCGGTCTTGGCATGTGTAGACAGGGGACTTTCATACATCAGCATGTATCAATCCCAAGAGTTCACTAACTCTTTCTCTGTTTCCAATAAACGGAGCTCTGGTCATCTTATCTCTGTGACATGACCGGCAAGTTTCACAAGATGTAAATTCAAACTAATTTAAATATGCATCTATATGTAACTTCAGCTAGTCCGGTCGCATTGATATGACCTAGTCTACAATACCTCAAGAAGTATTCTGTAACACCTTGGATTTTCGTTTGATTGTTTGGTGATAATTAGGAGTCATGCATGTTTTTATATTGGTGTGTTCATAGGATTTATAGTTATTATGGGTATTGCTAGCGTATTGGAAATTTTCCTTGTGTAGTGTACACTTGCACATTTTGGCATTTTTGAGACTTAGGGTTTTGGTTGCATGTAACCATTTTTCTTGTGTTGCATGGTTGTTATCTTTCCCCCACCCATTTTTCTATCAAGTCAAACCCTTTTTTTTTATAATTCAACTTCTTTTTTAAATAGAAATGGGAGGTATGGTGGTTAGGTGAGCACTTTTGACTTGGTTGACCTTGTTTTCTCTCTCACTCCATTTTCTTTCCCCTCATTTTTCTGAACTCAGCAGAGAAAGCAGCAGCAACATTAGTGTTTTCTTCATCTCCTCTTCTCTTTTCACTTCTCAATTGATTCATGCTTAAACCCTACACAATTCAACATGTTTCCTTCTCAAAACCTTAGTAAAAAGTGAGTTCTTGTGGTGTTTGAGGTAGATCTGCACACCTGAGGGGGGAGGCTGAAACCCTTGGTGTCTCTAAGGTCATTTGGAGGTATAAATCTCAATCCTAGCACCCAATGTTCATAACTTGCATGTTTAGTTTAGAAATATCATATTTTTAGGCCTTTTTAGTGCTTTTGAGAGGGGTTTAGTGTTAATATGTTAAATTTGTGTTGTTGTGGCTTGATTAGCTTGTTAATAAGTTATTAGTGTGGGATTTAACCTAGGTTTGTTTCAGATTTCATCAAAATACCCTAAAGTTCCATTTTTAGTGCAAGTGTGGATTTTAACTAGAATTTGGGCACTGTAGAAATCTGCTACTACCCGAGACTTTTCAGTAGAAATCTAGATAGTACTGCAGCATGTATGGGGAGAATTGAGTGCACCAACCAAACCTGGGAGCCCAATTCCCAAGTCTGGCCGCCAAATTTGGCATTCTGGCCGCAAATTGCGGCCAAATAGGGGAGATATGGGTTGGGGTTTGGGGTGTGGGTCTCTGCTTGTATGTGGGTTATTTTGGTATGTATATTTTTGCAGTATCTTTCCTGTATCAAAATCTGGGGTAGAATACCTATTTTCCCGTATTTTCAACCTTTCGCGACACGCGTGATACGTGTGTGTGGGTTTTGGGTTTCTGCGTATCGCGACGCGTCAGGATGCGTTTAGGTGCGTAACCACACGTTTTAGCGTATCGCGCACACGCACGCTTGGTTCGCGACACGAGTTATTGGTTCGGCTTAAATGTCGCGTTTTCGTGATTTCAAGCTTACTTGTGATATATTGTGTAATTCTAGGTTCGCAGGCGAGTACCACGGACGCCGCGCAGGAGGGGACACAGGTTGTTGGCTATACCTAGTGGAAAGCTACGGTGAGTAGATTTCACATCTACGGGGATATCGCCCGCATGGCGTTCTACGTCAGGGCTGATAGGACCTTATAGTGTTCCTTATATATATTGCATGTTCATGGTTACTAGCTAGTGCATTGCATACCTACAACATACATCATAATGGATCATTGCATTGGAGCTCATTTATATGTGACATGACTTGATATTCATACTTGATACCTATATCACATTGGATCATTGCATTGTAGCTCATTTATATGTGACATGACTTGATATTCATACTTGATACCTATATCACATTGGATCATTGCATTGTAGCTCATTTATATGTGACATGACTTGATATTCAGACTTGATACTTATATCACATTGGATCATTGCATTGTAGCTTATCTATATGTGACATGACTTGATATTCATACTTGATACCTATATCACATTGGATCATTGCATTATAGCTTATCTATATGTGACATGACTTGATATTCATACCTGATACACATATCACATCACAATTACTTGTATTATTGGTTGAGATTTATGTGATTCCTGGATTTGGGAACCGTGGCCCTTTCAAATAAATAATCATTTAAAAACCCGGTTCCCTTGATATGATATTTGGGGCGCCGCCCCGTGTTTTCTCGGTGCTAGAGACATGTACTGAGAGAGGGCTGACCCGGAATGACGGATGCCCGATGGATTGATATAGGGCTGACCCGGAATGACGGATGCCCGATGTATTGAGAGAGGGATGACCCGGACTGACGGATTCCCGATATGTACTTTGAGAGAGGGCTGACCCGGAATGACGGATGCCCGATGGATTGATATAGGGCTGACCCGGAATGACGGATGCCCGATGTATTGAGAGAGGGATGACCCGGACTGACGGATTCCCGATATATACTTTGAGAGAGGGCTGACCAGGACTGACGGATGCCCGATACAGGATGTTTTGCGTGTCGATGCTAGACACGAGCATTTATGATATTTGGGTGCCGATGTTGGGCACTCGGGATTCTTAGAGATGTACAGGATTTGAGGGCCGAGGAGAGTGCCGGCGCATGAGCTATTTTTGGGAGATCTGGGTGCATTGAGAAGCCGATTGTATATGTTCCACGTTGACATTCCGTGTAGATATTACATTGCCCCTGCTCAGCATTACTTTGTACCTCATCCTGTAGATGCATTACCTGTTAGAGCATTTATACCTCATCTGGTAGTACAGTACCCTATAGAGCACTTGCATGATTATTGCACATACTGCTCATCCCATATTGATATCATCTGTTGGCATATGATAGAGTAGTGTAGTACGCACATGCTCGCGATTACCTTTATATGTTATCTCTATTCACGAGTTGGCAACTCACCCCCATTGTGCCACAGTGTTTGCAGGTTGCCCTTCGGAGTAGTCGCGGCAGGCTGCTTTGCATCTTTTGACACAGATACCCCCACAGTTGGTGTACTAGCTCTTTTGCTGATAGGTAGGTTTTGCGCGGTATCTGTTTATCTTTCAGTATGTACATTGTTGTATCTAGTATTCTCCATCTACCATGTATGTATTGACTTAGAAACAGTGTGAGGACGATGTTGTATTATTTTGTTTTCTGGTGTCGAGCTCGTTGTGAGCCGGCTGTACTTGCACTTCATTCTATTTGTGTTGTTCCCACTTGTGGATCTTGATCTTCGCTACGGCGTCGTATATTGTTTTCTTAGAGATTGTTACTTAGTTTTCTTATCATGATTTGGTTAGTGCTTCCTTTAAAACTTCTATCACTCTATACTTTCACTGGTTTGATTTCTGGGTTTTCGGTTCACTTAGTCGCGTTACGCCTGTAGACGTTACGTGGATAAGTGCCGGTCACGGGCCAAACTTCGGGTCGTGACAGATTCGTTCATTTCTGAACTCTTCCTCTTGTGTGTGTTCTATATACTAAGAACTGTGGTTTGATTTAGAACGTTTATGCTTTTAGATAACGTGCCTGAACCGATCAACACTTGATATAGGAAATGTTCAAAACATTATCCAACAATACAAAATTATATCCTTCTTTACTAATAAAGGGACTGATATGATTTTGTATATCAGGTTCGGTATCTAATAACATTCGTTCAGAATCAATGTATTCTGGTAATACAGGGTGATAGTGACCAACAGACTTGGCTGCAACACTTGCACCGTTTCTATCTCATAAAACTTATCACCCGTTCTCAGTTCTCTACCTATCTGTGGCCCATGTAACAAATTACATATGCGGGATCCTGATCCGGTATCTAATACCCAGGACGTAAAGGATACTGAGAAACAGTTCTATGTAATGAACACACCCGAAGAAGATGCATCAGCATGCACTTTCTTCGTTTGGGCGGCACGGGAAATCTGGTATTCCCCAATTTCCTGCTCTGTCTCATAACAATTATAAGTTGGAGCGGGAACAACGTTACTTAGCGCAGTATAACAAGCAGGTCCGGTCAATACATCCATATTATTATCTTGATTAAGGCGTGATATGGTCGCTACCTGGAGAGAGAGAGAAGAAAACACTCAGCGTGCGCTTTTACAAGATTAGATTGGTTATTAATTTATCTAATCAGGATGTCTCCCACTGTTTTAGTCAAATCTTCCTTCAAACCCTAAAAGGAAAGACTAGCCGGGATTAATTACACTCTACAAGTTCGCCAATCTTTCAGCCAGGCCAGTGTCGGTACTTTGAGGGAGGTTCCCCGTGCTTTCGTACGGACCTAATTAAAGTAAACCTCATTTTCCCAGGGGCGTAACCCCATTAACACCTTTCTAGACATCTACTTGATCGGCTAATTGTAATGTGTAAAACTCTCCCAGGAGTAACTCTTACTCACAGCGGGTATCGGGATCCAACTATCTCATAGAAGATATGCAATTTCATTGCAAATTTTAACACTTGAAATTCCCAATAATATTTTTCCCCGAGCGATCTATGACCTTGACAAGGTCAACAAACCATAGATCGCAAGTCAAGTTCAGCCCGTCATTTCCTGATCTGAATTAAACCCACCCGCACGACCCTTGACAAGGTCAACAAAGTCGCATGACTACCCTAATCCAATTGCATCATATGCTTATACAGATAAGCAGTAATCAGCTACCGCACACTACGCCTTGACAAGGTCAACAAACGCAACACGAATACTAACTATTACTTATCTGAAATGACGGAGGGCTACGACAGGTTTTTAAGAAAACCCTTTGCGTAATGAACTTGATATCGTTGTAGAATCGAGTGATTTTAAATGGAGTGTTTTTTAGGCTTTTCTAGTTTTGCTAAAGGCGTCACTCCCGGTGAAGGGATCGTCGGCCCTTTCCTCATCGAATAAGGTGTAGGATATTTCACAAATATCGTTGTGCAAAGCAAGAACTATAGAAGCAATCAAAAGACAAACCGAGTTTGTAGCATCTGCTAATCTCACTAAAGAGGTCACTCCCGGTGAAGGGATCTCGGCTCTTTCCTTATCGAATAAGGTGCTGGATGTTCTACAAGGAACACCGCTATGCAAAGCACGAACTAGAGCTACCAGTTTTTAAACAAGTTTCTAAAACATCTTAGGTTTCTTTTATTTCATTAATCTCATTAATGAAGTCCCATTTTATTATGCTTCACAAGCATCTCTTTTGAAACGAAATCTGCAATATAACATATATCTCATATATATAATATAAACATCCGTCTCAGGCAGTAATATGATCTCATCACAGAACATTGCAGTAGAAGAACATATATGAAATATTGGATATACTAGGAAGTCCGTGTTTTCAATACGAGCCTGTATAAAACACGGATTCCACGGTCGCGATGAATAGCCAAACCCACATCCCTAGACCCCTACGAGAGCGGCAAGTAACACTGCCAATTCTAGGGTTAGGAGACCCGGTCTCGACTCCTCGAGATGGTCTCCCATTGGACCCTAAAACCCGGTTACTTGTGCTCCCCGACTTGGGTCTACCTAATGCGGAAAAGTAAATAATATACAATGGTGACATCATCCTCAGCCCGGAAGTGCCCCAATAAAAGAATATTACATACAAATGAATTTTACATGAATGAAAATAAAAAAACCTCATCTCACATAAAAACCCCGGCTATTCAGAACACGACAATCCAATATAACATATCACAACAACACATAATATCTCATATCATCAACGTAAGCAAGTATGCGTATCCCGATTGTCGTTGATTTATAGCAACGAAGCCGGCGATACACCACATACTACGCTTATGGTCACAGAAAAGAAAGTGTAAAACTACAACAGTTGGAATCCGCAACCTTCTTAGACATCACATGCCTAACAATTATAAACCCCGCATTTTAGTCTCATTATCGAAAACTCTTTTCAATATCAAGTCGGACAATTCAACAAGATTCTCGACATCATGATCGAATGCTCGTCTCAAACTTTAGTAGACGGCCGCACCCCCGGATGCCGTCAACGAAGTGCACTAAGGCGGAACACCGCTGCCGCGAGCACCCGAACGGATGCTTTTGGCGACGGGGCTCTCCTACAGTCACTTGGTCGGGGCTATGGGGCATGGCTGTCTATTAAGTTTACCCGGCGAGTATCCGCGTACGCTACATGATTGCGACGAACTTTTGATCACATCAAAATTCCGTGGCAACCGATCATCTGAGACTAAACTGCTATGTTTATAACATTCAAATTAGTTATCTCATAACTACTTGTGGATTCCAAATATTGTATCACATTCCACATAAATAGACAATGTCAAACTTTCCGATCGAATAAACAAACACCCAAGATTTCCCAAATAGCTCAACACTTGAGATTAGTTTAAAAACATCCATCACATGCCACAGTACCAATGGTCCAGCCGTAGAAGGGTCAAGCCAACGTCTCACATGTGGCACGCCGTACTGCCACAAACCCTAAGGTTTAGAGGCAGTTCAAGATGGTCGCATAATCGAGTTAAGGTTTGTTGTCTTCTAGAGGGTCCACCGCGTTACTTGCACGACTTAGAACTTTCTTAAACTACGAAAAAATCCAACGCTTGGAAATTTTCCGGCAGGGGAAAAAGTGAGTTATTGATATCCGTTCGAACTTTTTAACACGTTCTAAAAATTACCCGGACAACCTAAACAAAGTTAAATTATCCGATCGAATCAATGAGTCCCCAATACACCCCAGAAAACACAACTCTTGAGTAGAATTAAAAATTCCCAGAAGAATCAGGAAGTACCAACGGTTATTACTGCGCAAACCCTTTCCATCAATCATCATTTCTTGCCGCGGAACCGCCGCCAATACCTTGGTTTGGCCGCGGTTCCATGGCGCTTTGTGTGATTTAGGGGGTCGGGTTTCACTGTAATTCCTAAAATACCCTGCTGATTTTTTTGAGTATTTTTAATATGAAAAAATCAACAGTTTTGAAAAATTTCCAGAAACTAGGTTTAAACGGGTATTCGGAGTTCGATCGGACTTTAAACTTCGCTTAGACTTCGCCTAAAGCTCTAGCTTGGCTCTGATACCACTGTAGGGTTGCTAGGCACACGCACAAGGGTCTACGAGGTATCAACCATACCCGATTTAAAATTTAGCCGTGCCGAACAACCCAAAGACGGATCTTTAAACTAGAGTTTAGGTGAAAACAAGCATGTTAAACTCTTTAACACTAAGTGAGAGGGATTACAACCTTTGTAGATCCGGTCCTTCACTTCTTAAGCTCCGTGTTGAGGTCCCTTCGCTGCGATCATCGTGTTCTGGACTCTCGAGAGGCTTCACGAAGAGAAAGATGCGGTCTTGCTTCCGATCTTCGATAACAAAGATGATCTACCTTGAAGTTTCATTAACACAAGCTAACACTCACTAAATGAAGTGAACACTCTCATCTAAAGGGCAAGGATAGATGAGAATGATGAAGTAGGATTTTTGTTCTCTTTTATTTTCTTATTCTCACTCATTATCATCACTTGGAAAAAAGCTAGAAAGCTTTTTTCATGAAAGAAAGAAGAAGGGAGAAGAAGAAGAATATCATTGAATCCTTTTGTGATGAATAATGTAAAGATAATAATGATGAATAATGCAACCATAGTCAACTAAACCCTTGTAGAGATTTAACTAGAGCTAGGGTTTGGGTTGGGTTAAAGCATGAGTCATTTGAAAATATCTTGCACAAAACAAAAAGAAACTTTCTAGAATCATCAAGAAGGAACTAACCCAAAACAAACCCTAACCTTGTTTAATCTCCACGAAACATGTTGCATTAGTTATCATATCATGTTACAATATTATTTATCACATATATAATATTTATCGTAACATTATAAAATAATACAATTAATATATATCGCATATATATCAATGTATTACCCGAGTGAGAAAAAGAATCTTTTAGTGAGCTAATATTAGTTAATGTAATTTAATATATCATATATATTATTATACATTAAATTATCGAATCAACACTTGATCCGACAATCCAACTATATCGCATATAACCGACTAATACGATGACCCGGCTATATCACATATACCCGGCCGATATCTCATATCGCAAGAATCCAATACGGTATCACATACCGCATTATCCTCGGTGCCGCACATATCACATATGTGCTCCTACTCCGTTTTGCCTGAGTCAAGAAACCTCTGTGTAGGACTCTAAAGAATCGTCAATACGCCGGCAGTAGGTGATGATCATATCAAACACCCACAAGCTGCAAGCGGTCAGCTAAACGTAACAGCCACCCAAGTATTGAGCGCTCAGAAGATTAACAAGCAAGCCTGTACATTCTCCTGTGAATCCAATCAGTAACACTCCCGTACAGTCCGGTCTCGTCGTCTGATATGTCGCATATCTCGCCTAGGGGTGGTAAACGTCAGACCCCAGTCGCTCGATAAGTCGTGTCGATATGAGGTCTATAACAGTTCGAGAAACTACTGATAACACTTACCAGTAAATCTCAGCAACCCTGGCCAAGGATTTCCAGTTATAGCCAATCGAACACAGCGCAACATCAACTCCCTATACCGGGAGAGACGAATCCCCTCCTATCGCTCATTGCCTATTAGTTATATGTATGCCCTAGAGGCCATTACTATACATAGGATGTATATTGCAGTGGATGCTTGGACATATATAGGGATGACTTTCTTGCTCGATATGATAGTATGCTATCTGGTTACTCTTTACCTTAAAGTGCACACTGATTGTCTCTCTGTTACATGTTGGTAAAGCCCTTAGGATGTGTACTTGACTACCTGGACTATGATGCGGATCATACTAGTGGGGACATGGTAGTCCATAAGTACATCCTTCAAGGTCCCTAGTCGTGGGTGTATCGAGACGGGGCATCGATATACCAGAGTAGACTAATGTATACCTTCTCGACCCATACAGATGGGCGATGGAAGATCCCATATCCATTGGTGTTTGACATCAGAGATGATATACGAGTGCTCAGTGGAGACTGGGTACAATGGACGGACTCGCCGAGAACTCCCAGATCGTATTATACCTTACGTCAGATGGCAGTTCTCTGGTGACACTGGTACAGGTTAGTCTGTAGACCCGAGATCGTCATAGAGTCTTGTGTGATTCCCACTGTGCTTTGATTTCCACCTTACCACATCCAAGAGGGCGTGCAAAACGGTGGTTTTAGGTACAGTCCCGAATCACATGAAGGCAATGAGCGAGAGGAGGGGATTCGTCTCTCCCGGTATAGGGAGTTGATGTTGCGCTGTGTTCGATTGGCTATAACCGGAAATCCCTGGCCAGGGTTGCTGAGATTTACTGGTAAGTGTTACCAGTAGTTTCTCGAACTGTTATAGACCTCATATCGACACGACTTATCGAGCTATTGGGGTCTGACATTTACCACCCCTAGGCAAGATATGCGACATATCAGACGACGAGACCGGACTGTACGGTAAGTGTTACTGGTTGGATTCACAGGAGTGTGAGCGGGCTTGCTCGTTGATCTTGTGATCGCTCAATACCCGGGTGGCCGTTACGTTTAGCAGACCGCTTGCGGCTTGTGGGTGTTTGATATGATCATCACCTGCTGCCGGCGTATTGACGAGTCTTTAGAGTCCTACGCAGAGGTTTCCTGGCTCAAGCGAAACAAAATAGAAGCGCATATGAGATATGTGCGGGACCGAGAATAATACCAGTATGTGATACTGTATTCCATTCTCCCGATTTGTATCATTGGACGGTTATATATGATATAGCCGGGTTACCGAATCAAGTGTTGATTCAATACATTGATACACTTGATATTAGTCGGTTATATGCGATATGACCGGATCATTAAATCAAGTGTTGATTTAATGATTTGATATATAATTATATATTTGATATATTACTTTACATTAACTAGTATTTGTTCACTTAAGATGGATTTTCTCACTTGATGTGCACAAGTAGTATATGATATAGTTTTGTGCACTAGTTTGTATCATGTTTGATGATACATGCAAACTTGGGTGAGTGTATGCTATACACCATGTTTAGGTTAATGGTTAGGGTTTTAAATTATTCACTTATTCATTTTATTTATTTTCTTTATTCCTTTTGGCAAAAATGAAATGGTGGCTAATTTTGTTTCTTGCTTAAGCTTCATGAAGCTTCTTAGCTTTATCTACCATTTTGTTTTTTCCTTAACCCTAACCATTCACCTAAACCCTAGTTTAGTCTCTACACTAGTTACACTAACCCATGGTTGCTATATGATAAGAGCACTTGATTTATTATTATTAATCAATGGATTTTATTATGCTTATCATATTCTTTTCTTCTTCTTCTTCTTCTTCTTCAAGAAGAAGAAACCATGCTACCTTCAATGGTGCCATGATCAAAAGAGTGAGAAATCCAAATCCAAAGTGAACCCACTTCCTATTTCTTCATCCTCTACCACTTGCCATATATTAGAGTGTGTTATCTTCACAAGTTCTATGACCAAGTGAAGATGGAGCTTGATCTTGAGTTGCCTCGACGTAGAACATCTTCGGCATCGAAGTCGATGACCTAGCCCGCCCATTTCTCCGATGAAGCCGACACTAGAGTCCGGGATCCGATGATCGCACCGAAGGGACATCGTCACGGAGCTAAGGAAGTGGAGGACCAGATCTACAAAGGTTGTAGTCCCTTTCACTTTTTAGTTAAGTTGTTAACTTGCTTGTAGTTTCGCCTTTACCTCTAGTAACGATCTTGATTAGGGTTCTTTGGCACATAGAAAAATTTGATTTTGGCATGTTTGATCTGTTGTGGAACCTCATGTGTGTGCCTAGGAACCCTACAGTGGTATCAGAGCCTAGCTAGAGCCTTAGGCGATGTGTAGACGAAGTTAGAAACCCGATCGAACCCGAAACCCTAATCTAAAACCCTTCTCTGTACATTTTTTCAAATCGTGGAATTTTGTGAATTAAAAATATGCAGAAAAATCAGCAGGGTTTTCTAGGAGTTACTATGCAAAACGAGCTTCTAAATCGATCAAGTCACCGTGGAACTGCGGCACGAGCATGGCTCGTGCGGCGGTTCCGCGGCCGTACGGTCGCCTCTTTCATCGACTTTTGCACAGTAATTCCTATATTGTAGTGCTTTTTTTATGGGAATTTTTAATCTGTACTCAAGAGTTGAGTTTTCTGGGTTGTTTTGGGAGTTCGTGGATTTGATCGGATTGTCTAACTTTGTTTATGTGTTTTTCCGGATTATTTTAGAACATGTTAGAAAGTTCGACTGGATATAAATACCACTTTTTCCACTGCCGGGAAATTTCCAAGTGTTGGATTTTCTCGTAGTTTAAGAACGTCTGAGTAGTGCAAGTAACGCGATGGACCCTCTAGAAGACAACAAACCTTAACTCGATTATGTGATCGTCTTGAACTGCCCTTTGAACCTTAGGGTTTGGGGCAGTACGGCGTGCCACATGTGAAGCGTTGGCTTGACCCTTTTACGGCTGGACCGTTGGTACTGTGGCATGAAATTGATGTTTTTGAACTTATTTCATGTGTTGGGCTGTTTCGGGAAAACTTGGGTGTTTGACTGTTCGATCGGAAAGTTTAACATTTTCTGTTTATCTGGAATGTGATACAATATTTGGAATTCACAAGTAGTTATGTGATAACTAATATGAATGTTATAAACATAGCACTTTAGTCTCAAATGATCGGTTGCCACGGAATTTTGATGCAATCAAAAGTCCGTCACAATCACGTAGCGTACGCGGATATTCGCCGGTAAACTTAATAGACAGCTACACCCCTTAGCCCCGACCAAGTGACTGTAGGAGAACCCCGTCGCCGAAAGCATCCGTTCGGGTGCTCGCGGCAGCGGTGTTCCGCCTTAGTGCATTTCGTCGACAGCATCGGGGGTGCGACCGCCTACTAAAGTTTGCGACGAGCATTCGATCAAAATGCTGGGAATCTTGTTGAGTTGCCCGACTTGATATTGAAAAGTGTTTTCGATAATGAGACTAAAATGCGGGGTTTATAATTGTTAGGCATGCGATGTCTAAGGAATTCATTTGGTTAGGCATGCGATGTCTATGCAGGTTGCGGATTCCAACTGTTGTAGTTTTACACTTTCTTTTCTGTGACCGTAAGTGTAATATGTGATATCGCCGGTTTCGTTGCTATATGTCAACGACAATTGGGATGGGCATATTTACTTACGTTGATGACATGTGATGTTATGTATTGCTGGATATGTTATATTGGATCGTCGTGTTTGAATAGCCGGGGTTTTTTTTATGTGAGATGAGTGTTTTTCATTTTCATTCATGTAAAAAACTTGTATGTAATATTCTTTTATTGGGGCACTTCCAGGTTGCGGAAGATGTCACCTTTTGTATATTATTTACTTTTCCGCACTAAGATAGACCCAAGGAGGAGGGCACAAGTAACCGGGTTCTAGAGTCCAGTGGGAGACCAACTCGAGGAGTCGAGTCCGGGTCTCCTAACTCTAGAATTGGTAGGGTTGGTTGCTGCTCTTGTAGGGGTCTAGGGGTGTGGGTTTGGCTATTCATCGCGACCGTGGAATCCGTGTTTTATACTGGCTCATATTAAAAACACGGACGTCCTAGTATATCCAATGTTTCATATGTTTCTTCTGCTGCGATATCTGTGATGCGATCATGTGATGTTCTGTGATAGATACAGTATATAGTATATATGATATATTATATAGACGTTACTTAAGTTTTACACCCGCGCTAGCCCTGCCCCGCTCTGCCGTTAGTTACCTATCCTAACGGTGCACGAGGGGACATCGAGGCGAATGCGGATGGCATAAGTGTACGTCGTATTTATCTGTGATGATTAGGTACTTAAATGATGGGACTTCATTAATGTGATTAATGAAAGAAAGAAAAAGAAATCTAAAAGATGTTGTGGAATCGAATTTTCAAAAACAGGTAGCTACAGTTCTTGCTTTGCATCGCGGTGTTCCTTGTAGAACATCCTGCACCTTATTTGATAAGGAAAGGGCCGAGATCCCTTCACCGGGAGTGACCCCTTTAGCAATAACTGGCAGATGCTACAGCCCTCGGTTTGTCTTTTGATTGCTTCTATAGTTTTTACTTTGGACAGCGGTATATATGATATATCCTGCACCTTATTCGATGAGGAAAGGGCCGACGATCCCTTCACCGGGAGTGATCCCTTTAGCAAAACTAGAAAAGCCTCAAAAACACTCCATTTTAAAATCATTTGATTCTACAACGATATCAAGTTCATTACGCAATAGGTTTTCAGAAAAACCTGTCGTAGCCCTCCGTCATTTCAGATAAGTCCTACTTAGTATTCGTGCTACGTTTGTTGGCCTGCGTCAAGGCGTAGTGTGCAGTAGCTAACTAGTATTTATCTGTTTATGCATATGATGCAGATTGGATTAGGGTAGTCGTGCGACTTTGTTGGCCTGCGTCAAGGGTCGTGCGGGTGGGTTTAATTCAATCAAGAAATGATGGGTAGAACTTGACTAGCGGACTATGGTTTGTTGGCCTACGTCAAGGTCATAGGACGCTAGGGGCAAAATATTATCGGGAATTTCAAGTGTTGAAATTTGCAATGAGATTGCATTCCTTCTATGAGATAGTTGGATCCCGATACCTACTGCGAGTAATTGTTACTCCTGGGAGAGTTTTACACATTACAATTCGCCGATCAAGTAGGTGTCTAGAAAGGTGTCAACGGGGTTATGCCTCTGGGAAAACGAGGTTTACTTTAATTAAGTCCGTGCGAAAGCACGGGGAACCTCCCTCAAAGTACCGACACTGGCCTGGCTGAAAGATTGGCGAACTTGTAGCGTGTAATTAATCCCGGCTAGTCTTTCCTTTTAAGGTTTGAAGGAAGATTTGATAAAAACAGTGGGAGCCATCCTGATTAGATAAAATTAATAACCAATCTGATCTTGCAAGAGCGCAGGCTGAGTGTTTTCTTCTCTCTTTCTCCAGGTAGCGACCATATCACGCCTTAATCAAGATAATAAAACGGATATATTGACCGAACCCGCTTGTTATACTGAGCTGGGGAACGTTGGTCCCGCTCCAACTTATAATTGTTATAAGACAGAGTAGGAAATAGGGGAATACCAGAATTCCTATGCCGCCCAAACGAAGAAAGTGCATATGATGCATCTCCTTCGGGTGTATTCATTATACAGAACTGTTTCTCAGTATCCTCTGCATCCTAGGTATCTGATACCGGATCAGGATCCCAGATATGTAATATGTTACATAGGGCTACAGAAAGGCAGAGAACTGAGAACGGGTGATAAGTTTCATGAGACAGAAAACGGGGCAAGTGTTGCAGCCAAGTCTGTTGGTCACTGTCACCCTGTATTACCAATACATTGATTCTGAACAAATGCTATTAGATACCGAACCTGATATACAAAATCATATCAGTCTCTTTATCAGTAAAGAAAGGATATAATTTTGTATTGTTGGATAATGTTTTGAACATTTCCTACATTTCAAAAGTTGATCGGTTCAGGCACGTTATCTAAAAGCATTGACGTTCTAAATCAAACTACAGTTCCTAGTATACAGAACACACACAAGAGGAAGAGTTCAGAAATGAACGATTCCTTCTTGAGGTATTATAGACTAGGTCATATCAATACGACCCGACTGGCTGAAGTACATTTAGATGCATATTTAAATCAGTTTGAATTTACATCTTGTGGAACTTTCCAGTCATGTCACAAGAATTAGATGACCTTAGCTCTGTTTATTGGAAACAAAGAAAGAGTTAGTGAACTCTTGGGACTGATACATGATGATGTATGTAAGGTCCCCTGTCTACACATGCCATGACCGGTTCTTTGTACTTCATTACATTCTCTGATAATCTCTCAAGATTCAGTCATATGTTCCTGTTGAAACATAAGTCCGAAGCTTTTGAGATATTCACAGAATATAAGTTAGAAGTAGAGAACCAAAAACCGGGTATAAGTATTATGTCCTTTGATGAGATCAGGGAGGAGAATACTTGTGCATAGAATTCTTGGATTATTCTAAAGCAGAATGAGATTCTCTCTCGGTGTTACTCCTCTGTATACACCACAGCACAATAGTGTATCAGGGCGGAGCAATAGCACCCTATATGATATGGTGTGCTCTATGATGAGTACTACTGAGTTACCTATTTCCTTTTAGGGGGTTATGCACTTGAGAAGTTGCATACCTATTGAATTGGGTTCGAATCAAATCAGTGCCTACCACTCCATATAAGATATGGTATGGGAAGTGCCTATCTCTTAAGAAAGTTAAGATTTGGGATTGTCCGGCCTATGTCAAAAGCAAAATCCGGACAAGATCGAGGCAAGGTCAGTTCTGTAGAACTGGAAAGGTTCCAGCTATACAAACTGCAGCTGATGATTTGACAGAACCAAAGGATTCAATAGTTCCCGACGAACCTCAGTCTCTCCGCCGATCTAGCAGGGTTCCTCATCCGCCTGAGAGATACTTTGGTTTCTCGATGACAGTGGGAGCAAGGATTGCATCATGAGATGATGACCTAACTAGTTTCGAGCTGGCCATCAGGAGTAAGACTTTGTAAGAATGGCTGGATGCTTAGCGATCTGAGATGGAATCCATATACACCAATAAAGTATGGACTTTGGTTGTGATATCTGAAGGGTTAAATCCCCATCAGGAGCAAGTATATCTTGAGAAGATTACTTGGTGTAGATGGAAAAGTTGAGACTTTCAAAGCTAGACTTGTTAAAGGTTTTCGTCATCGACCAGGCGTGGAAAATGATGAAACCTTTTCCAGTAGCTATGCTTAAGTCCATCCAGATCCTACTTGCCATTGCTACATACCATGACTACGATATCTGGTGGTTGGGTGCTATGACTGCTTTTCTAAATAATGATTTAGAAGACAACGTCTATAAGTACACAGCCAGAGGACTTCGTAAACAGTGAGAGCAGCGGAAACGTGTGCAAGTTGCTTTACAGGATAAAGCAGGCATCGCGGAGTTGGAACATCTGTTTTGATGTGGTAGTCAAAGAGTTTGACTTCATCAAAATGGTAGATGAACCTTGTATATACAAAACTGTAGTAGAGAGTAAGGTGGTGATCCTCGTAGAATACGTGGACAACATACTCTTGTTAGGAAAAGAGTTTCCTATGCTACGCACGGTCAATCTCCGCTTATCACAAGGATTCTCCATACAGGATCAAAGTTGATACCTCCTAAATCCTGGGATTTGGGTCCATGAGATAGATCTAAATGGATGTTAGGATACTCACTAGTTGTAGTGAGATGGTATCAATTGATCCTGGGGAGAATCACTGGAAAGGTTCCAGGGTGATAAGGACGGCTGAATGTCAGTCACAGGCATTGTTTTTACCCTCAGTAAAGGGACGGTATGTTGGAAGAGTTCCAAGCTAGATACCGTGGCATACTAGACGATAAAGGCTGGATACATCGCTACTTAAGATGCTACCAAAGAGGCAGTCTGGGTGTATATTGGTTCATGAGATGAACTTAGTTCCTCCCATTGTGCGACAATGGAGTTGTGGCTTATGCCAAGGAACGTCCGTCCCATCAGTGATCCAGACATATTCTAAGGCAGTATCACCTGATCATGGAGATGATTGATCTCCAGGGGATCGTGGTTAGAAGAGTAGACTCAGAGGACAACACGGCGGATCCACTCACAAAGGCCTTTTCCCAGAGAGAGACTTTTATGGGATGGTTGAGTATGAGATACTACAACCACTGCTACCAGATGGCCCTAGTGCAAGTGGGAGATTGTTAGTTATACGTATGCCCTAGAGTCCATTACTATACATAGGATGTATATTGTAGTGGATGCTTGGACATATATAGGGATGACTTTCTTGCTCGATATGATAGTATGCTATCTGGTTACTCTTTACCTTAACGTGCATACTGATTGTCTCTCTGTTACATGTTGGTAAAGCCCCTAGGATGTTTACTTGACTACCTGGACTATGATGCGGATCATACTGGTGGGGACATGGTAGTCCATAAGTACATCCTTCAAGGTCCCTAGTCGTGGGTGTATCGAGACGGGGCATCGATATACCAGAGTAGACTAGCATATACCTTCTCGACCCATACAGATGGGAGATGGAAGATCCCATATCCATTGGTGTTTGACATCAGAGATGATATACGGGTGCTCAGTGGAGACTGGGTACACTGGACGGACTCGCCGAGAACTCCCAGATAGTATTATATCTTACGTCAGATGGCAGTTCTCTGGTGACACTGGTACATGTTAGTCTGTAGACCCGAGATCGTCATAGAGTCTTGAGTGATTCCCACCGTGCTTTGATTTCCACCTTACCACGTCCAAGAGGGCGTGCAAAACGGTGGTTTTTGGGTACAGTCCCGAATCACATGGAGGCAATGAGCGATAGGAGGGGATTCGTCTCTCCCGGTATAGGGAGTTGATGTTGCGCTGTGTTCGATTGGCTATAACCGGAAATCCCTGGCCAGGGTTGCTGAGATTTACTGGTAAGTGTTACCAGTAGTTTCTCGAACTGTTATAGACCTCATATCGACACGACTTATCGAGCTATTGGGGTCTGACGTTTACCACCCCTAGGCAAGATATGCGACATATCAGACGACAAGACCGGACTGTACGGTAAGTGTTACTGGTTGGATTCACAGGAGTGTGAGCGGGCTTGCTCGTTGATCTTCTGATCGCTCAATACCCGGGTGGCCGTTACGTTTAGCAGACCGCTTGCGGCTTATGGGTGTTTGATATGATCATCACCTGCTGCCGGCGTATTGACGAGTCTTTAGAGTCCTACACAGAGGTTTCCTGGCTCAAGCGAAACAAAATAGGAGCACATATGAGATATGTGCAGGACCGAGAATAATACCAGTATGTGATACTATATTCCATTCTCGCGATTTGTATCATTGGACGGTTATATATGATATAGCCGGGTTACCGAATGAAGTGTTGATTCGATACATTGATACACTTGATATTAGTCGGTTATATGCGATATGACCGGATCATTAAATCAAGTGTTGATTTAATGATTTGATGTATAATTATATATTTGATATATTACTTTAAATTAACTAGTATTAGTTCACTTAAGATGGATTTTCTCACTTGATGTGCACAAGTAGTATATGATATAGTTTTGTGCACTAGTTTGTATCATGTTTGATGATACATGCAAACATGGGTGAGTGTATGCTATACACCATGTTTAGGTTAATGGTTAGGGTTTTAAATTATTCACTTATTCATTTTATTTATTTTCTTTATTCCTTTTGGCAAAAATGAAATGGTGGCTAATTTTGTTTCTTGCTTAAGCTTCATGAAGCTTCTTAGCTTTATCTACCATTTTGTTTTTTCCTTAACCCTAACCATTCACCTAAACCCTAGTTTAGTCTCTACACTAGTTACACTAACCCATGGTTTCTATATGATAAGATCACTTGATTTATTATTATTAATCAATGGATTTTATTATGCTTATCATATTCTTTTCTTCTTCTTCTTCTTCTTCAAGAAGAAGAAACCATGCTACCTTCAATGGTGCCATGATCAAAAGAGTGAGAAATCCAAATCCAAAGTGAACCCACTTCCTATTTCTTCATCCTCTACCACTTGCCATGTAGTAGAGTGTGTTATCTTCACAAGTTCTATGACCAAGTGAAGATGGAGCTTGATCTTGAGTTGCCTCGACGTAGATCATCTTCGGCATCGAAGTCGACGACCTAGCCCGCCCATTTCTTCGATGAAGCCGACGCTAGAGTCCGGAATCCGATGATCGCAGCGAAGGGACATCGTCACGGAGCTAAGGAAGTGGAGGACCGGATCTACAAAGGTTGTAGTCCCTTTCACTTTTTAGTTAAGTTGTTAACTTGCTTGTAGTTTCGCCTTTACCTCTAGTAACGATCTTGATTAGGGTTCTTTGGCACATAGAAAAATTTGATTTTGGCATGTTTGATCTGTTGTGGAACCTCATGTGTGTGCCAAGGAACCCTACATTGCCTCCATATGATTCGGGACTGTACCCAAAAGCCACCTTTTTGCACGCCCTCTTGGATGTGGTATGATGGAAATCAAAGTACGGTGGGAATCACACAAGTCTCTATGACGATCTCGGGTCAACAGACTACTCTGTACCAGTGTCACCGGAGAACTGCCATCTGACGTGAGGTATAATACCATCTGGGAGTTCTCGGCGAGTCTGTCCAGTGTACCCAGTTTCTACTGAGCACCCGTATGTTGGAGATAGTGCCCTAAGAGTCAATTATTGGATCACAAGCACGTGATTGCAATGATTGAGAGAGGACCTATACCGTTAGAACAGTCTTACTCAAGATGATAATATACTATCTGGTTTATCTTTATCATCGTGTACTATTTAAGGTGACCTTACATGTCACTATTGCACGTTGATAGAGCCCTTAGGATTCTTGCTTGACGGCCAGCAGTATGATGGCGATCATATACGTGGGAGCTGGGGTCTATAAGCATATCCTTAAAAGGTCCCTAGTCGTGGGAGTTTTCGAGACAGGGCATCGATACTCCAGAGTAGACTAGTGTATACAGTTTGTTAGTTATATGTATGCCCTAGAGGCCATTACTGTACATAGGATGTATATTGTAGTGGATGCTGGGACATATATAGGGAAGACTTTCTTGCTCGACATGATAGTATGCTATCTGGTTGCTCTTTATCTTAACGTGTATACTGATTGTCTCTCTGTTACATATTGGTAAAGCCCTTAGGATGTGTACTTGACTAACTGGATTATGATGCGGATCATACTAGTGGGGACATGGTAGTCCATAAGTACATCCTTCAAGGTCCCTAGTCGAGGGTGTATCGAGACGGGGCATCGATATACCAGAGTAGACTAGCGTATACCTTCTCAACCCATACAGATGGGCGATGGATGATCCCATATCCATTGGTGTTTGACTTCAGAGATGATATACGGGTGCTCAGTGGAGACTGGGTATACTGGACGGACTCGCCGAGAACTCCCAGATGGTATTATACCTTACGTCAGATGGCAGTTCTCTGGTGACACTGGTACAGGTTAGTCTGTAGACCCGAGATCGTCATAGAGTCTTGTGTGATTCCCACTGTGCTTTGATTTCCACCTTACCACGTCCAAGAGGGCGTGCAAAACGGTGGCTTTTGGGTACAGTCCCGAATCACATGGAGACAATGAGCGATAGGAGGGGATTCGTCTCTCCCGGTATAGGGAGTTGATGTTGCACTGTGTTCGATTGGCTATAACCGGAAATCCCTGGCCAGGGTTGCTGAGATTTACTGGTAAGTGTTACCAGTAGTTTGTCGAACTGTTATATACCTCATATCGACAGACATATCAGATGATCAGACCGGATTGTACGGTAAGTGTTACTGGTTGGATTCACAGGAGTGTGAGCGGGATTTCTCGTTGATCTTCTGATCGCTCAATACCCAGGTGGCCGTTACGTTTAGCAGACCGCTTGCGGCTTGTGGGTGTTTGATATGATCATCACCTGCTGCCGGCGTATTGACGAGTCTTTAGAGTTCTACACAGAGGTTTCCTGGCTCAAGCGAAACGAAATAGGAGCGCATATAAGATATGTGTGGGACCGAGAATAATGCATGTATGTGATACCATATTCTATTCTCGTGATCAATGTATCGATTGGTTGTATGCGATATAACCTAGTTATCGAATCAAGGATTGATTCGATAAGCCGATACATTGGATATTAGTCGGTCATATGCGATATGACCGGATCGTTAAATTAAGTGTTGATTTAATGGTTTAATGTATAATTATATATTTGATATATTACTTTGCATTAGCTAGTATTGGTTCGCTTAAAATAGATTTTCTCACTTGATGTGCACATTGTATATGTGATATATTTTTGTACACTTGATTGTATCATGTTTGATGATACATGCAAGCTTGGGTGTAGGTTTACTTTAAACCATGTTTAAGTGAATGGTTAGGGTTTTGTTATCTTTTCTTAACTATTTATTTTACTTATTTAGTTTAGGGCAAGAAAAGAAATGGTTGCTTCTTTTGTTTGTTTCTTTGAAGCTTCAAGAAGCTTTGACCATTCTTGTTTCTTTCCTAAACCTAACCATTCACCTAACCTTAGTTTATTCTCTGCACTTAACCATGGTTGCTAAAATGATAAGAATGACTTTATTTCCATTTATTCATTATTCTTATCATATTCTTTTTCTTCTTCTTCTTCTTCTTCTTCAAGAAGAAGAAACCATTCTAGCTTCAATGGTGCCTTGAGAAAAAGAGTGAGAAATCCAATTCTAAAGTGAACTCATTTCCTATTTCTTCATCCTCTACCACTTGAGATGTAGTATAGGGTGTTTTCTTTACAAGTTTCATGACTTGGTGAAGTTGGAGCTTGATCTTGAGTTGCCTCGACGTAGATCATCTTCAGCATCGAAGTCGACGACCTAGCCCGATCATTTCTCCGACGAAACCATCGCTAGAGTCCAGGATCCGATGATCGCAGCGGAGGGACATCATCATGGAGCTAAGGAAGTGGAGGACCGGATCTACAAAGGTTGTATTTCCGTTCACTTAGCAATAAAGTTGTTTATTTGCAAGTTTCGCCTTTGATCTAGTTAACGATCTAGCATTAGGGTTTCTCGGCACCGGAAATTTTTGAATTTGGCATGGTTGATACCTTGTGAGACCTCATTGGTGTGCCTAGGAACCCTACAGTGGTATCAGAGCCTAGCTAGAGCCTTAGGCGATGCGTAGACGGAGTTAGAAACCCGATCAAACCCGAAACCCTAATCTATGACCCCTCTCTGTACAATTTTCAAAACTGTGGATTTTTGTAAATTAAAAATGCTCAGAAAATAGAGCAGGAAATTCTAAGAATAACTGTAGAAAACGAAGCCCTAACTCTATAGTAACGCAGCGGAACCGCGGCCTAAGCCTACTTTTGGCGGCGGTTCCGCGGCCGTTTGTACTGATTAGGGGTCCATTTTTACACAGTTATGCCTGTAGCCATTTCCTCTGTTCTCTGGGAATTTTTAATCTGTACTCAAGAGTTGAGTTTTCTGGGTTGTATTGGTAGTTCGTTGTTTCGATCGAATGTTTAACTTCGTCTATGTGTTTTTCCGGATATTTTGAGTATGTTAAAAAGTTCGACCGGATATAAATACCCAATTTTCCCCCGGCCGGAAAATTTCCAAGTGTTGGATTTTTCTGTAGTTTAATGATGTTCTAAGTAGTGCAAGTAACGCGATGGTCCCTCTAGAAGACAACAAACCTTAACTCGATTATGTGACCGTCTTGAACTGCCCTTTGAACCTTAGGGTTTGGGGCAGTACGGCGTGCCACATGTGAGGCGTTGGCTTGACCCTTCTACGGCTGGACCGTTGGTACTGAGGCATGAAGTGAATGTTTTTAAACTTATTTCATGTGTTGAGCTATTTCGGGAAAACTTGGGTGTTTGACTGTTCGATCGAAAAGTTTAACATTTTCTATTTATCTGGAATGTGATACAATATTTGGAATCCACAAGTAGTTATGAGATAACTGAATGAATGTTATAAACATAGCACTTTAGTCTCACTTGATCGGTTGCCACGGAATTTTGATGCGATCAAAAGTTCGTCGCAATCACGTAGCGTACGCGGATACTCGCCGGGTAAACTTAATAGACAGCTACACCCCATAGCCCCGACCAAGTGACTGTAGGAGAACCCCGTCACCGAAAGCATCCGTTTGGGTGCTCGCGGTAGCGGTGTTCCGCCTTGGTGCACTTCGTCGACGGTATCGGGGGTGCGGCCGTCTACTGAAGTTTGCGACGAGCATTCGATCAGGATGTCGGGAATCTTGTTGAATTTCCCGACTTGGTATTGAAAAGTGTTTTCGATTTTGAGACTAAAATGCGGAGTTTATAATTGTTAGGCATGTGATGTCTAAGGAATTCATTTGGTTAGGCATGCGATGTCTAAAGAGATTGCGGATTCCAACTGTTGTAGTTTTACACTTTCTTTTCTGTGACCGTAAGTGTAATATGTGATATCGCCGGTTTCGTTGCTATATGTCAACGACAATTGGGATGGGCATATTTACTTACGTTGATGACATGTGATGTTATTTGTTGCTGGATATGTTATATTGGATCGTCGTGTTTGAATAGCCGGGGGGTTTTATGTGAGATGAGTGTTTTTCATTTTCATTCATGTAAAAACTTGTATGTAATATTCTTTTATTGGGGCACTTTCAGGTTGCGGAAGATGTCACCTTTTGTATATTATTTACTTTTCCGCACTAGGATAGACCCAAGGAGGAGGGCACAAGTAACCGGGTTCTAGAGTCCAGTGGGAGACCAACTCGAGGAGTCGAGTCCGGGTCTCCTAACTCTAGAATTGGTTGGGTTGCTTGCCACTTTCGTAGGGGTCTTGGGGTGTGGGTTTGGCTATTCATCGCGACCGTGGAATCCGTGTTTTATACTGGCTCGTATTGAAAACACGGACGTCCTAGTATATCCAATGTTTCATATGATTCTTCTGCTGCGATATCTGTGATGTGATCATGTGATGTTCTGTGATAGATACAGTATATAGTATATATGATATATTATATAGACGTTACTTATGTTTTACACCCGCGCTAGCCCTGCCCCGCTCTGTCGTTAGTTACCTAACCTAACGGTGCACGAGGGGACATCGAGGCGAATGCGGATGGCATAAGTGTACGTCGTATTTATCTGTGATGTTTAGGTGATTTAAATGATGGGACTTCATTAATGTGATTAATGAAAGAAAAGAAACCTAAAGATGTTGTGGAATCGAATTTCAAAATTAAAACAGGTAGCTGCAGTTCTTGCTTTGCATCGCGGTGTTCCTTGTAGAACATCCTGCACCTTATTCGATAAGGAAAGGACCGAGATCCCTTCACCGGGAGTGACTCCTTTAGCAATGACTGGCAGATGCTACACCCCTCGGTTTGTCTTTTGATTGCTCCTATAGTTCTTGCTTTGCACAGCGGTATATATGATATATCCTGCACCTTATTCGATGAGGAAAGGGCCGACGATCCCTTCACCGGGAGTGACCCCTTTAGCTAAACTAGAAAAGCCTAAAAAACACTCCATTTCAAAATTCATTCGATCCTACAACGATATCAAGTTCATTACACAATAGGTTTTCAGAAAAACCTGTCGTAGCCCTCCGTCATTTCAGATAAGTCCTGCTTAGTATTCGTGCTGCATTTGTTGACCTTGTCAAGGCGCAGTGTGCGGTAGCTAACCAGTATTTATCTGCTTATGCATATGATGCAGATTGGGTTAGGGTAGTCGTGCGGCCTTGTTGACCTTGTCAAGGGTCGTGCGGGTGGGTTTGATTCAATCAAGAAATGACGGGTTGAACTTGACTTGCGGTCTATGGTTTGTTGACCTTGTCAAGGTCATAGATCGTTCGGTGCAAAATTATCGGGAATTTCAAGTGTTGAAATTTGCAATGAGATTGCATACCTTCTATGAGATAGTTGGATCCCGATACCCGCTGTGAGTAAGAGTTACTCCTGGGAGAGTTTTACACATTACAATTAACCGATCAAGTAGGTGTCTAGAAAGGTGTCAACGGGGTTACGCCTCTGGGAAAACGAGGTTTACATTAATTAGGTTCGTGCGAAAGCACGGGGGACCTCCCTCAAAGTACCGACACTGGCTTGGCTGAAAGATTGGCGAACTTGTAGCGTGTAATTAATCCCGACTAGTCTTTCCTTTTAGGCTTTGAAGGAAGATTTGATAAAAACAGTGGGAGCCATCCTGATTAGATAAAATAATAACTAATCTGATCTTGCAAGAGCATACGCTGAGTATTTTCTTCTCCCTCTCTCCTGGTAGCGACCATATCACGCCTTAATCAAGATAATAATACGGATGTATTGACCGAACCCGCTTGTTATATTGTGCTAGGGAAAGTTGGTCCCGCTCCAACTTATAATTGTTATAAGACAGAGCAGGAAATAGGGGAATACCAGAATTCCCGTGCCGCCCAAACGAAGAGAGTGCATGCTGATGCATCATCTTCGGGTGTGTTCATTATACAGAACTGTTTCTCAGTATTCATTACGTCCTGGGTACGTGATACAGGATCAGGATCCCGCATATGTAATTTGTTACATGGGCTACAGATAGGTAAAGAACTGAGAACGAGTGATAAGTTTCATGAGACACTGTATTACCAATACATTGATTCTGAACAAATGCTATTAGATACCGAACCTGATATACAAAATCATATCAGTCTCTTTATTAGTAAAGAAACGATAAAATTTTGTATTGTTGGATAATGTTTTGAACATTTCCTATATCAAAAGTTGATCGGTTCAGGCACGTTATCTAAAAGCATTGATGTTCTTGTTAGTGTTTATGCCCTAGAAGGCCATTACTGTATCATACTAGCTTGTATATTACTTAATGGAAGCTTGGGATATTCACATGTATATAACAGTCTTGCTAAACATGGTAGTATGCTACTTGGTTTTTCTATCTTAATATGTGAGTGTACGTATTGATAGAGCTCTTAGGATCTTGCTTGTCTACCAGCGTTGTGATGGCAGTCACACTAGTGGGGGCTGGGTAGTCTACAAGCACATCCTTATTCAGGTCCCTGGTCGTTGGATTATCGAGACAGAGCATCGATACTCCGGAGTAGACTGGTGTGTACGCTTCTCATCCCAGTTGGGGAGATGGTCTGTCCCACAGCCGTCAGTACGTCGTACTGGAGATAGTATGCAGGTGCTCGTTAGGTTACGGGTACACCGGACAGGACTCACAGGGAACTGTTGGTTGGTTTGATACCAGTCGTCAGTGAACAGTTCCCAGGTGACATGAGTACAGCGTAGTCCGCAGACTTGACACTGCTACTTCGCCTCGAGTGTATCCCACTGTTCTTAGATTGCTACCCTACCACGGCTCAAAGGAGTCGTGCAAACAGGTAGCAGTTGGGTGCAGTCCCGAGCACTTGGAGGCAGTGGCGGTTAGACAGGATTCGTCCCTCCCGGTATTGGGAGTAGATATCGTGCTGTGTCAGAGAGCCATTACGCAAAGTCCCTGGCCAGGGCAAGCGAGATTTGCTGGTAGGTTCCAGTAGTTTCTCAGGGTGTAATGGGCTTCCCTCCGACACGACTTATACCGCTATTAGGGGACTGACGCTTGCCGCCCCCCTAGGCCCGATATGCGATAGTCTTGGACGAACGGACCGGACTGTATGGAGATTGTCACATCAGACTCAGTAGGAGTTCGGATGGGTTTTCTCATCGGCCTTCTTATCGACAACTACCTGGGGACCGTTACGTACAGCTAGTGCCGCTTGCGGTCTGTGGTTAAACCCACTGCCAGCGTAGTAGTCGAGTCTCTAGAGTCCCACACAGAGAGTTTCCTACTCCAGGCGAAACGATATAGAGGTTGCATGGTTTTGCGACAAAGGGTTCGGACGCATACGTGCGTTTACGCGTGTACGACTTTCGGACAGTTTTTACCAGTCGGCTTTGGTTTAAGCCAGTTACTGGTATCCGGTTATTGGATTTTTACAGTCTAAAGTTTTTCCGTATTTTTGCGGATCGGAGGGGCGTTCTCGTAATTGTTCGAGAAGCTTCTAGAAGATGGTGACTAAGGAGGGTTATGTGTCATATTCATTGAATGAGTTTATGAGTCATGGTGGTGATTCATTCATTTCATTAATGCACATTTATTGCTTAATGACTCATGCTAATGAATCACCACTAGATATTTTATGAAGCATGATTAATCATCACTCTTTATTCTTTTCTTATTATTAGAAAATGCTTCATATATGATATGATACTCATAAACTTATATCATAATATTATTCACATTCTCTCTCCTCAAGCTCTCTCTCTTCAAAAGACTAATCCTCACCCTCATGTGTTGAGATCTAGGATTAGTTAGACTAATCAATCCATAACCATCACTCTATTTCATCTATCTTCTTTGATTAGCAATCCAAGAAGGTTAGTTGCCTCAAGTTTAGAGGTTTAGCTTGGAGTTTTGCTCTCGGGTGGATCGTCTACTACCTAGAGAAGGCCGAGGAGAACAAGGATATCGTAAAGACGAAGGACTAGTTTCGATAGGTATAATCCCTAAGCATAGTAGTTTAGAACAACTATATGTTTGGTTAGTTATCGTTTAGCTTCGATTTAAGCGGTTAGTCGATGTTCGTTCTTTAAACATGATCGTTTTTGAAAATTCCGCCTCCCCACAAGTACTGGGGTGAAGTACATCGACTTACAGTGGTATCAGAGCCTCGCTAAACAATAAATAACTTAATTGCAAATTTGTACGAATTTCGAACGGAAAAACGAAGCCGAAAAACCCTAATTCTGTCAAGTTTCTGTCGAAGTTAAAATGAAGTCCAAAAATTTTTCAGGTGTGTTCAGAGAGCTTGACATGACACCAGTAGAACACCCAAGAAAAACAGTCGCCTGAATCGCCTAACTCGCCGCGGAACCGCGGCCTCAGCCTACTGAGTCGCCGCGCTTCCGCCGCCGAGTTGGCGAGTCAGGAGCCAATTTTTCTTCTGTTGCTTCTCTGTGTAATTAGGGGTTTTCTGGAATATTTTAATTTTGCTCAGGTTTCCAGTATACAGAGCAGATTTTGGAGCAATATTAAAGCTGTTTAATCGATCGAAATTGTACAGTATTTGCATATTGGATTATATCTGTGATTGATAAATGTGTTCGTAAACCTCCTCCAACTGCTAGTATGTCGGTTGGCAGGGGGTTGCACATTTCTGAAATGGTTATATCTGTTTGTGCATATAAACTGTATTGGACTGTTGTGGTGTTTAGCCGGGGTTTAGCAATGGGTTATTGTTTAATTCATTTGTTGTAAATGTAATTTGTTGTAATATTATTTTGCGGGGCATATCCAGGTTGCGGTTGTAGCCACCGTTGTATTATTTCATTTTACTGTTTTTGCTCCTAGGACTGACCCAAGGTGGGGTACACAAACTGCCGGGTGGGTAGTTTGCCGTACCCGTAGGGGTCGAGGGTGGGGTAACGGCTATTCATCACAACTGTGTAATCTGTCTTTTCTTGCAGGCTCAAAAGAAATACAGATTGCTTGCAAATCCAATATTGTTTATCTGTGTTCTGGAATGTATATCATTGCGTCAGACGAATGTAAAATATCTATATTTATGATAGCTATTTAGACGTCACTTATGTTTTACACCCGCGCTAGCCCAGCCCCCGCTCTGTCGTTAGTTAAGTAACCTAACGGGTGATGACGGGACCCCGTGGCGAATGCGGATGGCATAAGAGGACGTTGTATTTTCGTTGTTTTCTGCAATGATAGGTTAATGATGGGACGCATTATCTATAATGCAAAGAAAATAAACCAAGTTTAAATCGTTGGAACAATTTAAAAAGAAACCGATCGGTTATTTTTAAAACAGATATTTTTAAATGCGGAGCCTTAACCACTCCTTTTAAAAGCTATCAGGTTCCTTCGGTTATATCAAGTTCACTACGTTCACGGTTTCGCCAAAACCAGTCATAGCCCTCCGTCATTTCTTATGAATGGTCAGTAGTATTCAAGCTATGTTTGTTTGGCCCTTAGTCAAGACATAGTGATTGGTAGCTGCTGGGGTATTCATTTGTTGCATAGATAGATGAGTTGGTTTGGGACAGTCGTATTACTTTGTTTGGCCCTTAGTCAAGAGTATACGGATGGGTTCAAATCAACAGGATAATGATGGGCAGAACTTGACATGTGACTTATGATTTGTTGGCCCTTAGTCAAGATCATAAGAGCATGGGGCAAAAATCTATATCGGGAATTTCTAAAGAAACTGAAATTTGCAAAGAGATGCATACCATTTGGAGTTTGATGGATGTTGGTAGGATTCCTTCAACATTATCATACGATGATATTTGGATCCCGATCCTACTGTGAGTATATGATACTTATCAGGATATTCGTCACTTAACGATCAATGCTATAAACCTAGTAGGTGTCCAGAAAAGTGTCAGCGGGGTTACGCCCCCAGAGAAAAGAGGTTATTTAATTAAGGAACTTCGCGAAAGCGTTGGAAAACCTCCCTCGAAGTACCGACACCAGCCTGGCTGAACGGTTAAGTAAGTATTGTACGGTGAGAATAGTCTTGACTAATTCTTCTTTTATGGTTTGAGGAAGGATTCGAGAAACAGTGGGAGCCATCAAGTTTAGATAAACTAAAAACCACTCTAAACTTGCAAGAGCATCATGCTAAAGAGTTTTCTTCTCTCTCTCCTAATTGCAGCGACCCTGAAAATGACTGGACTTAAGTTACTTTTAGAGAAAAATATACTGACGGGGCCAAACTATAAAGATTGGCTGCGGAATGTCAAAATGGCTTTGACCTATGACAAACTGGGGTACGTCCTCACCGCTACGGCACCTGCTGTCCCTGGTCCCAAATCCAGTAATGCGGATAAGGAAATCCGCAAAACCTGGGATTCAGATTGCGCGAGAGCCAAGTGCATCGTGCTTGCCTCAATGAACAATGAACATCAGAGGAGGCACGAGGATATGTCCCTAGATGGCATATTTCTCCATACAAAGGAACTTTATGGAGAGCAATCTCGTATAGCAAGATACGAGACCTCTAAGAACTTGTTTCGAGCGAGGTTGGCTGTCGGGTCATCAGTAGGAGAACATGTCCTAAAGATGATCGGCTATATTGAAGAGCTCGCAGACCTTGGGATGACTTTGGATAATGAGCTCTATACAGACCTTATTCTCCAGTCCCTTCCTCCACCTACGCCCAGTTTATCCTCAACTTCAATCTTCAAGGAAAAGAAGTTGAACTTGCGGAACTCCTGAACATGTTAAGGAGTGCAGAGGGCACCTTGCAGAAGGCAAGGGAAACACCCGCTATGTTTGTTGGCGGTGCATCTTCTTCCGGGTCCAAGGCTAGGGCCAAAGGAAGGAAGAAGAAGGCCGCACCCAAACCTAGAGGAGGTGTTAGTAAGGTGAGAGGGAAGGGAAAGAAAAAGCTTGCAGCACCGGTAGTTGGCCAGGATGAGTGCTTCCATTGTCACAGGAAAGGGCACTGGAAGAAGGATTGCAAGGCGTGGAACGCCAAGAACCAGGAACCGAAGCAAGCTGTGGCTTCGACTTCAGGTGTGTTTGTAATTGAGAATTGTCTGTCGATCAACTCTACTTCCTGGGTATTGGATACCGGATCAGGATCTCATATTTGCAATTCATTGCAGGCACTGAGAAACCGTAGAGTGCTGAAGGAAGGTGATATGATCCTCAGGGTTGCTAACGGAGCTAGCGTGGGAGCTGCGTCCGTCGGGGATTATCACCTAGGATTGACGAGTGGACACATTTTAGTTTTACATAACTGTTATTTTGTACCCAGCTTAACGTGTAATATCATATCAGTTTCCTTGTTATCAAATAAAGGTTATGATTTCACGTTTGTAAGAGATGTTGTCAACATCCACCTTAATCATGGTTTGATTGGGTCCGGTACTCTAAATAACGGCATATATGTTTTAAACCAACTCCAAATTTTCAATGTCCAGAACACACTAAAAAGAAAGTCTCCAGATTTGAATAAAGCTTTCTTATGGCATTGTAGACTGGGTCACATCAATGAGAGAAGGTTGACTAAGTTGCATAGAGAAGGATATTTGGACTCGTTCGAATATCAATCTTATGACACTTGTCAATCCTGTCTCAAAGGAAAGATGACAAAGACTCCATTTACTGGACAAGGAGTAAGAGCGAGCGAGCTCTTAGGACTCATACATAGCGATGTATGTGGTCCAATGTCTACACATGCGAGAGGTGGTTATTCCTACTTCATTACTTTTACAGATGATTTCTCTAGGTATGGATATGTTTTCTTAATGAAGCATAAATCAGAGGCCTTTGAGAAATTCCTGGAATTCAAGAGTGAAGCGGAAAACCAAACAGGCAAAAGTATTAAGACACTAAGATCTGATCGAGGTGGAGAATACTTAAGTGCCGAGTTCCTAGGTTACCTAAAAGAGAAAGGAATTCTCTCTCAGCTTACTCCTCCATACACTCCACAGCACAACGGTGTATCGGAGAGACGGAATCGAACCCTATTGGATATGGTACGATCCATGATGAGTAATGCTGAGTTACCGCGATCTTTCTGGGGTTATGCGCTAGAATCAGCGGCATATCTTTTGAACCAGGTTCCAACCAAGACTGTGCCTACCACACCATATCAGATGTGGAGTGGGAAGAAACCCTGTCTAAAACATTTTAGGACATGGGGGTGTCCAGCTTTTGTAAAAAAGCAGCATGTGGACAAGCTCGAGGCACGATCAGTACTGTGTAAGCTTGTGGGATATCCAAAGAACTCCAAGGGATATTATTTCTATTACGCAGAGGAACAAAAGGTTTTTGTTTCTCGTCATGCCCAATTCTTAGAAACTGAATTTTTAGAAAATCAGAAGAGTGGGAGCGAAATAGAACTGGAAGAAATTCCAGAACCACAAGCTGCTACTGAAAGTTTGGTAGAACCAGAGGTTCAAGAAGAACAGAACATTCCCGCACCCCTCCGCAGGAGTAGTAGGCCGTCTCATCCGCCTGAGAGATACTACGGTTTTCTCATAAACGGGGATAGAGAGGATTGCATCATAGAAGATGATGAACCTACTGACTTCCGGCAGGCCATCCAGAGCGGCGACTCGGTACGATGGCTAGATGCAATGCGGACCGAAATGGAGTCCATGTACACCAACAAAGTATGGACTTTGGACTTTGCTCCAGATGGGGTAAAACCCATAGGATGCAAATGGATCTTCAAGAAAAAGATTGGTGTAGATGGACAGGTGGAAACCTATAAAGCTAGACTTGTTGCAAAGGGTTTTCGTCAAAGACCTGGTTTGGACTATGACGAAACTTTTTCTCCAGTGGCTATGCTCAAATCCATTCGTATCCTTCTTGCAATTGCTGCCTTCCATGATTATGAAATCTGGCAGATGGACGTAAAGACGGCTTTTCTGAATGGAAATTTAGAAGAGAGCGTCTATATGGATCAGCCAGAGGGTTTCAATCAGAGTGGGAGCAGCGGGAAAGTATGCAAGCTGCTTAAGTCCATTTATGGACTAAAGCAGGCATCGCGGAGTTGGAACATCTGTTTTGATGAGACAGTCAAAGAATATGACTTTATCAAAAATCCAGATGAACCATGCATATATAGTAAAGTTGTAGCCAGAAGTGTCGTATTCCTCGTCTTGTACGTGGATGACATTCTATTGATAGGAAATGACATTCCTATGCTACAATCTGTCAAAGGATTCTTGTCACACAGGTTCTCCATGAAAGACCTGGGTGATGCCTCTTACATTCTGGGGATCCGGATCTATCGTGATAGATCCAAGAGGATGTTGGGACTTTCGCAGTCCAGGTATATCGACACTGTACTGAAAAGATTCAGTATGGAAGATTCTAAGCGCGGTAATCTACCGGCTTGTCACGGAATCACCCTCTCCAAAGTGATGTCTCCCAAGACTGATTTGGAAAGGGAACGCATGTCTATTATACCCTACGCTTCTGCGGTAGGCTCTATAATGTATGCGATGTTGTGTACCAGACCAGATGTAGCTTACGCACTGAGCGTGGTAAGCCGGTATCAGTCAGACCCAGGGGAGAAACACTGGATAGCAGTAAAGAACATTCTCAAGTACCTGAGGAGGACTAAGGAGATGTTCTTGGTTTATGGCGGAAAAGACCTCAGGTTGGAGGCCTTTGCTGATTCCGGCTTCCAGAGTGATAAGGACGATTCCAAGTCCATGTCGGGTTATGTCTTTACCCTCAATGGAGGGGCGGTGTGCTGGAAGAGCTCCAAGCAGGACACCGTTGCTGACTCGACGATGGAAGCGGAGTATATAGCTGCTTGCGATGCCGCAAAAGAAGCAGTCTGGATGAAGAAGTTCCTAACAGAACTTCAGGTTGTTCCTACCATAGTTGATCCAATACCTCTGTATTGCGACAACAACGGAGCTATAGCTTTAGCGAAGGAACCAAGGTCCCATCAGAAGTCCAGACACATCTTGAGGCGGTATCACCTGATCAGGGAGATCATTGATCGTCAGGAGATCGAGGTTCGGAGAGTTGCTTCAGAAGAGAACATTGCTGATCCATTCACGAAGGCCCTTCCTCAGATTCAGTTCGAGAGGCTGCTCGAGATCATTGGTCTACGATATGCCAGTACATGGCCCTAGTGCAAGTGGGAGATTGTTAGTGTTTATGCCCTAGAAGGCCATTACTGTATCATACTAGCTTGTATATTACTTAATGGAAGCTTAGGATATTCACATGTATATAACAGTCTTGCTAAACATGGTAGTATGCTACTTGGTTTTTCTATCTTAATATGTGAGTGTACGTATTGATAGAGCTCTTAGGATCTTGCTTGTCTACCAGCGTTGTGATGGCAGTCACACTAGTGGGGGCTGGGTAGTCTACAAGCACATCCTTATTCAGGTCCCTGGTCGTTGGATTATCGAGACAGAGCATCGATACTCCGGAGTAGACTGGTGTGTACGCTTCTCATCCCAGTTGGGGAGATGGTCTGTCCCACAGCCGTCAGTACGTCGTACTGGAGATAGTATGCAGGTGCTCGTTAGGTTACGGGTACACCGGACAGGACTCACAGGGAACTGTTGGTTGGTTTGATACCAGTCGTCAGTGAACAGTTCCCAGGTGACATGAGTACAGCGTAGTCCGCAGACTTGACACTGCTACTTCGCCTCGAGTGTATCCCACTGTTCTTAGATTGCTACCCTACCACGGCTCAAAGGAGTCGTGCAAACAGGTAGCAGTTGGGTGCAGTCCCGAGCACTTGGAGGCAGTGGCGGTTAGACAGGATTCGTCCCTCCCGGTATTGGGAGTAGATATCGTGCTGTGTCAGAGAGCCATTACGCAAAGTCCCTGGCCAGGGCAAGCGAGATTTGCTGGTAGGTTCCAGTAGTTTCTCAGGGTGTAATGGGCTTCCCTCCGACACGACTTATACCGCTATTAGGGGACTGACACTTGCCGCCCCCCTAGGCCCGATATGCGATAGTCTTGGACGAACGGACCGGACTGTATGGAGATTGTCACATCAGACTCAGTAGGAGTTCGGATGGGTTTTCTCATCGGCCTTCTTATCGACAACTACCTGGGGACCGTTACGTACAGCTAGTGCCGCTTGCGGTCTGTGGTTAAACCCACTGCCAGCGTAGTAGTCGAGTCTCTAGAGTCCCACACAGAGAGTTTCCTACTCCAGGCGAAACGATATAGAGGTTGCATGGTTTTGCGACAAAGGGTTCGGACGCATACGTGCGTTTACGCGCGTACGACTTTCGGACAGTTTTTACCAGTCGGCTTTGGTTTAAGCCAGTTACTGGTATCCGGTTATTGGATTTTTACAGTCTAAAGTTTTTCCGTATTTTTGCGGATCGGAGGGGCGTTCTCGTAATTGTTCGAGAAGCTTCTAGAAGATGGTGACTAAGGAGGGTTATGTGTCATATTCATTGAATGAGTTTATGAGTCATGGTGGTGATTCATTCATTTCATTAATGCACATTTATTGCTTAATGACTCATGCTAATGAATCACCACTAGATATTTTATGAAGCATGATTAATCATCACTCTTTATTCTTTTCTTATTATTAGAAAATGCTTCATATATGATATGATACTCATAAACTTATATCATAATATTATTCACATTCTCTCTCCTCAAGCTCTCTCTCTTCAAAAGACTAATCCTCACCCTCATGTGTTGAGATTTAGGATTAGTTAGACTAATCAATCCATAACCATCACTCTATTTCATCTATCTTCTTTGATTAGCAATCCAAGAAGGTTAGTTGCCTCAAGTTTAGAGGTTTAGCTTGGAGTTTTGCTCTCGGGTGGATCGTCTACTACCTAGAGAAGGCCGAGGAGAACAAGGAGATCGTAAAGACGAAGGACTAGTTTCGATAGGTATAATCCCTAAGCATAGTAGTTTAGAACAACTATATGTTTGGTTAGTTATCGTTTAGCTTCGATTTAAGCGGTTAGTCGATGTTCGTTCTTTAAACATGATCGTTTTTGAAAATTCCGCCTCCCCACAAGTACTGGGGTGAAGTACATCGACTTACAGTTCTACATCAAACTACAGTTCTTTAGTATACGGAACACACACAAGAGGAAGAGTTCAGAAATGAACGGATCCTTCTTGAGGTATTGTAGACTAGGTCATATCAATGTGACCCGACTAGCTAAGTTGCACAAAGATGCATATTTAAATCTGTTTGAATTTACATCTTGTGAAAACTTGCCGGTCATGTCACAAAGATAAGATGACCACAGCTCTGTTTATTGGAAGCAGAGAAAGAGTTAGTGAACTCTTGGGACTGATACATGATGATGTATGTAAGGTCCCCTGTCTACACATGCCAGGACCGATTCTTTGTACTTCATTACATTCTATGATGATCTCTCAAGATTCAGCCATATGTTCCTGTTGAAACACAAGTCCGAACCTTTTGAGATATTCACAGAATATAAGTTAGAAGTAGAGAACCAATACGGGTATAAGTATTATATCCTTTGATGGGATCAAGGAGGAGAATACTTGAGCACGGAAATCCTGAACTATTCTAAAGAAGAATGAGATTCTCTCTCAGCATTACTCCTCCGTGTACACCATAGCACGATGGTATATCGGGGCGGAGCAATAGCACCCTATGTGATATGGTGTACTCTATAATGAGTACTACTGAGTTTCCTGTTTTCCATTTGGGAGTTATGCACTTGAGAAGCTGCATACCTATTGAATAGGGTTCAAATCAAATCAGTTGCCTACCACTTCATATGTGATATGGAAAGGGAAGAGCCCATATCTTAAGATAGTTAAGATTTGGGGTTGTCCGACCTATGTCTAAAAAGCAAAATCCGGACAAGCTCGAGGCAAGGTCTGTTATGTAGAACTGGAAATATTTCAGCTATACAAACTGCAGCTAATGATTTGGTAGAACCAAAGGATTCAGTAGATTCCAACGAACCTCAGCCTCTCCGCCGATCAAGTAGGGTTCCTCACCCACCTGAGAGATACTTCTGTTTCTCTATGACAGTAGGAGCGAGGATTGCATCATGAGATGATGACCCAACTAGTTTCGAGCTGGCCATCAGGAGTGGGACTTTGTAAGAATGACTGGATGCTTATCGATCTGAGATGGAATCCTTATACACCAACAAAGTATGGACTTTGGTTGCTATATCTGAAGGGTTAAATCCCCATTAGGAGCAAGTATATCTTGAGAAGATTACTTGGTGTAGATGGAAAAGTTGAGACTTTCAAAGCTAGACTTGTTAAAGGTTTTTCGTCATCGACCAGGCGTGGATAATGATGAAGCCTTTTTCCAGTGGCTATGCTTAAGTCCATCCAGATCCTACTTGCCACGGCTACATATCATGACTACGATATCTGGCGGTTGGGTGCCATGACTGCTTTTCTAAATGATGTTTTAGAAGAGAACGTCTATAAGTACACAGCCAGAGGGCTTCGTAAATAGTGGGAGCAGCGGAAACGTGTGCAGGATGTTTTATGTGATGAAGCAGGCATCGCGGAGTTGGAACATATGTTTTGATGAGTTAGTCAAATAGTTTGACATCATCAAAATGGTAGATGAACCTTGTATATACAAAAAGGTAGTAGGGAGTATGGTTGTGATCCTCATAGAGTACGTGGATGACATACTCTTGATAAGAAAGGAGTTTCCTATGGTACGCTCGGTCAATCTCCGCTTATCACAATGATTCTCCATATAGGATCAAAGTGATACCTACTAAATCCTGGGTTTTGGATCTATGAGATAGATCTAATTGGATATTAGGATACTCACTAGTTGTAGTGAGATGGTATTAATTGATCCTGGGGAGAATCACTGGAAAGGTTCCAGGGTGATAAGGACGACTGAATGTCAATCACAGGCATTTTCTTTACCCTCAGTAAAGGGACGGTATGTTGGAAGAGTTCCAAGCTAGATACCGTGGCATACTAGACGATTAAAGACAAGATGCATCGTTACCAAAGATGCTACCAAAGAGGCTGTCTGGGTGTATATTAGTTCATGAGATGAACTTAGTTCCTCCCATTGTGTGACAATGGAGTTGTGGCTTATGCCAAGGAACGTCCGTCCCATCAGTGATCCAGACATATTCTAAGCCAGTGTCACCTCATCATGGAGATGGTTGATCTCCAGGGGATCGAGGTTAGGAGAGCAGACTCAGAGGACAACATGGCGGATCCACTCACAAAGGCCTTTTCCCAGAAAGAGACTTTTATGGGATGGTTGAGTATGAGATACTGCAACCACTGCTATCAGATGGCCCTAGTGCAAGTGGGAGATTGTTAGTTATATGTATGCCCTAGAGGCCATTACTGTACATAGGATGTATATTGTAGTGGATGCTGGGACATATATAGGGAGGACTTTCTTGCTCGACATGATAATATGCTATCTGGTTGCTCTTTATCTTAACGTGTATACTGATTGTCTCTCTGTTACATGTTGGTAAAGCCCTTAGGATGTGTACTTGACTACCTGGATTATGATGCGGATCATACTAGTGGGGACATGGTAGTCCATAAGTACATCCTTCAAGGTCCCCAGTCGAGGGTGTATCGAGACGGGGCATCGATATGCCAGAGTAGACTAGCGTATACCTTCTCGACCCATACAGATGGGCGATGGATGATCCCATATCCATTGGTGTTTGACATCAGAGATGATATACGGGTGCTCAGTGGAGACTGGGTACACTGGACGGACTCGCCGAGAACTCCCAGATGGTATTATACCTTACGTCAGATGGCAGTTCTCTGGTGACACTGGTACAGGTTAATCTGTAGACCCGAGATCGTCATAGAGTCTTGTGTGGTTCCCACTGTGCTTTGATTTCCACCTTACCACGTCCAAGAGGGCGTGCAAAACGGCGGCTTTTGGGTACAGTCCCGAATCACATAGAGAAAATGAGCGATAGGAGGGGATTCGTCTCTCCCGGTATAGGGAGTTGATGTTGTACTGTGTTCGATTGGCTATAACCGGAAATCCCTGGCCAGGGTTGCTGAGATTTACTGGTAAGTGTTACCAGTAGTTTCTCGAACTGTTATAGACCTCATATCGACACGACTTATCGAGCTACTGGGGTCTGACGTTTACCATCCCTAGGCAAGATATGTGACATATCAGACGATTAGACCGGACTGTACGGTAAGTGTTACTGGTTGGATTCACAGGAGTGTGAGCGGGCTTGCTCGTCGATCTTCTGATCGCTCAATACCCGGGTGGCCGTTACGTTTAGCAGACCGCTTACGGCTTGTGGGTGTTTGATATGATCATCACCTGCTACCGGCGTATTGACGAGTCTTTAGAGTCCTACACAGAGGTTTCCTGGCTCAAGAGAAACGAAATAGGAGCGCATATGAGATATGTGCGGGACCGAGAATAATGCGTGTATGTGATACCGTATTCTATTCTCGCGATGAATGTATCGATTGGTTGTATGCGATATAACCTAGTTATCGAATCAAGGATTGATTCGATAAGCCGATACATTGGATATTGGTCGGTCATATGCGATATGACCGGATCGTTAAATCAAGTGTTGATTTAATGATTTAATGTATAATTATATATTTGATATATTACTTTGCATTAGCTAGTATTGGTTCACTTAAAATAGATTTTCTCACTTGATGTGCACATTGTATATGTGATATATTTTTGTGCACTTGATTGTATCATGTTTGATGATACATGCAAGCTTGGGTGTAGGTTTACTTTAAACCATGTTTAAGTGAATGGTTAGGGTTTTGTTATCTTTTCTTAACTATTTATTTTACTTATTTAGTTTAGGGAAAGAAAAGAAATGGTTGCTTCTTTTATTTGTTTCTTTGAAGCTTCAAGAAGCTTTGACCATTCTTGTTTCTTTCCTAAACCTAACCATTCACCTAACCTTAGTTTATTCTCTACACTTAACCATGGTTGCTAAAATGATAAGAATGACTTTATTTCCATTTATTCATTATTCTTATCATATTCTTTTTCTTCTTCTTCTTCCTCTTCAAGAAGAAGAAACCATTGTAGCTTCAATGGTGCCTTGAGAAAAAGAGTGAGAAATCCAAATCTAAAGTGAACCCATTTCCTATTTTTTCATCCTCTACCACTTGCCATGTAGTATAGGGTGTTTTCTTCACAAGTTTCATGACTTGGTGAATTTGGAGCTTGATCTTGAGTTGCCTCGACGTAGATCATCTTCGGCATCGAAGTCGACGACCTAGCCCGATCATTTCTCCGACGAAACCATCGCTAGAGTCCAGGATCCGATGATCACAGCGGAGGGACATCATCATGGAGCTAAGGAAGTGGAAGACCGGATCTACAAAGGTTGTATTTCCGTTCACTTAGCAATAAAGTTGTTTATTTGCAAGTTTCGCCTTTGATTCTAGTTAACGATCTAGCATTAGGGTTTCTCGGCACCGGAAATTTTTGAATTTGGCATGGTTGATGCCCTGTGAGACCTCATTGGTGTGCCTAGGAACCCTACAAACTCGAGACCCCGACGAGGGGCGGTGGTCGGTCTCACAAGCCGCTAGTGTCAGTTGGTTCACCTAAGATGTATACAGGTTCTCATTGGGTTATGAGTACACCGGACAGGACTCGCCGGGAACATGCTAGTTGGTCTTATACCAGACGTCAGATAGCAGTTCCCTGGTGACATGTGTACAGGTTAGTTCATCGACCTGAGATCATCATTTGTCTCGTGTGAGTTCCCACTGTACTTTGATTACTACCCTACCACGGCTTAAAGGAGTCGTGCAAATAGGTTTTAGTTGGGTACAGTCCCGAGCCACATGGAGGCAGCGAGCGGATCGGCAGGGGATTCGTCTCTCCCGGTATTGGGGGTGAGATCGCGCTGTGTCTAGGAGAGCCATTACACAAAGCCCTCGGCCGAGGCAGGAGATTTACTGGTAGGTATTCCAGTAGTATCTCAGGGTGTTCTGGGCTACACTCCGACACGACTTGTACCGCTTTTGGGGGTCTGACTTTTACCAACCCCCTAGGCCCGCCATGCGATACGCATAGACGAACGGGCCGGACTGTACGGATATTGTCACTGACAGGCTCAGTGGGGTGTCAGGATGAGTTTGCTCATCGACCTCCCTTTTGGTCAATAATTGGTAGCCCGTTACGTACGGCTAATACCTCTGACGTGCTAGTGGTTAAATCCATAGCCAAAGTATTGACGAGTCTTTAGAATCCCCCACAGACAGTTTCTCAAGTTTCGAGCGAAACGTTGTAGAGGCCGTATGATATATGGCAGGATTCGATCTTATTCGTGCGGTATTGCACGGATCATGATCGGACGCATCATAATAGTGGGCTTTGGTTTAAGCCGGATCCTAGTATTAGATTTGTTGGATTACTTTTGTCTCATCGCATTCGCATTCAGTCGGAATGCGAATGCAGGTATGTATATATTGGTGAGGGGTATCCTTGTGATCCGTCACAAGTTTACTTTAGATGTTGCCGGATTTTCTTTGTTATGGAAAACATTTGGATTAATGTTTGCTTATGGAAATAATGAGCTAGAAATCATCATGACAATGCATTAATGTGACATGGACTTGTATCATGAGTCATGGTCTCTTTTTTAGCAAATGTGTCACATTAATGGATTGATTAGTGAAGATATGAGAGGAAGAGAGAGAGGGGCTGCCATGGGCATATGGTTAGCTCTCATATTATTTTTCAAGACACTCTCTCATTCTATGATAACATCACAAGATAAGAAAAAGAAAAGAGAGCCTCCTCCTTCTTCTTCTTCCTCTAGCTCATTAACTCCATTAATGGTGTAAGTCGATGTAGTACACCCCAGTACTTATGGGGAGGCGGAATTTTCAAAAACAATCAAGTTTAAACAACGAACATCGACTAACCGCTTGAATCGAAACTAAACTATAAATAACCGTATCTTATGAGTTTCTTTTCACAAGTGATTAGGGATTATACCTAATGAAACCGGTCCTTCTTCTTTACGTCCTCCTTTGTTCTCCTCGACCTTCTCTAGGTAGTAGACGATCCACCCGAGAGCGAAACTCCAAGCTAAACCTCTAACTTGAGGTAACTAATCAACTTTGATTGCTAATCAAAGATGAAAGGATGATGTAGAGTGAGGGTTATGGATTGTTTAGTCTAACTAATCCTTTGATCTCAACACATGAGGATTAAGGATTAGGGTTTGAAGATGAGAGCTTGAGGAGAGAGAATGTGAGATAAGATAATGAGAGAAGAGAGAGAGTGTATCATAATATTATGAAGCATTCTTATTTTAGAATAATCAATAAAGAAAATGAATAAGCATGCTTCATAAAATATCTTGTGGTGATTCATTAGCATGAGTCATTAAGCAATAAATGTGCATTAATGAAGTGAATGAATCACCACCATGACTCACTCTCTTATCCAAAAGAAACCTCCTTAGTCACATCTTCTAGAAGCTTCTCGAGTAATTACGAGAACGCCCCTCCGATCCGTAAAAATACGGAAAAACTTTAGACTGTAAAAATCCAATAACCGGATACCAGTAACTGGCTTAAACCAAAGCCGACTGGTAAAAACTGTTCGAAAGTCGTACGCGCGTAAACGCACGTATGCGTCCGAACCCTTTGTCGCAAAACCATGCAACCTCTATATCGTTTCGCCTGGAGTAGGAAACTCTCTGTGTGGGACTCTAGAGACTCGACTACTACGCTGGCAGTGGGTTTAACCACAGACCGCAAGCGGCACTAGCTGTACGTAACGGTCCCCAGGTAGTTGTCGATAAGAAGGCCGATGAGTAAACCCATCCGAACTCCTACTGAGTTTGATGTGACAATCTCCATACAGTCCGGTCCGTTCGTCCAAGACTATCGCATATCGGGCCTAGGGGGGCGGCAAGCGTCAGTCCCCTAATAGCGGTATAAGTCGTGTCGGAGTAAAGCCCATTACACCCTGAGAAACTACTGGAACCTACCAGCAAATCTCGCTTGCCCTGGCCAGGGACTTTGCGTAATGGCTCTCTGACACAGCACGATATCTACTCCCAATACCGGGAGGGACGAATCCTGTCTAACCGCCACTGCCTCCAAGTGCTCGGGACTGCACCCAACTGCCACCTGTTTGCACGACTCCTTTGAGCCGTGGTAGGGTAGCAATCTAAGAACAGTGGGACACACTCGAGGCGAAGTAGCAGTGTCAAGTCTGCGGACTACGCTGTACTCATGTCACCTGGGAACTGTTTACTGACGACTGGTATCAAACCAACCAACAGTTCCCTGTGAGTCCTGTCCGGTGTACCCGTAACCTAACGAGCACCTGTATACTATCTCCAGTACGACGTACTGACGGCTGTGGGACAGACCATCTCCCCAACTGGGATGAGAAGCGTACACACCAGTCTACTCCGGAGTATCGATGCTCTGTCTCGATAATCCAACGACCGGGGACCTGAATAAGGATGTGCTTGTAGACTACCCAGCCCCCACTAGTGTGACTGCCATCACAACGCTGGTAGACAAGCAAGATCCTAAGAGCTCTATCAATACGTACACTCACATATTAAGATAGAAAAACCAAGTAGCATACTACCATGTTTAGCAAGACTGTTATATACATGTGAATATCCCAAGCTTCCATTAAGTAATATACAAGCTAGTATGATACAGTAATGGCCTTCTAGGGCATAAACACTAACAATCTCCCACTTGCACTAGGGCCATGTACTGGCATATCGCAGACCAATGATCTCGAGTAGCCTCTCGAACTGAATCTGAGGAAGGGCCTTCGTGAATGGATCAGCAATGTTCTCTTCTGAAGCAACTCTCCGAACCTCGATCTCCTGACGATCAATGATCTCCCTGATCAGGTGATACCGCCTCAAGATGTGTTTGGACTTCTGATGGGACCTTGGTTCCTTCGCTAAAGCTATAGCTCCGTTGTTGTCGCAATACAGAGGTATTGGATCAACTATGGTAGGAACCACCTGAAGTTCTGTTAGGAACTTCTTCATCCAGACTGCTTCTTTTGCGGCATCGCAAGCAGCTATATACTCCGCTTCCATCGTCGAGTCAGCAACGGTGTCCTGCTTGGAGCTCTTCCAGCACACCGCCCCTCCATTGAGGGTAAAGACATAACCCGACATGGACTTGGAATCGTCCTTATCACTCTGGAAGCCGGAATCAGCAAAGGCCTCCAACCTGAGGTCTTTTCCGTCGTAAACCAAGAACATCTCCTTAGTCCTCCTCAGGTACTTGAGAATGTTCTTTACTGCTATCCAGTGTTTCTCCCCTGGGTCTGACTGATACCGGCTTACCACGCTTAGTGCGTAAGCTACATCTGGTCTGGTACACAACATCGCATACATTATAGAGCCTACCGCAGAAGCGTAGGGTATAATAGACATGCGTTCCCTTTCCAAATCAGTCTTGGGAGACATCTCTTTGGAGAGGGTGATTCCGTGACAAGCCGGTAGATTACCACGTTTAGAATCTTCCATACTGAATCTTTTCAGTACAGTGTCGATATACCTGGACTGCGAAAGTCCCAACATCCTCTTGGATCTATCACGATAGATCTGGATCCCCAGAATGTAAGAGGCATCACCCAGGTCTTTCATGGAGAACTTGTGTGACAAGAATCCTTTGACAGATTGTAGCATAGGAATGTCATTTCCTATCAATAGAATGTCATCCACGTACAAGACGAGGAATACGACACTTCTGGCCACAACTTTACTATATATGCACGGTTCATCTGGATTTTTGATAAAGTCATATTCTTTGACTGTCTCATCAAAACAGATGTTCCAACTCCGCGATGCCTGCTTTAGTCCGTAAATAGACTTAAGCAGCTTGCATACTTTCCCGCTGCTCCCACTCTGATTGAAACCCTCTGGCTGATCCATATAGACGCTCTCTTCTAAATTTCCATTCAGAAAAGCCGTCTTTACGTCCATCTGCCAGATTTCATAATCATGGAAGGCAGCAATAGCAAGAAGGACCCGAATGGATTTGAGCATAGCCACTGGAGAAAAAGTTTCGTCATAGTCCAAACCAGGTCTTTGACGAAAACCCTTTGCAACAAGTCTAGCCTTATAGGTTTCCACCTGTCCATCTACACCAATCTTTTTCTTGAAGATCCATTTGCATCCTATGGGTTTTACCCCATCTGGAGCAAAGTCCAAAGTCCATACTTTGTTGGTGTACATGGACTCCATTTCGGTCCGCATTGCATCTAGCCATCGTACCGAGTCGCCGCTCTGGATGGCTTGCTGGAAGTCAGTAGGTTCATCATCATCTATGATGCAATCCTCTCTATCCCCGTCTATGAGAAAACCGTAGTATCTCTCAGGCGGACGAGACGGCCTACTACTCCTGCGGAGGGGTGCGGGAATGTTCTGTTCTTCTTGAACCTCTGGTTCTACCAAACTTTCAGTAGCAGTTTGTGGTTCTGGAATTTCTTCCAGTTCTATTTCGCTCCCACATATTTCCTTTTCTAAAAACTGATTTTCCAGAAAATGGGCATTACGAGAAACAAAAACCTTTTGTTCCTCTGCGTAATAGAAATAATATCCCTTGGAGTTCTTTGGATATCCCACAAACAAACATTTTACTGATCGTGCCTCGAGCTTGTCCACATGCTGCTTTTTAACAAAAGCTGGACATCCCCAAATCTTCATATGCTGAAGATGGGGTTTCTTCCCAGTCCACATCTGATATGGAGTGGTAGGCACAGTCTTGGTTGGAGCCCTGTTCAGAAGATATGCCGCTGATTCTAGCGCATAACCCCAGAAAGATCGCGGTAACTCAGCATTACTCATCATGGATCGTACCATATCCAATAGGGTTCGATTCCGTCTCTCCGATACACCGTTATGCTGTGGAGTGTACGGAGGAGTAAGCTGAGAGAGAATTCCTTTCTCTTTTAGGTAACCTAGGAACTCGGCACTCAAGTATTCACCACCTCGATCAGATCTAAGTGTCTTTATACTTTTGCCGGTTTGGTTTTCTACTTCATTCTTATACTCTTGGAATTTCTCAAAAGCCTCGGATTTATGTTTCATCAGATAAATGAATCCGTATCTTGAGTAATCATCCGTGAAAGTAATGAAATAGGAAAAACCACCTCTCGCATGTGTAGACATTGGACCGCATACATCACTGTGTATGAGTCCTAAGAGCTCGCTCGCTCTTACTCCTTGTCCAGTGAATGGAGTCTTTGTCATCTTTCCTTTGAGACAAGATTGACAAGTGTCATAAGTTTGATATTCGAACGTGTCCAAATATCCTTCTCTATGCAACTTAGTCAACCTTCTCTCATTGATGTGACCCAGTCTACAATGCCATAAGAAAGCTTTATTTAAATCTGGAGACTTTCTTTTTAGTGTGTTCTGGACATTGAAAATTTGGAGTTGGTTTAACACATATATGCCGTTATTTAGAGTACCGGACCCAATCAAACCATGATTAAGGTGGATGTTGACAACATCTTTTACAAACGTGAAATCATAACCTTTATTTGATAACAAGGAAACTGATATGATATTACACGTTAAGCTGGGTACAAAATAACAGTTATGTAAAACCAAAATGTGTCCACTCGTCAATCCTAGGTGATAATCCCCGACGGACGCAGCTCCCATGCTAGCTCCGTTAGCAACCCTGAGGATTATATCACCTTCCTTCAGCACTCTACGATTTCTCAGTGCCTGCAATGAATTGCAAATATGAGATCCTGATCCGGTATCCAATACCCAGGAAGTAGAGTTGATCGACAGACAATTCTCAATTACAAACACACCTGAAGTCGAAGCCACAGCTTGCTTCGGTTCCTGGTTCTTGGCGTTCCACGCCTTGCAATCCTTCTTCCAGTGCCCTTTCCTGTGACAATGGAAGCACTCATCCTGACCAACTATCGGTACTGCTTTCTTTTTCTTTCCCTTCCCTCCCACCTTACTAACACCTCCTCTAGGTCTGGGTGCGGCCTTCTTCTTCCTTCCTTTGGCCCTAACCTTGGACCCGGAAGAAGATGAACCGCCAACAAACATAGCGGGTGTTTCCCTTGCCTTCTGCAAGGTGCCCTCTGCACTCCTTAACATGTTCAGGAGTTCCGCAAGTTCAACTTCTTTTCCTTGAAGATTGAAGTTGAGGATAAACTGGGCGTAGGTGGGAGGAAGGGACTGGAGAACAAGGTCTGTATAGAGCTCATTATCCAAAGTCGTCCCAAGGTCTGCGAGCTCTTCTATATAGCCAATCATCTGTAGGACATGTTCACCTACCGATGACCCGACAGCCAACCTCGCTCGAAACAATTTCTTTGAGGTCTCGTATCTTGCTATACGAGATTGCTCTCCATAAAGTTCCTTTGTATGGAGAAATATGCCATCTAGAGACATATCCTCGTGCCTCCTCTGATGTTCATTGTTCATCGAGGCAAGCACGATGCACTTGGCTCTCGCGCAATCTAAATCCCAGGTTTTGCGGATTTCCTTATCCGCATTGCTGGATTTGGGACCAGGGACAGCAGGTGCCGTAGCGGTGAGGATGTACCCCAATTTGTCGTAGGTCAAGGCCATCTTGACATTCCGCAGCCAATCTTTATAGTTTGGCCCCGTCAGTATATTTTTCTCTAAAAGTAACTTAAGTCCAGTCATTTTCAGGGTCGCTGCAATTAGGAGAGAGAGAAGAAAACTCTTTAGCATGATGCTCTTGCAAGTTTAGAGTGGTTTTTAGTTTATCTAAACTGGATGGCTCCCACTGTTTCTCGAATCCTTCCTCAAACCATAAAAGAAGAATTAGCCAAGACTATTCTCACCGTACAATACTTGCTTAACCGTTCAGCCAGGCCGGTGTCGATACTTCGAGGGAGGTTTTCCAACGCTTTCGCGAAGTTCCTTAATTAAGTAACCTCTTTTCTCTGGGGGCGTAACCCCGCTGACACTTTTCTGGACACCTACTAGGTTTATAGCATTGATCGTTAAGTGACGAATATCCTGATAAGTAGCATATACTCACAGTAGGATCGGGATCCAAATATCATCGTCTGATAATGTTGTAGGAATGCTACCAACATTCATCAAACTCAAAATGGTATGCATCTCTTTGCAAATTTCAGTTTCTTTAGAAATTCCCGATATTAGTTTTTGCCCCATGCTCTTATGACCTTGGCTTTGGTCAAAATGTCATAAGTCACATGTCAAGTTCTACCCGTCATTATCTTGTCAATTTGAACCCATCCGTATATACCCCTGACTTTGGTCAAATGGTAATACGACTGTCCCAAACCAACTCATCTATCTTATGCAACAAATGAAAACCCAGTAGCTACCAAACACTATGCCTTGACTTTGGCCAAAATGCATAGCTTGAATACTACTGAATACCCAAATGAAATGACGGAGGGCTACGACTGGTTTTGGCGAAACCGTGAACGTAGTGAACTTGATATAACCGAAGGAACCTGATAGCTTTTAAAAGGAGTGGTTAAATCTCCGCATTTAAAAAATATCTGTTTTAAAAATAACCGAGTGGTTTCTTTTAAATTGTTCCAACGATTTAAACTTTGGTTTGTTTTACTTTGCATTATAGATAATGCGTCCCATCATTAACCTATCATTGCAGAAAACAACGAAAATACAACGTCCTCTTATGCCATCCGCATTCGCCACGGGGTCCCGTCATCACCCGTTAGGTTACTTAACTAACGACAGAGCGGGGGCTGGGCTAGCGCGGGTGTAAAACATAAGTGGCGTCTAAATAGCTATCATAATATAGATATTTTACATTCGTCTGACGCAATGATATTCATTCCAGAACACAGATAAACAATATTGGATTTGCAAGCAATCTGTATTTCTTTTGAGCCTGCAAGAAAAGACAGATTACACAGTTGTGATGAATAGCCGTTACCCCACCCTCGACCCCTACGGGTACGGCAAACTACCCACCCGGCAGTCTGTGTACCCCACCTTGGGTCAGTCCTAGGAGCAAAAACAGTAAAATGAAATAATACAACGGTGGCTACAACCGCAACCTGGAAGTGCCCCGCGAAAATAATATTACAACAAATTACATTTACAACAAATGAATTAAACGATAACCCATTGCGAACCCCGGCTATACACCACAACAGTCCAATACAGTTTATATGCACAAACAGATATTACCATTTCAGAAATGTGCAACCCCCTGCCAACCGACATACTAGCAGTTGGGGGAGGTTTACGAACACATTAAACAATCACAGATATAATCCAATACGCAAATACTGTACAATTCGATCGAATAAACAACTTCAATATTGCTCCAAAATCTGCTCTGTTAAACAGTAACCTGAGCAATAATTAAATATACCAGAAAACCCCAAATGTCACAGGGGACCCACACAAGAAAGACGAGTCCATGACTCGGCCAAAGCGCCGCGGAAGGGCGGCGGATCCCACCGATCTGCCGCGCTTTCGCGGCCGAGTTGCCGATTCATGGGCTCGAATTTCTTGGGTGTTCTCCTGGACTCCTTTATAGCTCTCTGAACACACCTGAAAAATTTTCTGACATCGTTTTAAATTCGACAGAAACTAGTATTTTTTAGGGTTTTCCGGTTTCGTTTTTCCGTTCGAAATTCGTACAAATTTGCAACTAGGTTATTTATTGTTTAGCGAGGCTCTGATACCACTGTAAGTCGATGTAGTACACCCCAGTACTTATGGGGAGGCGGAATTTTCAAAAACAATCAAGTTTAAACAACGAACATCGACTAACCGCTTGAATCGAAGCTAAACTATAAATAACCGTATCTTATGAGTTTCTTTTCACAAGTGATTAGGGATTATACCTAATGAAACCGGTCCTTCTTCTTTACGTCCTCCTTTGTTCTCCTCGACCTTCTCTAGGTAGTAGACGATCCACCCGAGAGCGAAACTCCAAGCTAAACCTCTAACTTGAGGTAACTAATCAACTTTGATTGCTAATCAAAGATGAAAGGATGATGTAGAGTGAGGGTTATGGATTGTTTAGTCTAACTAATCCTTTGATCTCAACACATGAGGATTAAGGATTAGGGTTTGAAGATGAGAGCTTGAGGAGAGAGAATGTGAGATAAGATAATGAGAGAAGAGAGAGAGTGTATCATAATATTATGAAGCATTCTTATTTTAGAATAATCAATAAAGAAAATGAATAAGCATGCTTCATAAAATATCTTGTGGTGATTCATTAGCATGAGTCATTAAGCAATAAATGTGCATTAATGAAGTGAATGAATCACCACCATGACTCACTCTCTTATCCAAAAGAAACCTCCTTAGTCACATCTTCTAGAAGCTTCTCGAGTAATTACGAGAACGCCCCTCCGATCCGTAAAAATACGGAAAAACTTTAGACTGTAAAAATCCAATAACCGGATACCAGTAACTGGCTTAAACCAAAGCCGACTGGTAAAAACTGTTCGAAAGTCGTACGCGCGTAAACGCACGTATGCGTCCGAACCCTTTGTCGCAAAACCATGCAACCTCTATATCGTTTCGCCTGGAGTAGGAAACTCTCTGTGTGGGACTCTAGAGACTCGACTACTACGCTGGCAGTGGGTTTAACCACAGACCGCAAGCGGCACTAGCTGTACGTAACGGTCCCCAGGTAGTTGTCGATAAGAAGGCCGATGAGTAAACCCATCCGAACTCCTACTGAGTTTGATGTGACAATCTCCATACAGTCCGGTCCGTTCGTCCAAGACTATCGCATATCGGGCCTAGGGGGGCGGCAAGCGTCAGTCCCCTAATAGCGGTATAAGTCGTGTCGGAGTAAAGCCCATTACACCCTGAGAAACTACTGGAACCTACCAGCAAATCTCGCTTGCCCTGGCCAGGGACTTTGCGTAATGGCTCTCTGACACAGCACGATATCTACTCCCAATACCGGGAGGGACGAATCCTGTCTAACCGCCACTGCCTCCAAGTGCTCGGGACTGCACCCAACTGCCACCTGTTTGCACGACTCCTTTGAGCCGTGGTAGGGTAGCAATCTAAGAACAGTGGGACACACTCGAGGCGAAGTAGCAGTGTCAAGTCTGCGGACTACGCTGTACTCATGTCACCTGGGAACTGTTTACTGACGACTGGTATCAAACCAACCAACAGTTCCCTGTGAGTCCTGTCCGGTGTACCCGTAACCTAACGAGCACCTGTATACTATCTCCAGTACGACGTACTGACGGCTGTGGGACAGACCATCTCCCCAACTGGGATGAGAAGCGTACACACCAGTCTACTCCGGAGTATCGATGCTCTGTCTCGATAATCCAACGACCGGGGACCTGAATAAGGATGTGCTTGTAGACTACCCAGCCCCCACTAGTGTGACTGCCATCACAACGCTGGTAGACAAGCAAGATCCTAAGAGCTCTATCAATACGTACACTCACATATTAAGATAGAAAAACCAAGTAGCATACTACCATGTTTAGCAAGACTGTTATATACATGTGAATATCCCAAGCTTCCATTAAGTAATATACAAGCTAGTATGATACAGTAATGGCCTTCTAGGGCATAAACACTAACAAATGGCAACACCTTCAACCTCCATCCAAGCAATGGATGCAAGAGGCAAAGTGATCACAAACATTCTCTACAACACCTTGGACGCGTCGGCTAGCACACTTCGCGTCCGAGTTGCTTCGGATGAAGCAGGAGCCCGTAAAAAGAATCGATGATGTGGTGCCCTTTCCGACGAGGAGATCGAGACCGGAGATTCCGCGAGGAGATCGGGATGGTGGCCGAAGACCGAAGGACACGGATCGATCAGTATAGCTCTCTACCCTTTCTCTAGTTAGCTAGTAGTAGGTTAATGGTTCGATCCGGGTTTTAAGCATACGATAGCGCCGGTTTTCAAGTTAAGAAAAATTTTCGTTTCCGCATTTTGGCCTCGGAAAGACGGCCGAGGCGCTACCGTACTCCTACATGGTATCAGAGCCACGCCATTAACCTTTACTAGCTTGCTCTAACGTGTTTTGAACTTCGATCGAACGAAAATTCCAAAAACCACAGTTTCAAATATGCAGTTTCTGTCGAAATTTTTATGTGGTCAAAAAATTATTTGGTGCATTGCAGAAAATCAGGCAGGGTTTTTAGACAACACTGAAGAAAAATAGTTGCATGATGTCACTGTATCGCCGCGGAACCGCGGCAGTAACCCTCTTTTGGCCGCGGTTCCGCCGCCTAACAGTAACATCCCTGGACCATTTTTCCTACAGTGATTCCTGACTTGAAAAGGTAGTTTCTGGTTATTTTATTTTGGGCCCAGATTTATTTGAGTACTGGGTATTGTGCTTGGGGCCCACTTCAGGAATTTTTGTCGATCGAGAATTTTAAACATGTTAGTTCACAGTATTTACATTATATCTGCGACCGTGAATGTCAGTTGATCGGTAAATCCTGTCTAATTGCTATAGTTCTTTTAGACGGATTTGCGAACGTGACATTCACGTTGATGTTCTGTGTTGTGCTGTGATGTTGCGGATTTGTCGTGGTGGATAGCCTGGATGTAATAGTAGTACAGTATGGTTGTATATGTACATTTGATATTGCGGGGAGAGCGTCCGACATGTGGACTGCCGTCACTGCCTGTTTGTATATTATTCTTTAGGGGGCACGACCGGGCTGAGGTCGATGTACTCGTTGTATGTATATTTTACTTTCTGTACTAGGATTACCCCAAGATGGGGTGCACGGATAGCCGGGTTCTAGATGTAAGTCTACGCTAGCGCCCCGGCAGTCTACAGACGCCAAATGCGGAACAAAACTTTTTAACTGGCGCTATCGTATACTTTAACCCGGATCTGCCATTATTGCTAAACTAACAAACTGTAAAGAGTGTAGGAAGATTGTACCGAACGATCCGAGTCCTTCGTTCTTCAACCATCATCCCACGCTCCGTTGCGGCTACTCCGATCTCGTCGATCTCCGATGTCCTCGTCGAAGTGGCACCACATGATCGGTTCTTTAAACGGGCTCCCGCCTCTGACTCGAGGCAACTCGATCGTCAAGTTTGCTAAAAGAGACGACCAAGATTGATGTAGAGAATGAGTAGATGACTTTGTCTCACTTCGTCCAAAACCGTGGACGATCGGTTAATGAAGTTGCCGTGGAAATCGGGTGATGGAATGAAATGAACTGTGAATTCCATACACCCCAAAACTATCATATCTTTTCTAACCGATGAAATCAACAAACATAAGAGAGAGAGAGGGGCCGGCCTCTTTATAGAATGAGGGAGGTGACCGTAGGAGAGAGGGGGGTGACCATAGGATGCAACCTTATCATAACTCTAAGATATTATGAACAAATATCAAGCAAAAAGATCTTAAGCAAAACAAGAAAGTAATGAAATCAAAGCATGAGTCACAAGACACCTCACCAAATCTAGAACCTTCTAGAACCTTCTAGAAGCTCGACTCACCATATCTGAAGAAAAGATAAATCCGTCTTTAACCAAATGTTAAAAGACGGCTGATAGAAAACTGGAAACTGGCAACTTCCAAAAGTGATCCTGAAACAACTTTCAGGATAACCCCGAAACTGTATAAATATACCCGCATTTGTATTACAACCGAATACAAATGCAACTGAGACAAAGATATTATACCTACTCAATATAATACTCGGATCCGGCTTAAACCAAAGCCGACCAGTATCATCTGTCCGAAAATCGACACGTGCGTAAACGCACGTGCATTTTCCGAACCCTGCCATAAAACCATACGGCCTCTACAACGTTTCGCCCGAACTTGGGAAACTGTCTGTGGGGGACTCTAATGACTCGTCAGCACCCTGGCAGTGGGTTTAACCACAAACCGTCAGCGGCACTAGCAATGCGTAACGGCTGCCCACGGACTGACCTCAAGGATGGCCGAGGAGCGAACTCAAGGGAGACCGATGAGCGAACTCCTCCGAAAACCCTACTGAGCCTAACAGTGACAATGTATATACAGTCCGGTCCGTTCGTCAATGAGTATCGCATATCCGCCTAGAGGGCTAGTAACGTCAGACCCCCAGAAGCAGTATAAGTCGTGTCGGAGTGAAGCCCAATAACACCCTGAGATACTACTGGAGTACCTACCAGTAAATCTCCTGCCACGGCCGTGGGCTTTGTGTAATGGCTCTCCTAGACACAGCACGATCTCGCCCCCAATACCGGGAGAGACGAATCCCCTGCCGATCCGCTCACGTGCCTCCATATGGCTCGGGACTGTACCCAAAAGCTACCTGTTTGCACGACTCCTTTGAGCCGTGGTAGGGTAGAAATCAAAGCACAGTGGGAACTCACACGAGACAAATGACGACCTCAGGTCGATGAACTAACCTGTACACATGTCACCAGGGAACTGCTATCTGACGGTAGATATAATACTAACTAGCAGATTCCCGGCGAGTCCTGTCCGGTGTACTCATAACCCAATGAGCACCTGTATACATCTTAGGTGATCCAACTGATACCAGTGGCTTGTGAGACCGGCCACCGCCCCTTGACGGGGTCTCGACTGTATACACTAGTCTACTCCGGAGTATCGATGCCCTGTCTCGAAACTCCCACGACTAGGGACCACAATTAAGGATATGCATCTAAACTACCCAACTCTCACGTATATGATCGCCCTCATACAGTTGGTAGTAAAGCAAGATCCTAAGGGCTCTATCAAAGTGTAACATGCAATCAGTCACCTGAACATGTACACGACTGATAAAGGCAAACCAGATAGCATACTATCATTTCGAGTAAGACTGTCCTACCGGGATAGGTCATCCGCAATCATTGCAATCACGTACCTGCGATCCAATAATTGACTATGAGGGCACTATCTCCAACACTAGAGGGCAACGAGCCCGCATCTCATGGCGTTGAGACGAAGGGGGCTTTACTCTAGAATTGGCGGGCTATTCGCCGCACTCGTAGGGGGTACAGGTTGACCCAAGGAGGGGTGCTCAAGTTACCGGATTCCGTGAAGTGCTGGGTGGTCCATTCACGTTGTTGAAGGGGGCTGCCTCGCTTCGGGTTTTGGCGGGTAACTTGCCGCGCCCGTAGGGGTCTAGGATTTCATTGCACAGGCTATCCACACGACCAGGGGAACGTCGGGTTTCAGTAGCGGCTCTATGAAACCCGGGGATCCCAGATATCTGTATTGTTCTGTGATGCTTATTACTTTTCTGTGATGTTGCATTTTATCATGCCTTGAGCGAATATTATATATTGATATATATAATAGTAGATGTTGTATATGTTTTGCATCCACGCTAGTCCAGTCCCCGCTCTGTTGTTGGTTAAGTAACCTAACGGGTGATGACGGGACCCAGTGGCGAATGCGGATGGCATATACGTACATCATTATTTTCGTTCTTTATTGGTGTGATCAATTGATGGGACTGCGTTGATTCGGATCAATGCAAGCTAAACAAACCTATTCTGATATTGTTGGAACAATTTTTCAAAAAGCTGTTATTGTAAGGACGTTCTCTTTTGTTTTGCACAGTGGTATTCGGTTATGAATATCCAGCACCTCAGTCGACGAGGCAAGGGCCGAGATCCCTTCACCGGGAGTGACCCCTTGGACAGAAGTTTGTGTCAGGGTAATAACTTCACTATAGTCGATTATTTTTTCTTTGCATCGTGGTATTCAGTTGGAATATCCTGCACCTCATTCTACAGGGAAAGAGCCGAGATCCCTTCACCGGGAGTGACCTCTTTAGCAAAGGTTTTCGCCACTATATTTTTATAAAAAACTATGCAGTTCCTTCAACGGTATCAAGTTCATTACGTTAAAAGTTTTTCGCCAAAAACTAGACGTAGCCTTCCGTCATTTCTTACAAGTATTACTTAGTATTCGTGCTGCGTTTGTTGACTGTGTCAAGGCGTAGTGTACGGTAGCTAAGTAGTGTTTGTTTGTGGCATATTAATGGGATTGGTTAGGACAGTCGTGCGGCCTTGTTGACTGTGTCAAGGGCTCGTACGGGTAGGTTTAATGCAATTCAGGATAATGACGGGTTGAACTTGACTAGGACTCTTTGATTTGTTGACTGTGTCAAGGTTACTTGGGTCCTAGGGTTAAAAATCACATCGGGAGTTTCTAAAGAAACTGAAACTTGCCAGGCATGCGCATACCTTCTGGAGTGTGATAACATGAGTGGATTCCGTCACGTTATCATGCGATGATAGTTGGATCCCGATTCCCACTGATGAGTTGGTTTACTCCTCGGGTGATCCCGACTAATTCTTCTTTCAGGTTTGGAGAAGAATTTGAGGTTACAGTGGGAGGTTTCCTGATTGGATAAAGTGATAACCATTCCGATCTAGGTTAGAGTGCACGCTGAGTGTTTCTTTTCTCTCTCTCTTTGGTAGCGACCATGGCCCGACCCTTGACTATGACTCAGTGACCAAGTTAACCGAACCTTCTTAAAACACTAGCTTTTGGATTGTCAGAGTTGCATACCTCATTGCCACTCCTACTTTTATCCTTTTCTCCAGAACACCCCGTATTACTACGAACGTCCACTTCCATTGGATAAAACCATCGTATGGTTATATACAAACTCGAAGGAATTTATTCGAGGATGGTTTCTGGTTCTGGAGAAAACGAATAGGACTATTCAGTTGTCTTTTCCTTTTACCTTCTCTCAGGTTGCGAGTGCTCCTTGGATTAGGACAGTATACCTATTACGCTTATTGGATAGTCTTCTTCCAAACCATAGGCAGGTGCCGAACGGTAGGGAATGAAAAAAACCAATTAGCCTAACGAAGGTGTACAGAAGGTATTAAGTAAAGACAAATAAAGGGATTAGTAAGAGGGCAAAGTAAACTGCGACTGCTATTCACGACCAAAGCAAGTATTTCATCGCCACTCCTATTTCACCTTTGTATTTCTCCGGAACACTCCGTATCACTACGAAGATCCACAGTTATTTGGATACTCCATCGTATGGTTATATACGAACTCGAAAGGAACTTGTTCCAGTTCGGGGATGGATTCTGGTTCGGGAGAAATAGGAATAAGGTTTATTCGGTTGTCTTTTATCTTCACCTTCTCTCATATTACGAGTGCTCCTAGGATTAGGACAGTACACCCATTATGCTTATTGGATAGTCTTCTTCCAAACCATAGGCTGGTGCCGAACGGTAGGGAAGGAAGAAAACCATTTAGCCTAAGAGGGCGTACAGAAGGTAATGACTAAAGACATATGAAGGGATGTGGAGATGTGGCATAGAAATATACGGTTACAGTTGTGAATCTGGATAATGAAAGAGGCATTGCTAAGAATACCAGGATACCCCTACGAAACATTTCAATAGCAACAATTTTGAGTCCCTTTTGCACTTGACTTAACGAGGTCGGGACCACTCGTTGAACTGCAGTTTCACCATGTACTGTTAATAGAAAATTGATTTCCCAATTAGACACTTGCTCCAGGGTATGTATTTATCAGGTATGATTCTCACATCTGTATGGTTTTACAGATGATGAGTGGGAGTAAGTTATTGGGAATTAGGTGATCATCCTCATTATATCGGAATTCATTGTAATTGGTGATATTTGAGGAAATCGTCTGGGCTGTTTGCCGGTCGACAAATATTTGGTTTTGAATATCCGCTGTTATGCACCAATTTCAAATTGATATATCTGTACGTCTATTTTTATATAGAGTGAGATATACCTTTCTGAAATTATGTCTATGATATTTACCTATATCAGTGGATGGTTAGGTAAGGAGCATTAAACAGCGGTGTAATTCTTCCTAACCATAAGTACAGTTTTCAACCTACAACACACAGGGAATGAGTCATTAGACTCAAGGGACTTATACAGAGTATTGTATGTTGTCCAGTGTCCATTAGGACAGAGGGGTTGGTACTCGTACTAGATTCTGTTTACTTGTGACTTCTCTGGGTCTTAGACATGTGTTTCGTAGAAACACAAGGTCCAAGTTTTGAGAAGTTATAGGTATAAGAATAGAGTAGAGAACCAGGTGTTGCAAGTATCGGGATTCTTCAAGGTGATCGAAGATGTAGATACTTGTGTATGGTATTCAGTTGATAGTAATGATTATGAGAAACTTGTTTCTTTTTCAGGTTACTCATATCTGGATGCATTCCTAAGTTGAGTAGCGCTGATCGGCCTCCTTCCATTTAGTTGGCATGCACTGGAGATAGCTGCATGATTTGAATCTGGTTCCAATTAAATCAGTGCCTCTGTTTCTATATTGGATATAGAACAGTTCATATCTTAACGATGTTAAAGTACGGGGAGTTGTCTGGCTTATGCTTAAAACCAGACTCCGGATAACTCAAGGCATGTTTCTGTAATGGCTGTTTGTGGGTTAACCCGGGCTATGACGAGGGTTGATTTTCTACCATCTGGAAGATCAATAGTGATATTGTTCTTGACTCGCCACTGTTTTAATAAAAATGGATTTTTTCAGAAAAACAGTAGTGGGAGTATGGTAGAACTGGAAATGATTCTAGAACCGCAAACGATTACTGAAAATTTGATAAGAACCTAAAGATTCAATCTGGTTTGACATTCCATTGGCCACTCCGCAGATATGGTGGGTAACCTCAGGCACTCGAGAGGTACTTCGGTATGCTCAAGGACGGTGACAGGGAGGTTCTTGTTTACCCAGACTTGCCAATGCTGTTGTTCCAGACTGTGAGACCCGGCAGGAGGATGAGTATAGAGTCGTTCTAAACTAGTTTTAGAAGCGTACGTGTATATGACTCTGCCAGAGGGTTGTCCTAGTCAGTGGGAGCAGCGGAAGCATAGTGGACAAGTGGCTTATGTCTATTTATAGACTAAAGCGGATATAGAGGAGATAGACCATCTATTTCTGATGTTACAGTCATAGGTCTGACTTCATCAGAATAGGGGATGGATCTGTTAAGAAGGTAGTAGGGTGTGATGTCCTGGTATTTGGATGCCATACACTAAGTAGGAAGTGAAATTCCTATACTACGATCGGTTATACTTTGGTTGTCACACAGTGGTTTCTCCATATTGGATTTGGATATTATATCAGATATTCTGGTTACTAGATCTATGGTTTTAGATCTAGATTTGGGTAGTTTCCCAATCTGGGTACTTAGACAGCATTCTAAAGGTGTTTTAGAATGGACGGCTCCTGGCATGGTAGTGTACCTGCAGGTGATGGAGTCACCCTCTCTAAAGGTGTCTTACAGACTAAAGGAGAGAGGAATGTGCATGATTGGCAGATCACTTGCTTAGGCAATTGAGTCAATCATGAGATGTCAAGTACCACACCAGATGTTGTTTTTGCACTAGATGCAATAAGTTGATATTAATCCTATCCTGGAGAAACGTTCGGAAGCAGTTTTAGAACATAAGTGGATGTTCTAGGGATATGATAACGACAGCCTCTTTCCAGAGACGGTTATCATTCCAGGCTTCCAAGGTGACCTGGATGACAGAGTGACTGTCAGAGTTATAGTTTTCCCTCTGACGATGGGCAGTATTTTGGACAGGTGGTCCAAGCGGATACTGAGGGAGGCATGGCGCAGGATACTGATTAAGTTCAGTTGACAATACAGTCTAAGAAGTTTGGATTTGGAGTTCATTTATGAACTAGGTCCCATCAGATATCCAGACACATTCTAAGACAGGTATTGCTCATTTCGGGAGATGGCTTTTTCCACGAACTTGAGATAAAGAGAGACATAGAAAGAAACATTAGAGCGGATCCACTCACTGAGGCTATTCCTCGAACGCATTAGTTTGGCAAGCGGGTTTTGTGAGACTGATTAGTAGAGGAGTTCGGTATCACACGGGCTGTGAGTATGCGACATCGCAATAATTAGCCTTGAGTGCAAGTGGGAGATTGTTGGAGATAGTGCCCTCAGAGTCAATTATTGGATTACAGGCACGTGATTGCAATGATTGAGAGAGGACCTATACCGTTAGAACAGTCTTACTCAAGATGATAGTATGCTATCTAGTTTATCTTTATCATCGTGTACTGTTTAAGGTGACCTTACAGGTCACTATTGCACGTTGATAGAGCCCTTAAGATTCTTGCTTAACGGCCAGCAGTATGATGGCGATCATATACGTGGGAGCTGGGGTCTATAATCATATCCTTAAAAGGTCCCTAGTCGTGGGAGTTTTCAAGACAGGGCATCGATACTCCAGAGTAGACTAGTGTATACAGTCGAGACCCCAACGAGGGGCGGTGGCCGGTCTCATAAGCCACTGGTGTCAGTTGGTTCACCTAAGATGTATACAAGTGCTCATTAGGTTATGAGTACACCGGACAGGACTCGCCGGGAACATGCTAGTTGGTCTTATACCAGACGTCAGATAGCAGTTCCCTGGTGACATATGTACAGGTTAGTTCATCGACCTGAGATCGTCATTTGTCTCGTGTGAGTTCCTACTGTACTTTGATTACTACCCTACCACGGCTCAAAGGAGTCGTGCAAACAGGTTTTAGTTGGGTACAGTCCCGAGCCACATGGAGGTAGTGAGCGGATCGGCAGGGGATTCGTCTCTCCCGGTATTGGGGGTGAGATCGTGCTGTGTCTAGGAGAGCCATTACACAAAGCCCTCGGCCGAGGCAGGAGATTTACTGGTAGGTATTCCAGTAGTATCTCAGGGTGTCCTGGGCTACACTCCGACACGACTTGTACCGCTTTTTGGGGTCTGACTTTTACCAACCACCTAGGCCAGCCATGCGATGCTCATAGAAGAACGGACCGGATTGTACGGATATTGTCACTGACAGGCTCAGTGGGGTGTCAGGATGAGTTCGCTCATCGACCTCCCTTTTGGTCAATACTTGGTTGCCCGTTACGTACGGCTAATACCTCTGACGTGCTAGTGGTTAAATCCACAGCCAAAGTATTGACGAGTCTTTAGAGTCCCCCACAGACAGTTTCTCAAGTTTCGAGCGAAACGTTGTAGAGGCCGTATGATATATGGCAGGGTTCGATCTTATTCGTGCGGTATTGCACGGATCATGATCGGACGCATCATACTAGTGGGCTTTGGTTTAAGCCGAATCCTAGTATTAGATTTGTTGGATTACTTTTGTCTCATCGCATTCGTATTCAGTCGGAATGCGGATGTAGGTATGTATATACAGGTGAGGGGTATCCTCGTGATCCGTCACGAGTTTACTTTAGATGTTGCCGGATTTTCTTTGTTATGGCAAACATTTGGATTAATGTTTGCTTATGGAAATAATGAGCTAGAAATCATCATGACAATGCATTAATGTGACATGGACTTGTATCATGAGTCATGGTCTCTTTTTTAGCAAATGTGTCACATTTATGGATTGATTAGTGATGATATGAGAGGAAGAGAGAGAGAGGGGGGCTGCCATAGGCATATGGTTAGCTCTCATATTATTTTTCAAGACACTCTCTCATTCTATGATAACATCACAAGATAAGAAAAAGAAAAGAGAGCCTTCTTCTTCTTCTTCTTCCTCTAGCTCATTAACTCCATTAATGGCAACACCTTCAACCTCCATCCAAGCAATGGATGCAAGAGGCAAAGTGATCACAAACATTCTCTACAACATCTTGGACGCGTCGGCTAGCACACTTCGCGCCCGAGTTGCTTCGGATGAAGCGGGAGCCCGTAAAAAGAATCGATGATGTGGTGCCCTTTCCGACGATGAGATCGCGCCGGAGATTTTGCGAGGAGATCGGGATGGTGGCCGAAGACCGAAGGACACGGATCGATCGATATAGCTCTCTACCCTTTCTCTAGTTAGCTGGTAGTAGGTTAATGGTTCGATCCGTGTTTTAAGCATACGATAGCGCCGGTTTTCAAGTTAAGAAAAAAATTTCGTTTCCGCATTTTGGCCTCGGAAAGACGGCCGGGACGCTACCGTAGTCCTACACCGTACACCATCCTTGATGTCAAACACCGATGGATATGGGATCATCCATCGCCCATCATATAGGTCAAGATGCGTATACGCTAGTCTACTCTGGTGCATCGATGCCCTGTCTCGATACACCCTCGACTAGGAAGAGTTATAGGATGTACTCGTCGACTACCGTGGCCCCACTAGTATGATATCATCATAGTCCCAGTAGTCGAGTACATATCCTAAGGGCTTTATCAACATGTAACATAGAGACAGTCAGAGTACATGTTAAGATAAAGTACAACTAGATAGCATACTATCATGTCGAGCAAGAAAGTCCTCCCTATATATGTCCAAGCATCCATTACAATATACATCATATGTACAGTAATGGCCTCTAGGGCATACATATAACTAACAGCTACTCATCAGGAGATTCGTCACTTAACGATCAATGCTATAAACCAAGTAGGTGCCGAGAAAGGTGTCAGCGGGGCTACGCCCCCATAGAAAAGAGGTTATTTAATTAAGGAACTTCGTGAAAGCGTTGGAAAACCTCCCTCGAAGTACCGACACCGGCCTGGCTAAACGGTTAAGCAAGTATTGTACGGTGAGAATAGTCCTGGCTAGTTCTTCCTCTTTGGTTTGAGGAGGGATTCGAGAAACTGTGGGAGCCATCCAGTTTAGATAAACTAAAAACCACTCTAAACTTGCAAGAGCATCATGCTAAAGTGTTCTCTCTCTCTCTCCTAATTGCAGCGACCCAGAACATGACAGGACTTAAGTTACTACTAGAAAAAAATATATTGACAGGACCAAACTATAAAGATTGGCTGCGGAATGTCAAGATGGCTTTGACTTATGACAAATTGGGGTATGTCCTTCCCACTAAGGCACCTGCTGTCCCTGGTCCTAAATCCAGTAATGCGGATAAGGAAATCCACAAGACCTGGGAGTTAGATTGTGCGAAGGCCAAGTGCATCGTGCTTGCCTCGATGAATAATGAACATCAGAGGAGGCACGAGGATATGGATCTTGAATCCATATTTCTCCATACAAAGGATCTGTATGGGGAGCAATCTCGTATAGCAAGATACGAGACCTCAAAGAACTTGTTTCAGGCGAGGTTGGCCCTCGGATCATCTGTAGGAGAACATGTCCTAAAGATGATTGGCTATATAGAAGAGCTCGCAGACCTTGGGATGACTTTGGAGAACGAGCTCTATACAGACTTGATTCTCTAGTCCCTTCCTTCCACCTACGCCCAGTTTATTCTGAATTTCAACATTCAAAGAAAAGAAGTTGAACTTCCATAACTCCTTAACATGTTGAGGAGTGCAGAGGGCACCTTGCAGAAGGCAAGGGAAACACCCGCTATGTTTGTTCGCGGTGCTTCTTCTTCCGGGTCCATGGCTAGGGCCAAAGGAAGGAAGAATAAGGCCACCACCAAACCTAGAGGAGGTGTTAGTAAGGTGGGAGTGAAGGGAAAGAAAAAGATTGCGGTGCCAGTAGTGGCCAAGGATGAGTGCTTCCACTGTCATAGGAAAGGGCACTGGAAGAAAGATTGTAAGGCTTGGAATGACAAGAACCAGGAACCGAAGCAAGCTGTGGCTTCGACTTCAGGTGTGTTTGTAATTGAAAATTGTTTTTCAATCAACTCTACTTCCTGGGTATTGGATACCGGATCAGGATCTCATATATGCAATTCATTGCAGGCACTGAGAAACCGTAAAGTGCTGAAGGTTGGTGATATGACCCTCCAGGTTGCTAACGGAGCTAGCGTGGGAGCTGTGTCTGTAAGGGATTATCACCTTGGATTGACGAGTGGGCATATTTTGGTTTTACATAACTGTTTTTGTGTACCCAGTTTAACGTGTAATATCATATCGGTTTCGTTGTTATCAAAAGAAAGTTATGATTTCACGTTTGTAAGCGATGTTGTTAACATCCACCTTAATCATGGTTTGATTGGGTCCGGTACACTAGATAACGGTATATATGTCTAAAACCAATTACAGATTTTCAATATCCAGAACACACTAAAAAGAAAGTCTCCAGATTTAAACAAGGCTTTCTTATGGCATTGTAGACAAGGTCACATCAATGAGACAAGGTTAACTAAGTTACATAGAGAAGGATATTTGGATTCGTTCGAATATCAATCTTATGCCACTTGTCAATCATGTCTCAAAGGAAAGATGACAAAGACTCCATTCACTGGACATGGAGTAAGAGCGAGCGAGCTCTTAGGACTCATACACAGCGATGTATGTGGTCCAATGTCTACAAATGCAAGAGGTGGTTTTTCCTATTTCATTACTTTTACGGATGATTACTATAGGTACGGATTCATTTTCTTAATGAAACATAAATCCGAGGCTTTTGAGAAATTCCAAGAATATAAGAATGAAGTAGAAAACCAAACTGGTAAAAGTATCAAGACACTAAGATCTGATCGAGGTGGTGAATACTTAAGTGCCGAGTTCCTAGGTTACCTAAAAGAGAAAGGAATTCTCTCTCAGCTTACTCCTCCATACACTCCACAGCATAACGGTGTATCGGAGAGACGGAATCGAACCCTATTGGATATGGTATGTTCCATGATGAGTAATGTTGAGTTACCGCGATCTTCTGGGGTTATGCGCTAGAATCAGCGGCATATCTTTTGAACAGGGCTCCTACCAAGACTGTGCCTACCACGCCATATCAGATATGGAGTGGGAAGAAACCCTATCTTCAGTATTTAAAGATATGAGGATGTCCAGCTTTTGTTAAAAAGCAGCATGCGGACAAACTCGAGGCACGATCAGTACAGTGTAAGTTTGTGGGATATCCAAAGAACTCTAGGGGGTATTTCTTCTATTACGCAGAGGAACAAAATGTTTTTCTTTCTCGTAATGCCCATTTTCTAGAACATCAGTTTTTAGAAAAGGAAACAAGTGGGAGCGCAATAGAACTGGAAGAAATTCCAGAACCACAAACTACTACTGAAAGTTTGGTAGAACCAGTAGTTCAAGAAGAACCGGACATTCCCGCACCCCTCCGCAGGAGTAGTAGGCCGTCTCATCCGCCTGAGAGATACTACGGCTTTCTCATAGATGGGGATGAAGAGGATTGCGTCATTGATGATGATGAAACTACTAGCTTCCAGCAGGCCATCCAGAGCGGCGACTCGGTACGATGGCTGGATGCAATGCGGACCGAGATGGAGTCCATGCACACCAACAAAGTATAGACTTTGGACTTTGCTCCAGATGGGGTAAAACCCATAGGATGCAAATGGATCTTCAAGAAAAAGATTGGTGTAGATGGACAGGTGGAAACCTATAAGGCTAGACTTGTTGCAAAGGGTTTTCGTCAAAGACCTGGTTTGGACTATGAAGAAACTTTTTCTCCAGTGGCTATGCTCAAATCCATTCGGGTCCTTCTTGCTATTGTCGCCTTCCATGATTATAAGATCTGGTAGATGGACGTAAAGACGGCTTTTATAAATGGTAATTTAGAAGAGTGCGTCTATATGGATCAGCCAGAAGGCTTCAATCAGAGTGGGAGCAGCGGGAAAGTATGCAAGTTGCTTAAGTCCATTTATGGATTAAAGCAGGCATCGCGGAGTTGGAACATCTGTTTTGATGAAACGGTCAAAGAATATGACTTTATCAAAAATCCAGATGAACCATGTATATATAGTAAAATTGTAGCACGAACTGTCGTATTCCTTGTCTTGTATGTGGATGACATTCTATTGATAGGAAATGACATTCCTATGCTACAATCTGTCAAAGGATTCTTGTCACACAGGTTCTCCATGAAAGACCTGGGTGATGCCTCTTACATTCTGGGGATCCGGATCTGTCGTGATAGATCCAAGAGGATGTTGGGACTTTCGCAGTCCAGGTATATCAACACTATACTGAAAAGATTCAGTATGGAAGATTCTAAGCGTGGTAATTTACCGGCTTGTCACGGAATCACCTTATCCAAAGAGATGTCTCCCAAGACTGATTTGGAAAGGGATCGCATGTCAGTTATACCCTACGCTTCTGCGGTAGGCTCTATAATGTATGCGATGTTGTGCACCAGACCAGATGTAGCTTACGCACTGAGCGTGGTAAGCAGGTATCAGTCAGACCCAGGGGAGAAGAACTGGATAGCAGTAAAGAACATTCTCAAGTACCTGAGAAGGTCTAAGGAGATGTTCTTGGTTTACGGCGGAAAAGACCTCAAGATCGAGGCCTTTGCTAATTCCGGCTTCCAGAGTGACAAGGATGACTCCAAGTCCATGTCAGGTTATGTCTTTACCCTCAACGGAGGGGCGGTGTGCTGGAAGAGTTCCAAGCAGGACACCGTTGCTGACTCGACGATGGAAGCAGAGTATATTGCTACTTGCGATGCCGCAAAAGAAGCGGTCTGGATGAAGAAGTTCCTAACAGAACTTCAGGTGGTTCCTACCATTGTTAATCCAATACCTCTGTATTGCGACAACAACGGAGCTATAGCTTTAGCAAAGGAACCCAGGTCCCATCAGAAGTCCAGACACATCTTAAGGCGGTATCACCTGATCAGGGAGATCATAGATCGCAGGGAGATCGAGGTCCGGAGAGTTGCTACAGAGGAGAACACTGCTGATCCATTCATAAAGGCCTTACCTCAGATTCAGTTCAAGAGGCTACTCGAGATGATCGGTCTTCGATATGCCAGTACATGGCCCTAGTGCAAGTGGGAGATTGTTAGTGTATATGCCCTAGGGACCATTATTGTATCATACTAGCTTGTATATTACTTAATGGAAGCTTAGGATATTCACAGTTATATTAACAGTCTTGCTAAACATGGTAGTATGCTACTTGGTTTATATCTATCTTAATATGTGTGTACGTATTGATAGAGCCCTTAAGATCTTGCTTGACTACCAGCGTTGTGATGGCAGTCACACTAGTGGGGGCTGGGTAGTCTACAAGCACATCCTTTTTCAGGTCCCTAGTCGTAGGATTATCGAGACAGGGCATCGATACTCCGGAGTAGACTAGTGTGTATGCTTCTCATCCCAGTTGGGGAGATGGTCTGTCCCACAGCCATCAGTACGTCGTACTGGAGATAGTATACAGGTGCTCGTTGGGTTACGGGTACACCGGACAGGACTCGCAGGGAACTGTTGGTTGGTATTATACCCGTCGTCAGTTAACAGTTCCCAGGTGACATGAGTACAGCATAGTCCGCAGACTTGACACTGCTACTTCGCCTCGAGTGTGTCCCACTGTTCTTAGATTGCTACCCTACCACGGCTCAAAGGAGTCGTGCAAACAGGTAGCAGTTGGGTGCAGTCCCGAGCACTTGGAGGCAGTGGCGGTTAGACAGGATTCGTCTCTCCCGGTATTGGGAGTTGATATCACGCTGTGTCTGGAGAGCCATTACGCAAAGTCCCTGGCCAGGGCAAGCGAGATTTACTGGTAGGTTTTCCAGTAGTTTCTCAAGGTGTAATAGGCTTCGCTCCGACACGACTTATTCCGCTTTTAGGGGACTGACGCTTGCCGCCCCCCAGGCCCGATATGCGATAGTCCTAGACGAATAGATCGGACTGTACGGAGATTGTCACATCAGGCTCAGTAGGAGTTCAGATAGGTTTCCTCATCGGCCTTCTTATCGACATCTACCTGGGGACCGTTACGTACAGCTAGTGCCGCTTGCGGTTTATGGTTAAACCCACTGCCAGCGCAGTAGTCGAGTCTTTAGAGTCCCACACAGAGAGTTTCCCTGTTTCGGGCGAAACGATATAGAGGTCGTATGGTTTTACGACAGGATTCGGACACGCACGTGCATTTACGCACGTACGATGTTCGGACAGTTTTTACTAGCCGGCTTTGGTTTAAGCCAGATTCTAGTATTGGATTATTGGATTTATACAGTCTAAAATTTTTCCGTGTTTTCACGGATAGGAGGGGCGTTCTCGTAAATTGTCGAGAAGCTTCTAGAAGGATGATGACTTGGAGGCTAAGGTGCCATTTGCATTTATTGGATTAATGAGTCATGGAGTGATTCATCCATGGAGTTAACGATGCATTAATGATTTAAATGACTCATGAGATGAATCACTATATGAGTTAATGAAGCATGATGACACATTATTATTTGTTATTCATTTAATTATATCATATGCTTCATATATTCAAATGAGATCATTATTCCAAAAGGATTCTCACTCTCACCTTCTCTCTCCTCAAGCTCTCTCTCTTCAAACCCTAACCCTAACCTCTCATGTGTTGAGATCAAGGGTTAGAAAGACTTATTAATCCATATTCCCTATGTTGCTTTGATTAGCACTTTGAGTAACCTAGTTTCCTCAAGTTAGAGGCAAAGCTTGGAGTAGTAGCTCTCGGGTGGATCTTCTATTACAAAGAGGAGGCCGACGAGGAGGTGGTTAACGAGAAGAAGAAGGACTTAATTCATAAGGTATAATCTTCTTTCATAGTAGCTAATTACTCCTATGATAATGTTAGTTAGAGTTTAGCAAAGATCCTTACGGTTAGTCAATGTTAGTTTAAAGAAAAAGATTGTTTTTCATATTTCCGCCTCCCCGCAACTCGTGAGGTGTACAACGTCGACTTACATTTCTGACGGGCTGGTACTGAGGCAGAAGCTCGACTTCACTGAGCGGGTTACGCAGAGTCGCGAAGCTGCTCAGCAGGAAATCGATGAGAAACTTTCTTCTTGTTTACAGCAACGGGCTCGAATAGAAGCAGAGTTGGCCGCGGTGGCTGACCATGAAAAGGAGTTGAGAGGAGTGCGCGAGCGGCTTGCTAACTTACTGAAGATGCCTCCTTCTCAGTAGCCGTCTTTGTATCGACTGAAAATTTGTAATCTATGAATAACATGCATTCATTCATTTTTTTATTCTTTTATATGATGTATTTTATACTCAGTTGAATTCATAAATAAAAGACGCTTTTTTTTTATTTTGTACTATCGCTTTCTTTTCTTTGTTGTGTCATTGGCATGCTACTTTAGCAAATGTGGCCTGTAGATATTAGATAGTAGTCCATCTTAACCTCCTTGTAGGGTAGCGATGGCTTAGAAAACAGGTTCAGCTCTGCTGCCTAAGACTTTTCAACTTTATGAGTCGTGGGGGTCTCATAAGGACTTTTCTCCCTACGAGTCGAGAGGATCTCGTAGGTGTAATTTCTTCTTAGGAATCGTGAGGATTCCTAAGTGTGTATTTTCTCTCGAGGGTCGTAAGAACCTCACAAGAGAATTTTTCCCTTTTACAGGTCGAGAGGACTCGTAAGTGGTTGTTTCCCTCCTTGTCGAGATTCGACTTTGGAGAGTGTGACCCGTGAATAGTATACAATGGCCCATCTTAGACCAACTTGCAGGGTCCCAATGCTTAGGAAACAATAACTTATCCCCATTTCCTAAGGCTTTCCCCTACGAGTCGAGACGAATCGAGGGATTATTGGTTGACTTGTTTCTGGGTCGGAGCGTTGTTCCGACGGGGAGGTCATTGGGTGACTTGCTCCGCTTTCTACGGTGTCGGGGTTGACTTGCTCCGCTTTCTGCGGTGTCGGGGTTGACTCTAGGTTGTCTGTGAACCGTGGAGTCTTAGAACTAGGGACTTTGTCGTAGCTTCGATTGGTGATGTCGCGTTCGTGTCCTGCTGGAATGAGGAGGAACGCCGTTGTGGGTCTCCAGGCTGTAGATGTGGCCGTCGATATTTAGAACTAGGGACTTTGCCATGGCTCTGCTTCGTTGCAACTCTGAGATCGGTTGTTGACGTCACATCTGCATCCGGTTGGAGTGAGAAGAAACGTCGTTGCTGATCTCTAGGCTGTAGATGTTGCCGTTGAGATCTGGCTTCCCTTTGATAGAGTTCGGTGGGGAAAGGTGGTTCCCTTTTCGTTTATGCCCATGGATTGTATACATGGGTTTACCTGTAGGGTAAAAGTTTCATTTTATTTTTTTTTTGTTTTCCTTTCCGCGATGCTCTATCATTTCAGCTTTTCATATCGCGAAAGTCGCGATTTCCCAATCATTTCGGCTATTTTTCGCGGTGCCCAATCATTTCTATTTTTGTATGCATATCTTGTACTTGTTGATTTTGTTGCAAGTTGCCCTATCATTTCGGTTATTTCATATGCATTTATAGCTCGCTGACTTTTTGCTGTGAGTATGGAACTTGGAATCTGATGCCAATCTTAGCATCAGCATCGTTGCGACTAGAATATTGCCAGGAACGAATCATCATTTGCCGTGAAAGGACTTGGAATTTGATATCAATTTAGGCATCAGCATCGCTACCACTGAGACATTGTTAGGAGCGAATCATCATTTGCCTTTGTCGATTCGAACAAAGGTGGCTTAGCAAACAGGGTTAGGATCCTGTCGACTAAGGCTTTTGACTTCATGAGCCGTAAGGGTCTCATAAAGGTGTTTCTCCCTATGAGTCATGAGAATCTCGTAGGTGCGTTTTCTCCTTAGGAATCGTGAGGATTCTTAAGTGTGTGTTCTCTTATAAATCGTAAGGATCTTACAAGAGTGTTTTCTCCCTATAAGTCGAGAGGACTTACAAGTGTCGTTCACCACATGTGGACATTTCGCACCATTGGTGGGACTTGGTGGGGGAGACGTTTATTTGTGCCCGTAGATTGTATACAAGGGTCAATATTGAACCGTTTGTAGGGCAATCTGGGGAATGTGATGGCTTAAGAATAGGTTCAGATCCCTGTAGCTTAAGGCTTTTGAATCTTATGAGCCGTGAGGGTCTCATAAGAGGATTCTCCTTACGAGTCGTGAGGATCTCGTAAGTGTAATTTCTCCTTAGGAATCGTGGGGATCCCTTAGTGTGTTGCTCCCTTGTGAGTCGTAAGGATCTCACGCAGGTATTTTCTCCTTACAAGGTTGAGAGGACCTTGCAAGTGTGCATGAATTTTTTTTACGAGTCTGCGCCATTTCGGGTTTTCACAAACTCGCCGGTAGCCCTGCTGTTTTTACTCACGGAGCCCTTTCGGGTTTTCATCCGTGCCCATTTCGCTTATGGATGTACCGTTTTTTTTTGTCACGTTAGCCTAAGGATGTTGCGGTTCGTAATAGTTTAAAGACGTTTCGGTCCATAGCTAGTTTCAGGACGTTTCGGTCCGTTGTTAGTTTAGGGACGTTTCGGTCCGTAGTTAGTTTAGGGACATCTCGGTCTGTTGTTAGTTTTTGCAGCGAAGTTTTGCCGGATAGCATTTACAGAGTTTGGTACTCAGGAAGACAACGAGCGGACACAAGCGTCGTCATCTATCATTATCCTGGGCTGTGACTCGTCAGGCATAGTATTTCTTAAGGAATCGGCTGTTTATTAGCCGGAAGGGTCTTTCGCCATGCATATCCATGAGCAAGTAAGCCCCACCTTGGTAGACTTTGTCTATGATGTACGGGCCCTCATAGTTTGGCTCGAATTTCCCCCGTTTGGCACGATTAGGGATCATAGGTCTTTTGACCACTAGTACGAGTTCGCCTTGGCGGAATGTTCTCGGCCTAGTCAGTCTTTCGTATGAACGCGTCATCCTTGCTTTGTAAGCTTCTAGGTTTTGTTGCGCCATGAGACGAGTTTCATTAAGGGCGTCGAGTTCCTCAAGCCGAAGATGAGCATTCTCTTCGTCTGTTAGCTCGTAATGAACCGCCACTCGTAGAGAGGGTAGCTCTATCTCCAAGGGGAGTACTGCTTCCGTGTCGAATACCAATGCATACGGCGTTGTATTCGTAGCCGTTTTGAACGTAGTTCGATACGCCCAGAGAGCTTCATGCAGGCTCTCGTGCCAGTCCTTTTTATTTTTGGACACCGTCTTCTTTACGATCATTGTTAAGGTTTTGTTGAAAGCCTCAGCTAGACCGTTAGCTCGGGGATTATAGAATGAAGAGTATCTCCAGTCTATGTTATGCTGCTATGCGAAGCGGCTGATCCTGTGACTTCTGTAGGCCGTCCCGTTATCGGAGATAATCGGTCGCGGAGTGCCGAACCAATAGATGACATGTGTCTTGAAGAAATGGAGGATGTTCTCCGTCTTCACTTCTCTTAGCGGTATGGCTTCTGCCCACTTAGAGAAGTAATCAGTTGTCGCCAATATGAACCGATGTCTTTTGGATGACGTTGGTTCGATGGGCCCAATTATGTCGGTTCCCCGCATTTCGAACGGCTAGCTAGCCAATGTTAGGTGTAGCGGGTTTTGATGCTGGTGGATGAAGTCTCCATGAATTTGGCACGAGTGGCATTGCTTCGCGTATTCGAGGCAGTCCTGAATCATCGTGGGCCAATAGTAGCCCATTCTTTTAATCTTCAACTTCATCTTTGGCCCAGCTTGATGAGAACCGTAGAGTCTGTCGTGAGTTTCTTGGACGACTCTCCCTGCTTCTTCCGGTCCCAGAAATCTTATCCACGGAAAGTCGAATGATCTCTTATACAGAGTATCATTGACGAAGGCGAAAGACAGAACTCGTTTCATGAGCTGATGTCTTGAGGATGCATCTTCAGGTGTTCGACGGAATTTGAAGTAGTCTATAAAGACTTCTCTCCAATCCTTAGCCTTTTCTTGGTCCTCTATTTGTAGGGCTGTTTTCTGGGTCGCTTCCTTTTCTCTAGACGACTCCGGAAATATTTCTGCTGGTGCAAGAACCCGACGGCTTTGTACAATGATCCTTACATCATCGAGGTTTTCGTCAGCCAATTCTTTAGCGAGTTTGGCTAATGCGTCCGCCTTGCTATTTTCTGTACGCGGTATGCTTTCCAGGACGTAGGAGGGAATTTGAATCAGTAACTGTTGTACTCTTTCGCCGTACTTTACCAACTCTGGTTTGCACGTTTGATAGTCGCCGTTTACTTGGCTAACAACCAGCTGGGAGTCTCCGTATATGAGGAGGTCTTCGATTCCCATGTCGACAGCGATCTCAAGACCTGCTATCAAGGCCTCATATTCTACTTCATTGTTTGTCCTCGGCTCTGTTAAGGAAAAGGCAAAGCGCATTATCCCTCCTTGTGGAGTTATGAAGATGAGGCCTACCCCAGATTTGATTATGGGGGAGCTGTGCTTTCGCTTCTTCATAGAGGATGCCCTATTGAAGTATAGTTCCCATCGGGTATCACTCCCTCCTCTCTCCCCGTCGATCATGTCAAACGCGTGCTCGTCTGGCAATTCGCAATTTATGGGTGAATCGGCAGGTATCGGATGCTCAGCGAGGAAGTCGGCGATGGCCTGACATTTTACTGCCTTGAGAGGTCGATATGTTATCGAGAATTCCATTAAGAGTAGGGCCCATTTAGCGAGCCGTCCCGTTAGTATGGCCCTTGACATCAAATATTTAAGAGGATCCACTTTTGATATGAGATGGACCTCATGCGCTAAAGCATAGTGTCTGAGCTTCGTTACCGCGAAGATTAACGCCAGGAAGTGTTTTTTGATAGGGGGTAGTTGTTTTCTGCCCCCAGGAGAACTCGACTCAAATAGTAGAGGGCTCTCTCCTTCCCTTGGTCATTCTTTTGTGCCCATAGCGCGCCTAAAGAACTTTCGAGGGCTGTTGTGTACAGGATGAGGGGCTTCCCTTGACCGGAGCGGTCAGTACCAGCGGATTCTGTAGGTATTGTTTGATTTCGTCCACTGCACTATGGCATTTACGATCCCAAAAGAATGGGGTTCCCTTCTTCATCAGGTGACTGTAGGGGCGGCATTTGCCGGAGAGGTTAGCTATGAACCGCCCAATATACGCGAGCTTCCCTTGTAGAGACCACAATTGTTTTAAAGTTCTTGGCGAAGGCATTTCCATAATCGCCTTGATCTTTGACGGGTCTATTTCAATGCCTCGATGTCGTACAATCAATCCTAGGAATTTGTCGGAGGAAACTCCGAATGCGCATTTCAGAGGGTTCATCTTCAGGTTGTATTTCCGAAGACGTTGAAACACTATCTTCAGATGCTCCCAATACTCCTCGTGCGATTTGTTTTTCACTACGAGGTCATCGATATAGCATTCGACGATTTCATGTATGAGGTCATCGAAAATCTTCGTCATGGCCCTCTGATAGGTAGCGCCGGCGTTCTTCAGACCGAAAGGCATCATTTTGTAGCAGAATATGCCCAGAGGGGTCCGGAAAGCGGTATGCTTCTGGTCTTCGGGATGCATCTTTATTTGATTGTACCCCGATGATCTATCCATGAAGAAGAAGACTTCATGGGTGGATGTGTTATCGATCATCAACTCGGTAACTGGCACGGGAAAATCATCCTTCGGGCAAGCTTTGTTGAGGTCTCAGAAATCCACGCAGATGCGCACCGTCCCATTTTTCTTCATCACTGGGACAATGTTGGCGATCCAGTAGGGGTATTGAACTTCTTGGATGAAGCCGGAGTCGATTAGCTTCTTAACTTTGGCTTTGATACACATTTCAAGTTCGAGCCGCATTATTCTTGGTGCTTGTTTAACTCGCTTGACGTCCGGAGATATTGCCAATTTATTCACAGCTATTTCTGGATCCAGCCCCGGCATCTCGGAATAGTTCCATGCGAAGCAGTCTTTATACTGCATGAGCACGTCTTTTAGCGTAACCACCTGTTCTTTAGACAGCGGCTCACTGACGAACGTTGGTCGCGGGTCGTTTTCCGTCCCCAAGTCGATTTTCCTTAGGTTGTCCGCCGTGGTGTGTATCCCATCTTCCAATTCTTTTGGCACCGGTGAAAATTCTGAGATCAGCTCATCTTCATCCTCATTTTCGAAGCACCAGGAGAGGTCATCCATATTCTCGGGTACTCTTTCTTCCGACAGTGTTATCACGTGATAGGTACGAGATCGTTTCCAAGACCGATGTTGATCTGGTTCTGCTCTCGCCATATACGTTGCTTTCGGCACATGCCTTTGTGGTGGGTCTATCCTCTAACTGTTGGATAGAACGAATCTGCCGAGTTGATATTGATCTTCGACCCAGTTTTTGAAGGTGAAGTAGTCTTCAAGATGATGTCCTATCGCTCGATGATAGGAGCAGTAATCCGGGTGATGAACATCGTTTGCTTGATCGGGGTGCCAAGACTCCGGGAGCATAATCATTTAATGTTTCACGACGAGGTCGAATATCTTCCTTGTCTTGTATTGAAGGTAGGAATATTCCAGATCCATCTTCCTCATCAGCGATGGATTCCGGCTGATCTTTTCTTGATCGCGTGGCTTCTTAGACCCGCTTTACCGATGCCGAACGTTTTTTCCGTTCTTTAACTTGTTTTTGCCTCCGTGTCGGGCCTTTTTCTTGTCTTGGGAATGCATGGCGGGCTGACGGTGAAGGGCATTGTCATCCTCCGTGGCCTGCTGAAGGAGGCGTTGCGTCTTGGCTTTCTCGTAAATGGCCATTTCGCGACTGTGGTCATTCTGAACCTTTTGACTCGCTTCCCTCACTAGCTTATCCATCTTTTCTTCAAACGACTGACTCGGCATTTTTATGGAAGGATCTCATTCTGGTCCAACATCAGCGTCTTCTAGAAGAGCATCCTCTTCTTCATCAAGGTCCTTTATGACATGGCAGCCATGAAACGGCCCCCGTTTCTTGGACTGGACATATCCAAGCCCGATCGTTTCCATTTTTCCATTGGGCAATTTTCGCTGAGTTCCGGGGACGTTCCAAATCTTGTTGTAGAATTGGACCTGTCGCGCAGTTTGCTTCAAGGGTACGCCTTGGCATCTCAATAACCTTTTCAATCCCTCTGCGTAGTATCTGGACAGACGGATGGGTTGGAGCCTGTAGAACGCAAAATTGGCACCATGCCAGACTTCTCTTTCGACTTTAGTCTCCGTGGATCGATAGAATAGGATCGCCTTTTCACCTCTTCGCCTGGGAGGGACGTAGAATGTTTGCAGCTCTTGCACGCTATATGTCTCGAGCACATCAAGCTCTCTGTAGTGCTGCCGTGGAACCATGGCGATTTGCAAACTCTGATCATCTCCAGTGAGGGCCTGCATCGATGGACGGACCGAGAACACTGCATTGACTTCGTCTTCAGAGTCACTGCCAAAGACCATAATAGGGGTAGATGGTCCCGGCCTGTTGCATTGGGGAGGCCCCGAATAGACTATCTCTTCCTCCTCCTCGGTATAGCTCCCGAAGACCGGAATAGTAGTGATAGTTTTTTGCTTATTCTCCGGTTTATGGCATCATTCCGTATCTTCAAAGTCTGGTAGGAAATACTTTGCATCTTCGTACTTTCGGACTTCATTTACGGAGAATGGGTTTAGTTCCCCCATCACGGTATACTCGAGACCATCATTGAAATACTTCATACACCGATGTTGTGTAGAAGAGATGATGTTATACTCGTGTAACCAAGGCCTGCCGAGCAAAGCGTTGTAGCAGGTTTTTGCGTCAATGACATGAAATTTGATGTCAGTGACGAGCAGCCCAAAGCGTAACGTCAATATTACAGACCCGAGCGTCCGTGATGACTGGGAGTCAAACCCGGAGATGGTGATTTTATCCCGAGCAAGGTGCTGAACGCTCATGCATATTTCTTTTAGCACCCTCACATTTAGGAGGTTGACAGAGGACCCGTTGTCAACTAAGATCTTCCCTATCTTGATGTCATGGCAGTACCCGGTGACTGATTGATCTGTTTTATGTGAATGTATTGTAACCGCAATCAGAACGGTGTCGCGCGTAGCTAGACCGAGGTGAGTACGGGTCGTCCTCAGGGAAACGTGGAACCTTTTATTCTTACTTTAGGCATGTTGAAAAAGGGGAAGAATAAAGAATGGTGGAAATAGTTTCTAGATCTACGTTAAACACGGATGCAAAATATATATCTAGATTAACTACGGAGGTAAGTTTAATTTTAAAAGGGGGCTTGTAGGGTTCATTGGGATTTAGTAGTTATGGATGATTAATTAAAGATTACTCTTTTATCCTTTAATAGATTTAAAACTAGAACGACAGTGATGCATGTAGATTAGGGTTTCTGGAGGGAAAAGGGTTCCCACTCTTAACCCCTATCTCGACATCGACATGGAACTCCGTTCATATCTAGCCTTTACCAAAACAATTGTTAATCTAATCTCTAATCGTGGTCGCGATTATCAATGAATTGATAGCGCGTCCAATTAGGATGTTAACTATTCTTTTGATAAAGTTTATAAACTTTATAGGACTTAAAAAGAGTTTAAGGATCTTCATCATCCATTAACCTACCATAATCCTATGAACCCTAACAAGCGAAGAATTACTCACGCATGTTGGAAGAAGAAGAGATGGAGAGGGAAATCATATTAAAACTACAAAGAGATAGAATAAGAAAACAACTACCTTTATTAATCAACAAAATTCATTTACACTTTGTTCACTTAGAAAATGATTACAAAATGCTAGTTTGCTTCTCGATCTCTTCTAAGGAGGTAGATGAACCGTTGATGATCAGCCTGGATGCGTGAGGCTGTCGTGGACTTCGTGATCTCTTCAGCTTGATGATTTTTCCAAGAGGCTCTCGGTCCTTATTTATATTCACAGAGCCAGAACCCTAGTTTTCTAATATGGAAACTAGTTGTTAGGATCCTAACCACCAAAATCCCATATCTCAACTCCTTAAATCCGCGGCGGAACCGCGGCCACTGGATAGGTTTGGCCGTGGATCCGTCCCCTTTTGGTGAGATCATGGCCTTTAATTTTTATAGCTTCGTATCTGTAACACTTGGTAATCTTTTGAGTATCTAGACTTTGAAAATCTTTTCTACATTTCTGCCAGAATTAGTTTCTTCAATTTACTTGAATATCTTCGGCAGATTTGATCTTGCCAACTCGGATTTCCTTGATTTTAGTCATGATATAATTCATGCACAATTATCTCAATAAATGATGTTAGTAGAATTTGTTTTTATTGAGATATTATATTTAACCATTTGCCATGATATTTTAGTTTTAAGAATTGGTCAAAGGTATTTAATAAGGTAAGCTTATTTAAATGGGTCAAATGTTACATGGATATTATATGCTTACTTTTTCCTACATAATGTTAATTATAATATATAAACATATGAAAATAGTATTTTTGCAGATAAACCTTCATATGTGTCATATTTATAATAAACACCTTTTATTATATAGAAATAGTAGGAAAAATGTCATATTAAATGTGCAGTTTTATCAACTGAACAAATACCCCCAAACTTATCTTTGATCGTCCCGAGCAAACTAGTTATTCAATAGAAGGAGAAAAAGAAGGAGCTAAGCACACTTTCGTAGGAAACACGATTGCACTGAGCACGTGCAACAAGCTGTTAAACCTCTAGGTGTCCCTAATAGGAGGAGTGTTGTCTCCTGAGGGTTTTCAGCGGATTACACCCACAAAATCCTATAATAAAAGAGAGATGGTGAAAGTTACATATAAAGATAAGAACTATAAAAGAAAAAACTTGAAAATAAGAGTTTCCAACTATACCAGCTTTTCAGTTGCTATGAGCCCTATCTTAATGATCATGAAAAAATGTTAGAAATCACATCATCCCTCAATAAAACATAGCCTTTAGTCTTCCTCCCTATCTTTCATCCAAACATTGATCATATACCCCTACGTGTGTGTAAAAGACATCTCTACACTTAGAGAATTCAATTCAAGTTATCATACTCTTGTCCATCTTCCAAGGTACTTTATAGTTGGTGAATATTTTCGATAAAATTGCTCACACATTCTTCATGCGACCATTAATACTTCTTGAGGTACTAACCGACCGATTACAAAATGTGCTCGCGCATTTAGGTGTATTTCCTCGTCTTGCAACACCTAAGGCTTAGCAATGGCTCCCAAACCAGTTGGTCTAAGGCACTAGGTGATAAAGCACCCTCGCTATATTTTTTTATTGCTGCCTTGGCGATAACAAAACCAGTGTTCATTTTTTTTCTTTTCACCATTTTATCTTTTATTTTCCACTTTTATTTTCTTCATACTTTGGCTTGTAGACAAGAGCATTTCAAGGTATCCTCTACTATCCCGAGTTTCAAGATGTGTGTGAGTGCGTATAGTAGGGTATCAACGTTCAAATGTTTGGCTTCCAGAATATGAACTATTTTTCAAGCTTATATTTATCCTCAGATTAGTAATTTCCTTCATCTTACTAACCCTTGGGACAACAGCTCATAACTACTTATTACTAGTTTCATTTAAGAAAACATCTAACTTTCTTGTTTTTCTCAAACTATTCCTATCTTTTAAATATAATTTTTCACTTTCTACTCTTTTATTATAACAAAAAAAATTTGAATGCCCAGTGTCAAAGATAATTCAGTGAATACAAACCCCCCCCCCAAACCTATTTTCAGCAGTGTCCTCACTGATGTTGTCTTTTGAGAGCATGGACCTGTATACTTGGGGAGAGTCAAAAGGGGTAAAATAATAGTTAAATGAAAACTACCCCCAAACTTGTTCTTTGGCACGCACAGATATTCAGTTAAGTCCATTTTCACTCACCTCTATTCTTAAAATGAGAAAATGTAACCAAAACATGGAGGTGAGGCGGAGGAAATTCAGTTTTGATAAAGCGGCTCCTGTAAAAACAGGAGCTCCTCCGCTGGGTCAGCAGAGAAATATGGTTTTAATCTATGCCCATTTACTTTAAAAATTGAACCGTTTTTCAAATTTTCAACTTCTACTGTCCCGTGCGGGTGTACATACTGCACCACAAAAGATCCTTTCCAACGAGATTTAAGCTTACCCGGATGAAGATGGAGATGGGAATCGTAAAGAAGGACTTGTTGCCCCGATGTGAAAGTTTTTCTAAAAAGGTTTTTATCGTGGAACACTTTAGTCCGATTCTTTACTATCACCGCATTATCGTAAGCTTCATCGCGGAGTTCGCTTGGCTCATTCAATTGCAGCTTCCGCTAGCTGCTCGCTTGATCAAAATCGAAGTTAAGCTCTTTAATAGCCCACATTGCTTTATGTTCGATCTCGACAGGAAGGTGGCATGCCTTCCCAAACACAAGGCGGTATGGAGACATACCAAGATCGGTCTTATAAGCGGTGCGAAATGCCCAAAGAGCATCCGTCAATTTGGTTGACCAATCTTTACGGTTTTTAGAAACCGTCTTCTCCAAAATTTGTTTGATTTGCCTATTTGAGATCTCAGCCTGCCCGCTTGTTTGAGGATGATAGGGCGTAGAAAGTTTGTGAGTGATTGAATATTTTCGCATCAAGGCCTCGAAAGACCGATTACATAAATGTGTCCCGTTGTCGCTAATTATAGAGCGAGGGTGTCCGAATCGCGAAAAGATATTTTCTTTAAGGAACTTAATGACAACTTTGTTGTCATTAGTGCGACACGGTATTGCTTCCACCCATTTCGAGACGTAATCAACCGCTAACAAGATATATAAATTACCAAAAGAGTTGGAAAAAGGCCCGATAAAATCAATACCCCAAACATCGAATATTTCCACAACCAATATAGGTTGGAGCGGCATCTCGTTTCTTCGTGAAATCCGACCTAAGTGATAACACCGCGGACAAGTTTTGCAATGTTCATATGCATCTTTAAATAATGTTGGCCAATAAAAACCACATTGCAAAACTTTCTCCGCCGTTTTTCTAGGACCAAAATGACCGCCGCATGCCTGATCATGACAAAATGATAACACACTCTTGAATTCATCGTTAGGGACACACCTGCGAATGATTTGATCGGAACAATACTTAAACAGATAAGGTTCATCCCAGTAAAAGTATTTTACATGGGATAGAAATCGAAGTTTGTCTTGTTTCGACCAATCGCTAGGAATAAGTCCCGTCATAAGATAGTTCACAATATCCACGAACCAAGGTTCGTAGGATACAGTCAAGATCTGTTCATCAGGGAATGAGTCATTTATCGGCACGGTCAATGTTGGTGAAGAAGTGATGCGTGAAAGATGGTCAGCTACAACGTTTTCACATCCACTCTTGTCTCAGATGACAAGATCAAATTCTTGTAACAATAGGATCCAACGTATTAGCCTGGCCTTAGCATCCTTTTTCGATAAAAGGTGTCGTAGCCTCGTAGGGCGGAGTGATCAGTGTAAACCACAATTGGCGAGCCAATCAAGTGGGGCCTGAATTTTTCTAATGCAAATACAACTGCCAAGAGTTCTTTCTCGGTAGTTGTGTAATTTATTTGTGCATCATTCAAGGTCCTACTTGCATAGTAAATTACATGTGGCATCTTATCAATATGCTGTCCTAAAACAGCACCAATAGCAAAATCTGATGCATCACACATAAGCTCGAACGGGTGGTTCCAATCCGGAGATGATAGAACGGGGGTTGTAGTGAGCGATCCTTTAAGCGATTCAAAAGCAGCCTCACAATCCGAATCGAAGTGAAATGTAGTATCCTTGTGTCACGACCCGAAAGAGCACGTGACTGGCCCTTGAACCATATGAAGTCTATAGGACTCCATCTGATCCAAGTAAACCAAAAGCCCAGAAATCTAAAACCATTTTAAGAATAAGTAAAGAAAACTGGTTTAAAGAAGTGAAGAAATACAGGTTTGAAATCAAGGTTTTTAAATAACTAAGCCGAAGGTACGTTTTGAAGACAATAAAGTCTTTCCTAAATATTTCGGCAGAGTTTCTTTTGTAAAACTGGCCCCGAATGGGGTAAAACAAGAATAACGATATATATGCAATGATAAAGGCATCCCCAAGCGGGAGCTAGCTCTTCGTCAATCGACGGTCACAACCACACAATGATATAATAATATACAACGCCAAGTGGCGAGGATCAAATCCAAAAGAAAGCTCAAAAGCAACAGTAAAACCACAATACTACTAAGCGCGACTCTAGGTCGAATAATACAACACTGTCTCTAAGTCTGAAAGAATATACAAGTTTTGGTTGATGGAAAATTTCTAGATACAATGAAATAAAATAAATACAATGGTGATTCTTGATGCGAAAGAATCCACCTACCAAAAGCAAGTCACCCGCAAGAAAGAAGTGTGCCAGAAATGCCGCAATAGAACCTGTACGGCAGAACCTGCAAGAACTGTGGCACAACGGGGGTGAGTTGCCAACTCGTGAATAGAAACATCTACAAGCATAAACCGAATGCAAGACATAAACCTAAGTCAACGATCAATAATATAATCCACAAGAGTACATCTGAGTGTAATAAGGTGGCAAGGTAACATCTAATCAGGTATGTAGTGCCAGGTACTCAGGTAATCACATGTCCTCAGTGTAAGGTATGTCTGCATGAAGTAACCATGATGAAATATCAATGATATCAATACACGCATATTAGCGTCCCATACCACTAATATTGGTGTAAGGGTATATATAACAGCGCCCTCATACCCTGTTATATATACAAATAAAGTATGATCAATGTAAAACCAGTCTGTATATGTATGTGGAACCCGACCACTCGTCACCCACTGACGATAAGCATCAAGTATGCAAGTATGAGGATATAAACAATGTCATGGAAAAACATCATGAAAACCCGTGCCTAGCATCGACACGTAAATCCTCATCCATATGGGGCTCCGTCTGCGGTATCGGCCCTCGGCCCCGGCAGTACGAGTCAACCCATGTCCATCTCTGGGCTCCGTCTGCGGTATCGGCCCGTCGGCCCTGGCAGTACGCCCTTCTCTCGGCTCCAGGCGGTATCCCCCGGATATCCGCCGAGCTCAAATACAATCACCGGTAGGTACTCGCCCGCCTCCAGGCTCAATCGGCATAACCCATCGATCATCTCGCCGAGGGGAACCATACCGGGCCCACCACGAACCCGCAAACGGTACATCACCTCCTCGAATCGGGTCTCAAGCACACGTCTCAGCACCGAGAAAACGCGTGGTGGACGCACCGAAATATCATATCACGAGATACCGGGTTTTCATAAAAGTGCCTCTTTTCTTAAATAACCCCACGGTCCTCAATACCAGAAATCACATGAAAATCCAACATCAGGAAGTAAATCCGATGCGATGTGCTATACAGTCAATCCATGATGTATGCGACATGTAAAGAACAGTAATCATATCGGAAATCATGCAACATGGAATAGTAATGTGCATATGTCGAATGAAGAATCATCTCATGAATGCAATAGTGCTACAGTGTAGTGGCATGGCAATTATCGATGATGAAGTGTGTGAGCCGGCAAATAGTGTACGTGGAACATACGCATCATCGATAATGGTGCTGGTGTCCTAACAGCATGATAATAGTATAGCGATGAACATATGCCAGCAATGCGAATAGCATGAAAAAGCAGATATCTAATAGTCAACACCACAGTGAAGTATCTACTATGCAACTACATCTAAGTAAAAGGTCAATCAGGAGGGGTGGGTGTGGAAACCACCTAAATCTGAGTCGGTATATATATGAGGATATATAGTCGGTGATCTCGCCTCAATGTCATATCACAAGATATCCTCGAGTTATGAGTGCGGATATATCATCAATATCGGCTCGTACGGTAAATCGTCGTACGGCATCCCCAAAAGCTGGGTACAGGGGTCAACACCTCACTGTCTCATCACATAACAGATATCACCATCATCAGATCATATAGTCTGGAGTACTACTCTATGTCTAGTACAAAACGGTAACATCAGTAAGTATGCATGCGGGGGTAAACACATATCCCAAGCCCGCAAGAAGCACAAGTCATATCCCACATATGAATCGTATCAAATCACCGATCCCAGGGCACCAAGCCCACATCATCGACTCATCTCCAAAGTCATCACATATCATCAATCACAGTGCAAGTACAAGTGATAAGAAAAGGTGTGTGTATAGGTGTAATTCTATCCTAGGGTTCGCGACTATGAACTGCACTAGTCACTGCTAACCCTATACTATCCACAATACACCTAATATCACAATAACTACATAATAATCTATCTACGGACTGCGGGGGTGCTATACGCCATCCACTCGACTTCCCCCTGTAGATATAATCTACTCACCTTGCATCGTCATTTGCGGACGTCATCACGCAATTGCTTGTCGTCCCGAAGTCTTCATGGGTACCTACACATCAAATATCGTATATGCGCATTAAACCAAATCCAAGCTAAAACGGCGCATGAAATCCAAAACGATACGATAAGGGGGCCTATAGGTGAGAACCTATGGCACGCTTCCAAAACCACATATAAATCCTCTATATCGTCGTATAAACGCCCAATAGTCGAGGCAAAACACAATCCACCATTTCAGGAATGAAAATACGGAATACGGAAACACGAATCCAAAATAGCAACTTAGGATATATGTCCCAGATTTCACCCTAGATAGAATCTGTCAAAACTAGAAGTACCCAGGGCCAAGAATTGAGGAAATGGGGGCATGCACGAAAAACGAGGAATTTCCTCTCAGGTCTGGCCGCAAATTGCGGCCAGAAAGGGGATTTTGGCGGCCTCACAGTGGATTGGGGAGCTAGGGTTTTGGGTGTTGCCTCTATGGTGCCTGCACATCTCAATTTCCACACAATATTCTTTTAGGGTTCTCGGGGTGTTAGCAGATTCTAATTAACAGTGACAGATTCCAGTTTTTCCCCGATATTGGTTTCTAAAATCCGTATTCTGGTTCAAGCTTCAGGTTTTGGGCTCCAATTCAAACACTAGGGTGTTGGTAAGACCTCTACTGAGCTCAATTTCATAATACAACACCAATTTCCCTCAAACCCTAACTAGGTTTTCACCAAGTCCATAATATCACACAATATCGATTCAAAACTTGCATAGGGGTATAGGAAAAGCTAAAACTAAGATAATGGTTCAGAATTTACCTCCATTAGCAACTCAAGAAAATTCTTGAGTTGCCCCTAGTGGCCAAAATCCTTGCTTCTTTAGCTCCATGTGTAGATCTAGGGATTTTGCACAATTTTAATGAAAGGAGATTGGGGTTTTGGTGTGATTTTTGAGATGAAATGAGGAGTTGAAGAGGGGAGGAAGATGAGGAAGGGCAGCAGCAGCAACTCCATGAATGGAGAGGGAAATGGTGAAGGAATTGGAGGAGAATGGCTAAGTATGCTAAGTCAAAGTCCACCTCTCTCTCTCACCTACCCTCATCATTACATTTTCTCTTTTCTTTTATTTTTCCTTTTTTCCTTTAAAACCCAAACCTTCTCACATCTATAGTAATCCCAAAAGGAAACCATGGCTACAAAAATGCACAAGTGTAGAAAAAAAGTGATATGTGCAAGTTTTGCACAAAATTGACAAAAAACCCGATTAGCGATTTTAATCGCGATTAGCACTAAATTAGTGTCAAACTAATCACAAAAACTCAAAAATGTCATAATTCACTAATTTACCCTATTTTTAGAATTTTCCATAATTTTTCATAATTTTTCTAACATTTTTCCTATTTATTTGCATTTAATATTAAAATAATCAATAAAAATAATATTAAATTATAAAAATTCCCAAAATTAATATTTTATTTTTTTGAAAATGTTACAATCTACCCCCCTTAAAGAAATTCGGTCCCCGAATTTAAATTTAAACCCCCAATATTAAAAACAATTTCAGTAATAATCCATTTGTGGGGCTCCGAAAATATCAACACATAAAACATCACAGCGCAATGCATGCGCATGAGAAATGAGCAGATGACTCAAAAGCAAAACTCCGTCAAGCATCTCGCAATCATCGGAGTCGAGGTAAAAACACAATGTCAAATCCAATACAAAACCGATATGATATGGATCAATACTACACATGTAGACATCTAATCCATACATGTAAGTAGCTGATGCAAAAGCATGCAAAAGTAAATCCAGGTACCGTCCACTGACCAGTCCTGCTCGGCATGGAAGCAAAAATCCAACATCAAAAAAGGTACTGCTCCAAAAGGAATAAATCCCAAAAATGCACATAACACAATCCTGTGCGTCTGGTGCGCACGGAAATCAAAAATCCATAAATGTGTCAAACAGGTATACAAAACAACATCTAGGTGCAACGGATGTGCACGAAACATCTGTCGCAGGCAACGTGTGTGCCTGACAGAAAAAATCAGGTGCATGTGACATGCACGAAGAATCCCGATTTAGTGCATCTGGCGTGCACCAAAATCGTATATCAAAACACTAAAGGTGCATAAAAACCACGCTAGAAGTGCAAATCAAATCACTGTATACTGTAGGCATGAAATCTCAATCAATACCTCAAGTGTAATAACTCTACGCAAAATATATAAATATCCAGTGGGTGTATGAAATCAATATCATGAAACTCAGTCACCAAACTAAATCATGCCAACAGAACGCCCAAATACCGAAATCCAAAATGACGGATACGTGATAATCAAATCACAAAATCACAAATCATAAATACCGTCTTCGGTAGTTCCTCCTTCGAGGTCGAGAAGGAGTCGATGCAATCCACTGCTAGCAGCGCAGGATATCTACCTGCCTCTTGCTCACGGTCTGGCGTCCTCTGACTCTTTGGGTCTTTATCTTCTCTGTAGGTTACCAATCTCACAGTCAATCGGCTCATCGGCCCTGTCAGATGTGCTAACGGGGACGATTCCGTTCTAGCACTTCTCTGGTCACCTCTCGGTCAATCCTCACGACCACTCGTAAGGCAGCAAATCACTGGCGTCGGCCTCTGGCTCTCTGAAAGCACGTCTCACATCTGATCCTGGGTGCAAACATCGTTGCAGCAATGTCCTGGAAGGAATCCTGCTCAAGGTCTCTTCCGATCATGCCTATGCCGAACCAAACGGAGGCTGGCTCTCCTGCACAACCTCTTCTCGCTCAAAAGACACCTGTGTCCTCAGAACAATATCTTCTCAGAAACTGGTCACATCCCAACGTCTCTGTAAGCAAATCAGGTCTCTATTCTCGACGGGAAGCAATGACAGCTCATCAGTGTCTCACACGAACCTCTCGTTCCAACTGTCTCTATTGTCGTACACTATGACGTCACGCCAAGCTACGATGCACTGCACTGTTCTCGGCCACGGTCAATCTGAAGTCTCTCACACGGACTCGAAGTCGCGTATTCTGTAGCTTCATCATTCTGTAGCAGATGTCAGGCCGAACTGGTCCTCGGAAACACGTCCCAACCATCGGAGGAATACTCATCACTCGTCCGTCCTTGATCAATTCGCATCGCATCTGTGTAAGTTCCTTATCCGAACCTGGTCAACTACCTTGTCGACAATGCTGAACTCTATCCTGCTGGGTGTGCGCAAAATGACCACTCTGGGTCTAGGTCTTCTCATATCGTTTTCCGAAGGGTCCTGTCGGGTTCCTTTCTCAATTCTCAATCCTGCCAAATGCCCGGAAGTCGTCATCCGATGCTGAAACGAAGGCTTATTCCGGAACGGCTGCATACTTATCGCGCTTCTTTCTGGACGATATATCCATATACCACGCCTCGGGGTGCGTATCACATTTCTGATGTCAGCGGAGTGGGACGTCATCTTGTCGAAATATCCTGCGAACTCCTTCCTTCACTCTGCGTCAATGTCGACTGGTTCGAACTCGTCTCATCGTGGCTACACGAACTGCGCTCCGACGGCTACGCTCGCATCTGGAGTCTCCCAAGCAGTGTCCCATCACGATATCCGAAAGATGTCGAACCATCCCATCGACTCGTCAGATCCTCATAATCCCCCAAGAGCTTACATCTCGGGTACAGTTTAATAGTATCGAGTACATGCCACAGCGTCGGTGGTCCAGCCGTAGAAGGGCAAACCCAAGCCTCACTAATGGCGCCGCGGAACCGCCGTAAACCCTAAGGTTCAAAGGCTGTCACACGGTCATTAAGTCGAGTTAGGGTTTCATTCTTCTAGAGGGTCCATAGAATCACCTGCATGTCTTTCCGTATACTTTAAACTTGGAAAATAGGCTCCTGACATTCGATCGTCTCTATCGACTCTCAACGAATCTGCGTGAAGTCGTCTCTAGCTGGAATCGATCCACCTGATGACCTCGCATCGGGGTAAGCGAACTCACCACACGTCCTAGTCATTCACCCTCGGTGACTAGCGACTCGCTATCATATCTCCAAGAACATGCTCATGCTGCAGTGGCTCCAACCATCTGAGCGATATCTCGCCATTTGCAGCAGCAACTGGCTCATACGCCTGTACGCCGAACAACGCCTCAATCCTCCAGGAAAGGCAACACATAAGCGGTCATCTCTGAGTCGGCCTGCTCTAGATCTGAGTAAGACTCTCCACACTGGAAATCTTCAACTCAACTGGGCCCGCTCTGGCGCAAAAATCGGACGAATCACCTTCGTCTCTCAAATCGGGTAGACTAGCTATCATCAGTCGCATGACTGCCCGAAAGCTCCGGCAGTCTCAGCTCGTACGCTCCGAAAGCAACATCCTGTCAATCTCAGCAACAGCTGGTCCATCTGTCTGCACGATAGGCGACATCACAATCTCTGAGGTATGCTGTACATCAACAGTCCTCTCTCAACTGGCAGCTCTAACAATGGCCCGATCATCCGGTGCAAGACCAAGCACTCGCCTCCACCAGAGGTCACAATCACCAACACTAACTCGAGACGTTCCCATGTCACCAGAAAACACAAAGGTCGGCCCTCGTACCAAACGAGCTCACACCGGCCGTAACCCTAGCAGCAGCCCAAACTGCGCTCAAACATGGTGACAGGAATCTCAATCGAGTATCAAGGAGAGCACATCAATGGCAAGAAAGGAAACAACAGATCCAAAGTGGATACATGATCATAGGAAAGAACAGCATCAATGAAGGTATGATCATGAAACTAATAGAATCGGGAATCTCAAATGGATGTATAATCCAGGATATGAAGAGAATCACTGATCTCGAAAAATATGTACATCCTAAGGTTCCTTAAGCGGAGTGGCGTGTCGTAAGTATGCCGCGGAACATACCAACGGTACGTCACTCTACTTTAGTCACCTAATCCATCAACCAAGGGTCATCCTAATACGACGAAAGTTCGGGTCGAATACCCCCTCGACCAAGTCTAAGTTCCGTAAGGTCAAGCCTAAGTTCCGTATATAAATAACTCCCTAGGCTCCACATAGTCAAACTTAGACTCGAACCAAGGTCAACCTAGCGCTCTGATACCAACTTTGTCACGACCCGAAAGAGCACGTGACTGGCCCTTGAACCATATGAAGTCTATAGGACTCCATCTGATCCAAGTAAACCAAAAGCCCAGAAATCTAAAACCATTTTAAGAATAAGTAAAGAAAACTGGTTTAGAGAAGTGAAGAAATACAGGTTTGAAATCAAGGTTTTTAAATAACTAAACCGAAGGTACGTTTTGAAGACAATAAAGTCTTTCCTAAAAATTTCGGCAGAGTTTCTTTTGTAAAACTGGCCCCGAATGGGGTAAAACAAGAATAACGATATATATGCAATGATAAAGGCATCCCCAAGCGGGAGCTAGCTCTTCGTCAATCGACGGTCACAACCACACAATGATATAATAATATACAACGCCAAGTGGCGAGGATCAAATCCAAAAGAAAGCTCAAAAGCAACAGTAAAACCACAATACTACTAAGCGCGACTCTAGGTCGAATAATACAACACTGTCTCTAAGTCTGAAAGAATATACAAGTTTTGGTTGATGGACAATTTCTAGATACAATGAAATAAAATAAATACAATGGTGATTCATGATGCGAAAGAATCCACCTACCAAAAGCAAGTCACCCGCAAGAAAGAAGTGTGCCAGAAATGCCGCAATAGAACCTGTACGGCAGAACCTGCAAGAACTGTGGCACAACGGGGGTGAGTTGCCAACTCGTGAATAGAAACATCTACAAGCAGAAACCGAATGCAAGACATAAACCTAAGTCAACGATCAATAATATAATCCACAAGAGTACATCTGAGTGTAATAAGGTGGCAAGGTAACATCTAATCAGGTATATAGTGCCAGGTACTCAGGTAATCACATGTCCTCAGTGTAAGGTATGTCTGCATGAAGTAACCATGATGAAATATCAATGATATCAATACACGTATATTAGCGTCCCATACCACTAATATTGGTGTAAGGGTATATATAACAGCGCCCTCATACCCTGTTATATATACAAATAAAGTATGATCAATGTAAAACCAGTCTGTATATGTATGTGGAACCCGTCCACTCGTCACCCACTGACGATAAGCATCAAGTATGCAAGTATGAGGATATAAACAATGTCATGGAAAAACATCATGAAAACCCGTGCCTAGCATCGACACGTAAATCCTTATCCATATGGGGCTCCGTCTGCGGTATCGGCCCTCGGCCCCGGCAGTACGAGTCAACCCATGTCCATCTCTGGGCTCCGTCTGCGGTATCGGCCCGTCGGCCCGGGCAGTACGCCCATCTCTCGGCTCCAGGCGGTATCCCCCGGATATCCGCCGAGCTCAAATACAATCACCGGTAGGTACTCGCCCGCCTCCAGGCTCAATCGGCATAACCCATCGATCATCTTGCCGAGGGGAACCATACCGGGCCCACCACGAACCCGCAAACGGTACATCACCTCCTCGAATCGGGTCTCAAGCACACGTCTCAGCACCGAGAAAACGCGTGATGGACGCACCGAAATATCATATCACGAGGTACTGGGTTTTCATAAAAGTGCCTCTTTTCTTAAATAACCCCACGGTCCTCAATACCAGAAATCACATGAAAATCCAACATCAGGAAGTAAATCCAATGCGATGTGCTATACAGTCAATCCATGATGTATGCGACATGTAAAGAACAGTAATCATATCGGAAATCATGCAACATGGAATAGTAATGTGCATATGTCGAATGAAGAATCATCTCATGAATGCAATAGTGCTACAGTGTAGTGGCATGGCAATTATCGATGATGAAGTGTGTGAGCCGGCAAATAGTGTACGTGGAACATACGCATCATCGATAATGGTGCTGGTGTCCTAACAGCATGATAATAGTATAGCGATGAACATATGCCAGCAATGCGAATAGCATGAAAAAGCAGATATCTAATAGTCAACACCACAGTGAAGTATCTACTATGCAACTACATCTAAGTAAAAGGTCAATCAGGAGGGGTGGGTGTGGAAACCACCTAAATCTGAGTCGGTATATATATGAGGATATATAGTCGGTGATCTCGCCTCAATGTCATATCACAAGATATCCTCGAGTTATGAGTGCGGATCTATCATCAATATCAGCTCGTACGGTAAATCGTCGTACGGCATCCCCAAAAGCTGGGTACAGGGGTCAACACCTCACTGTCTCATCACATAACAGATATCACCATCATCAGATCATATAGTCTGGAGTACTACTCTATGTCTAGTACAAAACGGTAACATCAGTAAGTATGCATGCGGGGGTAAACACATATCCCAAGCCCGCAAGAAGCACAAGTCATATCCCACATATGAATCGTATCAAATCACCGATCCCAGGGCACCAAGCCCACATCATCGACTCATCTCCAAAGTCATCACATATCATCAATCACAGTGCAAGTACAAGTGATAAGCAAAGGTGTGTGTATAGGTGTAATTCTATCCTAGGGTTCGCGACTATGAACTGCACTAGTCACTGCTAACCCTATACTATCCACAATACACCTAATATCACAATAACTACATAATAATCTATCTACGGACTACGGGGGTGCTATACGCCATCCACCCGACTTCCCCCTGTAGATATAATCTACTCACCTTGCATCGTCATTTGCGGACGTCATCACGCAATTGCTTGTCGTCCCGAAGTCTTCATGGGTACCTACACATCAAATATCGTATATGCGCATTATACCAAATCCAAGCTAAAACGGCGCATGAAATCCAAAACGATACGATAAGGGGGCCTATAGGTGAGAACCTATGGCACGCTTCCAAAACCACATATAAATCCTCTATATCGTCGTATAAACGCCCAATAGTCGAGGCAAAACACAATCCACCATTTCAGGAATGAAAATACGGAATACGGAAACTCGAATCCAAAATAGCAACTTAGGATATATGTCCCAGATTTCACCCTAGATAGAATCTGTCAAAACTAGAAGTACCCAGGGCCAAGAATTGAGGAAATGGGGGCATGCACGAAAAACGAGGAATTTCCTCTCAGGTCTGGCCGCAAATTGCGGCCAGAAAGGGGATTTTGGCGGCCTCACAGTGGATTGGGGAGCTAGGGTTTTGGGTGTTGCCTCTATGGTGCCTGCACATCTCAATTTCCACACAATATTATTTTAGGGTTCTCGGGGTGTTAGCAGATTCTAATTAACAGTGACAGATTCCAGTTTTTCCCCGATATTGGTTTCTAAAATCCGTATTCTGGTTCAAGCTTCAGGTTTTGGGCTCCAATTCAAACACTAGGGTGTTGGTAAGACCTCTACTGAGCTCAATTTCATAATACAACACCAATTTCCCTCAAACCCTAACTAGGTTTTCACCAAGTCCATAATATCACACAATATCGATTCAAAACTTGCATAGGGGTATAGGAAAAGCTAAAACTAAGATAATGGTTCAGAATTTACCTCCATTAGCAACTCAAGAAAATTCTTGAGTTGCCCCTAGTAGCCAAAATCCTTGCTTCTTTAGCTCCATGTGTAGATCTAGGGATTTTGCACAATTTTAATGAAAGGAGATTGGGGTTTTGGTGTGATTTTTGAGATGAAATGAGGAGTTGAAGAGGGGAGGAAGATGAGGAAGGGCAGCAGCAGCAACTCCATGAATGGAGAGGGAAATGGTGAAGGAATTGGAGGAGAATGGCTAAGTATGCTAAGTCAAAGTCCACCTCTCTCTCTCACCTACCCTCATCATTACATTTTCTCTTTTCTTTTATTTTTCCCTTTTTCCTTTAAAACCCAAACCTTCTCACATCTATAGTAATCCCAAAAGGAAACCATGGCTACAAAAATGCACAAGTGTAGAAAAAAAGTGATATGTGCAAGTTTTGCACAAAATTGCCAAAAAACCCGATTAGCGATTTTAATCGCGATTAGCACTAAATTAGTGTCAAACTAATCACAAAAACTCAAAAATGTCATAATTCACTAATTTACCCTATTTTTAGAATTTTCCATAATTTTTCATAATTTTTCTAACATTTTTCCTATTTATTTGCATTTAATATTAAAATAATCAATAAAAATAATATTAAATTATAAAAATTCCCAAAATTAATATTTTATTTTTTTGAAAATGTTACACCTTGGCCAATAGAAGAGTTAAGGGTCTAGCAATTTTGCTAAAATTCTTAATGAATCTCCTATAAAATCCTGCATGACCAAGGAAGGATCGTATATCTTTGACACATTTGGGACGAGGGAGATTATGGATGACATCTATTTTAGCTCTGTTTACCTCAATGCCTTTTCATGAAATTATATGTCCAAGGACAATACCTTCTTGGACCATAAAATGGCATTTTTCCCAATTCAAAGTTAAGTTCTTATCCTTACAGCGGGTAAGAACCGCGTCAAGATTACGAAAGCAGTCCTCAAAGGAGTCCCCGAAAATGGAGAAATCGTCCATAAAAATTTCCAGAAAATTCTCAACCATGTCTGAGAATATCCCCATCATACATCGCTGAAATGTAGCGGGAGCGTTGCATAACCCAAAGGGCATGCGTCTATAAGCGAAAGTACCGAAAGGACAAGTAAATGTAGTTTTATCTTGATCCTTTTCGGCGATGGGGAACTGGTTATAGCCAGAGTATCCGTCCAAGAAACAATAGTATTCGTGTCCAACTAATCGTTCTAACATTTGGTCAATAAAAGGTAGAGGGAAGTGATCTTTCCTCGTCGCGGCATTGAGTTTTCTGTAATCAATACATATGTGCCACCCAGTTTGGGTGCGTGTTTGGATCAACTCATTAGCCTCATTAGTTATGACCATGATGCCAGACTTTTTAGGGACCACATGAATAGGACTTACCCATTGGCTATCAGATATAGGGTAAATTATACCACTATCAAGGCACTTGACGATTTCTTTCTTTACCGCCTCCTTCATAACCGGATTTAACCGTCTTTGTGGGTCTCGGGTTGGTTTGGCATCCATCATATGTATATAATATTCAACAATTAAGGGACTAATCCCTTTGATGTCAGCCATTGTCCAACCAAATACTTGTCGATTTGATCTCAATACTGCCAAAAGTGCGTTCTCTTGCTCTAAGGCTAGAGAAGCAGATATAATCACTGGCAAAGTCTCATTCTCACATAAATATGCATATTTAAGATGAGAAGGTAGCGGTTTGAGATCAGGTATTAGCGGAGAGACTATAGAAGGTGGGGTAAGGGAATGATATTCGGACTCCCTAAGAGGTTCAAAACTTACATAGGATATTGATTCGGAAAGTGCTACTGACTTTTGCGACGAGTCAACGGATTAAAACTCAGGGATGGACTCATTGAACATATCCTCACTATGAAGTTGTGCAAGATCAAACGATGTCTCACTAGTGTTGTCGAGATCATCAAAGCAAAGTTCCTCGTCCATGCCGCTTTCGGGAGCTATCTCATGGATGGAACAAACATCAAACAAATGAGCAGAAGGTTCAGATGGTTGACTTCCTAGCTTGTAAATATTAAGCTCAATTGTCATCTTCCCGAAGGATAAGTTCATAGAACCGTTACGACAATTAATTACAGCGTTAGAAGTTGCTAGGAAGGATCGACCGAGTATCACCGGGATTTGATTGCATGGGTTTGCCACAGGCTGTGTATCGAAAACAATAAAGTCCACAGGTAATATGAATTCCCCGACTTTAATTAACACATCCTCTAGTACACCCCGAGGTTTGGTGATTGATCGGTCTGCCTTCTGGAGAGTACAATGGGCGGGTTTCAACTCTCCAATCCCTAACTGCTCGTATACTGAATAAGGAAGCAAATTAACGCTAGCGCCAAGGTCGAGTAAATCACGATTAATATTTTTACCCCCAATAGAAATAGAGATAGTAGGACAGCCAGGGTCCTTACGTTTCTTTGGTATTTGCTGGGTAAAAGTTGTGCTAACATTACTCGTCATGAAAACTTTTTTAGGCACTTGAATTTTTCTCTTCCTAGTGCACAAGTCTTTAAGGATTCTTGCATAAGATGGGACTTGTTGAATAGCATCTAGGAGAGGAATATTTACGTTAACTTGCTTAAACATTTCCACAATCTTCTCCATTTGTGGGTTAGGTCTGTTGGCCCTTAATCTGTTTGGAAATGGAGCTTGATTAATAAGTTTTGGGTCCAACATTTGTGGAGAAGATTGTGGGGACGGATTCGATCCCAAAATTGGAGTAGGAATCTTCTTAGATAGATTGGGCGAAGTGTTCGAGCCTTGGGGAAAACGGAGAATAGGCTCGGATGAAGGTGGGAGACTAGATGAATTAGGGGAAGAAGTAGAAGTCACGGTATCACTGGTATCACTAACATCATCAAATTGCTCACCCACTCGGTTATTCAGCACTTTTCCTGATCCCAACGTAGTAACGGCACTCACGTTATGATTTTGTGAGTGGCCAGGATTCGGTAGGGGTTGAGATGGGAGTTTTCCTTTCTCTCTCGCACTCATTGCGGCGTTCAATTGTGCAATTTGGTTTTCTATTGATTTAATACTCTCACCGTAGGAGGCGGAGTCTTTCTTTATGGTATCAATAGAAGACCTCATATCAGCCGACATTTGAATGGAATGTTTCATAAACAAATCCAAAGTTTGTGCGAGTGAAGAGTTATCAGTACCGGCCAATTGCGGTACAGAAGTGTTGGCCGGATTTTGAAAATTTTGTGACTGAAAGGGGTGCTGACTTTGTGGTTGTGGTTGCTGTGGAGGAGGTATTTGATAATTGCTTTGGAACTAGTTTTGATTTTGGGGTTGGTTTTGGTTCCAAGCAAAGTTAGGATGATTCCTCCATCCTTGATTGTACGTGGAAGAATAAGGATCGTTTCTAGGTCGCTGCTGAAAAGCAGAATTGGTTTGCTCGTGACATTGAAACGGTGCATTCATAGGACATTCTTCCGTCAAGTGTGAAGGATCTGAACAGCAACCACACACGGTCTTGGGAAGCGTGACCTGATTTAGGGAGACTGATGAGAATTTGTTCTCAATAGCGTCGAGTTTCTTCTGCATCGCTGCCATTTCGGCTTTTACTGCGATGGAAACATCGAGCTGATGAATACCTCCCCTAGATGAAGGTAGTCTTACGCTTTCCCACTGCAAAGTGTTTTCAGCGAGGTCTTCCAGATATTTCCAAGCTTCACCATCATCTTTAGACATGAAATTGCATTGACAATTTGTTTCAAGCATCTGCTTTGTCGCTGGATTAATGCCCTCATATATAATTCGTCACAAATCCCATCTATTTATTCCATGATGAGGACATTGGACAAGCAGATCCTTGAAACGTTCAAAGCACTTCCAAAATGGTTTATTGGGAAGCTGGGTAAACTGGTTGATCTCGCTCCTAACACGGGCGGTCTTATGGTTTGGGTAAAACTTCTTAAGAAATGCTATTACGAATCCATCCCAATTAGTGATAGAGTGTGCGGCAGTATTATAAAGCCACTTTTCTGCCAAGTCGCACAGAGTGAATAGGAGAAGACGCAAGCGCATAGCATCCACAGTCAGTTGTGAAGTACCCATCATTGCGCATACGTTTTCGAATTTAGTGATGAAAACGTACGCGTATTCAGACTCAAGCCCGTGAAATTTGGGCAACAGATTGATGTAGTGGGGTTTAATTTCAAAATTATCCCCGTTGGCTGGTGGAATAGATAAGCAAGTGGGAAGTGGACCACGGATAGGATAGCATCTTTCTTAGAGAGAGATGCGTGGTGGATTCTGCTCACCTACGGACGGTGGCAGCATGGTGTTATAATTTGATGGAGTACCGTCCATCTCGGTCGATGTGGTGGGTGGTGGGGAAAAAGAAAACGAAGAAGTACCAACTTTGGAGTCGATAGCAGGAACACGGACAAAACGGGCACTAGAATCCCGTATCCAGCCAAGCATGCACTAAGCGGGTTTAGCGCAAGTGGCAGCGTGTGTACTTTTAGAAATGGTCTATTTTGAAAAGTGTGTCGGACTTAGACAAATCATACAAAAATGCACAAACAACCCTAGAACTAAGGTTACCTAGGTCAAGTCTCTAGACCGCTCCTAGACTTCCAAAGGACAAGCCGTAGGATCAATCATCCACCACCTTTTTACTACTCTTGTGGCCAGGTAAGTGGGAGGTATCCGCTATACGAATCACCGAAAATAGCAGGCCTTAATTAAATAACCACTTTCCTTTGACACACTTGCCTAGGCACCACAAAAGTAATGCGGATAAGCGATAAATTACCCACGACCTTCCTTTGTCCTTAATGAGCGCGACAGTCCTTAGAGTCTTGTCTAGATATTTTTTAAATTAATGTAGGGTTGATGCAGATGCTCGGTTTGTGATTTGTGGGGCTTAGGAAGGGTGATAAAATCCTTACCTAATCTGAATTTGGTCTTTGCCCCTTAATGTCCGTATTAAAATATGTAAAATCAAACCGCAAAACAAAACTCGCAAAAAGATTTTTTGAGCGGCGAGATTTTGCAAAGATTCCTGCAGAAAATATATTATTGGATTTTTCAGAGGAGAGAGAAAGAGATAGAAAAGATACCAGAAAATTTTGAGGGCACAACTCCCCAAGACCGCCGCGGTTCCGCCGCTGTTTGCACAGGTTCCGCCGCGCTTTAAGGGGTTCTTTGTTTAATTTTTTTTTCACTGTTTCTTCCTTTGCTCCTCTGGGTCTTGATGAATGTCTCTGAATTTTTATCTCCTCGCTAAAGTGACTCCATATTCCCTCGCAAAAATCGCACACTAATCGTTAAATATGCTAGATGCGGTTTTGTTTTATTTTTATGATATAGATCGAATAAGAATTCAACACAAATAGTAAGAATAAAAAAATTACGCACGTATCCCCGCCAACGGCGCCATTCGATTGATCTGTTTTATGTGAGTGTGTTGTAACCGCAATCAGAACGGTGTCGCGCGTAGCTAGACCGAGGTGAGTACGGGTCGTCCTCAGGGAAACGTGGAATCGTTTATTCTTACTTTAGGCGTGTTGAGAAAGGGGAAGAATAAAGAATGGTGAAAATAGTTTCTAGATCTACGTTAAACACGGATGCAAAATATAAATCTAGATTAACTACGAAGGTAAGTTTAATTTTAAAAGGGGGCTTGTAGGGTTCATTGGGATTTAGTAGTTATGGATGATTAATTAAAAATTACTCTTTTTATCCTTTAATAGATTTAAAACTAGAACGACAGTGATGCATGTAGATTAGGGTTTCTGGAGGGAAAAGGGTTCCCACACTTAACCCCTATTTCGACATGGAACTCCGTTCATATCTAGCATTTACCAAAACAATTGTTAATCTAATCTCTAATCGTGGTCGCGATTATCAATGAATTGATAGCGCGCCCAATTAGGATGTTAACTATTATTTTGATAAAGTTTATAAACTTTATAGGACTTAAAAAGAATTTAAGGATCTTCATCATCCATTAACCTACCCTAATCCTATGAACCCTAACAAGCGAAGAATTACTCGCGTATGTTGGGAGAAGAAGAGATGGAGAGGGAAATCATATTAAAAATACAAAGAGATAGAATAAGAAAACAACTACCTTTATTAATCAACAAAATTCATTTACACTTTGTTCCCTTAGAAAATGATTACAAAATGCTAGTTTGCTTCTCGATCTCTTCTAAGGAGGTAGATGAACCGTTGATGATCAGCCTGGATGCGTGAGGCTGTCGTGGACTTCGTGATCTCTTCAGCTTGATGATTTTTCCAAGAGGCTCTCGGTCCTTATTTATAGTCACAGAGCCTGAACCCTAGTTTCCTAATATGGAAACTAGTTGTTAGGATCCTAACCACCAAAATCCCATATCTTAACTCCTCAAATCCGCGGCGGAACCACGGCCATTGGATAGGTTTGGCCGTGGATCCGCCCCCTTTTGGTGAGATCATGGCTTTTAATTTTTGTAGCTTCATATCTGTAACACTTGGTAATCTTTTGAGTATCTAGACTTTGAAAATCTTTTCTACATTTCTGCCAGAATTAGTTTCTTCAATTTACTTGAATATCTTCGGCAGATTTGATCTTGCCAACTCGGATTTCCTTGATTTTAGTCATGATATAATTCCTGCACAATTATCTCAATAAATGATGTTAGTAGAATTTGTTTTTATTGAGATATTATCTTTAACCATTTGCCATGATATTTTAGTTTTAAGAATTGGTTAAAAGTATTTAATAAGGTAAGCTTATTTAAATGGGCCAAATGTTACGTGGATATTATATGCTTACTTTTTCCTACATAATGTTAATTATAATATATAAATATATGAAAATAGTATTTTTGCAGATAAATCTTCATATGTGTCATATTTATAATAAACACCTTTTATTATATAGAAATAGTAGGAAAAATGTCATATTAAATGTGCAGTTTTATCGACTGAACAGTGACATACAGGGGACGGTTGTGCTCGCACGTTCCGAGGAGAAGGTCTTCATCGCTGAAAGTGATGTCAGCTGTGTGTACTTCTTCCAGCTCGTCCTTTATCTTTTCTTCGGTAAGGAAAGCTTGAAACTGCTCGGGCTCTTGTAATGCCCTGATTAGAGAATCTCGTGCCTCTTTAGACAACAGAAGGGCATACAAAACGCTTAGCTGTGAGGGTATCCTCTTTAGGTGGGGTGTACTAGAACATTGTAATCCACTTTGCTTTTTTGGGGCGGGTCCTTGGCTGCCAGCTCTTCGACGACTCGATCATCGAGGGTGATATCCTCAGGGACTTTTTCCTTCCCCTTATCTTTTTTGTTCGATCCCTTATTTGTAGGTCCGAGATTCTTTTCAGGCAACGTACGATTACGCAGCTGAATGTTCTCACATATCTCTTCCTCTTTTCCAGAGGTGGATTTCTTGAAGAGAGGTCCGAGGGCTATTTCTTCGTCAGAATCGCTTCCGAATGTGAGAATTTGCGATCCCCCGGAATCAACCATGTGACAGTTGTCGGCAATTCTTTTGTGCTCATCTGTCATGCTTCTCTGCTCCCAACGAGTTTTGCGCTTCATCCGCTTGAAGTGTTGTCGGTGAGCAACGTATCCCTGCCACCACTTTTTAAAGGCCATGCATTCTTCGGTAGGGTGCACAATCCTTTGATGGTATAAGCAGTAGCTAGGATGTACATCCGCTTCGTCAAGGTGTATACCGCCAGGAGTATTTCCTTTGGAGGATGGTGGCTTCATTCCCATTGACAGGGCTTTAGCGATCTGTTTCCTTGTCTTAAGCCTGTTTTTGTCTGCCGCGGGCATGCTTCGATCTGGTTGGAGTGCTTTGCGACTCATCCCTACCATGACTTCTTCAGCTTGATGCCGACGCCTGGATTTTTTGAATATGGCCATTTCACGCTCTTGATCAGCTTTGCTCTTCTGAAGGGCTTCGTTCAGTAGCATGTCAATCATCTCGTCTGACGGTTCCAAGGATTTTGGCACCGATCCTGCCCCCAGCTCCTATACATTATCTTCTGATGCCGAGTGAGCTTCTTCATCATTTATTGGTGAATGAGAGATCATCTGAAAACTTGCCACATAATCCTCGGGTTCTTCTGACGAGTCATCTCCCTCATCATTGTCGTTATCTCCACTCTGAAGGATATGGTTGAGAAACTCTTGGAGTGTGACCGAGGTTCTCACCTTCTAGTTGTATTCCTCCAGTGCGTCGATATGCCTTTGCAAATCCGTGCGTTTGTCATCAGACTGCACGGGCTTTTTGGTCTTCTTCTTCTTCTTCTTCGAAGACTTCGATGGCTGGGCCTGGGTATTTTGCCCATCGTTACCAACTTCCGGTGTTGGGCGCGGTTTTAGCCTTCCTTCAATGATCTCGGGCTCTAGCGGGCCTTTCCACCTGATTGTCGGGCATGCTTGAAGATCTTTCAACATTCTTTTAGTTTTTGCCGAAAGAACAACTTCCCATGGAGCTTCCTCTATGAATGCGCATGATGCCCCCGGCGTGTCCATCTTTTTCGGAGCATATGGTTGTGGCGGGTTTACCCTCCAGTTTTCAGATAGCGCGAATTTGCCTTGCTGGTACTGGTCCTCAATCCAGTTTTTGAAGACGAAGCAATCTTCGACTGGATGGCCTAATATTCGGTGGTAGGGGCAGTAATTGGAATTGTTGACATCGCACGGTTGCAGTGGGCGTCTCGGATCTGGTAGAGTGATAAGCCTATTGCGCACCGCCAGTTCGAACAGTCTTCTCGTTTTATCCCGAGGGAATGAGTAAGGACGTCTCAGCTTTTCTCCGAGTGATCGCTGTTTATCGTTTTGGGGAGCAGCTGGTTTCGGATCACTCAGCTGTTGTTGAGTGTTGGAGACGAAGGTCGCTATCCCTTTGCCCTTTTTCATTTCGAAGCTTCGTTTTTGAGGAGGACGGTCTATGGCCCATCTGGTTCATTTGGGCCAGCTTGTCGATCAAGGCTTGAAAAGTGGTCGGCTTGAAGAACATCATAAATTGGGATATAGTTGCCTACGGATCAAAGGTCCCCACGCTTTTCAAAAAGAGAGACCCCGGCTAACATGAACATGCCCATGACAAGAGCTTCTTCTATGAGTTGTTCGCATCTCGACCATAGGTTCCGCCACCGAATTGCATATTGAACCCAAGTCTCTCCTGGCTTCACCCTGGCATTGATCAATGCCGTGATCGGGGTACGTTCGCCGGCGCTTACGAAACGCTGGGTGAATAGCAACTCCATTTCTGTGAATGTTTTGATGGAGTTATTCGGAATATCCAAGTACCATTCAAAAGCTGTCTCCGCTAAGCTGCCGACGAACTGGCTAAGTAGCAATTTATCGTCACCTCCAGTATTGCCGCAGAGAGCCCTGAACTGAGCGACGTGCTGATAGGGATTTCCCGTCCCCTTATACATATGAAATTTAGGGATCGTATATCCTGGTGGGTACTTAATTTGATCGTACCTGGATAGGGTTGTCCAGTTCTGACGACTTGGCCAGATGCTTCATTTGCTTGATGAGCTCGTATTTGTTGAGCTATGTAGTCATCAAGCGCAGCTTTCGAGATCGTCTCCTCCCTGGCAGCTGATAAAGCTGGAAGAGGGTTTGATGTCTCCCCTCTGTCGTCTTCAATGATTATTGGGGGATCTTCGGCTGGAGGGTCCGGTTGGATCATCATCCCCACCATATCTTGGAACAGAAGCGCCATTTGTTTTATGTTAGCCTCTTGTTCCACGACTTCTTTATTTTTCTTTTAGAGCATTCTTCGGAGGAACTCGGCATCGGTTTCCTGTTCCTGACGTTGATCCGACGATACTTCTGGGCTTTCTTTCTGCCCAGTGAGTGCGGCCATCTTTGTCAGCATCTCCTGGAGCTTTTGTTGTTGCTCCTGAGTTTTCGTTATAGACCGTGTAAGTAATCGATGACCCGTAGAAGTACGGCTTTCCTCTTTCCCGGATGCCATGTAGACGGTGTGCACTACCATGACCCTAGACTTGGGGCATTTGGATTCAGCGCCTTTGAGATTTGTCGTAGACACGGGGATCTTCTCCGGCCTTCTCCTTTTATGGGTGGTCGAGGTTGAGGGGGCCGTTGCAACAGGCATCCATGATACTTTCTGCGGTATAGCTGCAGGATGGTCCTCCTCTTGCCGAACCTTCATTTTCTTCTGTCGGCGGGAATAGTCTTTGTCGATTACAGAGTCTCGGACTCTTCGCCAGACACTGTGGATTTTGGAGGACAGCCGCTGAGGAGGCTGCTCCGGCTTCGCCTTAGTAACGTTCTCCACAGCTGGAGGGGGCTTTTTCAACACAGCAGTTGGAGAGTTCTTGCGCACCCTCCTGAGTGGCTCAAAGTTGTTCCTAGTTGGAACAACAACATCAATTTCCACCATTGGAGCTGGTGGAGTCAGTCCAGAGGGAGAGCTGCCCCCAGTTTTCTTGACTCGGCGCCAGTGGAGACGTCGAGCATGTCTTGCAGATGGGACTGGCTCAGTTACAGGGGTAGCTTCATCATGCCCCGTGTTCTGGTGAAGGGCTGCTGTTGGTGCCAGCCTATTGAAGACTGACGTCCTCTGAGAAGAAACGTCCAACCTGTCGAAGACTGACTTTCGGGTAGGGGAAGCACTTGTAATGACCCACCCGCAGTAGGTGTCACGCCCCGCTTCCTAGTGTACGGGCAAAGGGCGCGACGAGGCCGCTACATATTTACTGTGAAGTAAATACGCTAAGCGTATCTAAGCAATATAAATATAAATGCACAAGAGACAAGATATAATAAAACAACAACTTTATTTATTCACGTTCTTTTGTACAATGCATGGGAAAGTAAATACATCTGAATGAAAGCAATGCCTAAACAACGACATAACAGAAATGGAAAATACAGAATGTAAAAGAAAAGTACAAGTGAAACTACAGCTCGGGATCTTCAGTGAACTGGTCCAAGTCTTCGACGCTGGGCTCGATCTCTGGAAGGTCCGAATCACCTGACGACATTCAAAGAAGAAGAAAGAGAATGTCGTCAGCAAACAAATCGCTCGGTAACTCCCCAAAGATAAGGGAGAAGTATAATAGACAGAGAGTAAGAGAGAGAGAGTGTAGCTTTTTTAAAGTTGTATTATTATTTTTAACGCTTTGTAGCTTGGTACAGAAGGATGCCAGTGTATACGAGAGGAGTCTCTATATGCCAGAGACTAAAGGCAAATGGAAGTACAAGACTCTGTTATACAACCCGGAACAACGGCAATTGAATTCAGGTTATGTGTCTTAAATCTTGCAGTCTCGTGCCACTTCTAACACCTTCCGTACCAATCTACCCCTTAAACACCGCAATGTCTTTATTGTATTGTTTGTATTGTATTGCAACTTATTTTGTCTTGTAATATAGATTGTATAATTGGATGACTTGTCGAAACCATGATATCAGTAAATGGATGTAACTGGAGAATCATGGATGTAACTAGAGAATCATGTAAATGGAAGTATATACATGGTTCGGTTCGGTCAATATAGATTGAATATATGGATTCATATTGAATTGTAGTTTGTAATTGAATCATATTCAAGTCAGATTATTTATAATGAGACTCAGTCTGAGTCAGACAATTAGAAAAGAAATTGAAGTCCTGAATTAGGTTTTGGTGTTATCAGTAACTGCTGCACATGGACGACATGATTTGTGTCTTTTTCAAAGACAATTACCGTATTGATAACACCGTTTGTTAGATTGTCTACCTTAGATAGGCAAGCACCCATATCTCCGGCTCCCTGAGGCTCAAGAGACTGGTTCCGCTTAAACCAATATTTACAAGGATACTTATTATAATTTATATAACTTGAGGGGGTTTTATGTAAAAATAATTTTTTATAGTTTTCAAAATACAACTCAAATATTAAATTATCATCTTTATGTGCATACAATAATTTAATGATCAAGATAAATATGTATACATGTTCGAATAGCATGAAATGAGTCAAGTATATTATTCGAGTAACTACCATAAACAATGCTGTAAAGAAATATTGTGTACAACTAATCAATCAAGACAATAAATTTCTGAATATAAACAAAGATATAGATCTAACTATTGTGCACGAGTGAGTTCCAGTCGCGCCTAAATACGACTACCGGTTTGGGAGATATAATCATTTTCGTTTTGTCGCGCAGAACAGATCAGAATCTGTCCAGCACCGTCGCATATTTTTAAAACACAGTTTGAGTTACTTTCCATCAGGTTTTAGGTTACAATAATTATTAGAAAATTGTAGGTATTTCGATATACTTATCTAAAACACTAAGATTCATATGATTTGGATTTCTGAAACTCTAGTTATGATCATTTTAATATCAACGTTTAAAGCAGAAATTCAGATTTCTTGACAGCAACTATATGTTATATTGCAAAGCCTATATCGGGTTATTTCATGCATTTATAAGTAATATTATATACAGAAAATTATAGATTTATCAATTATGCATCTACACATCTAAATTTTGTCACAAACGGACATCGGATGTTCGAGTTATGTCCAATTTAAAAATAGTGTACGAATCAGGACAGATTCTGTCCAGATCCGTCACTTGATATTGTAACGCAGTTTTCTATATTTTACATTGGTTTTAAGTAAAAACTTGAAACTAAGAAAATCTAGATCTTTCGATGTATATGTTCAAAACATCTGAAAACACTTAATTTGGATTAAATATTACAGAGTTATGGTCTCTCGAAGAAGACCCTTATTGGCAGTTTTCTAGTTTTAAAAACAGTGAATAAAAAATTATGTAACTCCTAAACCGTTTTTCGATTTGATATGAAATTTTTACAGCGTGTACAAAAAAATATATTCTATCATATATAAATTTCTTGAAATTTTCAGAAGTAAAAATTAATTTCTAAAAATTATTTTAAATGTAAAGGTATTGATATGTCATATGTGAGAAATAAGAAACCCATGGTATTTATTCGTAACTTCATTTTTTTTACAAACTTTAAATAAATTAATTTAAAATACAACAACAAACGATGCAATCCTAATTGGTTACTATGAAATCTTAACATATGGATTGAGAGTAGTGAAAAAGATTTTACAAAATATATATGTGTGTGTTCATTATTTATATATGTATCCATTTAATTAATTATTTAGGGACTATTATATGAAAAGGGAAGTTTTTTTTCATGGCAATATAAAAAAAAGAAAGAGAAAGAGAAAGAGATGGAGGGAGGGAAAAAGAGAAGAGACTTACATACACAAGCCGGCATTGTCACCGGACTTGTCTATCCGCCGATAGCCTCGCGTTTCTAGCGAGACTTTCTTGAGAATTTCTTCATGTTCTTCTTCGGAAAATTTAGATGAAGAGGGATATGTGAAATAATAGAAATATGTGATAATGAAAAGAAAGAGAAGTGAGATATAAAAAAGTTTATGGCCACCATAATTCTAATAAATCATGGCTCATAACCATTCTAATTATTTTGGGAGTTAAAAAGAAGATGAAATGAAAGATCTCATTTATAAGTTATGAGAAGAATAAAAATTGATAAAAAAAATAATTGCAAGAATGGAGATTTGAACATGTGACTTATGGAATAACAATGAAAGGACTTAACCAATGTGCTACAAGGTTGTTCATGCACATATTTAACTAGAATTAAATATATGTTATTGCTTGAAAAGAAAGTGGGCTTTTGGGCTCATAACCTTGGGCTCAGCCCACTTGATTATTTATTTGGGCTTGGTCCCCTTTCTGCATCAGCAGTGCTGAGCACTGAAATGGGTTCTGACACCCTTTATTCTTTTTGTTTTATTTGTATTCATTTATATGGTGTGTTAAACACTTGATAGCGCTCACGTGAGGAACACGTGGAGCGCTTGGCACTGAGCACTAGGCAATGACTACTAAGTACTTTTTATTAAGTAGCACCCACATGGGGAGCACGTGGAGCGCTCGGCGCTGAGCGCCAAACTTTGAGTGCTAAGCGCTCTTTATTAAATAGCACCAACGTGAGGAGCACGTGGAGCGCTCGGCGCTGAGCGCCAAATTTTGAGTGCTAAGCACTCCTTAATAAATAGCGCCCATGTGAAGGGCACGTGGAGCGCTCGGCGCTGAGTGCCAGGCACTTTTTTTGTTCTGATCAGTTCGGTGCTCTGAGAATTGAATTCTCGTTTGTGAGAGATTTTGTCTCATAGATCTAAGAACTAAGTTCTTTTTTTTTATTATGAGATGTTATGATCTCTTTTACTTTTATGAAAGACTTTGTCTTATAGATCTGTGATCTAGAAAAAGAACTAAGTTCTTCTGATGTGAGAGTTAAAATCTTAAATATGGAGGAGATGCTATGATCTCTCTTCTTGTTATTTACCTTGAGAAGAAATTGCTCTCGTCTTTGAAGTTTGAAGATTGAAGTTTATGGGGGGGTTCTTCTGTGCAAGACTTGAAGTCTTGGGTCTTTTATATAGGGGATGCAAGTTTGTTGAGTCAGTTAAGGAAATCTCTCATTGAGAGATCCCTGATTGATCTGGGGATTTTATACACCGTTGGATCTTTGATCCTAGGCCTTCTATTTTACAGAAGATTTTTCTTTCGTTTTTAAAAATATTGGGAAAATATTTTCTCATACAGAGCTTATTCTGTATCTTGGTGATTTTTTAATTACCATTGGATCTTTGATCCAACGGTGCTCTGATTTACAACGCACAATCTTTCTTGTTTAGAAAGATTTGAGGAGTATTTCCTCAGTCAGAATTTAATTCTGTACTCTGATGATTTATCATCTCTGTTGGATCTTTGATCCAAGGGTGGAGAACTTTTAGTTCTGGCGCTGGCGCTCTCGTGCTTTGCACGTGAGGCGCTGCCTCAGAGATTTTAAACTCTAGGCGCTGGCGCTCTTGTGCTTTGCACGTGAGGTGCTGCCTCAAAGTGTTTTACTCTTGGCGCTGGCGCTGTTGGCGCTGGCGCTGTTGGCGCTGGCGCTCTCGTGCTTTTCACGTGAAGCGCTGCCTCAGAATGTTTTACTCTTGGCGATGTTGATGCTCTCGTGCTTTGCACGTGAGGCGCTGTCTCAGTTCAAATTTTGAACAGAGCCTTGCTCTCTTATTGGGGGGAAACAGCATTCAAATGGTCCTTCGGGTCGGACTTCCCATCGAAGAGTGAGTCTTTCGAGGGCTTGTTCCGGGATGAGACATGGACGGCGAGCAGCTCTTCGGTGAAGGGCTTCGTGAGCGAGTCGGCGGCGTATTTAGCTCCGTCGCTCAAGTGACGACCTTCTCGATGCATACCCTCGATCTTCTTTTCGAGGGCGTCGAGTCGGCCGTGGTATCCCGATGAGTCGGCATACTCAGATCTCTGGCCTCGGCCGCCGGAGACCTCTGCGTGGGAGCGGCCCCAATTCCGTTCGATGACGTTTCTCAGGTTCTTGGTGAGGTCGTTTTCGAGCTGTCGTGGCGAGTCTCGTATGCGCGACCCCGTCAAGGGAGGGGGTGCCGGTCATGCCTGGGAGCAGGCGAGCTGACCGACACCTCCTCGGGAGGGACAGGGGTGTGACGGGACTCGGGGCGAGGTGCTCTGGCGTAAGACCTCGGAGTTAAGCTATGTGGCGCCCACCGGGTCATTGAATACATCGGCCCGGGGGACCTGCGGCTGTTGGAGACAGCGAGGCGGTGATCGGTCGTGCCAATGTGGACAGAGTCTTCTATCCGTCTATAAGGGTCCCGGTCCCGCGGAGGGGGAGCGGCGACCTAGGGAACTTGCCCAGCCGTTTGGACACGGACGAGCGCGTCTACGACGGACGTGAGTCGGTCTATCCAGGCGGACAGAGCGTAGATGGCGTTCGGTGGAGGAGGGGTTTCTCCCTCGTCCCCACTGTGGGGAGGCCGACGGCTGGTGCTTGGATCGTCACGGTGACCGCTTTCCATGTAGTCGAGATCGGAAGATGAACTTTTGGTTGAGTGGAACAGGTTCCCGCAGACGGCGCCAACTGATGGATCTCTGGATCTCCTACAGATGTTATCTTCCATTGATCTCTACGTGTATTGATGGACGACTGAGATCTGAGTTGGAGGGTTGACTCCTGGAACGTGTGGGTCTCAATGAGTTTTGGGTGGTTGTGGCCGAGCTACCTGCAAAGAAGTCCCGGGGTGGTTGTGCCACCGAGAACGCTCCGATGATCAAGTTAGGCGGAGTATTTTGGCAGAGTAACGGCCTCGTGGAATAAAAAATGGCTTACCTCGATCGTCTGAGAGAGGGGTTTATATAGCGGCAACAATAGGCAGGCAGGCGCGAGAATCACACCGGCCGTTACGCCCCTGGCGTCACGCCCGCATTAATGACGAGACAAGCTCGTTAATAGAGGATCGTGATGGCGTGGAACGCGGGATCGTGGGCGGCGGATATCTCGCGCATGGCGAGATTCGCGGAGCCGTGGCGGAGTCGCCTGCGGGTCGGTCAGGGTGAGACCGAGGAAGATCACCTCGGTGGGAGGCTCGGGATACGAGCGGGAGGCCGAGGCGTCTTGGGTTTGTGATAGCTCGGAGGCGAGCGGGGGGGTGGTATATTTGAAAAAAAACCCTTAATAATAACGAGGCTAATGCAAGACCGCTCATGTGTGCGCGTGCGTGCATGAGTGAGAGAGAGAGAGAGTTCCTTGTAAAGAGTTCCACTTTTTCTATTGCATTTACATAAGCTAACGACTTAACTCTATGAGCTAATAGCCCTTCATGCGGGCCTCCCACTGGGAGGCCTGCTATGCCAAAAGCGAGAAAAACCCCATCCCTCTCCTTCCACACAAATTTGTTATATATAGATTTAATTACACACAAAGATGGTATTAGATTGTGCAATCAAACGGATTTTAACCGGAATAATGCCCAAGACGAATTTTTCTTTTCACACGGTCCGTTTGGGACTCAAACCGATGACCTCTCGTTCTGAAGAGTAAACTCTTACTGCATGAGCAATGGTCCCATTAGAGCGTAAAACTAGTGTTGGCAACTACATATGCATAAGTCTGTTCTTGCATTCATATCGTTGTGAGGGCCCGCCGCAGGCTGATCCAATGAAGGACCATTGCCCCAGCAGCTATAGTTGAAAAGGGATAATTTCACTAAACAACACTAAACTTAATGCTTTTACGTTAAACTACACTAAACTCGTTTTATTTTGCAAAACTATCCTGAACTTTTCAAGATTTCCTTAACTCCTCAATGCAGTTTGCATTAAATATTAAGTGAGGAGAATACCTTTAACTTCATTTACATCCCAAATTCTCCTTAAAATGTCCCTCCTCTCCTCAAAACTTTAATTAGTTCGGTTCTAGCTTCAACAATTCCTGATTATTTGTTTAATCCAACAATTTAGTTTAGCCATTAGAGCCTATCATCCTTCCCTCTGTCCAACAAAGTTGGGTGAAAGAAGGTGAAAGGATAATGGATTGTATCAGGAGAAATCAGAGGTTTAAATTAAAGAGAGAGAGTGAGAGAGAGTGAAAAACGATGAGAAGGCATATATAGGCCACAACGAAGAAGTTGGAGAACCAATAGAACAATCCAATTTTTAGTTTTATATACAATAAACAATAGAGTGAGAGTGTAATGATTCAAAAATCATAAATTACTAGAGTCAAAAGGGGATTAAACATAGTTAAAAATTAAGAAATAAAAATCATAATGAGAAACCAACATGGAAACAAAAGTTCAAAATCTTGAAAACCAACTTGAGGGGAGGAAAAGTTCAAAAGTTCAGATTGGTTGGTCTCCTCTGTGTGTGTTGTGTGCTTGTGTGTGATGTGTGCGTGGATGTGTTGGGTGTGTTTTGTATGCATAGGATAGGGTTTACGGGCCAATGCCAAAAAAAAAACACTACAGAGCAAGAAGAAACTTGAGTGGGGGAAAAGAGAAAATGATATGAATTGAATTAAATGAAGTCATTAAGGCCATTTTGGTGAACAATAATGCACATGCTTTGCCCCTAACATTTATTTTTAGGGTTTTTTACTTAAACCCCCCAACTTAGTTAATTACTAAAAAAAACCCAAAACTTGGTAATTACTTATTACCCCATAAAACTTTTAAGTTGCTTCATTTTACACCGTCCAAATTTTCCGTCCAAAGATAGCATGGTTGTTAGCTAATTTATAACATTTTCATCAACTCCACTTATAACCCGACGACACTATTCGATAAAACCACCATTTCTCTCTTGTTCTTCATCTTCCTCTCCTCTTGATCTGGACCCTTGTACATAGGGCAACCGAAGAACTTCCCCCCTTCATTTTCAGTTTTCCATTTATACGAAACTTGTAATTAAGCCCATATTCGCACTCCATTGTTTCATGGCTGGAGAAAGTTGAGAAAGAAGAACAATATTTTATTGTCGGTTGGGGGATCTGAAGAGTAATTCCTAAACATTAATTTTGAATTGGAGTTCTAATTTGGAATTTTAGATGAAGAGCGAAGACGAGTGGACGGGAGGCTGGGAGGTTAATAACCCTAACCCAACTTTCTTTGGTAATTGGCTAGCCAACGGAGGGAGGGAGGGAGGGAGGGAGGGAGGGCGGGAATATGGTTGTTTGGGGGGAAGGGGGAGGCTTAAGAGCAACTTTAAAGTTGTTGGGGTTAACAAGTAATTATCAAGTTTTAACCCTTATTTTTAAGGATCAAAACAATGACATGGCGTATTTTGAAAATTGAAGAAAAAAGTTCAAAGGGTGGTTCTACATAATAAATGAAGGTTAAAGTAGTTTAGAGGAAAAAATATCCTTGAAGTCAGCCTAGTTTAGTGAAATTAACACTTTTATAAAATAGTTAGACTCCATAGAATTATAGGAATTGCACAAAATTCTAAGATATGTTGTATTGTTGTTCCCATGGATTTACAAAATAAAAAAGTAGAAACATAAATATTGAACTAGACATCCTAATCTACCGAGAAGAACTTCTATGCAAGGGCTTGCATGGTGCAAGCCCTTGCATAGCCCTTGGATGGGCTCCTCCCACATGCAAGGAGAGCCCATCTAAGAGCCCTAGAGAGGCTTGCACCATGCAAGCCCTTCTAGGGTAGTTTTTTCCTAATCTACCATGATCACATATTTCATGACTTCCCAATTTCCAAAGTGAAAAATTTAATGTTTACGTATGTACTTGTATGTTTTTCTTTGCTCTAATTTCCCTTTTTCCATCTTAATATATATTCTAAGTCATTTATGTAATAGAAGAATTTCATTTGAAGCATGGTTCTTCCTTTTCCATAGGAAAATGATTAGTTCATTTTAAACAAACTCTTCTTAAAGTTAACACAATGATTTAAGACGATATATATAAAGTGGATAGAAAACATAATGTGTGAAAAAAGTCAACTGAATTGGGAAGAACGACCCTCTTCTTTATTCATCATAGTTTGTTCTCTTTCTTTTCTTAAAATACAAAGGTGGGTGTTAAGATACATGAATTAAAATAGTCCCACATCGTGAAAACTATAAGAGGTATATGAGTATAAAATATAAAATGGGACAAACATTTATAAGGCTTGAGTTTTATTGATGGATCCATTTATATCAAAGCCGCCACCCCCAGACCGTTAAATATCAAGTGATCGTTTTAACATACACCGGCTCATATGAGGTCACAAACGAGCTTTCTCAACACAAGCTGTTTTCTCGAGACGGCTCTCTCAAAGGTATAACATGGCCCAAAAAGGCTAGTCTATCAAAAACATGTTGACGGCTCTCTCAGAGTTGCTATTCAGTATAAGTCCATGAATGATCAACCTAGCTTTGATACTTGTTGGGTTAAAAAATGACACCCCATTGCTACAGTCAAAGTCAAAAAGTCGATATCACCCTACGCCCGGCCCAAGCTTAAGTAAGGAGCCGACCCCATGCCAATAAAGGAGAAGGAAAATGTAATAGATTAATATGACGGGTAATTTAGTAATGAAGAAATGTAAAAGAAATGAGCAAAAAAACTAAATTTTGAAAAGCCCAAGGGCTAAGATGCAAAGATTGTACACATGTGTACAAGAATAGGCAAAAAAAAAAAGTCATAAAGTCTCTTAGAGAACCATGCACCTTTTATAATTTTCCCAGTATGGGACTCTCAACACTCTCTCTTACGTGCAATGTAGTTGTCATGTAGATTGTACAATACATTTAGAGGCTGGTATTTCAGAGGCAAGTAGACGGCTCTCTCAAAGGTATAACATGGCACAAAATGGCTAGTCTGTCAAAAACATGTAGACGGCTCTCAGAGTTGCTATTCAGTATAAATCCATGAATGATCAACCTAGCTTTGATACCTGTTGGGGTAAAAAATGACACCCCATTGCCACAGTCAAAGTCGAAATCAAAGTCAAGTTGGCCCGAGCCCGAACCCAAGTCATGTGGGCCTAAGCCCGGCCCAAGCTTAAGTATGGGGCCAACCCCATGCCAGTGAAGGAGAAGGAAAATGTAATAGATTAATATGACAGGTAATTTAGTAATAAAGAAATGTAAAAGAAATGGGCAAATGTTCTAAATTTTATAAAGCCCAAGGGCTAAGATGCAAAGAGTGTACACATGTGTACAAGAATAGGCAAAAAACCCAAAATTATAAAGTCTAAATGGCAAGATGTAAATGTGTAAACCAATAAAAGCCCAAACATATAAAGAAATAACAATTTTAATTCTTTTGCAATCTATAGGGTTTTGTGTCTCTACCTTCATTTTAGAGGTGAGCTCTTTTATTCTTTCTCAAGAGAGTCTCGAAGAAAAAGAGAATTCCTTTTGGATCTCTCTCATCCCCTCTATCTCTTTCTTTCTCAATAGGACCAATTAAAAAATAACACATCCCTTGAAAAAAGGTTTTATCTCAAAGATCCTAAAATCCAAGATCAAAACCCAACAAAGAAGTAAACTTTTTTTATCAAAAAAACAAGAGAGGAGAAGACCCTCGGGGTGAAAGCGCAAACATATTCAAACAAGAAAACTCGATGAATGTCTTCAGGTTTCATCACCCGCGCCCCCGTGCGGAGATCGCCTGCTTCGGAAATCCCCGCAAGGGGATTTTCCACTGCCTTCGGAAATCCCCGCAAGGGGATTATCCGTTTTGGAAATCCCCGAAAGAGGATTTTCCGCTATACATGATGCCCGTTTCAGATATCTCAAATAGGTACCCGCTCGCTGATATCTCCAAGAGATGTCCGCTCATGGATATCCTAAAGTAGATGCCCGCAGCGAATATCCCCTAGGAGATCTCCGCTTAAAATAGGACCCATTAAAAAAGTACCCATCTCTTGAAGAAAAGTTTCAACTCAAAGATCCCAAGATCCAACAAGATCAAAACCAAACAGATGAGTAAACTTTCTTTATCAAACTTGAAGAACAAGAGAGGAGAAGAACCATCGGGGTGAAAGCGCAAACATATTCAAGCAAGAAAACTCGATGAATGTCTTCATCCTTCATCACCCACGCCCCCATGTCGAATATCTCAAAAAGGTACCCGTTCGCTGATATCTCCATGAGATACCCGCTCGCGGATCTCAAAGAGGATTTTCCGCTATATATGATGCTCATTTCGGATATCTCAAAGAGGTACCCGCTCGCTGATATCTCCAAGAGATGTCCGCTCACGGATATCCCAAAGGAGATACCCGCAGCGGATATCCCCTAGTAGATCTCCGTTTAAAATAGGAGCCATTAAAAAAGAACCCATCTCTTAAAGTAAAGTTTCATCTCAAAGATCCCAAGATCCAATAAGATCAAAACCCAACAAAGGAGTAAACTTTCTTTATTAACTTGAAGAACAAGAGAGGAGAACAACCCTCGGGGTGAAAGCGCAAACATATTCAAACAAGAAAACTCGATAAATGTCTTCAGCCTTCATCACCCGCGCCCCCGTGTCGAATACCTCAAAGAGAACATATTCAAGCAAGAAAACTCGATGAATGTCTTCGGCCTTCATCACCCGCACCCTCGTGTCTGATATCTCAAAGAGGTACCTACTCGCTGATATCTCCAAGATCGATGCCCGCTCGCGGATATAGAAAACCCATCTCTTGAAGAAAAGTTTCATCTCAAAGATCCCAAAATCCAACAAGATCAAAACCCGACAGAGGAGTAAACTTTATTTATCAAACATGAAGAACAAGAGAGGAGAAGAACCCTCGGGATGAAAGTGCAAACATATTCAAACAAGAAAACTCGATGAATGTCTTCAACCTTCATCACCCACGCCCCCGTGTCGAATATCTCAAAGTGGTACCCGCTCGCGGATCTCAAAGAGGATTTTCCGCTATACGTGATGCTCGTTTCGGATATCTCATAGAGGTACCCGCTCGCTGATATCTCTAAGAGATGTCTGCTTACGGATATCCCAAAGGAGATACCCACAGCGGATATCCCCTAGGTGATCTCCGTTTAAAATAGGAGCCATTAAAAAAGAACCCATCTCTTAAAGAAAAGTTTGATTTCAAAGATCCCAAGATCCAACAAGGTCAAAACCCAACAAAGGAGTAAACTTTCTTTATCAACTTGAAGAACAAGAGAGGAGAAGTACCCTCGGGGTAAAAGCGCAAACATATTTAAACAAGAAAACTCGATAAATGTCTTCAGCCTTCATCACCCGCGCCCCGTGTCGAATATCTTAAAGAGAACATATTCAAACAAGAAAACTCGATGAATGTATTCAGCTTTCATCACCCGCGCCCCCGTGTATGATATCTCAAAGAGGTACCTTCTCGCTGATATCTCTAAGATCGATGCCCGCTCGCGGATATAGAAAACCCATCACTTGAAGAAAAGTTTCATCTCAAAGATCCCAAGATCCAACAAGATCAAAACCCAACAGAGGAGTAAACTTTCTTTATCAAACTTGAAGAACAAGAGAGGAGAAGAACCCTCGGGGTGAAAGCGCAAACATATTCAAATAAGAAAACTCGATGAATGATTTCAACCTTCATCACCCGCGCCCCCGTGTCGAATATCTCAAAGAGGTACCCGCTCGCTGATATCTCCATGAGGTACCCGCTCGCGGATCTCAAAGAGGATTTTCCGCTATACATGATGCTTGTTTCGGATATCTCATAGAGGTACCCGCTCGCTGATATCTCCAAGAGATGTCCGCTCACGGATATCCCCTAGGAGATCTCCGTTTAAAATAGGAGCCGTTAAAAAAGAACCCATCTCTTAAAGAAAAGTTTCATTTCAAAGATCCCAAGATCCAACAAGATCAAAACCCAACAAAGGAGTAAACTTTCTTTATCAACTTGAAGAACAAGGAGAAGAACCCTCGAGTGAAAGCGCAAACATATTCAAACAAGAAAACTCGATGAATGTCTTCAGCCTTCATCACCCGCGCCCCCGTGTCTGATATCTCAAAGAGGTACCTGCTCGCTGATATCTCTAAGATCGATGCCCGCTCGCGGATATAGAAAACCCATCTCTTGAAGAAAAGTTTCATCTCAAAGATCCCAAGATCCAACAAGATCAAAACCCAACAGATGAGTAAACTTTCTTTATCAAACTTGAAGAAAAAGAGAGCAGAAGAACCTTCGGGGTGAAAGCGCAAACATATTCAAACAAGAAAACTCGATGAATGTCTTCAACCTTCATCACCCGTGCCCCCTTGTCGAATATCTCAAAGAGGTACCCGCTCGCTGATATCTCCATGAGATACCCGCTCGCGGATCTCAAAGAGGATTTTCCGCTATACATGATGCTCGTTTCGGATATCTCATAGAGGTACCCGCTCGCTGATATCTCCAAGAGATGTCCGTTCACGGATATCCCAAAGAAGATACCCGCAACGGATATCCTCTAGAAGATCTCCATTTAAAATAGGAGCCATTAGAAAAGAACCAATCTCTTAAAGAAAAGTTTCATCTCAAAGATCCCAAGATCAAAACCCAAGAAAGGAGTAAACTTTCTTTAACAACTTGAAGAACAAAAGAGGAGAAGAACCCTCGAGTGAAAGCGCAAACATATTCAAACAAGAAAACTCGATAAATGTCTTCATCCTTCATCACCCGCGCCCCCGTGTCGAATATCTCAAAGAGAACATATTCAAACAAGAAAACTCGATGAATGTCTTCAGCCTTCATCATTCGTGCCCCCGTGCCCGTGTCTGATATATCAAAGAGGTACCCGCTCGCTGATATCTCTAAGATCAATGCCTGCTCGCGGATATAGAAAACCCATCTCTTGAAGAAAAGTTTCATCTCAAAGATCTCAAGATCCAACAAGATCAAAACCCAACGCCCCCATGTCCTCTGGGAGATCTCCGCTTGCGGATAACTTCTCACTCCCTTTTTTCTATATTTATTTATATGAGGGCATAAATGAGCTTTCCACATAAGCGGGTTCTATCCAGCAAGACTCAATCCTTACGAAGGTTTGTCCCATTTTATATTTTATACCCATGCACCTCTCATAGTTTTTTCAATATGGGACTATGTTGTCTACATATCTCAACGCACACGGTTACTCAAATTACATATTTAGTTCATATCTATTTCCTAATTAACAAGATTTAAGTTCAAAATTCTAAAACCAAGATCGTATGATATACTTTTAGGTAGCTTACCTTGTAGGGAGGGAAAAAGAGAAGAGACTTACATACACAAGCCGGCATTGTCACCGGATTTGTCTATCCGCCGATAGCCTAGCGTTTCTAGCGAGACTTCCTTGAGAATTTCTTCATGTTCTTCTTCGGGGAATTTAGATGAAGAGAGATATGTGAAATGATAGAAATGTGTGATAATGAAAAGAAAGAGGAGTGAGATATAAAAAAGTTTATGGCCACCATAATTCTAATAAATCATGGCCCATAACCATTCTAATTATTTTGGGAGTTAAAAAGAAGATGAAATGAAAGATCTCATTTGTAGGTTATGAGAAGAATAAAAATTGATTAAAAAAAATAATTGCAAGAATGGAGATTTGAACATGTGACTTATGGAATAACAATGCAAGGGCTTAACCAATGTGCTACAAGGTTGTTCATGCACATATTTAATTAGAATTATATGTTATTGCTTGAAAAGAAAGTGGGCTTTTGGGCTCAAAACCTTGGGCTCAGCCCACTTGATTATTTATTTGGGCTTGGTCCCCTTTCTGCATCAGCAGTGCTGAGCACCGAAAAGGGTTCCGACACCCTTTATTCTTTTTGTTTTATTTGTATTCATTTATATGGTGTGTTAAACACTTGATAGCGCTCACGTGAGGAACACGTGGAGCGTTTGGCACTGAGCGCCAGGCAATGAGTATTAAGTACTTTTTATTAAGTAGCACCCACGTGGGGAGCACGTGGAGCGCTCAGCGCTTAGCGCCAAACTTTTAGTGCTAAGCGCTCTTTATTAAATAGCGCCCACGTGAGGAGCACGTGGAGCGCTCGGCACTGAGCGCCAAACTTTGAGTGCTAAGCGCTCCTTAATAAATAGCGTCCACGTGAGGGGTACATGGAACGCTCGGCGCTGAGCGCCAGGCACTGTTTTTTTGTTCTGATCAGTTCGGTGCTCTGAGAATTAAATTCTCGTTTTTGAGAGACTTTGTCTCATGGATCTAAGAACTAAGTTCTTTTTTTTATTATGAGATGCTATGATCTCTTTTACTTTTATGAAAGACTTTGTCTTATAGATCTGTGATCTAGAAAAAAAACTAAGTTCTTCTGATGTGAGAGTTAAACTCTTAAATATGGAGGAGATGCTATGATCTCTCTTCTTGTTATTTACCTTGAGAAGAAATTGCTCTCGTCTTTGAAGTTTGAAGATTGAAGTTTATGGGGGTTCATTTGTGCAAGACTTGAAGTCTTGGGTCCTTTATATAGGGGAGGCAAGTTTGTTGAGTCAGTTAAGGAAATCTCTCATTGAGAGATCCCTGATTGATCTGGGAATTTTATCCACCGTTGGATCTTTGATCCTAGACCTTCTGTTTTACAGAAGATTTTTCTCTTGTTTTTAACAAGATTGGGAAAATATTTTCCCATACAGAGCTTATTCTGTATCTTGGTGATTTTTTAATCACCATTGGATCTTTGATCCAACGGTGCTCTGATTTACAGCGCACAATCTTTCTTGTTTAGAAAGATTTGAAGAGTATTTCCTCAGTCAGAATTTAATTCTGTACTCTGATGATTTATCATCTCCGTTGGATTTTTGATCCAAGGGTGGAGAACTTTTAGTTCTGGCGCTGGCACTCTCGTGCTTTGCACGTGAGTCACTGCCTTAGAGATTTTTAACTCTTGGAGCTGGCGCTCTTGTGCTTTGCACGTGAGGCGCTGCCTCAGAGTGTTTTACTCTTGGCACTGGCGCTGTTGGCGCTGGCGCTCTCGTGGTTTGCACGTGAGGCGCTGCCTCAGAGTGTTTTAGTCTTGGCGCTGTTGGCGCTGGCGCTGTTGGCGCTCTCGTGATTTGCATGTGAGGCGCTGGCTCAGTTCAAATTTTGAACAGAGCCTTGCTCTCTTATTAGGGGGAAATATCGTCCAAATGGTCCTTCGGGTCGGACTTCCCGTCGAAGAGTGAGACCTTCGAGGGCTTGTTCCGGGATGAGACATGGACGACGAGCTGCTCTTCGGTGAAGGGCTTCATGAGCGAGTCGGCGGCGCATTTAGCCCCGTCGCTCGAGTGACGACCTTCTCGATGCATACCCTCGATCTTCTTTTCGAAGGCGTCGAGTCGGCCATGGTATCCCGATGAGTCGGCATACTCAGATCTCTGGCCTCGGCCGCCGGAGACCTCTGCGTGGGCGCGGCCCCGATTCCGCTCAATGACGTTTCTCAGATCTCCTGGTGAGGTCGTTGTCGAGCTGCCGTGGCGAGTCTCGTGTTCGTGACCCCGTCGAGGGAGGGGGTGCCGGTCATGCCTGGGAGCAGGCAAGCTGATCGACACCTCCTCGTGAGGGACAAGGGTGAGACGGGACTCGGGGCGAGGTGCTCTAGCGTAAGACCTCGGAGTTAAGCTATGTGGCGCCCACCGGGTCATTGAATACATCGGCCCGGGGGACCTGCGGCTGTTGGAGACAGCGAGGCGGTGATCGGTCGTGCCAACGTGAGCAGAGTCTTCTCTCCTTCTGTAGGGGTCCCGGTCTCGCGGAGGGGGAGCGGCGACCTGGGGAGCTTGCCCAGCTGTTTGGACATGGACGAGCGCGTCCACGACGGACGTGAGTCGGTCTATCCGGGCGGACAGAGCATGGATGGCGTTCGGTGGAGGAAGGGTTTCTCCCTCGTCCCCACTGTGGGGAGGCCGACGGCTGGTGCTTGGATCGTCGCGGTGACCGCTTGCCATGTAGTCGAGATCAGAAGATGAAATTTCGGTTGAGTGGAACAGGTTCCCGCAGACGGCGCCAACTGATGGATCTCTGGATCTCCTTCAGATGTTATCTTCTGTTGATCTCTACGTGTGTTGATGGACGGCTGAGATCTGAGTTGGAGGGTTGACTCCTAGAACGTGTGGGTCTCAATGGATTTTAGATAGTTGTAGCCGAGCTACCTGCAAAGAAGTCCTGGGATGGTTGTGCCACCGAGGACCCTCCGACGATCAAGTTAGGCGGAGTATTTTGGCATAGTAACGGCCCAGTGGAGTAAAAAATGGCTTACCTCAATCGTCTGAGAGAAGGGTTTATATAGCGACAGCAATAGGTAGGCGGGCACGAGAATCACACCGGTCGTTACGCCCCTGGCATCACACTCGCGTGATAGACGGGATCCCGCATTAATGACAAGACATGCTCGTTAATGGGGGATCGTGATGGCGTGGAACGCGGGATCGTGGGCAACGGATATCTCGCGCATGGCGAGATTCGCGGAACTGTGGCGGAGGCGCCTGCGGGTCGGTCAGGGTGAGACCGAGGAAGATCACCTCGGCGGGAGGCTCGGGGTATGAGCGGGAGGCCGAGACGTCTTGGTTCTGTGATAGCTCGGAGGCGAGTCGAGGGTGGTCTGGGAGTCCACCGAAGGTTGGGCGACTCCTCGGGCAGGAGACCTGAGGCATGATCCCAACTGAAGTTCTTGATCCTTTCTTATAGGTTCTGGGATACGTCATCTGCAACGTGTCAGCATCTGGAGAGTCACGATATCGAGCCTCATCACTCTCCATCTCTCTTTAACCTTTCCTTTGTCTTTCTTCTTCAAGCTCCAATTAAACCTTCTTCAATTCTTGTCGGTCTTTAAATAAAATCATAAAAGTACATTTTTCCCCGCTTTCAAGCTTCAATGCCCCAATCATTGAAAGAGGCTCTAATTCAGTTAAGTTTAAGATCTCTCTACATGCTTCACTTCTAAAAATCAATACTTGTAACAAAATTGACATTTACACCATGTATAGAATTCATATTTGAACTCATTACTCTTATTTCAAATCTCTGAGGACTTCAATCGAACAAGACAAACTATTTGATTTAAACAAAATAATAAAAGAAAACTGAATACCAGGAGACTACCAATTGCATGAGAAATCTTTCCTACATCAAAGTTCAAGATTTCGGTTAAATGGAAAGCCCTAATTTTTGTTTATTGAAAAGCCCTTATTTTTAATTGGGGGCAAAATCCTTAACCCTAACCCATCTTTAACAATCAAGAGGAGGAAGAAATGACCGTTCAAGGTCATTTTGGTCTTTCACTAGGTTTTAAACGGTTTCAAAATAACATAAAAGGAATATTCCCACATGATACCAGGTAAAACCAACCGCGGGGAGGTTTTTGGACAACTTATAACTTTTGGGGGTGATATATAAAATTACGAATTTTTGGGATGATTTTTGGAAATAGCATATTTTGGTGATGGTATATATGAAAAAAAAACCTTAATAATAACGAGGCTAATGCAAGACCGCTCATGTGTGCGCGTGCGTGCATGAGTGAGAGAGAGAGAGAGTTCCTTGTAAAGAGTTCCACTTTTTCTATTGCATTTACATAAGCTAACGACTTAACACTATGAGCTAATAGCCCTTCGTGTAGGCCTCCCCGTGGAAGGCCTGCTATGCCAAAAGCGAGAAAAACCCCATCCCTCTCCTTCCACACAAATTTGTTATATATAGATTTAATTACACACAAAGATGGTATTAGATTGTGCAATCAAACGGATTTTAACCGGAATAATGCCTAAGACGAATTTTTCTTTTCACGCGGTCCGTTTGGGACTCAAACCGATGACCTCTCGTTCTGAAGAGTAAACTCTTACTGCATGAGCAATGGTCCCATTAGAGCGTAAAACTAGTGTTGGCAACTACATATGCATAAGTCTGTTCTTGCATTCATATCGTTGTGAGGGCCCGCCGCAGGCTGATCCAATGAAGGACCATTGCCCCAGCTGCTATAGTTGGAAAGGGATAATTTCACTAAACAACACTAAACTTAATGCTTTTACGTTAAACTACACTAAACTCGTTTTATTATGCAAAACTATCCCGAACTTTTCAAGATTTCCTTAACTCCTCAACGCAGTCTGCATTAAATATTAAGTGAGGAGAATACCTTTAACTTCATTTACATCCCAAATTCTCTTTAAAATGTTCCTCCTCTCCTCAAAACTTTAATTAGTTCGGTTCTAGCTTCAACAATTCCTGATTATTTGTTTAATCCAACAATTTAGTTTAGCCATTAGAGCCTATCATCCTTCCCTCGGTCCAACAAAGTTGGGTGAAAGAAGGTGAAAGGATAATGGATTGTATCAGGAGAAATCAGAGGTTTAAATTAAAGAGAGAGAGAGAGAGAGAGAAACGATGAGAAGGCATATATAGGCCACAACGAAGAAGTTGGAGAACCAATAGAACAATCCAATTTTAAGTTTTATATACAATAAACAATAGAGTGAGAGTGTAATGATTCAAAAATCATAAATTACTATAGTCAAAAGGGGATTAAACATAGTTAAAAATTAAGAAATAAAAATCATAATGAGAAACCAACATGGAAACAAAAGTTCAAAATCTTGAAAACCAACTTGAGTGAAGGAAAAGTTCAAAAGTTCAAATTGGTTGGTCTCCTCTGTGTGTGTTGTGTGTGATGTGTGCGTGGATGTGTTGTGTGTGTTTTGTATGCATAGGATAGGGCTTACGGGCCAATGCAAAAACAAAAAACAAAAAAAAAAACTACAGAGCAAGAAGAAACTTGACTGGAGGAAAAGAGAAGATGATATGAATTGAATTAAATGAAGTCATTAAGGCCATTTTGGTGAACAATAATGCACATGCTTTGCCTCTAACATTTATTTTTAGGGTCTTTTACTTAAACCCCCCAACTTAGTTAATTACTAAAAAAACCCAAAACTTGGTAATTACTTATTACCCCATAAAACTTTTAAGTTGCTTCATTTTATCCCGTCCAAATTTTCCGTCCAGAGATAGCATGGTTGTTAACTAATTTATAACATTTTCATCTACTCCACTTATAACCCCACGACACTATTCGATAAAACCACAATTTCTCTCTTGTTCTTCAGCTTCCTCTCCTCTTGATCTGGACCCTTTTACATAGGGCAACCGAAGAACTTCCCCCCTTCATTTTCAGTTTTCCACTTATACGAAACTTGTAATTAAGCCCATATTCGCACTCCATTGTTTCATGGCTGGAGAAAGTTGAGAAAGAAGTACCATATTTTATTGTCAATTGGGGGATCTGAAGAGTAATTCCTAAACATTAATTTTGAATTGGAGTTCTAATTTGGAATTTTAGATGAAGAGCGAAGACGAGTGGGGGGGCTGGGGGGGTTAATAACCCTAACCCAACTTTCTTTGGTAACTGGCTAGCTAACGGAGGGAGGGAGGGAGGGAATATGGTTGTTTAGGGGGGGGGGGGGGAAGGGGGGGCTTAAGAGCAACTTTAAAGTTGTTAGGGGTAACAAGTAATTATCAAGTTTTAACCCTTATTTTTAAGGATCAAACAATGACATGGCGTATTTTGAAAATTGAAGAAAAAAGTTCAAAGGGTGGTTGTACATAATAAATGAAGGTTAAAGTAGTTTAGAGGAAAAAATATCCTTGAAGTCAGCCTAGTTTAGTGAAATTAACACTTTTATAAAATAGTTAGACTCCATAGAATTATAGGAATTGCACAAAATTCTAAGATATGTTGTATTGTTGTTCCCATGGATTTACAAAATAAAAAAGTAGTAACATAAATATTGAACTAGACATCCTAATCTACCAAGGTCACATCTTTCATGACTTCCCAATTTCCAAAGTGAAAAATTTAATGTATACGTATGTACTTGTATGTTTTTCTTTGCTCTAATTTCCCTTTTTCCATCTTAATATATATTCTAAGTCATTTATGTAATAGAAGAATTTCATTTGAAGCATGGTTCTTCCTTTTCCATAGGAAAATGATAAGTTCATTTTAAACGAACTCTTCTTAAAGTTAACACAATGATTTAAGACGATATATATAAAGTGGATTGATGATGCTCAATGTTGGCGGTCTCCAAGATCAGGACACGTGGCAGGTGACGTGCCCCAGAACTCAGAAGCAAGGGCCCACAGGGGCCGACCAGGCCACCCTGTGCCCGACCTGCAAACGCGAGCTGGCCCTCCTCGGGGCCCCCTGCAAATTAGCCTCCTCGGTCCCTCAGCTCGCCCCGAGCTGCCACAAGACCAAGACTCCTCGGCCTCCTCGCTCGTCACCGGGCTCCCGGCCGAGGCCGTCTTCCTCGGCCCTCCGACCAAGGCCACCGCTCACAGGCGTAACCGCCGCTCCGCGAATCTCGCTATGCGCAGATTCTACGCCAGCAACATCCCACGTTCCACGCCATCACGATCCCCATTAATGGGCGATCCGCTCTCTACGCGGGCATGACGTCGGGAGCATAACTGCCGGCGAGATTCTCGCGCCTGCTGCGTGCCACCGCCGCTATATAAACCCCCATCACAGAGGGGTCAAGTAAGCCATTCTTTACTCTTCTAAGCCGTTACTCTGCTCGGATCTCATCACTAACTTGATCGTCGGAGGGTCCTTGGTGGTACCAAACCACCCCGGGACTTCTTTGCAGGTACTCGGTACCAAACTCCTCATACCACCTCTTCCACCAAAACCCATTGAGACCCACACGCAATAGAAGATAATCATCAGAATCCACCGGAAGATCGACGGAAGATAACATTTGACGGAGACCCGAAAAGGACCAGCATCAGTTGGCGCCGTCTGTGGGAAATAACTCCACAAAACACAAAGTTGGCCATCCGATCTCCGCCCAAATGGTGAGAAACCATCCTGAAGATCCTGGTACCAGCCGCCGCCCTCCACTCACCGAAAGCGGGGATGAGCCTCCTCCAGCGACCGTCATCAGCGCCTTCGCAGGCCGGATAGATCGGCTGCAGTCCCTTGTGGAGGCGCTCTTCCGCGTCCAAACGGCTGGGCCTGGGCCCCAGATCGCCGCTCCACCACCTCCAGAAGGCTCAGCCCCTTCTAGACGGCAGACCACCAGCAGGCTGCGACTCCTCGCCACCGATCTCTCGAGCCGGTGCTCCCTGAGGCCTGCTGGGCGCCCCACGGCTCAACACCAAGGTCCACCGCCAGAACGCCTCGCCTCGAGTCTCCTCGCGACCCCTATCCCCCTGAGGAGATGTCAGTCACCTCGCCTATCCACAGGCATGGTCGACACCGCCACACTCGGCGGGGCCGCACAGAAAGGGCTCACCTCGGCGGCTCGAGAGCCACCTCACCCAAGGATCTGAGGCACCTCATCGAGAGGAACCGGGGCCGCCCCCAGACGCAGGTCACCCGCAGCGGAGACCGGGGATCCCAAGGCACCGATTCCTAGGGATATCACGGTCGGCTCGACGCCCTCGAGAAGAAAATCGAGGGCATGCGCCGGGAGGCTCACCTCTCGAGCGACGAGGCTAAGTACGCCTCTGACTCGCTCACGAAGCCGTTCACCGAGGAATTGCTCGCCATCCATGTCTCCTCGCGCAACAAGCCCCCGAAGGTCTCTCTGTTCGACGGGAAGACCGACCTGAAGGACCATTTGGACGCTTTCACCGCAGGGATGAGCTTCCAGGACCACTCCGACACCGCCCAGTGCAGGGCCTTCCCGGCCACCCTTATCCGCGTAGGTTGGGACTGGTTCTGGGGGCTCGAGCCTCGCTCGATTTCGACCTTCGACGAGCTGGCTACTCAGTTCCTCGGCCATTTCGTTGGGAACCGTCGACAGAAGCGCACGGTCGACTACATCTTCACGGTTAAGAGTGGGGACAAGGAAACGTTCAAGGCCTACATTACCCGTTTCTACAACGCCCTTCTCGAGGTGCCCGAGCACCGGGACGAGACCGTCATCACGGCGCTTAGATCTGGCCTGAGGCACAAGGAATGGCTGCGCTCCTTCGCGTTGGCACAACCGAAGACCATGGCCGAGGTCAAGGCGTGGATCGAGCGCGATGTTCAGCTGGAATCCGAGGTGAACGCTAACCTCCCCCGAGCGGAAAGATCCGACCAGAAGAAGAGGACTCGGGAGGAGAGGCCGAAGCGTCAGCAGCCCTACCACCCGAAGTTCCAAGAGTATATCCCCCTCAACGTCTCCCTCGCAGTATTACTGGAGGAGGCCCAGAACGAGGGGTTCTTCAAGTTCCCTCCGATCCTGCGTCAGGCCGCAAAGTGAACCCGGGGCCCCTACTGCGCTTTCCACCGGGTACTGGGCCACGCCACAGAGGATTTCAAGCAATTCAGGGACTACATCAAAGAGCTCATCCGATCTGGGCACCTCGCTGCTTACTTGAAGGACAAACGGCAGGCTGACCGCGAGCAAGAGCAGCATCACCCTCCCGCCGACCTGACCATCGGTCAGATCATGCTCGTTTCAGCGGACGGCCAGCCCGGAACTCAGGGAGCCCCGTACCCTGTGCCAAGCGCGGGGGCCAACAGTCCTTCAAGGAGCTCGGGCCGAGCCAATAGAGTCATCTACTAGCTTGTACTTTTCTTTTAGAGCGATGTAAACTCTTCCTAGGATCTATTGTTAATTTAATAAAGATCAAGGGAACATTGCGAAAAAGAAAGAAAAGCTTTGTTTATTCAAAAGGTATTGTAGGCTCCTTAGCCATACACACAAAAAGAAAAGGAAATTACTACAGTGGGGGAAGGGGGTGCAACGAGCACTGCTCGTGGTACTCGGTAAAGATCTCCGCCAGCCGGGGCCTGGCAAGGTCCAGCCTTTGTCCCCGGTTCCCCCCGCGCGATCCCAAGCCTCAACTCGTAGCATTCACGGACGAGCGCCTCTTAGCGGGCCGGCCGGTTCGCGGAGATCAGGCTGAAGCGCCTCAAAGACCGCAGCTTGCCCACGGCCTCGTCATAGAGCTTCTCGGACAGGGGGTTGTAAAGCCCCGGCGACGCCCTCCAGATGGAGTACATCAGCAGTTGCAGCAGGGGGAGCGTCGGGGGAGCAGCCAGCCGAAGCGGTCCTCAATGCTCCCATGGACCAGCTGCACCGTGTCCTCGGTGCAGTTCTGGTCGTAAAGATACACGTCTTCGAAATGGATGATGTCGGGAATGGTAAACGGGAAGTCTTGCATTTTCGGCGACCTGTTTATGAAGGATGAAAGGACCAGTACCTCTTCAACCTTATATAGCCCACTGCGCAGCTCAACAGTCGCCCGCTTTCACCCAAAAGGGTGCCGCCACGCGGCGGTCATCAAGCCTTCTCTGATGAAGTCGAAGCGACGCGCCCCTAGCGCTTCGTCTCCCCCCGCATTCAATGCGCATGCTGCGCGCACTGTTGCCTCGACTGTTTCTATTCCCCATGCCTACAGCTGGACGGTCGGGCTCAACCACACCAAGATTCAACCTGGCAGCTACCCTGCTCGGTCACCCCTGGCGGGTAGCTTCCCTACCGCAACGCCAGAAAGCCCTCCCGGAGGCAGTCGAGCCCGAGGATCCCTCGCTCGGCTAACCCCAGCGGGCAGCTTCCCTGCCACAACGCTGGGGATCAAAAAGCCCTCCCAGAGGCAGTCGAGCCCGAGGATCCCTCGCTCGGCTAACCCCAGCGGGCAGCTTCCCTGCCACAATGCTGGGGATCAAAAAGCCCTCCCAGAGGAAGTCGAGCCCAAGGATCCCTCGCTCGGCTATCCCCAGCGGGCAGCTTCCCTGCCGCAACGCCGGGGATCAAAAAGCCCTCCCAGAGGCAGTCGAGCCCGAGGATCCCTCGCTCGACTATCCTTCAGGACAAAAGCCATCGCCAAGAGGCACCGGGCAGTAACCATGCCCGGCCAAGGGTCCTTGGTAGGCTTCTACAGCCCCCCGCGCCAAAGACCAAAGTCCTCCCAGAGGCAGTCGAGTCCTTGCTCAGCTATCCCCGGCTGGTAGCTTCCGACCACAACCGACATGGATCAAAGTCCTCGCCAAGAGGCACTGGGCAGTAACCCTGCTCGGTCCCCGTCCTGAAGGATCAAAGCCCCCGCAAGAGGCAACCGAGCAGCTACCCTGCTCGGTCAACTCCGGCTAGTAGCTCCCTACCCATGACGCCAGGGATCGAAGCCCTCGCAAGAGGCGTCCGGGCGGCTACCCTGCTCGGTCGTCCCCGGCTGGTAGTTGCCTACCCGTGACGCCAGAGATCAAAGCCCTCCCAGATAAAGTCGAGTCCTTGCTCGGCTATCCCCGGCTGGTAGCTTCCTACCACAACCGGCAAGGATCAAAGCCCTCGCAAGAGGCACCAGAGCGGCTACCCCGCTCGTCCGTCCTAGGCTGGCAGTTGCCTACCCCCGACGCCAGAGGTCAAAGTCCTCGCTACGAGGCGGCCGCGCAGCTTCCCTGCCCGGTCATCCTTAGTGGGCTTCTTATAGCACCTTCCAACGCTAACGATCGAGGCCCTCGCAAGGGGCGACCGAGCAGCTACCCTGTTCGGTCACCCATGGCGGGTAGCTCCTCTGCCACAACGCCAGGGATCAGAAAGCCTTTGCACGAGCAACTGAGCAGCTACCTTGCCCAGTCCCTCCGGATGGTGGTCGATGCTCGAAGTCAAAGATACCCTATAGCCCGCGGAGGATCCGAGACCCCAGTGAAGGGCGTCAGGTCTATCCAAGTCTGAACGATCTCCCCTCGACTTCGAGGCCCATGGGGATACCTCCTCGGCAGTGCTTGGCATTCTCTTCGGCTAGTGATTGAAGTCAACTCGATGAACGATCGCCAGACAGATGGCCAACCTGACATGAAAACACAACGGCACAAGCAGAGATATCTTACGAGCATTCTTCACAAACAGATGGTAGAGTGCAATTCGATGGAGCCAAGGAAAAATTTTATTACTACCAAAGACAAAAGTTTTACAAAGGGTATTTTTTGAGGCTCCCCAGCCTTACAAAATTCAAAAAACAAAATAAAAGGAGGGAAACGGGGGCTCTACGCCTCGGGGCCAGGTACGACCTCGAGGTCGTCGACCTCCACCACGTGACGCGCGGGGTCCTCGGCGGCTTCCTCGCCAAAACCTCTTCCCCCTGCGCGTCGGTCTCCACGAGGGGGAACTCAGCCCGGAGGTCTCCGTCGGCAAACTCCGACATCCGGGCCTTAACAGCATCGAGGGCATCATGCCAAATGCGGGTCGTAGCCACGGCCAAGTCATCGTAGAAGTCCTTCGACTTCTTATAGCTCTCCACCGCCCTCAGTTCGGCCGGCTTAGCCACCTCAGCCGCCGCCCCAAGCTCCTTCCGGAGGACCTTCACCGTCCTCTTCAGGTTGCCGGCAAGCACCTGGGCGTCCTCGAGCTTGACCCCGGCAATCACCGCAGCCTCGCGGTGCCGGGCCACCTCCCGTTTCTCGGCCTCCACCTCGCCTTCCAAGGCGGCGACCCTCGCCGTCATCGCCTCCAGCTCCCGCTTAGAGCTTTCTTGCAGTGAGGCGAACCGACCCGCAGCCTCCAGCGCCGTGGCTACCACCTCGGCCTCCATGCGCAGGGCGAGGGCTACGTGCTGGAGAACCTGGGAAACACGGAAAAGATCAGAAAGATGAAGGAAGCACTGAATCTAACAATGAACCAAAAAAACTTACCTGCACGGACTCCTGGGCGATGGACGCCAGCTGAGCCCTGAAGGTCCCCCTGGGGACGAGGTCTCTATCTCATGCAGGAGGCTGTCCGCAACGGACAGCCCCGATGGCACCGCAAACCGGAGGCCCCCTTCCTCCACCACGGTCGGCGAAGACCGGCCCGGGAAGGTCCCTGGGAGCTCCTCTTGAGCGGCTCCGAGAGGGAGCCGATCTCCTCATCCGAGACCGGGTCCTCCAGAATCAGGGCCCGCTTTCGGCCCGACGCTCTTCTAGGACCCGGGGCGGGATCTGCCCCCGAGCGCTCGCGGGACACCGCCACCGGAGCAGTAGGAGCCGGGGCGGGCTTCGCGCGAGAAGAACTGGCGCCCCCAGCCTTCATAGGCTGCCTCGGCTGGCGCATGGAGGCTTTGAGCGAGACGAAGTCCATGGTTCCTGCACAAAACAAATACCCAACAAATCAGCGACAAGAGCAAAACACAAGCCAAAAAACAAGCTTAACATACCGACGAACTCGACGGGGCTAAGCCCGGCCCAGCTCAAGACCCTCTCGGACAGCAGCACGTCAGGTCGGTGGATGGGCTCCCACAATGCCACTCTCACCGCTGCGAGGTCATCGGACTGGTTCTCCCCCGACCACTTGGTAGGCACGGGCCAGTCCTCACCCTCGGGAGGGGAAATGAAGAAAAAATTCTTTTTCCAATCATGAATAGAGGAGGGCAAGGCCACGACCCCAGTCCCAGCAGCGCCCCCCGGCCTCTTCCTGAAAGTGAGATAAACCCATCTCGGATCGCCCGCTCGACCACCAGAGCGACTCTTGAAGACGAGAGAAGAATCGAGAAGGGAAAGGCTGAAGGGAACCGCCTGTAACTTCAGGCGGATCAAGAACCCAAGGAGGATTCTCCACGAGTTCGGCACTAACTGACCAGGGGCCAAACCGAAGAAATTCAATGCAGCGACGACCTCGGGAGAGAAAGGCAGGCGCATTCCGCCCCAAAAAGCTTCCAAATACAGGGCGATTTCCCTGCCCCATACTTGATCTGCCCTCTCTTCCTCCCTGGCCAGTCGGAGCGTGTAGCGCGAGGGGATGTGAAAGCGAGCCCGAGCATTGGCGAGCTCGTCCTCATGCCTCACCAAGCACAATGAGCCAGGGGCCACATCTGCCTCCTCCTCCCTAGAGGCGGCCCCCGCCTCACGATCCCGGGGAGAGGATCTAACCCCTGCTCCCCGAGGAGACTCAGACACAGCTAAAGGGGCCCTAGAACCTACTCCTACAACGTCTACTGATTCTACAGAGGAAGACATCTAACCTTGGAAAAGAGAATCTTCAGGGACTGAAAGCGGGAGAAAGGAGACGAGCGACGAGCAACCAAGACTTGAGAGAGGGAAATATGAAGGAGTAAGGGCCCTAGAGCGGACCCCACCCATGTTTTTTGCTGCATACGGCCTCATCCAACGGCGTCCGTCATCTCCCGCCGAAACGGCTCCTCGCGCCCAGCGGCTCCGATCGCTCCACGTGTCAGTCGTGCGCTGGACCGCGTCCCATCAGATGCCGCAGGCCTACACACGTCGCATCAGCCCATCGACGCTTGACACGCGGACCGTCGTTTCAGTTGCAGAGTGCACGAACTGGCGAACCTTCTTTAATGCAGAGATCTCGCCTTGATTCGCCAGCGGAAAAGACAACCGACGGCCCACGGAGTCGTCCCGACAAAGACCTAGAAAAGAGCTCACCTCGGGAGGCCTGGCAGTCCACTCCTGACCCGACCCGCTAGCTGGTCGAGACAAGAGTGGGGGGCTAATGATGATGCTCAATGTTGGCAGTCTCCAAGATCAGGACACGTGGCAGGTGACGTGCCCCAGAACTCAGAAGAAAGGGCCCACAGGGGCCGACCAGGCCACCCTGTGCCCGACCTGCAAACGCGAGCTGGCCCTCCTTGGGGCCCCCTGCAAATTAGCCTCCTCGGTCCCTCAGCTCGCCCCGAGCTGCCACAAGACCAAGACTCCTCGGCTTCCTCGCTCGTCTCCGGGCTCCCGGCCGAGGCCGTCTTCCTCGGACCTCCGACCAAGGCCACCGCTCACAGGCGTAACCGCCGCTCCGCGAATCTCGCCATGCGCAGATTCTACGCCAGCAACATCCCACGTTCCACGCCATCACGATCCCCATTAATGGGCGATCCGCTCTCTACGCGGGCGTGACGTCGGGAGCGTAACTGCCGGCGAGATTCTCGCGCCTGCTGCGTGCCACCGCCGCTATATAAACCCTCATCACAAAGGGGTCAAGTAAGCCACTCTTTACTCTTCTAAGCCGTTACTCTGCTCGGATCTCATCACTAACTTGATCGGAGGGTCCCAAACCACCCCGGGACTTCTTTGCAGGTACTCGGCACCAAACTCCTCATACCACCTCTTCCACCAAAACACATTAAGACCCACACGCAACAGAAGATAATCATCAGAATCCACCAGGAGATCGATGGAAGACAACGTCTGACGGAGAACCGAAAAGGACCTCCATCATGGATAGAAAACATAATGTGTGAAAAAAGTCAACAACTGAATTGGGAAGAACGGCCCTCTTCTTTATTCATCATAGTTTGTTCTCTTTCCTATGTTTTTCTTAAAATACAAAGGTGGGTGTTAAGATACATGAATTAAAATAGTCCCACATCGTGATAACTATAAGAGGTATATGGGTATAAAATATAAAATGGGACAAACTTTTATAAGGCTCGAGTCTTATTGTTGGATCCATTTATATCAAAGCCCGTTTGCATTCATGTGTAAAATATACTGTCGTACCCTTCTCAAAACATAACCACGGTATAAAATGTAATCCGGTTTATAAGCCGCCACCCCCACACTGTTAAATAAACGAGTGGGCGTTTCATATACCGACTCATATGAGGTCACAAACGAGATTTCTCAACACAAGCGGTTTTCACCTTTTATAGTTTTCCCAATATGGCACTCTCTCTCACCTTTTATAATTTTCCCAATATGACACTCTCTTTCAGGTGCAATGTAGTTGTCATGTAGATTGTAAAACACATTTAGAAGCTGGCAAGGAGACAGCTCTCTCAAAGGTATAACATGGCACAAAAAGGCTAGTCTATCAAAAACATGTAGACGGCTCTCTCAGAGTTTCTATTCAGTATAAATCCATGAATGAGAAGATAGTCTTATCAACCTAGCTTTGATACCTGTTGGGTTAAAAAATGACACCCCATTGCTACAGTCAAAAAGTCGAAATCAAAGTCAAGTGGGCCCGAGCCCGGATTCAAGTCAAGTGAGCCCGAGCCCGAACCCAAATCATGTGGGCCTACGCCCGACCCAAGCTTAAGTATGGGGCCGACCCCATGCCAATGAAGGAGAAAGAAAATGTAATAGATTAATATGACAGGTAATTTAATAATGAATAAATGTAAAAGAAATGGGCAAACAGTCTAAATTTTGTAAAGCTCAAGGGCAAAGATGCAAAGATTGTACACATGTGTACAAGAATAGGCAAAAAAACCAAAAGTATAAAGTCTCTTAGAGGCTTAGTCTCTTAGAGAACCATGCACCTTTTATAATTTTCCTAGTATGGGACTCTCAACACTCTCTCTTATGTGCAATGTAGTTGTCGTGTAGATTGTACAACACATTTAGAGGCTGGTATTTCAGAGGCAAGTAGACGGCTCTCTCAAAGGTACAACATGGCACAAAATGGCTAGTCTATCAAAAACATGTAGACGGCTCTCAGAGTTGCTATTCAGTATAAATCCATAAATGATCAACCTAGCTTTGATACCTGTTGGGGTAAAAAATGACACCCCGTTGCCACAGTCAAAGTCAAAAAGTCGAAATCAAAGTCAAGTTGGCCCGAGCCTGAACCCAAGTCATGTGGGCCTAAGCCCGGCCCAAGCTTAAGTATGGGGCCGACCCCATGCCAGTGAAGGAGAAGGAAAATGTAATAGATTAATATGACAGGTAATTTAGTAATGAAGAAATGTAAAAGAAATGGGCAAGCAGTCTAAATTTTATAAAGCATAAGGGCTAAGATGCAAAGAGTGTACACATGTGTACAAGAATAGGCAAAAAAACCAAAATTATAAAGTATAAAGGGGAAGATGTAAAAGTGTAAGCCTATAAAAGCCCAAACATATAAAGAAATAACAATTTTGATTCTTTTGCAATCTATAGGGTTTTGTGTCTCTACCTTCATTTTAGAGGTGAGCTATCTTATTCTTTCTCAAGAGAGTCTCAAAGGAAAAGAGAATTCCTTTTGGATCTCTCTCAACCCCTCTATCTCTTTCTTTCTCAATAGGACCCATTAAAAAAGAACACATCTCTTGAAGAAAAGTTTTATCTCAAAGATCCTAAAATCCAAGATCAAAACCCAACAAAGAAGTAAACTTTTTTTATCAGAAGAATAAGAGAGAAGAAGACCCTCGGGGTGAAAGCGCAAACATATTCAAACAAGAAAACTCGATGAATGTCTTCAGGCTCCATCACCCGCGCCCCCGTGCGGAGATCGCCTGCTTCGGAAATCCCCGCAGGGGGATTTTCCACTGCCTTCGGAAATCCCCGCAAGAGGATTATCCATCTTGGAAATCCCTGAAAGAGGATTTTCCGCTATACATGATGCCCGTTTCAGATATCTCAAATAGGTACCCGCTCGCTGATATCTCCAAGAGATGTCTGCTCGTGGATATCCTAAAGAAGATGCCCGCAGCGGATATCCCCTAGGAGATCTCCGCTTAAAATAGGACCCATTAAAAAAGTACCCATCTCTTGAAGAAAAGTTTCATCTTAAAGATCCCAAGATCCAACAAGATCAAAACCCTACAGATGAGTAAACTTTCTTTATCAAACTTGAAGAACAAGAAAGGAGAAGAACCATTAGGGTGAAAGCGCAAACATATTCAAGCAAGAAAACTCGATGAATGTCTTCAGCCTTCATCACCCACGCCCCCATGTCGAATATCTCAAAAAGGTACCCGCTCGCTGATATCTCCATGAGATACCCGCTCGCGGATCTCAAAGAGGATTTTCCGCTATATATGTTGCTCATTTCGGATATCTCAAAGAGGTACCCGCTTGGTAATATCTCCAAGAGATGTCCGCTCACGGATATCAAAAAGGAGATACCCGCAGCGGATATCCCCTAGGAGATCTCCGTTTAAAATAGGAGCCATTAAAAAAGAACCCATCTCTTAAAGAAAAGTTTCATCTCAAAGATCCCAAGATCCAATAAGATCAAAACCCAACAAAGGAGTAAACTTTCTTTATTAACTTGAAAAACAAGAGAGGAGAAGAACCCTCGGGGTGAAAGCGCAAACATATTCAAACAAGAAAACTCGATAAATGTCTTCAGCCTTCATCACCCGCGCCCCCGTGTCTAATATCTTAAAAAGAACATATTCAAACAAGAAAACTCGATGAATGTATTCAGCCTTCATCACCCGCGCCCCCGTGTCTGATATCTCAAAGAGGTACCTGCTCGCTGATATCTCTAAGATCGATGCCCGCTCACGGATATAGAAAACCCATCTCTTGAAGAAAAGTTTCATCTCAAAGATCCCAAGATCCAACAAGACCAAAACCCAACAGAGGAGTAAACTTTCTTTATCAAACTTGAAGAACAAGAGAGGAGAAGAACCATCGGGGTGAAAGCACAAACATATTCAAACAAGAAAACTCGATGAATGTCTTCAACCTTCATCACCCACGCCCCCATGTCGAATATCTCAAAGAGGTACCCGCTCGCGGATCTCAAAGAGGATTTTCCGCTATACATGATGCTCGTTTCGGATATCTCATAGAGGTACCCGCTCGCTGATATCTCCAAGAGATGTCCGTTCGCGGATATCCTCTAGAAGATCTCCGTTTAAAATAGGAGACATTAAAAAAGAACCAATCCCTTAAAGAAAAGTTTCATCTCAAAGATCCCAAGATCCAACAAGTTCAAAACCCAACAAAGGAGTAAACTTTCTTTAACAACTTGAAGAACAAATGAGGAGAAGAACCCTCAGGTGAAAGCGCAAACATATTCAAACAAGAAAACTCGATAAATGTCTTCATCCTTCATCACCCGCGCCCCCGTGTCAAATATCTCAAAGAGAACATATTCAAACAAGCAAACTCGATGAATGTCTTCAGCCTTCATCACCCGTGCGCTGATATCTCTAAGATCAATGCCTGCTCGCGGATATAGAAAACCCATCTCTTGAAGAAAAGTTTCATCTCAAAGATCTCAAGATCCAACAAGATCAAAACCCAACAAAGGAGTAAACTTTCTTTAACAACTTGAAGAACAAAAGAGGAGAAGAACCCTCAGGTGAAAGCGCAAACATATTCAAACAAGAAAACTCGATAAATGTCTTCATCCTTCATCACCCGCGCCCCTGTTCATATCATATTCTTGCATTATTATATTCCCTATTCTTACTCTTTTTACAAATAAACAGGTGCTTTTGACCCATGTCTACTACATAGTACAGGTTACAGGTTCTTGGAGCGAAAACAGTGAAAAAGACAAAAGATGATACAAAAGAGGGACTTTGACCAACAAATAGAAGGATCTCAGCCAAGCCTACATGAAGAACAGTTCACAATGTACAAGGCAACGCAAGGTCCAAGATGTCAAAGCGAACGGTTAAAAGTCCACTACAAGTATTCACTGAAAGATCTGGAGAAGACCTAGAATCCAAATGGAGAAAAGAACCAAAGAATCAGGAAGCTCAAAAAGCCCAAAGTCAGCACAAAAAGTTTCAGGAAATGACTCCACCAATGGGCCGCGGAACCGCGGCCCAACCCTTGCTGTGGCCGCGGTTCCGCGGCCGTCTGATGCACGTAGTGAATAAAAATTTTACCATAATGTGGTGGCGGCGCTGAATAGTCTTCCTAGGGGTATTTTTGTAAATGCAGACATGCGGCAATTGTAAACCTAGGGTTTTCTATGTCCTATAAATAGAGACCCAATTCATTGTATTTTTCTCATGCCTCTTTTCATCAATAAAAATTCAGATTTCTTTTGAAGTTTGGAGAGCATCAATTCGTAAGTAGGTTTATTTTTCTGCCCTAGTTTTAGTTTTAATTTCTGCCCTAGGTAATTTCTTTTCTTGCCCTAGTTTAATCTAGTTTAGAATTTTTATTAATTTGCAGTAGATCTTTCATCTCTTAAATCAAAACAAAATAAAAATTATGTCTTTCGTAGATCCCTCAATGAGCGAGTAGTTTCCTCGCTTGTTAGGGTTGGGAATAGGGAAGGGTTTGAGAGATGAAGATCTCTCATCTATTTCTTTGTCAGTCTCTTATGAACAATTAGGACTCCATGCATACTTTCATCTTCCGCTCCCTACGGCACTCTGCCCACGAGGTAACGGTGATCCATAGTATAAAAGACTGGATTTGAAAGTTTTCCATGGAGGTTAGGGTAAGGATTAAGAAAGGACGGACAAGGATCTAGAGGAAGAAACATCTTCCCAATCATCCTAAACCCCTTTATTAATAATTACCATAACTCCTAATATGATATCTAATTTAGGGCATTGAAAGAGGTGTAAATCTTTATTTACCAAACTTTACCTAAACCTAATCCTAGCAAGTTTCCTAATCCTAGTATAACTCAACTTAGTTTTTTTATATTTAATTAAAAGATCCAACACCCTTTGGAATTAGCTCGTAAGAACATTTAGGAAATTTACAACATCCCTGTGGACCGACCCGTACTCACTGGCTAGCTACCAAACGACGTCGTTCTTGATTGCGGTAACTAAATATTTTTTTTGATCGTACAATCAATATAAATCAAATGGCGTCGTTGCCGGGGATGGCGTAAAAATTTCCTTTTTTAAATTTCGGGTTAATATAAAATATTTAAAAAAATCATAAAAATTGAAAAAATCAAAAATATAAAAAGTCTATCATCTTTTATTGTTTGAAGGGTTTCTTGTGTGAATCTTTGCAGGATCGACGGATCTGGAAAATTCCAGAGTACGAAACAGAAAAAGATAGATCAAAACAGAAGAGGATTGGAACAACAGAGCTACAGAATTTTTTCAGAGACCTGATCCCTCCATTCCACCGCTAAACCGCGGCCGTAAGTGGGTATTGGCGGCGGAACCGCGGTCCCTCTGGGGCTTCATCCCGCGAAATTTGCACTGTTTGTTTTCTCTTTCTCCCCTCTGCAAATCCCCATATATCTTCTGTCAAATCTTCTGCAGGATTCTTTGCGCTAAAAATCTTCCCCCTTCCAATAATTGATTTTCTGCAGGATTCTTTGCGCCGCGCTTAAAAGAAAATTGATTGCAAGTGATTTACTGCTTTGCATATTTTAATCGGACTTTAAGGGGCTTTTGACCAATTCAGATTGGGTGGGGATTTCATCACCCTTCCCAGGACCCCAGAAATCACATAAGGCATTTGCATTGACCAATCTTAATTAAAAAATATTAGACTCAGCCCTAAGGACGTCGCGCTCAATAGGACAGAGGACTAGTTATAGGCATCGACCGTTAATCCTAACCTGACTTTGCGGTGCCTAGGCAAGTGTGTCGAAGGCGAGTGGTTACTTAATTAGGACCACTACTTGTAGTGGGGAGCCTCCCACTCACCTGGCACTTACCTGGCCGCAATTGGCGGTGAAGAGACGGTTTAAGGTTCTATTTCTAGCCCTTTGGAACAGTTAGGAGCTGTCTAGCTGACCTAGGTGACCCTAGATCTAGACCTGATTGTGCATTTGTGGTTGATCGCATTTGTGTCAAAGTCTCTTTTCAAAAATCTTTTTGCAAAAAGCTCACATAAAAAAAGGGAAAAATCTTTTCAAAAACTTGCAACTTGTCGCTAAAGAAATCTTTGCACTCACTTACACCACTTCCTCTCATTGACGTTTTCTTACCTCCACATTCTGTCTTTTTTACTACAGTACCCCTTTGGTGTATGTCCGGTTGGACTAGGGACACTAGCGCCCGATTAGTCCGTGTTTCGTTGGTACTGACCGACGAACCTTTCGACTCCGAAGTCGAAATCATTTCCACTTCTTCACTTTCACCTTCAAATTCTTCTTCCGAAGGTATGTCGGGATACAATCCTAACAACACCTTACCGACGGGACTGATTCCACCTCCGTTAGGTGCGAATAACCCGAATCACCCACCTGTTGAAGCGCCCCAATGAGTTGCGCTCCAGGATCTTTTCTACCCCATCCGCACCGCCCTACCTACTTGTCTTTCCCTCCCACCGGCAAATGGGGACAATTTCAAGATCAAACCCCACTTCATCAATATGCTGTCTAAGTTTCACGGATTGGAATCCGAAGATGCTTATATCTTTATCAACAAATTCCAAAACATTTGCGCTATGATGAAAACAACCCAATTAAGCGATGTTGCTATAAGACTAAGGGTCATTCCTTTCACCTTATGTGACTTATCCGAGAAGTGGCTATACAGCACAGCGTCGCATTCAATTAAGAATTGGGAAGAGTTTGTGAAAGCCTTTCTTAAAAAGTTCTATCCTCATCACAAGACTGCTAGAACCCGTAATGAGATTATACAATTTTCTCAGCTTCCTTCCGAACCATTTTGGAAGTGTTTTGAAAGATTCAAAGACCTACTTGTTCAATGCCCTCACCATGGGATCGAAAATTAGAAACTTTGCCAAACATTATACGAGGGATTGAACCCGACAACGAAGCAGTTGCTCGAAACCATTTGTCAAGGTCACTTTCTATCCAAGTCTAGTGAGGAAGCGTGGCAGTTTCTTGAGGATCTTAGTGAACAAACAATTCAGTGGGAGAGCACCAAGACCACATCTTCTTCTTCTATTGGTCAATCTAGGGCAGGCATACATCAATTAGATATGTCAATTGCTATGAAGGCCGAGATGGCCGCTCTTACGAAAAAGCTAGAAGCGATTGAGACCAAAATCTCATCGCCTTCTCCTGCCCTTGTTGTGCCTCCACGAACTGTTTGTGCTTGTTGTTCTGATCCATCACATCTCACCGAAGAGTGTCCTTACAATTCATCTACTCAAGGACATGATCAAGTCAATGCTGCCTTTCAGCAACGACAAAGAGACGATCCATACTCTTCGACATACAATCCGGGTTGGAAGAGTCACCCAAATTTCGCTTGGAACCAAAATTAACAATTCCAAGGAAACAACAATTTTCAAAGGGCTCCTCCTCCACCACAACAAGCCCCTCCACAAACTCAATTTCAGCAACCTTTCTAACAGCAACCTTATCCTAATCAAGTGAACAATTTTGTGCCCAACAATTCTTACCCGCCAAACAATTTTGTTCCACCTAATAATGACAAGGTTAACTCGCTCGAAAGAAGTCTAGATGCGTTCCTAAAGCAATCTACACAATCCGCAGCAAGGTTAGAAACTTCTATTCAATCTTTGGTACAAAACAGTGCCTCACACGATCAAAGCATCAAATCTATTGAGGCACAAATTGCACAACTCAATGTTGTGTTGAAAGAGAGAGAAAAAGGAAAGCTTCCATCTCAACCACTGCCAAATCCCGGTCACGCACATGTTGCATATGAACAGCAGAATCATAACGTAAATGCTGTGACCACGTTGAGATCCGGAAGAGTACTGCAAAATAATGTGGGTATTAACAATGACACCCCTGCCGGTGGTCCTTCTTCTTCTTCTTCGTTAGAGCCTATTCTCCATCCTTCACAAGGCGCTACCTCTTCTAGCTTGAATAGACCCACTTCTCACAACACGAACACATCTACACGGGGTTCCGTTCCAACTCAACAATCTGATCCGCAAAAATTGGACTCAACAACCTTTCAAAATGTACCTTTTCCAAACCGGTTGAGATCCAATAAACCAACTCCACAAATGGAGAAGATTGTAGAGTTGTTCAAACAGGTTAGCATAAATATCCCTCTTTTGGATGCAATCCAACAAGTTCCTTCATATGCAAAAATCTTAAAGGACTTATACACTAAAAAGAGGAAGTCACAAGTACCAAAGAAAGTTTTCTTGGCAAGTGCTGTTAGCGATGCTCTTGTCCAATCTTTACCCCAAAAGCACAAGGACCCCGGTTGTCCTACTATTTCGATCACAATTGGGGACAAGAACATCAATAGAGCACTATTAGATCTTGGTGCTGGTATCAATTTGCTACCTTATTCTGTATACGAGCAATTAGGCGTTGGAGAGCTTAAGCCCACTCATTGTACTCTCCAAATGGCCGACCGATTAATCACCCATCCTAGGGGAGAGTTGGGGGATGTGTTAATTAGAGTAGGGGATTTCATTTTCCCCGTTGACTTTATAGTTATGGATACACAACCTGTAGCTAATCCCCGAAGTCAAATTCCGGTGATACTTGGTCGACCATTCCTTGCGACTTCTAACGCTGTGATCAATTGTCGTAATGGTTCAATGAATCTATCTTTTGGCAATATGACAATTGAACTCAACATTTTTAAGTTTGGAAATCAGCCTAATTAGCCTAATTTTAGCGTACTTGATGTTTGCTCGATCAATGAGATCGCGGAGGAGGACTGTGAGTTCGAAAATTTTATGTTCGATCACAGCAGTGTTGACGCCACTAGTGCGTTCCTCCTAGAATCCGACACAGCTTTCACGGCGGACAACGATTATGAGTGTTTCACCTTTGTAGACGATCTTGAAGACTCACCACCCGAGTTTGAGTCTTTTGCTTTTTCGGATGAGTTAGTTGAACCATCCGACTCAGTTGCGTACACTCGATTTGAACCTTTGATGGAATCCTTCGAGTTTGAAACAGTTACTCCATTGTTACCATCTATTGTTTCACCTCCTAAACTCGAACTAAAGCTTTTGCCGTCGCACCTTAAATATGCTTATCTAGGTGACAATGAGACCTTACCCGTTATCATATCGGCCTCTCTAGCTCTTGAGCAAGAGAAGGACCTTTTAATGGTCTTACAAAATAATCGGCAAGCTTTTGGCTGGTCTATGGCGGACATCAAGGGGATTAGTCCCCTCATAGTTGAACATCATATACACTTGATGGATGATGCCAAGCCGGTAAGGGATCCACAAAGACGCCTCAACCCCATAATGAAAGAGGCTGTCAAGAAGGAGATTGTTAAATGTCTTGATAGTGGTATCATTTACCCTATCTCGGATAGCCAATGGGTTAGCCCCATTCATGTTGTGCCAAAGAAATCGGGCATCACGGCCATTATCAATGAGGTAAATGAGTTAATTCCTACTCGCACCCAAACTGGGTGGCGAGTGTGCATCGACTATAGAAAACTCAATGCCGCGACAAGGAAAGACCACTTTCCTTTACCTTTCATTGACCAAATGCTAGAACGATTGGCTGGGCACGAGTTCTACTGCTTTTTAGATGGCTATTCCGGCTATAACCAAGTCCCCATAGCCAAAGAGGATCAAGACAAGACCACATTTACTTGTCCTTTTAGCACTTTTGCTTATCGTCGCATGCCCTTTGGGTTATGCAATGCACCCGCTACATTTCAGCGGTGTATGATGGGGATCTTTTCAGACATGGTTGAAAAGTTTTTGGAGATCTTTATGGATGATTTCTCCATTTTTGGTGACTCCTTCGACGAGTGTTTACTACACCTTGACGCAGTTCTTACCCGCTGTAGGGATAAGAACCTAACTTTAAATTGGGAGAAGTGCCACTTTATGGTACGAGAAAGCATTGTCTTAGGACATGTCATCTCGCAAAACGGCATAGAGGTTGACAAAGCCAAAATTGAGGTCATTTCTAATCTTCCTCCTCCTAAATGCGTCAAAGACATCCGAGCTTTCCTTGGCCACGCCGGTTTTTATAGAAGGTTCATCAAGGATTTTAGCAAAATTGCTAGACCCTTGACTCTCTTATTGGCCAAGGACACAACATTTGATTTTGACTCAACTTGCATGGAAGTGTTCGAGTCATTGAAACACTCTCTCATTTCTGCGTCCATTCTTTCATCTCCAGACTGGACGCATCCCTTCGAAATTATGTGCGACGCATCAGATTTTGCCATTGGTGCCGTTCTTGGACATCACATTAGTAAAATGCCGCACGTAATTTATTACGCTAGCCGTACACTAAATGAGGCCCAACTAAACTACACAACAACAGAAAAAGAGTTTTTAGCAGTTGTGTTTGCATTTGAAAAATTCCGGCCTTATTTAATCGGCTCTCCAGTTATTGTGTATACAGACCATTCAGCTCTTCACCACCTTTTTGCGAAGAAGGATGCTAAATCAAGGCTAATACGTTGGATCCTCTTGCTACAAGAGTTTGACCTTATCATAAGGGATAAAAAAGGATGTGAAAACGTAGTGGCCGATCACCTTTCACGACTTCCTTCTTCGCCTACACTTGAAATTCCAATCATAGATGTTTTTCCCGATGAGCAACTCTTAACCGTGTCTTGCGAACCATGGTTCGCTGATATAGTAAACTACTTAGCCACCGGCTTAATACCTAAAGATTGGTCGAAACAGGATAAACTTCGATTCTTGTCCCAAGCAAAGCACTTTTACTGGGATGAACCTTATCTTTTTAAATACTGTTCCGACCAAATCATTCGTCGGTGTGTACCGGAAAACGAGTTTAAGAGTGTGCTGTCTTTTTGCCACGATCAAGCATGTGGCGGGCACTTTGGCCCAAAGAAGACAGCCGAGAAAATCTTGCAATATGGCTTCTATTGGCCACGACTCTTTAAGGATGCATATGAATACTGCAAGACTTGCTTCCGGTGCCAACACTTGGGCCGGATATCGCGGAGAAACGAAATGCCGCTCCAACCAATTTTGGTTGTGGATGTTTTTGATGTTTGGGGAATTGACTTCATGGGACCATTTCCTAATTCTTTTGGGAATGTGTATATTCTTTTGGCTGTTGACTACGTTTCAAAGTGGGTCGATGATGTGCCTAGCCGAACGAACGACAACAAGGTTGTCGGTCGATTTCTTAAAGAACACATCTTTTCTCGATTTGGGCACCCTCGAGCGATTATAAGTGATAATGGTTCTCACTTTTGCAATATGACTTTTGAGTGCTTAATGCGCAAATATTCTATCACCCACAAGCTGTCAACGCCATACCATCCCCAAACATGTGGGCAAGCCGAGGTTTCGAATCGGCAAATTAAGCAAATCTTGGAGAAAACGGTTTCGAAAAACCATAAAGATTGGTCACTCAAACTGATCGATGCACTATGGGCTTTCCGTACTGCATACAAGACCGATCTTGGTATGTCTCCATACCGGCTTGTTTACGGGAAGGCTTGCCACCTCCCAGTAGAGATTGAGCATAAGGCATTTTGGGCTATCAAAGAGTTGAATTTATCATTAGGAGATGCGGGCAGCAATCGAAAGCTGCAGTTAAATGAATTAGCAGAGCTGCGGGATGAGGCTTATGATAATGCCGTAATTGTTAAAAACCGAACTAAGGTGTTCCATGACAAACACCTTTTGCGAAAAACATTTAAATCAGGTCAACAGGTTTTACTCTATGACACTCGGTTGCATTATCACCCCGGCAAGCTCCGTTCTAGGTGGAAAGGACCATTTGTAGTTTGCACCGTTTATCCGCACGGTGCTGTCGATCTTGAAAATCCGTAGGACGGTACTTTATTTAAAGTAAATGGACATCGATTAAAACCGTTCCTCACAGCGGACCCATCGGAGGAGCTCCTGTTTTTGCAGGAGCCGATCTACACCGATTAAATCTCCTCCACTTTCACCCCCGAATTTCCAATCAATTTTTTCAAACTTTATTTCAAATAAGTTTGGGGGTGTGTATCATTTGTAAATATATTAATAAGCAGGAAATTGCCGACATTATCGACCCACTTGGTACAGCATGACAGTGAGGACACTGTCCAGTTTAAGTTTGGGGGTATGCTCGGTAAGTTTTCTTCCTTCGCATTCATATGTATATTTCTGCATTGCATCCTTATATAAAAATCATAAAAATTAAAAAATTTGAAAAAAAAATAGAAAAAGAAAAACCCATAAAAATTGAAAATTGCAAAAATTATAAAAATTAATGTATTCAATTTTGGCCTTATTTGACGTGAGTTTGACAAATAGGTCAACTGGCTGGGAAAAACTAGATCTTAGACTTAGTAAATTAAAAACCCTAAAGATAACCTTTCTTAAAGTTTAACGGTAGAAAGTATATGTCTTTGTAGTTTATTTAGAAATAGGCAAATTTTGAGTTCACTTCTTGGGCTAAGTCGAAACAAAGGAAAAGTATTGATATTTTTATTAGAGTATAAGTTTGAAAAATAATTCCTAGCTTAAGTCTAGATTCTGAAAATGTATACCCTACAAATTGCACAAACACGCACCTTGAAACTTGGAATAGTAGAGGAGCCCTTGAAATGCTCTTGTCTAAAGTCCTTAGTACGAAGAAAATAAAAAGAAAAAAAGTGAATAAAGAAAAAAAAAATGAACACTGGTTTTTGTGATTACTTAAGGCTAAGAAAAATAGAAAAATATTTAGCGATGGTGCTTTATCACCTAGTGCCTTAGACCAACTGGTTTGGGAGTCACTGCTAAAGCCTTGGGTGTTGCAAGACTAGAAATTACGCTTTAAAGTGCAAACGCATTTTGTAATCGGTCGTTGGTACCTCAAGAAATATTAACGATCGCATGAAGGACGTGTAAACAAAATTCAATTAAAAATTCACCAATTAATAAGTGCTTTGGACAACGGACAAGAGTATGATTGCTTGATTTGAATTTCCAAGTGTAGGGGTGATATATACACACACGTAGGGGTATGTGATTGGAGTTTAGATGAGAGAAAGGAGTGAAGAATTGAACTTGTATCTTTAGTAGAGTTGATAAAAATTCCTAAGTGGAGATGGAACCCTAGAAGGAAAAACTTAAGAGATGCCGAAAGCTAGGTAAGTCTATAGAACATATATAATCTTAAGTTAAATGATGAGGAAGTGTGAAGAATATAGGTGGATAATTTACGAGTCAACGATAATAGAATTCCTTGTTAGAAAACCTAATTAGAGAACAAAATTCGAAAAGCCAAATTGATATTTTGTGGGTAGTATCCGCTGAAAACCCTCAGGAGACAACACTCCTCCTATTAGGGACACCTAGAGGTTTAACGGCTTGTTGCACGAGCTCAGTGCAATCGCATTTCCCTGCGAAAGTGAGGTTAGGTTTTTTAAAACTAAGTTTGCTCGAGTACGAGCAAAAAGATAAGTTTGGGGGTATTTGTTCATATCATATTCTTGTATTATTATATTCCCCATTCTTACTCTTTTTACAAATAAACAGGTGCTTTTGACCCATGTCTGCTACATAGTACAGGTTACAGGTTCTTGGAGCGAAAACAATGAAAAAGACAAAAGATGATACAAAAGAGGAACTTTGACCAACAAATAGAAGGATCTTAGTCAAGCCTACATGAAGAACAGTTCACAATGTACAAGGCAACGCAAGGTCCAAGATGTCAAAGCGAACGGTTAAAAGTCCACTACAAGTATTCACTGAAAGATCTGGAGAAGACCTAGAATCCAAATGGAGAAAAGAACCAAAGAATCAGGAAGCTCAAAAAGCCCAAAGTCAGCACAAAAAGTTTCAGGAAATGACTCCACCAATGGGCCGCGGAACCGTGGCCCAACCCTTGCTGTGGCCGCGGTTTCGCGGCCGTCTGATGCACGTAGTGAATAAAAATTTTACCATAATGTGGTGGCGGCGCTGAATAGTCTTCCTAGGGGTATTTTTGTAAATGCAGACATACGGCAATTGTAAACCTAGGGTTTTCTATGTCCTATAAATAGAGACCCAATTCATTGTATTTTTCTCATGCCTCTTTTCATCAATAAAAATTCAGATTTCTTTTGAAGTTTGGAGAGCATCAATTCGTAAGTAGGTTTATTTTTCTGCCCTAGTTTTAGTTTTAATTTCTGCCCTAGGTAATTTCTTTTCTTGCCCTAGTTTAATCTAGTTTAGAATTTTTATTAATTTGCAGTAGATCTTTCATCTCTTAAATCAAAACAAAATAAAAATTATGTCTTTCGTAGATCCCTCAATGAGCGAGTAGTTTCCTCGCTTGTTAGAGTTAAGAATAGGGAAGGGTTTGAGAGATGAAGATCTCTCATCTCTTTCTTTGCCAATCTCTTATGAACAATTAGGATTCCATGCATACTTTCATCTTCCGCTCCCTACGGCACTCTGCCCACGAGGTAACGGTGATCCATAGTATAAAATACCGGATTTGAAAGTTTTCCATGAAGGTTAGGGTAAGGATTAAGAAAGGACGGACAAGGATCTAGAGGAAGAAACATCTTCCCAATCATCCTAATCCCCTTTATTAATAATTACCATAACTCCTAATATGATATCTAATTTAGGGCATTGAAAGAGGTGTAAATATTTATTTACCAAACTTTACCTAAACCTAATCCTAACAAGTTTCCTAATCCTAGTATAACTCAACTTAGTTTTTTTAGATTTAATTAAAAGATCCAACACCCTTTGGAATTAGCTCGTAAGAACATTTAGGAAATTTACAACATCCCTGTGGACCGACCCGTACTCACCGGCTAGCTACCTAGCGACGCCGTTCTTGATTGCGGTAACTAAATATTTTTTTGATCGTAAAATCAATATAAATATCTCAAAAAGAACATATTCAAACAAGCAAACTCGATGAATGTTTTCAGCCTTCATCACCCGTGCGCTGATATCTCTAAGATCAATGCCTGCTCGCGGATATAGAAAACCCATCTCTTGAAGATCTCTCATCTCTTTCTTTGCCAATCTCTTATGAACAATTAGGACTCCATGCATACTTTCATCGTCCGCTCCCTACGGTACTCTGCCCACGAGGTAACGGTGATCCATAGTATAAAAGACCGGATTTGAAAGTTTTCCATGAAGGTTAGGGTAAGGATTAAGAAATGACGGATAAGGATCTAGAGGAAGAAACATCTTCCCAATCATCCTAACCCCCTTTATTAATAATTACCATAACTCCTAATATGATATCTAATTTAGGGCATTGAAAGAGGTGTAAATATTTATTTACCAAACTTTACCTAAACATAATCCTAGCAAGTTTCCTAATCCTAGTATAACTCAACTTAGTTTTTTTAGATTTAATTAAAAGATTCAACACCCTTTAGAATTAGCTCGTAAGAACATTTAGGAAATTTACAACATCCCTGTGGACCGACTCGTACTCACCGGCTAGCTACCTAGCATCCGTACTCACCGGCTAGCTACCTAGCGACGCCGTTCTTGATTGCGGTAACTAAATATTTTTTTGATCGTAAAATCAATATAAATATCTCAAAGAGAACATATTCAAACAAGCAAACTCGATGAATGTCTTCAGCCTTCATCACCCGTGCGCTGATATCTCTAAGATCAATGCCTGCTCGCGGATATAGAAAACCCATCTCTTGAAGAGAAGTTTCATCTCAAAGATCTCAAAATCCAACAAGATCAAAACCCAATGCCCCCGTGTCCTCCTCTGGGAGATCTCTGCTTGCGGATAACTTCTCTATCCAGCAAGACTCAATCCTTACGAAGGTTTGTCCCATTTTATATTTTATACCCATGCACCTCTCATAGTTTTTCCAATATGGGACTATGTTGTCTACATATCTCAACGCACACGATTACTCAAATTACATATTTAGTTCATATCTATTTCCTAATTAACAAGATTTAAGTTCAAAATTCTAAAACCAAGATCGTATGATATATTTTTAGGTAGCTTACCTTGTAGTGGCTAGAAACTTATAAATAAAATATTTTCAATTAATTAATTAACGAAGCAAATAAACTGAATAAAAATTTCACCATTAAAGAATACAACAAAGTATCGAAAACGTCCAATGAACATGCACACGCGCGCAATAGCCTAAACACGCCTTACAAATTGAAGCATGTACAGGGTAATGTGCATATTAAACCACATAGTTGGAATTAAGTCAAACATTGAGGATGCATGTTAGTACGATGCAATTTGAAGAGAAAAAAAAGTGGACAATATCAATAGCAAGAAATTATCTTGAACCATAAAATAAGTAACATTTAATTGGAAATCAACACAAGGTATAAAACACACATAGAGGTATAAGTACTCTCAGGCATAAGAATTCAAGTAATATCTGTCGATTTTTTCTCTCCAAAGCGATCAGAATCAAGCCTTCAACGGTCGGTAATATATGACAAAAAGACTGAAATTTGAAAGGAACTAAAGTCGCGTCCCATCTGTGAATCTACGAAACAATAATTAAGTTAGTTTGGTGTAGATAGAATTTTTCATGTTAGAAACTGAATTTTCATATTTGCAAATGCAATCTGTTCCCCTCTAGGCAAAATTTGTGCACAAGAGTCAATGTGATTCTCTATAGCAAAGCTATAGATAAATAGAACTCTTATTCCGACTGCTAGAGCGCCCAGGGTGGAGGGGATCCGTAAATGTTATAATTTTGACATTTTAATTGGAACTCTATTTTTTTTTTCCAAATCTATCATTTTTGTTAATTTGCTGGTTATAATTGATCATAAAATCTTTCCCCTTCAGGAATTTTGTTTCCAAGTGTAGAAGAAAATGAAAGATGCCGTTTTCATGGGAAAAGCCCTAGATGATGATGATACTAGATTTTCAAATCAAGCAGAAACTCAAGAACTTTTATTGTTCTTACCTCCAAGTTGTTGTAGACGATGCTCCAGCGTAATCAGAGCCAGTGTTGCTTGACGAGGAATGCACAATTTCTTCTTCTCGTATACTTTGTGCAGATACCGAGGACTCGATGACTGGCCCATCGGCTGGCATGCTCTGTGTTTGGCTGTTGTGTGAGAAAGCTCGAAACGAATGATTCCTCAAATCTTCTCTCTTCGCGGCTGTCATGGGAGTGTGCACCGGGCTTTTGCTTACAAGAATGCTCACTACTGTGGACATGAGAGGCCTTAGAGTTGGGGATGGGTTGGTGCATACCAGGCACAAATTCAGCATCTGCAGTGCCTCTTCTATCGAGTAGTTGGAGCCAAGGTTTGGGTCCACGAGTTCCAGCAGCCCGCCTATCTCTCCGAGAACATAGGCCTGAATTTCCAAAGGGGAAAAATAATAATTCTCGTATGTTAAAATTTAAGGGAACGTGAAAGAAGAATGGAGTATAACCGCAAAAAGACAGGAAGAAAACAAGTAATGTAATGTTCCATCTGTTGAAAACAAATGCTACATGAATTATGTTCTATCCATGGTTTAGAGGATGTATGATGTGAGCCCATCAGGCTTCTTCTTCAGTTCTAACTAGTTCCAAAATTTTATGATTTTTTGGGTCGTATCAAGGTTTCACTATTAAATAAGTTCATACTCTCTAGTTAATTCAGCGATGAAATTTTGAGTGATAAGAGGACCGAGTCTTTTTGGGGAGTGAGCGCCTTGGAGAACAAATCTCCACATTAAATATGATTGTTATTTATAAAACCTAACAGCAATAAGCCTTTGTCCTAAATTTTTGTGTCGACTATATGAATCCTTTTCTTCCATTCACCTCCGTTAAGGACCATCTCATCTCGATTAAACCAACAATTAACATATCACTATTACTCGCATCTACCCATGTTCGTATAGAGCTCCCCCATTCCTAGTTGTGTCATTAACTATAATTTTGTCACTTCTTTTAGCTGGGGAATTGATTGGCCTCCATTGCACATGACCTAAATATCTTAATCGGTTTTCTATCATCTTATCCTCTATAGGCGCTACCTTCAACTTGTTACGAATACACTCATTTCTTATCCTATTTTTGAGTGTATTACCACTCATCCATTTTAACATTCTCATTTAAGCCACACTCAAATTATGGACATATTTCATATATAAGTGTCGGCCTTGTTGCCGTCTGATAAAAATTTCCTTCTAATTTCAAAGGTACCCTATGATCACATAGTACTTCTGAAGCACTTCTTCATTTCAACCGTCCCGTTTTGATTCTATGGGGTAGATCTTCTCAATCTCCTCATCATGATTAAATATAGATCCTAAGTAATAAAAATGACTATTCTAGATATTTTATGGTCTATAATTTGCATCGTACGTCCATTTCTTCTTATTGTTTTGTTGAAATTAAATTCCATACATTCAGTTTATTATTTTGCTAATTCTGAATCCTTTAGATTCTAAAGCCTCTATCCATTTTTCTACTTCAATAATTATGCCTTCTTGGAATTCATGTACTAAGACAAAATCATCAACAAACAAACATACATCATGGTCATCATCCTAAACATGTCTAATAAGTTAATCCATAACGAATGCAAAAAAAGATACGGACTTGGTGTTTATCCTTGGTGTAAATCTATGGTGTTAGAAAATGACTATATTTCTCCTCTGATCGTTCTCATTCTAGTAATTACTCCATCACATATTTTTCTTAATGACATTAATATACTTATAAGGCACTAGTTTCTTTTCTAAAACTCACCATATCATATTTCTAAAGATTCTATCATAAGCTTTTTCTAAATCAATAAGAACCATATGCATATATCCTTTCTACCCCTTATATTTCTTCGTCAATCGCCTTAATAAATAAACCACTTCCATGATAGACCTTTCCAACATAAAACCAAATTGATTTTTAAATGTAGACGTTTCTTTTCTTAATCTATGTTAGATTATTCTCTATCATGATTTCATTGTATGACTGAAAACTTGATTCCACAATAGTTTAAATAATTTTGTATATCTCCTTTATTTTTATAAATAGGTATCAAGATACTTGTCTTCTATTTATCAGGCATTTTCTTTGTATCTATCATTTTATTAAATAACTTAGTTAACCACATCAGACCTGTGTCCCCCAAACACTTCCAAACTTAAATAAGAATATCATCGGGTCTTCATCTTTTCCCGTTTTCATCTTTTTTAAAATGCCCTTCACTTTATAAAACTTAATCTTACGACAATACGTAATATTTCTATTATCACCTAAATAGTATGTTTCTACATTAAGTTTGTAAATATTATTTTCATAAACAATTTATGAAAGTAATTGTTTTAATTTTCTTTAATTTTATCATCCTTAACTAAAACTCTTTCATCTTCACTCTAATACGCTTAACATTACCTATGTTTCCACACTTCTTTTCTCTCATCTTAGCTAGTTTGTATATATCTTTTTTCTTGGTTTTAGTTTTTTTATATAAATTATCATAAGCTTTAGATTTAGCTTCATCAACCAGTTTTTTTAGCTTCTTTATTTTCTAATTTTTATTTCTTAAAATTTTCTTTGTTTTAACATTTTGCTTATTTTTATATGATTCTCTTTTCACTTTAATAACCTTTCGAACATCTTCATTCCACTACCAACTCTCTTTATTATATACTCCATAACCTTCAAATTCATCAAGAATTTCTTTAGCTACTTTTTGTTGCAATTAGTTATATTTCTTCACATAATGTTAATTTCATCTACAAAATTTTAGTTGCCTTCATTTATCATTCTATGTTTATCTCATTTTTTAAGTTCCACCATCTAGTTCTAGTACTCTTATCTATTTTACCATTTCTCTTCCATTTTCTAATACAAATATCTAATACCCTCAACTTATGTTAACCGATCAAACTCTTACCTGGATATAGTTTCACAATCTTTACAAGTTAATTTATATATACTTCTACTAAGCAAAATATCTATCTGACTATTGTTTTATCCACTTTTAAATGATAGCAAATACTCATTTATCTTCTTAAAATGTATTTGCTATTACAAAATTATATGACACTGTAAAATCTTATATCACATCTCTTATATTGTTCTTTACTCCATACCATGGACTCCATGCACACTCTCATACCCACTAGCATATTTATCGACATGACTGTTGGACTCATTTTGTATTTAGAACTTGTGGAAGTTCTTCAAAAATGATCCTCTTGGGCCATGAAAGGAAATCAAGGAGAGGAAGAAGAATGACCATTTACATATCCTCATTATATAACTTCTCATTTTCATTGAAACCCTAAATTAAATAATCCATTTTCCCAATTTGTTCTTTTAGTGCTCTCCGATAAAACTATTTGAGGTGTATAATCGCTAATATATTAATCATCTCTTCTCCTAAATACAAGTTTAATTAATAATTCTACCTTCGGTTTCTTTTTACATCAACCATATACTATTTTCCTATGCACACTCTCATACCTACTAGTATACCCACCTTATTTTTGTTCCTATCTTTTCCCATATACCATATTTTATACCTGTATTTTCTATCTCTCTAGTTTTTTTGGCCTATCCATTTAGTTTCTTGTAAACAAATTATACTAATTTTTCTTCGAATATTTATATCTAGTAACTCCATCAATTTTCCTATAAGCGGTAGTATATTTCACGTAGCTAATCTAATCTTATTCTCATGAATAAGTTTCTTTCTTTTTTATACTCTATTAATCCCTATCCTATTCGTTTTGTTAGTCCTATCCTTAGGCATCTCACAATTCCTATTTCTATTCCACCCTTGCTCATTTTTCATCGCATCCGGGTAGTGTCGATTCAAAACGCGTCGCTTTTTAGGGGACGCCCTAACAAATCACCCTTGCTTACTTATCATTGCACCGGCCGAGATGGCAAAGATGTAACGCGTCGCGTTAGGGACGCCCCAATGAAATTTCTGCTGGGTGTCAGCTACCTAACACATCCTTTCTCTTTTATCTTGGCTTGGGACAGACAGTGAAAGAATAAGATATTTAACCGTAGCACTGACAAAGTTGCTATTTATCAAGCTTAATATTCTATTTTCCCAATACTCATCTCAAAACTCTAGCTCCACAAAATCATAGCCGTCCACAGTTCCAACCATCAGATCCTAGCCACTATCTCTTATATATTAAACTGGTATATGACCAGGGATGGTTCATATATAGCTTAGTAAAGGAGCAAGGAAACTACTTTAAAGGTTTCAACATTATACTGTACTTTATCTATAAGAAGATTCCGGCATGAAAATGCATAACATTAGGCTTTAATTCTAGGCTTAATTCCAAAAACACTACCAAAAACTTGGAGGCCATGACAAGTAACTACCAAATTCTTTGAAAATTACACAAAACTACCAAAGTGTACGAACATCCTTAAACTTGTTGAAACTAGTTTTGTAGCTTACTGAAAATTTAGTAAACAAGTTTGGTGGTTAATATTTACTAAACAAGTTTGGTAGTTTATTGAACATTTACTAAACAAGTTTGGTAGTTTATTTTTTTATTAATTTTACAAGTTTCCATACACTTGGCAGTTTCCTGTAATTTTCAAAGAATTTGGTACTTACTAGCCACAACCTTTTAAGTTTTTGGTGGTTTTTTTGTGAATTAAGCCTTAATTCTAATGTGTACATGCTGCAGGTATTCTGAGTTCAAGCAGAAAAAAATTTAAAACTTCTTAATTACCCTATCGATAAGGTAAGTAATGTCCTCCTTAGGCCTATAGCTTGTATTGCTCATTCCGCTAACAGTCTCCAACATGACAACTCCAAAGCTGTAGACATCTGCTTTGTCTGTCAAGTATCCTCTCATCGCATATTCAGGAGCCATATATCCTCTGCAGTGCACAAGCAATGGAGATTGTTATAGAACTTGCATTAAAGAACTACATCTGAAGTTATACGAACAGAAGAAGAAGAAGAAGAAGAAGAAGAAGAAGAAGAAGAAAAACTATCTCTAAGGGATGGCAATTTGCAAGACAAGGACTATTAGGTGGCACTCTTTCATTTTCAGAGAACAGCAAATGGTAGTTTATAGATTTCCTCTGTAGAAAGTTACTGCAGACCAATCTTTTAGCACAAACAGTAATCTCTATTTCTAAGGTTTGGACCAAATCTCTGTCACATGGTTTCCATGTATGTATCTTACAAGCTAAATTTATTGAGTTCTGAAGTATGATACTATTTTCATATCTACAGAGCCCGTCATAATAATCATCATCATAATAAAACTATAGTACTTTGTATATGAAGTTTCATTATTCAGACTGAGCAATTAGCAATAGTAGATGAGGAACACAACTTCTCAAGGTACAATCATATACTCACATAGTTCCTGCTACCCTAGTGCTTATGTGGGTGTTGTCTTCTTCATCAAGCTTAGCCAAACCAAAGTCAGATATCTTTGCATCAAGATTTTTATCAAGCAGAATATTGGTTGCTTTGATGTCGCGGTGAACAATTTTTAGCCTGGACTCCTCATGCAGATATGCCAAACCATTAGCTATCCCTATGCAAATCTTACGCCTTGTTTGCCAGTCCAGTTTCAATCGAGTTCTTTCAGGACCTGTGAGTGTCCAAGTAATAAAAGTAAATTAAAATAATAATAGAAGCGGCATTAATAACTAGGCTTAATTTCACTAAAACCATTAAAAACCATACTTGTTTTTCACTAAACCGCCAAAAGCTTATTATTCTAACAGTACACGATTCACGAAACTACCATAACAGCATCTTACAAATTTCACCAACGCCATTATGCTAATGTAGTAAGGTACAAGTACTATTAACTAAAAAAAGGATATTGTTAATATGAAGCTTTTTGGTAGTTTTTTGTAATTTACGAAGTTTTTGGTAGTTTAGTGGAAAATGAGTACCAGTTTTGGACATTTGGTGGTTTAGCAAAATGAAACCTAGTAACTATAAGCTGCTGTAATTACTTTAGCAGTCAAGGAGAAGCTCTAACCAAATAAAGCACGAGCAAGACTATTATTCTCCATATACTCGTATACTAGCATTAACTGGTTTCCTTCAATGCCGCATCCATAAAGTTTTGCTAAATTGGGGTGTTGTAATGCAGATATCATGCCAATCTCGTTTATAAACTCACGGTTTCCTTGTTTAGACTTCGATGACAGTTGCTTCACAGCTATCTCTGAACCATCTGGCAACACACCCTGAACCAAGCCCAGTTGTCGTTTACAATCAAAATTCACAATGAAACCAGAGAAAAAATATTAGGTATTAAAAAAATACTTAATCAATTGAGAAAGATTGAAGAACAGGATAATTACATGCAAATATTTAACTTACGAGAAAACCATATATTACCTTGTAAACTGGACCAAAACCCCCTTCACCTATCTTGTTTAAAGGATCAAAATTGTTGGTGGCAGCTTTAATCTGATTTAGACTGAACGTAATGGTCCGCAACTCTAAACCTCTAAGTTCTGCTTCAATAGAAGGAAGAAAAAGTTAATACAAAACATATAGTAAATTCTTTCTTTCTTTTTTTACCGACGTTCTATTTTAATGATATTTGTGTTGAGCTTTTTTCCTATTTTCTTGAGTTGCAAGTTGTGACCCATTGGCCGTACGGAACCCCAAAAGTAGGGTAGGTCTCTTCTCCTTACATGACTTAAACTTGTGATCTCCTTGTCACAATTCTCACGCTTGTTTAATGATATTGTACTAGTTGTTTATAAGTAAAAATAAATGAAAAGCGAGTTGAAGGACATGTTAGGACCAAGGTAAACAAAAATGGATTTGTAACGGGAAAATTGAAAAGAAAGTAGATGATAATGTAATGGTTCATAATAAAGATGCGTGGAGAAAAGGGATTTGAGTAGCCTCAAAAAAAATTTGTATAAACAGGAAGTTTGTTTTACAGTAAGATTTACGCTTAAATAGGAGAAGAGTGAGCCTGAAATGTCACTTTACCGTCATCTTCAGCATGTTTCCTTCTCAAGCAAACCCAAACAATGATCGAGGCCAACATGATCGCTGCAGAAGCTCCTGCAACAATTCCGAAGATAGCTCCAATCGATATGTTTCCTTTATCTGGCTTGAAATCTACAATGATAAAATGATTGTTAAAAAAAGATCAGCAAAAAGAAAGAGAGAACACAATAAAATCGAGAAAACACATATAGGTAACTTACTCGGCGTAACAGAAATGGCTGATATAAGAGCTCCATAATTACCTCTCTCTGGAATAGAGTTAGTGCCTTTCCCAGCCCAATAGAAGTGAATATCCAAAGTGCCATTTACACTTATATTAAAAGTCTTAGTGAGCGCCTTACCAGTCCCGTTGGCTTCTTTTGCAATATCAAAGTCATGTAAAACTATTTGGCCCTGCAAATATTGAAACCTTCGACATATGTAAATTATATGATTAAAATCACATCGAAAACCATTGAAACCTATACCTACATATCGACTGAGAATTGAGGCATAGTGAAGAGGTTAGAGGAGAATGAATTCAACGGCTAAGATTCATGACAGATCATAGTGGAATATATCAGCAGCAGCATCCAATCATTTTCCATGAAAATAGATTTGATTGTGCAGCATGAATCAAAGTGAGAATCCACAGAAGAATTGAACAAGTCTTTTTTTTAGGCCTACTACCATATCTAGGCAGTTTAGGCTCATGCAACTTCATCTATACTATAAAAGAGCCTAGAAAAAGAGTTGAAATGGTAAACAATCGGTATATGGACTTTCGTTTATCAAGGTATGAAATTTGCAAAATGCCAAATGGAAAAAAAAACCTAAAATTAAAATACATATACAATGTCTTCAGCTATATCAACCAGATTCTGTCATCATCATTCTCTCATAATGGTATCATTTAATCCCTATCAGGTAGAGTGGCTTATATGTGGATTTAATCCCTATCAGGTGGAGTGGCTACATGAGGTAGAACAAGAATATCAGGCAGACCGAATTTTTTTTTTGTGGATCAATGCGAATCTGAACGGATTAAACAATTTATGACCTTTGTTGGGACCATTTTCGAACAACTGTGGAGTCTGTAGGGAGTCAAATCGTATTAAACCTTTTTTCACTCTATAAGATTAAATTCTGTCTTGATACAAAACAGCTAAGATCATCATAGGCATCATTCTAAGACCTAACCCCATGTAAACTCATAGCAATGGCAGGGCACCATGGAAAAATAGCAAGCAAGAACATCGAAAAAGAAGCTTTCTTATCAACATATCTCACATATTTAGCGCGAATAAAAGTTTTTCTATGAAAGGTTTGTTTCTAATGGAGATTTAAAAGAAAAAAAATTGAGCGACAAACATGTAAATCTTGGAACTTGGAAGAATTTATATGGCTTGAGAGCTTCCAAGTTCGAAATATTAAAAGTTCCCATTAACTAATGGATTAAATGTAAGGATAGGAAACAAGGGAGAAACTATATCACAATAAATAAAAAAAGCCAGTATTTTTGTAGTCTCCCGCACAAGCCAAAATCAACAGGTCACAATACAGTCAGATTTGTGCATACTCATAGTGCTAAAACAATAACCCTTGAATTCCTAGATGGCATGGTGTCTAACCTCACACGCCTTATTTCCGTATCCAAACAACCCATTTGTGTAATCTGGATACAGTCGCTTTGACTAATATAAATAGGGTCAATATGGCCCTCGCCAAACAACCATACATATAATATATTCCAAATATGTTGCACACATGCCTTCGATCTCTAGAAAGGTCGGTTCTCTTCTGTTACATTTACAGCCTCAAATAGATACAAACACTAGAAAGAATAGGATTCAAGACATCATAAATTCATAATACTAAGCAAGATACCAGAATGTTAAAAAAGGTTAAAGTCTGTAGTTCTTACTCTTGCTAACAAAGGTGTTACATATAAACAATCATAACTAAGGTTGTTATACCAACTAAAACAAAATAACAGAAGCTTGATGAGTCAATAAACAGATTCATAATATAAAGAATTACCTGAATTGATACATCAAATAATCTCCTCCCAACACTGAAATATGTTTGATCATCTGTAAAAATTATTTCAGCGAAATGGAGGCTAACGTTATAGTATCCCTCTTGTAAGCAAAGACCATAGTATCTCAGAGAGAGAGGAGAGAGTCGAGCTGTTGTGTACAACTCCGGGTTGGACATATTCAACAATGATTTGTTCGTAGTAATGGAATTGGCATTGCTATTATCCGTAAACATTCCTATACTGGTTGAAGCCCATCTATCATTGGAGTAATATCTAGCTCCTCCATTTGTCGATGTGTCATCTTCATAATCCTCGCCTTCAACATTCATGTTGCGACCCCCACAATTTATGAACAATTTGTAGTCTGTGGAAGTTATTGGTTCAAAAAAGTTGGTCATGAAATTATTTTTCCACGTTTTACTGTTAGAATATAAGAATTGAATTTAAGAAGTTAAAATTTGAATTTATCAACAAAAAGAAGGCTTGGAATTATTAATCAGAATAAAGTCAACAAGTTTCAAAACCTACTTTTCGGTTTTCCGGGACAAGGGAAGTTCCTCCTTAAGCATGGTGCTATCCTATGCAAAGAGGAAGGAGGCAGAAAATAAAATCAATATTTTAAAGCTAAGAGTTAAAAATCAGAAAAAACAACTAAACATATAAGATATTATAACTGTTGTTGCGAAGGTTATTGGAGCTTACGAATTGCTATTTGTCAACGAATAACTGGAAACATAAATCCTGCAAGCAAAAAGGAAAAGAAGAAGAAGAGAAGATTACTGATAAGGGCCATATACCTCCAAATTCCAACTAAACTCAGGTGTGTAAGATGCAAAATAATATAAATCAAAATTCCTTACACATTCCCTTCGGGGCAGTTGGGTGGTGCAGGGCCTGTGAAGTTATTATAAGATATATCTCTGCAATACAAGGTTTAGATTGTCGAACAAACGATATGTAACTTAAAGAAATTATCTTATAAACATAACATACATATTTCTACTTCTGTACGGGATCCACCCGGGTATTGTTCCTGTTAGCAGGTTGTTGGTGAAGTACCTACAAAAGTGGGAAAAAATCGTAAACGGTTTGTGATAGATTTAGAATGCATTCCATATATCAAATTGCAGCAGTATGAAATCTGAACATGATTAGGAAACGTATATGCTTACATAAAATCAAGTTTTTGCAGCAGGCCCAAGTTTTCTGGAATATCTCCGCTGAGATTGTTGAAGCTTAGGTCCCTAAAAAAGAAGTGTAGTGCCGCAGGTAAATTGCAGTATATATCCCAAAAGTTGAAAAATAAATGATTTCACTGGGAGGTCAAAGGAACCTTAATAGTGCATGAAATCCCCACCAGACTTACAGTGAAAACAGATCTGTCATACTGCCAATGTAACCAGGGATCTGATCAGATATAGACAAATTCCTCAAAACCCTACATCATGCCACAAAAAGAAGAAAAAAGAAAGAATGAAATCAGAATGCAAACAGAACCAACGGATCGCTCTGGGGAAATCAAACTTATGTACTTCACATGCTCACAGGTTGTGCATGCTTTTCATATTCTGAAGCGGAGGGAAATCGCTGAACCCTCTTATATCACTCACCCTCCTGTATCACCAAAAACATCATAAATATAACAAACGAAAATGCATTAAAGTTCACAAAAAAAAAAGAAAAAAGAAAAGACGAGACAAGGTGACTAGCCGTTTACAGTTGAGTTAAAGAGCTCAAGTTGGCAAAGCTGGGAGGAAATGGGCCTTCCAAAGAAGTTCCATGCATATCTCTGACAATAAAAGCATTAAAATGAGGGTAATGTGCATTAAAATCTCTAATATGGAAAACCTCTCAAAAACGCATGGTATGACAAGAAGTGTAGTACTCACAACCGCTGGAGCTGTGTCCAGCTGCCAATGAAGCTGGGGATTCTACCGGAGATCGGATTTCCATCTATTATACTGCAAATACGAGCTCATAATTTTACTTTAGTCACTAAAACTTATCAACCATGAGGAAGATTACTACTTTACACCGAGGATTACATTGGTGTCCCTAACAAACAGAGAAAGAATGCATCTTCAATTTAGCTCTTATTATCTTGAAATGAAAAAAAGATATAACCAATGGAAAAATTCTAAAGAACAAGAGTTCTTTTATATTCTAAAATACCGTCATCATCCAAGCATTTTCCCATCAAAATGGGGGGCAGTCATGAAGCAAGGCTTCATGAAAGACTTTAAATAATAAAGAAAGATTAAGCTTAATTTAGCGATGATAAAATTCAGATATTTGATTAGGAATTACACGTGCTTTGTTGTTTCAAACAAATGTTCCAAACTGTTTTTGTGCTGGTGTTTTTCTTACAACGCATTCTGTTTTCTTTCCGATTGTGCCAATATTTTCGTTACCACCATGTATATTTGGATACCTGCGTTTTGTAAATAACAATAATCCAACATGCAAGAAATTGGAGAACAATGAGGTGTCTTTAAAACCTAATTGACAATTGGAAGTTGATCTTCATATTGCACTCCGCAAAGGTAAAGGAGCTTGTACATCTCATCTAATTTCCAGCTTTGTTTGTCAAATTGACATTAATTAGGGCAGAAGTGGGTACTTCCAAAGTGGGACCGAGCCTAGCATTGTTTAGAGCATGGGCAGGTACCTCGAATGGGACCCAACTCGATATTGTGAGGGGCAGGTACCTGAAATGGGTACCCGACCACATCAGCTTAGAGCGCGGGAACCTCCCGCTAGAGCAAAGTGACGGCGGGTACCTCCATCGATTTACCCGAAACTCTATTTTTAGAGGGAAAATCCTTATTTTTGGATTTATTGTCCCATTTTGGATGGAAATAACATGTCATATTATTTCCAAAGTTTGCTAAGAACATAAATATATGTATTATGTTCAAAGGCTATTCGAAAACATAGAAGTTCTCCTATGTTCAAGATTTGCTTAAAGAATATAAGATTGCTTTTATGTCCAAGACTTGCTCAGGGACATAGAATTTCTTCTATGTACTTAGTTTGTTTTTAGAAAAATAGGGCTCTCCTTATCTTCAAGTTTTGTTTGAGAAAATAGGGTTTCCCTTATTTTCAAATTCCAAGACACAGAGTTTCCTCTGTGTCTGAAGTCCTGAATGACGTAGGATTTCTACTATGTCTGTGTTTTGTGTTTAAAAACATAGGGTTATCCCCATGTTCAAAATTCCTTTTTGTTCTAGAACATGGGTTTTCCATGCTATTTGTCCAGATACAGGAAAGTGGCCAAAGGGAATGCATTTGTTGTGAGAACTTGTTAAATTTCTTCAAATGGAGAGATGGGAATTAATCGAAGAAAAAACACAGAAGAACTTAGTCTTAAGCTCTTACCTTTTCTTCTCTTCTTCTTCTTCTTCTTCTTCTTCAAAAAGTCTCCAAGGGGTTTCTTTATGATAGATAGATAGATCAATCGATTACTTTTTCTGCCCCTTCCTTGAAGGGGTGTGTGTGTGTATAAATGAGTGGGAGTAGTTATATTTTTAGGGATGTGGAGGGAAGAAATAACTCCCGCTTCACCTAATTTATAGGCTAAACGCCTATTTTGGATACCTCATTCGAGATACCCGTTGCCGCTTCATAGACAATTTGAATTGTCTTTGAAGTGGGGTACCCGACATTGAGGTACCTGCTGTGTGGTTCCTCAATTGGGGTAGCCGCCCTAGTTTCCAACTGCTTTTTGCATTGATTTTAACTTGAATTAATCAAGTTTTATGGGATTTTGATCCCTATTAAACTGGGTACTTGATACGAGTACTTTGGGATGTTTATGAGTCGATATTTTTGACTCCGACACACCTTATTAGAGCTGAAATTAACAATTTTAAATATCAATACCAAGAAATCAACTGCCCTTCACATTAGAAACAATCTTAAAGATTCTTTCTAATGGCCATGTTCCGGAAGATTAAGAGTGGTTGGATACCGTGTCATATATGTCTCCAAACTATCAGGAAAACCAAGATAGTTACAGAAATCAAGCAGCAATTGGAGTAATTCGAACAATTAGACACTAATAGGAACTATGGACTTAATTCATGACACAAGAAGGAATGCAAGAGAAGTGTTACGAACAACGAGGACATGTTCTTGAGATTGCCAAGTGACTCTGGTAACTCTCCAGATAAATTATTTGAAGCAAGAAACCTGCAGTAAAATCATTGGAAAACCAAACATGAAATAATCGATTACTGGTCAATTCAATTCTCCAGCTTTATCTTGCTGGTTTGATTGAAATTATGGGAAGTGTACTAGTAATGCAGAGAGACTTACAATCGAGTTAACTTGGTAAGTTTACCGAGGGTTGCAGGAATTAGGCCTTCCAAGTGGTTTGCTTCCAGCACCCTGTCACACCCAAAAACAATATAGAGCGATATTTATGTCGCCAAAATTATGACCAGAAGCAAATGGCACTATAGACAAGTGTTGAAACTTCTTTGCAGTTGCGCAAGAGCAGCGGCGGAAACAGGAATTTTGCTCAGTAGGAGAATAGAAAGATTCCAAGGCGCAGAGAAGGACCCCGGCACATTTAATATATATAGTTTAGAAATGAATATTAATATTGCAAAAGAACTCCGCAGTCCAGTCCATCATATTCTGCTTCCGTTTCTCCTTAATTTTGCAATCTACTCTTCTTCATTTTCTCATCCAACAGTCCCAGCCTACTTAAAACTCTATATCGTTTACAATTTACGGTAAATGAAAACTTTTTGCTGCAGATTAATTCACAAATAATCCGCCCTTATATGTTTGACTAGGTTCAATGTAGTAGATTAGCATAGATAGGAAAAATAATACAAAACTTCATCTCATTTCAGCTATCATATTACAACATCATTAACACAGTATCTAACAGACAAACAAATAATTTCATGAAAAATGAAAAATGGCCGCACAAAATAAGCAATGAAAAACGCTTATGAAAAAAGGATTTGCAACAGCATCACATAGTTCAATTGCTGCAAAACACTTCTTCTCTGTTTAAGATAACACAGAGAGAAATATATGAAAGAAATGGATGAGTCCTTATATGCCTTACAGAATTATCCCCTTTTTTAATTTTGGGCTTCAACCATATGATGTAGTCATGAGATCAGGCAGATGTGTGTGTGTGTGTGTGTGTGTGTGTGTGTGTGTATGTCACATCAAGCGGAGATGGGCTGAGCTCTAATTAGAGAATTAATAGACCAATATAAATATGATTGTATGAGGGTTAATAGGTTATTATTGGCAGGGGCTTTTCCCCAGAATATCAGTGCGCGCGCGTGCCCCCAATGAGTTGAACATGTGTCTGCCACTGGCAAGAGGTATAGGGTTTCAAACTGCTTGCATCAGATTACATCCTATCATTAATAAAATTATGATTAAAAAACAATTCTCTGCCGATACCTACTCCACGTTTTGCTAAACTATGAGAAACTGCCTACAAGACAACAGATCAAGGCACTAGCATATTTTTTTTTTAAAAATCGCAAATTAGTCTCGAAACCTAATTAAGTCACGTTGTCTTTTTGTAATAGTACAAAAAACTACCTAAGAAAGTAGGTTTGTTCACTAGTTATGGCTTTATGCAAGTACATAACATATGTAGCTTGCCATATAAGGAAACGAATTCCGAATAAGGTAAGAATAAGATTACAATGACTGAAGTGTAGTCATGTTTCCTAGCTCATCCGGAATTCTCCCAGCAATGCGGTTTCCCAAGAGTGTCCTGCAAACAAGAGTTAATTGCTTGTCAACGATATCCTAAAAGGATTAAACTTGGAATAAAAAAAGAACGAGAAATTACAGGTTGACGAGGGGAAGTGAGCCCCACTCTTTAGGTATCGATCCACTCAAGTAGTTCCGAGAGAGATCTCTGCATTTGAAACAATAAGTGTTTATCATTGGGCCAAAATTAGATCTGGGTCGTTGATGGTTAGTTTATGCTTACAGAAAATTTAGGTGGGTAAGATTAGCAAACTCTGCTGGCAGCACCCCGGTGAGGTTCAATTCCTTGAGCTGGCTGCATCATATAAGATAAAACCAATTATATATTGTAGGTGTTGTAGAAATTATGCAGCAGTAACATAGACAAAATGAGTGGAAAAAAAGAAAAGAAAGAGACTACAGCGTGAATTCTTTCTTTTCGTGGTGAGTAGAAAGGTAAAATGCTTACATGCTAACGACGTGACAAACATTGGTGGTCTTGTTGCAGTCACACGTTAGGTTCTTAGCATAGGATTTGGAACTTGCAGGATCTACCCATCCTTCTTTCCTGCTACAAGGGTTCACCGAGAAATTCCAAGGCATCTTCAACTTAATTGCAATCTGCTTGAGAGCATCAACTGATACCAAAAAAACACCAGCATGGTTAGAGTAACTGGCATACAAAAGTTCGGAAAACTTCATGCCGGCTTTTACTTGCTCACTTTGGCACAATAAGAGCACATCAATATTTGTAGGATGTTTAACACAATTTTAGACCAGTATGAAAACCTGTGATGGCCAATATAAAGTCGCATGAAAATTTGTGTGCCTCTTTTGGATGAACAATATATGCTTTTACTTTAATTTTTGCAATTGTTGCAGAAAGTAAGTTATCACAAAGACTTTCATTTAACTCTATAGTTAACAACTTTACCCTAAATCCTTTTGTTTCGTTACAACTCTTTTAATGAAACGCGGGGGCTTTTCAAGCTTTCGTTTTAAGTCAAAAAACAACTTTACCCAAAAGCTCAAGTTGGCCACTGCTGGTGGGCCCCTCAAGTGGAAGAGAACACATGCCACACATAACACAAATAAAATTCTTCGGTGTCGGTGGTGTGAATGGATCCCAGGACCGTTTGCTTTGTGCTCTAATACCATGTTAGTAGCCATTTCAACCAAAAGGTTAAACTGGTGGATGGTTGTGGGATAACAATCCTTCTGTACCATCCAACAATTCTTTTGTATTATCTAATTCCTGTACTAGATAAATTTGAAACATAATACTTGCATCTCCATTATACAAAGCGGATAATTACACAGAAATTAATTTAACAACCTTCACAAAAAGCTTCTTGCATATAAAAAGGGGGGAAATAACTATGTAGTTTACACCGTATATCTCTTAAACTCCTTCAAGTGATTTGTTAGCGAAAACACTTGTCTTCTCATCAACGGAAACCCTTAAATCACTCTACTTCAACTCTAAACAACTCAAATGATTGTCAATTTAATTGTAGAACTTGTTTTTGTTGTTCAGTATTGTTATGAATATAATTAGCTATTAGCTATTAGTTTTAGTCACACATCGACTATAATAGGAGAGGTGGTATATTATCCTCTCTCTATATATCTAGTATGTACTCATGAATTATTATGCCAATAAATTATTTTCTCCTCGGTTCTTTTCATGGTATCAGAGATTTGAAAAGAATTGAGAGAAAACTTTAATTTCCCAAAACCAAAACCCTAATCCTAATCCTCTTTCCCAAACCCTAGCCGCCACCCAAAACCCCAACCGTAATCTTCCTCCACCGCACTCGCCACCTTTAGCCACAGCCAAAAACACCACCGACTCCTCCCGCCGTGGCCTCCTCCAGCCGCCGCGGCCACCTCTAGCCGCCTCCTTCCTCCTCCGGCCGCAGCCACCACCCGTGCCGCCGCTAACTCCTCTGTGCCCTAGCCTTCTCCACGAACCTCCTGCCCGAGCCCTCAAGCCACCTACAGCCCTAGATCTAATCGCCTCTATGCTTTCTTTCATCCGCAGCCCTCTTGTCTCCATGCGATCTGATCGCCTACAACCCTAGATCTGATCGGCTCTATGGTACCGCCGCCCTCTTGTCTCCGCTCTTTCTCGATGGTCTCTACTCCTCTCGGTTACTGATGATAATGATCGCTTAGACCGTCTTGCTATTTTTTATTCTCACTTGTGGGTTAGACAACCTTTATTCTCTCTCGGATCTACTTTTGCGCCGTTTATCATGGATTCTGATTCGGTCTCTGATCGTCATAGAGCGTCGCGTAGTCATCCCTCTATTACTGCTCATGGTCGTGGGCCTCATGCTCGTGGTCGTGGATGTGCCGACCCTTATTGTTCTTATTGCGGCGGTACTAATCACCGTGAAGACTTGTGTTGGGAGAAATATGGCTATCCTGATGATACACCTACCGCTTGTCAGACATCCACACCTGTTGCAACTGTCCGATCTTTCTCTTCTACCAGCAATTTACCTTTCTCCAATGCTGAGTGGGACCAATTGTGTCGTCTCCTCTCTTCTGTAGCTCCTCCCAACTTTTCTACTCCATCAAGTATATCGTTCCTTTCTCATTCTAATTCGTGGATCGATGATTTCGATGCCTCACATCACATGCCTAATAATAGATCATCTATTTTTTCTTCTAATCTTCATAAGTTTATTTCATGGCTGATAGTAATATCACACCTGTCTTTGGCTCTGGCTCTGCTGAGTTATTACTTACTTTTTCTTTACACGTGAAAAATGCTTTAATTGTTCCATTTTTAAAACAAAACTTACTTTCTATTCGTCAGCTTATAAATAATTCCAACCGCTCTGTAATATTTTATCCATCTCATTTTGTGATACAGGACCTTCTGATGAAGCAGTGGATTGGTGGGGGCATGAGCAGAATAAATTGTAGTGCATTGATCACCTTTCCAGTACGTTTACAACTGTTTTTACTATCCAGTGGTATCGGAGACTAGGTCATCCTCCCATTTCTTCTTTACGTGCTATACTGCCTTCTCTTGACTTATCAAAGTTCAGTTGTGAATTTTGTATTCTTGGTAAACACCATCGATCCTCTTTTCCTCTAGTTTATAAAAGACATGATTTACCTTTTACGTTAGTTCACTTCGATATTTGGGGTCCTTTTAAATTTCCTAGTGTATTTGGTTATAAATATTTTGTGACTTTTATCGATGATCATTCATGTATGACTTGGTTGTATCTTCTGCGTAATAGGTCTGAACTTTTGTCTGCCTTTAAAATCTTCGTAGCTGAGATTGCTAATCAAATTGGTGTTTCCGTAAAGGTTCTTCTTTCAGATAATACTAAGGAATCTATTAGCACAGAGTTTACTGCTTTTTGTCAAGACGCATGGTATATTGCATCAAACTTCATGTTCTTATACTTCTCAGCAAAATGAGATTGCAAAACGAAAGCACCGACATTTGCTTGAGATAGCCCGTTCTCTTGTTTTATATATGTATGTCCCTAAACGATTGTGGAATTTTGCAGTCGTAACTATCTATTTTTATATCAATCGCATGCTTTTTCCGGTGCTAGGCAACCGGTTTCCTTTCTCTATTTTGTTTCCACAGGGCAAGTATTTTCTGGTTCCACTTAAAGTGTTTGGTTGTCTATACTATCCTCATATTCTAGGTCCTCCGGTAGACAAACTTGATTCTTGAGCTACTCGTATGGTGTTTGTAGGTTACTCACGATCCTAGAAAAGATATGTTTACTTTTACCCTACCACTTCTAAAATTTGTATTTCATGTGATGTGACCTTAGAAGATCAAGTATATTTTCCACCGCCTATCATGGACCCCACGTCTACTATCTGTGTTCTTCACCTATCTTCCTCGGAGTTTGACTCGTCTGTTCAACCTGTGCATCCTACTTTTAAGCATGTGTCCCCCTATCCACAGGTGTATCACCGTTGTAACCGAAAAGCCCCACTCCCTCCCACCGTTTCTCCTCCTAACGATTCTTCTGCAGGCATTCCGATACAGTCCACTATTCCTGCTTCTCCTGTTAGGAATATGTATGCCCCAGAAGCCATTATTGTACATTGATGTATATTATAATGGATGCTTGGACATATATATAGAGGACTTTCTTGCTCGACATGATAGTATGCTATCTGGTTACTCTTTATCTTAACATATTGACTGGTATTATTATACTGTCTTTCTCCCATATGTTGATAAAGCCCTTAGGATATGTACTTGACTACCAGGACTATGATGCAGATCATACTAATGGGACTAGGATAGTCCAAAAGCGCATCCTTTAACAGTTCCTAGTCGATGAGATATCGAGACATGGCATCGATATTCCAGAGTAGATTAGTGTGTACGTTTCTTGTCCCTTAGAGGGAAATGGTTGATCCCATAACCATTGGTGTGTGGCATCAAAGATTGTACACATATGCTCATTAGAGAATGGGTACATCGAACAGGACTTGCCGGGGGCTCCTGGTTGGTAGTATACCTATCGTCAGATAGCAGTTCTCTGGTGACACCAGTACAGATTAGTCTGTAAACCCAAGATCGTCATAGAGTCTTGTGTGGCTCCCACTGTGCTTTGATTTCCTTCCTACCACGGCTCAAAGGAGTCGTGCTAACAGATGGATTTTGGGTACAGTCCCGAGTCATATGGAGGCAATGAGCGATAGGAGGGGTTTCGTCTTTCCCGGTATTAGGAGTTGATGTTGCGCTATGCTCGATTGGTTATAATTAGAAGTCCCTGGCCAGGGATGCTGATGATATTTACTGGTAAGAGTTACTAGTAGTTTCTCGAACTGTTATGAGCCATACATCGGCATGACTTATCACGTTACTGGGGTCTGACGTTGTCCACCCCTAGACATGATATACGACATATCAGACGAAGAGACCGAACTGTACGATAGTGTTACTGATAGGTTTCATAGAGAGTATGGACAAGCTTACTTGTTGATCTTCTAATCGCTCAATATCCGGGTAGCCGTTACGTCTAGCTAGTACCGCTGACGGCTTGTGGATGACTGATGTGATCATCACCTACTGCTGGCATATTGACGAGTCTTTAGAGTCCCACACAGAAGTTTTCTGGTTCAAACGAAACGAAGTAGGGTACATATGTTGATATGTATGCGGGCCTGATTAAATACGAGTATATGATACCGTATTATAATCTGGCAGTTCTCTGTTATCAAGTTAGGTTATGTGAGATATAGCCAGATTATCGAATCAAGTGTTGATTTGATAATGTGATACACAAATAAATGATATTAGTTGGTCATATGTGATATAACCGGATTGTTAAATCAAGTGTTGATTTAATAATTTGATATATATTTATATTTGATATAATTATATATTAACTAATATTATTAGCTCACTAATTATGTTTCTTAATATATATTAATATATATATATATATATTTGATATATGTATGTATGTATGTATATATATATATATATATATATTATAATGAAGCATGCTTGATTTTCTATTTTTAGAAAATAGAAAAATGAGATGTAAAATGTGGAGATATTTTGGGTATGGTTTAAGGCATGGCTTTTATCATATAATATTGGTCTTGACTCACTATTCAAGCATGGTTGCAATTTATAATTGCAATTTATTCCATGCTTGAATAAGTGAGTAGCCATTCTATTATTTTCATTCTTTCTTCACTTGATTATTAAGTTCATGCCTTAGCCATTTTTCCTTCTTGAGCTCTTGCTCTCTCTTGATCTTACACTTTCTACATCTCACCTCCAAGCTCAAAACCCTCATATGTGATGTGAATCATTGAGCTTATGAGAATCCTAGTGAGCTTTCAAATCCCCTACTTCACCATCCCACACTAAACTAACGATTTGGTATGGTGTGTTGCCTTCACTAAATATAGTTTAGTGAAGAGAGAGCTTGAACTAGAGGGACTTCGGATGGATCGTCTTTGGCGTGAAGATCACGGAGGAGGCTCGTTCAAACTCGAAGAGGAGCCTAGTAGGGCCGTGCGGACTACAACCCGGAGATTAAGAAGAGAAGGACACGGTCATCAAAGGTTGTATACTCTTTCCTTCTCTTTAGTATACTAGATATCAAATATAAAACCCTAATATTCTAGTTAACGATCTAGGTTAGTCTAATTTAGCACCAATAAAAATTTAAATTTGGTATGGTTGATGCTAGAATATTAGACGAAGTAATTAGAATCACGAAACCGAAAAACTCTGAAACAGGAAATCCAAATACCAAGTTTCTGTCTTTTTTAAAAAGATCTTTGAAAATTATTTAAACAACTGCGGAATATTGTATGTGATGCGACTAAAGTACTGGAAAAATTCGAGGCCAAAACCCCAAAGTTCACCCGGCGAGAATGCCATTTTTACCGGCGTCGCCGGCCCTGTATGCTTCATTTAGTCTCGAATTTGTTTGGTCTTCTGTATGCTTGGTATTAGGGTCTCTGGTTATGTTTGATTAGTCCAAAATTTCATGTGATGTTAATTTGGTTATTGGGCTAATACGGAGTGTTTCGTGGTCGTAATTGTTACATCGTTTTGGGTTTTAGTTTGATATGGATGCAGTAGTTAGGATCCACATTAAATTAGTTTTGTGAAACTAGTTTGATTATAAATCTAGCGTTTTAGTCTCGGTAGATCGATTGCCACGAAATTTCGATTCGGATCGAAACTCCGTCGCGATCGCGTATCGTACGCGAATACTCGCCGAATAACTTTACTAGATAGTCTCGCCCCATAGCCCCGACCAAGTGACTTTAGGAGAACCCCGTTGCCAAAAGCATCCACTCGGTGCTCGCGGCCGCGGTGTTCCGCCTAAGTGAACTTAGTCAACGGCATCGGGGGTGCGGCTATCTACTATAGTTTCCGACGCGTATTCAATCGGGTAGTCGGGAATCTTGTTGAATTACCCGACTAAATTATTAAAAAGAGTTTTTGATATGAGACTAAAATGCGGGGTTTATAAGGTTAGGCATGAAATTCGGAATATGAGATATTCCAAGTTTATGATGTCTAAGAATATGCAGATTCTAATTATTGCAGTTTTACATTTCTTTTCTGCGACCGTAAGTGTAATATGTGGGGTATCCCAAATCTCGTTGCTATATGTCAACGGAATTTGGGATACGCGTATTTACTTACGTTGATGATGTGTGATATTATGTGTCGCTGATATGTTTTATTGGATCGTCGTGATTGAATAGCCGGGTTTTTTTATGTGAGATGAGAGTTTTTCAATTTTCATTCATATAAAATTTGTATATAATATTCCTTTATTGGAGCACTTCCGGGTTGAGGATGGTGTCACCATTGATGTATATTATTTACTTTTCCGCATTAGGATAGTCCCAAGACGGGGAGCACAAGTGATCGGGTTCTAGAGTCCAGTGGGAGGCCACCTCAAGAAGTCGAGATCGGGTCTCCTAACTCTAGAATTGGCTTGTGGGTGACTGATGTGATCATCGCCTACTGCTGGCATATTGACGAGTCTTTAGAGTCCCATACAGAAGTTTCCTGGTTCAAGTGAAATGAATTAGGACACATATATTGATATGTGTGTGGGCCTGATTAAATACGAGTATGTGATATTGTATTATAATCTGGCAGTTATCTGTTATCAAGTTAGGTTATATAAGATATATCCAGATTATCGAATCAAGCGTTGATTTGATAATGTGATACACAGATAAATGATATTAGTCGGTCATATGTGATATAACCGGATTGTTAAATCAAGTGTTGATTTAATAATTTGATATATATTTATATTTGATATAATTATATATTAACTAATATTATTAGCTCACTGATTATGATTCTTAATATATATTAATATATATTTGATATATGTATATATATATATTATAATGAAGCATGCTTGATTTTCTATTTTTAGAAAATAGAAAAATGAGGTGTAAAATGTGGAGATATTTTGGGTATGGTTTAAGGCATGGATTTTATCATATAATATTGGTCTTGACTCACTATTCAAGTATGGTTGCAATTTATAATTGCAATTTATTTCTTGCTTGAATAAGTGAGTAGCCATTCTATTATTTTCATTCTTTCTTCACTTGATTATTGAGTTCATGCCTTAGCCATTTTTCTTTCTTGAGCTCTTCCTCTTTCTTGATCTCTACACTTTCTACATCTCACCTCCAAGCTCAAAACCCTCACATGTGATGTGAATCATTGAGCTTGTGAGAATCCTAGTGAGCTTTCAAAACCCCTACTTCACCATCCCACGCTAGACTAGCGATTTGGTGTGGTGTGTTGCCTTCACTGAAGATATTTTAGTGAAGAGATAGCTTGAACTAGAGGGACTTCGGGTGGATCGTCTTTGGCGTGAAGATCACGGAGGAGGCTCATTCAAACTCGAAGAGGAGCCTAGTGGAGTCGCGTGGACTACAACCCGGAGCTTAAGAAGAGAAGGACACGGTCATCAAAAGTTGTATGCTATTTCCTTCTTTTTAGTATACTAGATATCAAACATAAAACTCTAATATTCTAGTTAACGATCTAGGTTAGTCTAACTTAGCACCTATAAAAATTTAAATTTGGCATGGTTAATTCTACTAGAACCTTTTAGTGGTGCTAGGGTAGACTTTCATCTCCACCACTGCTGTCTTTAGAAGAAGATCTCTCTTTCTATTGCCTTACGCAAGGGAAAACGCTCCTGTACCACAGTACATCCGATTCTAACTTTGTTTCTTATCATAGACTAACACCATCTGCTCGTCGGCTTGTTTCTTTCTTGTCTGCCATCACTCTTCTTTTCTCTGTTTAGGAAGCATTTCAGCACTCAGATTGGCATGCATCTATGTTAGAGGAGCTTGCCGCACGCTCTAATCAGACTTGGGAATTGATACCTCCACCTTCAGATAAGAAAGTTGTCAGCTGTCAATGGGTCTTTACTATCAAGCAAAATCCAGATGGGACGATTGACAGTCTCAAAACACGATTGGTGGCCAAGAGCTTTACTCAGCAGTATGGTTTGGATTGTGTTGAGACTTTTTTCTCCAATTACCAAATTGACCTCGGTTCGTGTTCTTATATCCTTAGCTGTTTCTAAGGCGTGGCCACTTCATCAGCTTGATATGAAGAATGCTTTTCTTAATGGCGATATTTCGGAGACTATTTACATGCAGCGGCCTCCTGGTTTTGAGCGACCGGGGGACTCTATGATTTGTCTCCTACATAAATTTTTATATGGATTGAAGCAGTTACCGCGTGTCGGGTTTGAAAAGTTTAGTATAGTTATATGACAGATTGGTTTCAAACACAGTCGTGTTAACACATCTCTCTTTACACATAGCCGTCCTCAAGGTATGCTAATTGTGCTGGTGTATGTTAATGATATTATCATTACTGGAGATGATTTTGCTGGCATCTCCAAGATGAAAGAACATTTTGCTTCATACTTCCATACAAAGGACCTTAAGCCACCTAGATACTTTCTTAGAATTGAAGTGTCACGGAATTCTGGTAGATTAGAGCTCTCTCAGAGCAAGTATGCCCTCGATCTTCTATATGAGACATGTTTTCTGGGATGTTAACCAGCAAACACTCCTATGGATTCCACGATCAAGCTATCTCGATTGAGCTCTCTCTCAGATCCTCTACTGCCTGACCCAGGATGATATCGACGTCTGGTTTGAAAGCTTATTTACCTTATTGTCACTCGTCCTAACATTGACTTTACGGTTAACAAAGTGAGTCAATATATACAGAATGTTTTGACCTCCATCTTAAGGCAGTTGAGCATATTCTCATATACATCAAAGGTTGTCCGGGACAGGATCTTCTCTACAAACTATCGTCTACGTTGTCGCTCACAGCCTTTGCAGATGCTGACTTTGCTGGATCTATTGATGATCGTCGTTCCACTAGTGGCTACTGTGTATTCTTGAAAAGAAACTTGGTTACATGGAGGAGCAAGAAGCAGAATGTAGTAGCTCGTTCTTCTTCTGAAGCTGAGTATAGATCCATGGCGCATACAGTTGCTGAGTTGGTATGGCTCACCTCCCTCCTGACAGATCTTGGGGTTCCTTTTTCTCTTCCGACTACACTTTTCTGTGATAATAAGGCCGCAATCCATATTGCTGAAAATCCAGTTTTTCATGAACGGACCAAGTATATCGAAATAGATTGTCACTTCATTCGTGACAAGGTGACTGATAAGATAGTTGCACTCCAACATGTTTTCTCTATGGGTCAACTAGTAGATATCCTTACCAAATCTTTTTCTCGACCGGTTTTCACTCGTTTTCTGTCCAAGTTTGGTATGATTGACATTTACACTCCAGCTTGCGGGGAGTGCTATGAATATAATTAGTTATTAGCTATTAATTATAGTCTCACATTGGAAATAATAGGAGAGGTGGTCTATTATACTCCCTATATATATCTAGTATGTACTCATGAATTATTATGCCAATAAATTATTTTTCTTCTCGGTTCTTTTCTAGTATATTTTGAAAGTTTGAGAGTCTTGATTGATAAACAGAGGTGATCACTTGAGGGGGGTACAAGTGCTAATGAGGTAAACTATAGGGGGGCTCTGTCAATAGAGGCAGCTTGACAAACAAAGACTCACATTCAATTGAAGCAGAGTTGTAGCCATGCGATACTGTGCTTCAAGGACTAAAAGTGGAGTGAAAAGCATCGATGAGAAATGCATCGTTTCATTAGATATAAACACCTTTGGAACAACTTGCTTGTCTGCATTCTTGACAAATAAGCTCTAATTGGATCGATTCAAATGCGCCATATGAGTAGTTAAATTCTTTGTCAGGCTTTTGTCTCCATGCCGTATCAAATTGAACTGAAAGGGGTTAGAAAACCACAACTCTTTTACGCATTTTCACAAACAGCTTCAGGGCACTCTCTAGTCTTCAGAAGTAAGCCCACATTTCATCCCATACCAAACGAGCCATGTACTGAAAATGTTAACTGATTTGTGACACTGGAGCATTCAATAATTTCTCCAGCAAAACGATCCATGCATATTGCAGCCAATTTTGGCAAGAAAGAGGAATACGTGAACCAAAAGCTCTCTTGATTGGGAATTTCAAATTGAAACCAATTCAACCATTGAATGAGGGAAAATTAAGCCATGGAATAAATTACAGCGGCAGCTGTTGTTGCTCAAAATTTCCTTCTCTCTCTTTTATTTATATATTTATTTTGGGTGCTTCAATATGCCTGCATAATTAGTATTTACTTCTGGACTCCTGTATTTATAAGTTACTCCTTCAGCCCCCTACTTCACTTTTGAATATAATTCCTCCTCCTTTCCGGCTATCACCGATGTCCCCACCGCCGCCGCCTTCTTTCTCCTCCACTTCAATACCGCTACCACCATCTTCCTCCTTCTTTTCTTCTTCAACACATTACCACCTCCTTCTTCCTCCTTCTCTTCAATGCTCTTCAACTCCGCCGCCGCCGCCGTCACCATCATCATCAACACCGTCACTACCATCATCTTCTTTTTCCTCTTATTCTTCAACCCACAACCTCAGCCGCCGCCATCCTTTTTCCTCCTCCTCTTCAACCCGCAACTGCCACTGTCTCCTTCTTCCTCCTTCCCGGGCATCGATTCCTAAGGAGGAGGAAGAAGGAGGCGGTGGCGGATTGAAGAGGAGGAGGAAGGGCGGCGGCGGTGTGTTCTTGATGATGGCGGCTGCGATTGTGGGTTGAAGGAGAAGAGGAAAAAGATGATGGTGGTGTTGAATAAGAGAAGGAAGGAGGCGTTGATAGGTTGAAGTGGAGGAGGAGAAAGATGATGGTGGCGGTGGCGAAGAGGAGGAGGAGGCGGTGGAAACGATGGCGATGGCCGGGAAGGAGGAGGAGGAGAAACCATATTCAAAAATAAAGTAGGGGGCTGCACAGTAACTTATAAGTATAGAGTGTTAAAAGTAAATACTAACTACGTGGGGGATAGAAAAATATTAAAGTAATGGGGGTTAACGGAAAAAAAAACCTATTTATTTTTTGGATTCCAAAACGATTTCCCTTCCCATTCAGCAGCAGGGGCAGAGGTTAGTAGGGGTGAGGGGTGAGGGGTGAGTCCTGGTCGGATTAAATGGGTTTTTATAATTGTTTTATCCAACCCAAAACTTAAAACCTAATATAGCCAGACGGGTTTATAAGGTGTTAAACCCGAATCCACGACTTCGGGTTTTGGACAAGTTTGGTATTCGGGTGGCTGAATAGGTTTTTGTGGGCTTTTTGGGCGATGCTCATTATAAATTGCTAGGGCTTTTTGGCACATTCATTGCATGCAATTAATTATAGAAATTTTTATCATAATTTTTTTTATTAATTTAACTATATGAGTCGCTTGTAAAATAATAATGACGTGACATTTAATTACGTGCATTGCATATAAAACAATAGTGTTTTTTGGTTTTATTTCTTTAAGAACATCAGAAGCCACATGGCGTAACCAATCAATTTCAAAATTAAATAATATGATTAAAAATGGTATTTTATATGGAAAACCTCTAAATTTTTTGGTTGGATCAGCTAGGGTTCGGTTTTAAACCCATCCGACTTTCACCCCCGGTTGAATTTGGGTAACTTAAGAGATATATGTGAGAAATATAAAAATAATAAGATTGAAGCAACTAATTTATATTTAACAAAGAATTCGAGAGGGGATATAGAAAAACCCTTTAAAGAATTACAGGTCTAAAATGGGTACTCTATGGTTTCTCATTTTGCGTATTGATGGAAGAAAAATAACATTGACATGTAAAATTATAATGTTGTATTTTACATAAATACATATCTATAAATATCGGTCTTGGTTGTGACGAATAAATGAATTGGTTTTTCTTTTTTTTACAATCTTGAAATTCTGTGGGCTTAAGAATAAAATCCAGCTTGAACTTTGACCTCCAAAATAAATTCCCCTGTCCTTTTATAAAGAAAGATGATCCCATGAGACCGCTCCTCAAAAGATTCTTTGAGGCCAACATGTTAAACACACGATTTGTTGTGTTTTTACCGACTTTGTACCGGTCATTATGATCTACAAGTTTTGAAACTCCTATGAAAAATCACCATATTGGAAGATCTCTGTTACATCAATTAAATAATCGCATTTTGCATTTACTGAAAAGCCGTTTATTTCTTAGTCAACTTGGGGTGTGTGTGCAGGGGTTTTAAAACAATTAGATCATAAAGACCGGTACGGATCGGTGAAGAAAAACGACGGATTGTATGCTTGAGACGTTGATTTTGTTAATCCGGAATAGTGGCCAATGATTCAAAAAATCCGCGTAGCTGCAAAAATTAATTTGAAACGTTTTGAACTCAAATTCAGCCCCGACATAAAAAAAAGTCCCAATTTCCATCCAAACGAGCTCTGAATGTCGCCAAAAATGTCCGAAACTTCTACCAAATACACGTCATGACCTGAGGGGGTCCGGAAAGGGAGGGTCTTTTGGTGGTACCCTTACACATGGCCACACAATTGTGTGGCCATATGCAGGGGTTGATGGAGAGCAACCAGCAGGCTGCTCTCGGCGAAGCCACCACTCGGGGCCGCAAAATTGTGGCCTCGAGTGGTGGCCCCCACCCTCAACCTCTCCGGGACTTCCCTTGGGTCGCATCCGACTCATTACCGGGCCCCCTGTTTCGAACCGTGAGCCCGTGGGTACGGAAAAAACATGGAAATAGTTACTGTCAAAAACAGTTTAAAAAAAACAGTTTTTGTCATGAAACATTTACCGATTTTAATGAATCAAAAGGCCACAAAAACCAAGTTTAAATCTCTAATTAGGCTCTGATACCATTGTTAGTCAGGCAGCCACCCCATCCAATGGGGCCGCCGTGGCATCTACGAGTCCTTCAGCAGCTATTTTTTACACATGCCCCCTCGCGAGGACTACAACCCGCCGGAACACTTTCCGATCTCGGGACACACTGAGGATAAGAGATTATGCTTCGCCACACTGTCACACAGTGAGAATCCCTTATGGGTCGGCATCCAATGCCTAGTAGCTCTGATCCTTGCATATTTGTGTTGATGTGATGGTGAAACGGATCTTCGTGTAAATAGCTAAGTGAGATGTTTTATATGTAATTAATCTAGTATTATATCATTCTCTTCTTCTTTATTAACATGCACATGTGCATGTTACATGATATATATACACATTATAATGCTTAATATTGCATTATAATTTATATATAAATCTTATTTTCTTTTTGCATGGCTTAAAATGATGTGGAAGCTTGCATGCTCAACTCACGTTTTGAGACAAGTGGATGAAAAAGAAATGTAATGATAATATGGGAGAGCTTGACATTATTCTCTCATTCTAACCATTCCATTTCTCTCTCTTCCAAAGAAAAAGAAAATTAGAGGAGAAAAATGAAAAGAGAGTGTGTTTTCTCTGCATCCTTTCATCTTTATTTCTAGCAAAAATAGAGCTCAAATAATTATATAACTACCCTCCTCATAGGATCAACTCGCTGTTATAAATAATTAAATTTTTACGTTTTTTGATGTGCGGTTACTCGCAAATCATTGTTTACAATTACTTTAGTATTACAACTATGACTTAAGGGATAACATGTGGCATTTTACCATTTTGCTATTTTTAAGAAGAAACTCAAAAAGTGCTAAAATTTTCATTATTGATTTTTTAATCCTACGAGTTTCTACATCGCCCTTCCCGGCCTCCTCTTCCAAAGAAGGCACTTATGCGCTCCTCCTTGGAACTGGAATCAATTTTTTTTTCATAACACCATCAATATTTATAAGTTTGTACATGATCTCACTCATTATTATATTCTCTTCCATCTTTCACTGCATATATTCTAGTATATATATCTCTATTAATATAACCGGAAGAGAAGAGAAAGCATGTAGGCGCACTCACGATTAATCGAAATGAAATATTTAGAAAAATAAGAAAAATCTTTACACCTAAAATGGTCCACATGGTTGATTTTTGCATGTGCGCTCCAGTGGACATATGTTGCATTATAAACAAGAGTGAAGATTCTTTCCTGAATTTTAGTTAAAATAATAGTCTTCGGAGAATTTTAGTTAATATAACGAAAATATTCACATCAAACCTTTATTTTAATATACGTGTGTAAAATATACACTATTTTAACTGAAACTCAAGGGGTCGATGTAGCACATTTCTCATTTTTTCCAAAAAAAATTATTTAAAAATTTATGAAAATTTCTTTGCTTTTTCCTTATCTCTACTATCATAACTCAAACTCAAGTGTTCCATGTGTCCTTCTCTCATTTATTTCAAAAAATACTCAAAAAAAATGAGAAAAGGATCTTCAATATTTTTCCTAAGTGTCCAACTCATCACCAATCATTCTTTCCCTCTCTCTTCCTTTTCTTGGTATTCAAAATTTGCAATTAAAACTTTTGCATAACTTTTTAACATGTACACGGGCAGAGCACGTGCAAACTTCTAAGATGTGCATATAGAAATATGGGTTGACCCTTCCCTCTCTCACTTTCTCACACATCGGTCCCTCTCTCTCTCTCACACATCCTTCTTTTCAAAAAGTGGGAGATAAAAATAAAAGAGTTACACATAAACCCCATTAATTTCTATTATTTAGATATTGATGATGCTCACAAGTGGCGTCTTCTTGGATTACGACACGTGGCAGATGACGTGTTTCGGACTCCGTAAGGGTGGAATAAATGAGCCGCATCGGGGACATTCCCCGGGGCCCATTCTCGGGGGACTTACCCGACCTTTCGGGAGACCCCCCTGAAAGACGTTCCACCTTCATCTAGGAGACTACCAACAGCTCGTCTCCGAGCTTCCTCAGTCTCCTCACTCGCCTCCGAGCCTTCTCTCGTGCCGAGCTTCTTCGGCCTCCCGCTCACCTCCGAGCTCCAAGCATGCCGAGCTTCCTCGGCCTCCCGCTCGTTTCCAAGCTCCAAGCACACCGTGCTTCCTCGACCTCCCCCGATCAACCGAGGTTGCAGAGCCCTAGCGCCTCCGCAACGGCTTCGGGTATCTCACTAAAGCGGGATAACCGCCACCCCATGTCCTGCGTCCCACGCTGGCACGCCCCCCATTAATGAGCGTATCCCATCATTAGTGAAGGGATCCCATCATTCACGCATGAGTAACGTCAGGGGCGTAAACGAAGGCGAAGATCTCGCGCCTGCTCGCCCATGCAACCACTATAAAACCCCTCTCTCAGACGACTCAGGTAAGACAGCTTGAATCCAATAAGCCACTACTCTGCTCATATTCCTCGGCTAACTTGATTGTCGGAGGGGTCCTACGGTGGTCACCCACCCCGGGACTTCTTTGTAGGTAGCTCGGCTTCCACCTCAAACTCAACCCATTGAGACCCACACGCTCAAGGGGACAACCTCCAAATCCAATCTTAATTGTCCAACAACGCTTGCAACAGATTGACGAAGGACATCATCTGAAGGAGATCAAGACCTCCATCATTTGATGCCGTCTGTGGGAAAGAAAGACTTATCTTGTTCCACCGACAAAAGTTGATCCTTCGCCCTCGATCCAAAGGCGAGCGATGACCGCAACGATCCAAATATGAGCCCCCACAACGGAGGCGGAAACGACTCGTCTCCCCCTCCTAACGCCATAAGCGTCTTATCTGCTTGGATAGACTGGCTCACATCGCTGGTGGATGCCCTCGTTCATGTCCAAGCAGCGGGCCATACCCACCAGGCCGCAGTTCCCCCTCCCCGGGATAATGACGTCCGTCGAAGGATGGACGGGCACGCTCAAGCCCTCGATCTACCTCGTCCTTGTCACAGCGCCACTGAGCACCGGCGGGCTGACTTCGGCCACCTTAACCTACACGCGGTGACTGATTCCATGACCCTCTGGGCCCCAGACAACTCCACGCCATGGTCCCACGGAAGACCGGGTTGTCGTTCTAATGCCCATCGCGCGTTCTCGCCCCCCGAGGAGGTATCAGTCGGCTCGCCTGCTTCTAGGCATGAATGACACCTCCCTTCCCGCCGGGGTTGCGCGAACGACGAACGCCGGGGCCACTCGAGAAGGATCTCTCCCAAGGATTTGCGAAATCTGATAGAGCGGAATCGAAGCCGCACACTGACGCAGACCCGGAGTAGGGACAGTCACCACTTCGACTGCGCAGAATCCTCGGGCTACCACCACTGACTCAAGGCTTTCGATAAGAAAATCGAGGGCATACACTGGGACGACCAAGCATCCGGTGAAGGGGATCGATACTTCACCGATTCGCTGACGAAACCCTTTACGGAAGAACTGCTGGCCGAGCATGTCTCGTCCAGGAACAAACCGCCCAAGGTGGCCCTCTTCGACAAGAAATCCGATCTGAAGGACCATCTAGACGCATTTACGGCGGGCATGAGCTTCTTGGATAACTCCGACGCGGCTCAATGCCTAGTTTTTCTCGCCACCCTCATTCCGGGCTAGCCGGGACTGGTTCCGAGGACTAACGCCATGCTCCATCTCGACCTTTGGTGAGCTGGCCACCCAATTCCTCAGCCACTTCGTCGGGAATCAGCGACAAAAGAGAACAGTCGACTACCTGTTCACCATAAAGAGCGAGGACAAGGAATCTTTTAAGGGACACGTCACCCGTTTCTACAACGCTCTCCTCGAGGTCCTCGAGCACCAGGATGAAAATGTCATCACCGCACTAAGGTCGGGTCTTAGGTACAAAGAGTGGCTCCGCTCTTTTGCATTAGCGCAACCTAAGACCATGGCCGAGGTAAAAGCTTGGACCGAGCGGGAGATCCAACTCGAGTCGGAGGTGAACGCCAACCTGCCCCGGGGCGACTAAGCCGACCAGAAGAAGAGGGACAGAGAAGAGAAGAAGAGGGTCGACCGGCCAAAACCTTACTCCCCGAAGTTCCAGGAGTACACTCCTTTTAACATCTCCCAGACCGAGCTGTTGGAGGAAGCGAAAAGCGAGAGATTCTTCAAGCTCCCTCCACTCACCCAATGAGTGGCTAAGCGTATCCGAGAACTGTACTGCGCCTTCCATGGGCCGCAGGGTCACCCGACCGAAAACTGCAAACAACTCCGTGACTACATCGAGGAGTTGATCCGCTCTGGCCACCTGGCGAAGTACCTGCGGGACAAGCGACAGGCATACCGGGAGCAAGAGAACCAGCACCCTTCCGGAGAGTTAATGATCGGGCAAATCATGGTCGTCACCTCGGAATCTTCTCGCGCAGCCGGCGAAAACCAACAACTCCTACCAGTCGAGGGTACAAGCGATCCACCCCAGAAGAAGTGCAAGACGACCGAATCCATCATCTTCACCGATGAAGACCTCCACAGTATATCCTTGCCTCATAACGACCCTCTCGTTATAACAGCCCGGGTCCACCGTTACGAGGTACAGAGGATATTGGTCGATTCCGGGAGCTCGGCAAACATCCTCTTCTACGACTGTTTCAAGCGTATGGGCTGGGACCGTTCGACCTACGGCTCACCTCTCATGTCCTCTCGGGGTTCATAAACCACTCCATCCCGGTCGAGGTAGTGGTCACCCTCCTCCTCAACATCGGATAAGTAGGCCATACGAGGACCGTACCTGTGGAATTCATCGTCGCTAAAATCCCATCATCCTACAACATCCTCCCGGGGCACCTGACATTAAACGCTCTCCGGGCTCAAATCTCAACCTACCACCTTGCGATCAAATTTCTATTAGACCAAGGGGGGATAGGTTGAGCCTACGGGAACCAGAAGATTGCTAGGATTTAATTCTCCTCCGTGTCGTCCACCGGAGAGACGAGCGTCGATTTTGAAGATGTGTGTGATTTCCAGGGGTCTCTGCACATGCGCGACGACCAAAGGGAAGTCCGAGGATCCCCGGTAGAAGCACTGACGGTAGTCCCCCTCGTCGAATGGGTCAACGACCGAACCGTCCGAATCGGCTCCCTCTTAACCGGGAACCACCGCGAGGACCTGATACGGTTCCTTCGAGACAACTCAGACGTGTTTGCTTGGACCCCTGCGGATATACCCGAGATCAACCCCAAAATGATCTCTCACAAGCTCGGGGTCGACTCGAAAGCAAAGCCCGTCCGGCAAAAGAAGAGAAGCTTTCCGCCGGCAAAGCAAAGGGTGATTGAGGACGAAGTGGATCGAATGCTTACCGCCAACATTATCAGAAACCTGAACTATTCAGAGTGGCTGGCGAACGTGGTCATGGTCAAAAAGGTGAACAGGAAATGGCGTATGTGCGTCGACTTCACAGATCTGAACAAGGCCTGCCCCAAAGACAACTATCCCCTCCCTCGGATAGACCAGTTAGTGGACATCTCAGCCGGCCATGAATTACTTAGCTTCATGGATGTGTTTTCCGGTTACAATCAGATTCGGATGAACCCGGCAGATGAAGAAATTACCGCATTCACCACGGCTCGGGGGGTATACTGCTACAAAGTGATGCCCTTCAGTCTTAAGAATGCTGGGGCTACATATCAATGCCTCGTCAACAGACTGTTCAAGCCGCAGATCGAGAGAAACATGGAAGTTTACATCGAAGACATGCTAGTGAAATCCATTTCTTCGGCGGGGCACACCAAAGACCTCGGTGAGAGATTCGATGTTCTGCGCAAATATAAAATGAAACTCAATCCGGCTAAGTGCGCGTTCGGAGTCACCAGTGGGAAATTCCTTGGGTTCATGGTAACCCACCGAGGAATCGAAGCAAACCCGGAAAAGATCAACACCATCCTCGACATGGCATCTCCTAAGAGTAATGTGGAGATCATGCGCCTCACCGGGAGTGTCGCTGCTCTGAGTCGCTTCATGTCCAGGTCTAGAGAAAAGTGCTTACCATTCTTCAAAGCCCTAAGGAAGATTCCCAAGTTCAAATGGTCTGAGGAATGCCAGAACGCTTTCAAGCAGTTCAAGGCACACCTAGCGACTCCTCCGCTACTCACTCAACCAGTCGAAGGCGACAAGCTATTGTTATACCTCGCCGTCTCTGATCAAGCTGCAGGCTCGGTGCTCTTCAGGGAAGTCAATAGTGTGCATAAGATGGTTTACTACGTGAGCCATGTCTTCAAGGATGCAGAGACAAGATACCCACCATGGAGAAGATAGTTCTGGCACTTGTCGTCACTTCCAGGAAACTCCGACAATACTTCCAAGCACACACAATCCTCTTCCTCACCGAGCGACCTTTAGGGCCTATCCTCGCCTCCCCCGAGTCATCGGGTCGTCTGGAAAAATGGAGGTGGGAATTGTCCCAATTCGATATCAGATACCGCCCCCGGCAAGCCATCAAAGCGCAGGTCTTAGCTGATTTCGTTGTCGAGTGCACCATTCCTATTAAAGGTAGAATGACAGAACAAGGATCCGAACCACGTTCGTCGATCGATTAGGTATCCGACCCTATCCCGAACTGGGTGCTATACGTGGACGGATCCTCTACCGAGGAAGGGAGCGAGGCTGGCTTGATCATCCGCGGTCCAAATGAAGTAGAGTTGGAATACTCCTTAAAGCTCGAGTTCAGAGCATCAAACAACGCCGTGGAATACGAAGCTTTATTAGCAGGACTGCGAATCGCATCCGAGGTAGGGCTGAAGACCATCAGAGTCCGCAGCGACTCCGCACTAGTCATCGGCCAGGTAACCGGGTGTTTCGAAGCCCGGGAACCGCTCATGATAAAGTACCCAGCTGAGGTAAAAAGACTTCGCTAAAATTTCAACGAACTCCAGATAGAGCAGATTCCCCAGAATCTGAACACCCAAGCTGACGCATTGAGCAAGCTCGCCTCTTCCTATACGGCCAACCATAAGAGGAATATCCTCTTCGAAGTATTACCACGACCCAGCGTGGAGGACGAAAAGGTAACACTCCAGGTATACACGACTCAGAAGGAAGGCCAAGATTGGAGGGAGCCCCTCGAGGAATTCCTAAAAGATGGCACACTTCCAGAAGACCGAGGAGAGACATGCCGCCTTCGAGCAAAAGCTCGTCATTTCGTCTGGAGCAATGAGAACCTTTACAAGAATTCGTACAATCGGCCCCTACTCCGATGCGTCGACCCCCCCAAAGCCGACTATGTTCTACGAAAGATACATGAAGGGGTCGGAGGGCGCACCAAGGGGCCCGCACCCTGGTCCAGAAGATGCTGCTCCAAGGATATTATTGGCCGAGCATACACCAGGATGCCGAGAAGCTTGTCAGAAGATGTAAAAACTGCCAACTCTATGGTAGCATACCTCGTCTCCCCGCTACCGAGCTAACAACCCTGGGTTCCCCTTGGCCATTTGCACAATGGGTGATGGACATGGTGGGCCAACTTCCCACCGGCACGGGCGGACACAAGTATATCCTCGTCGCGGTAGACTACTTCACAAAGTAGATAGAGGCCGTCCCTATCAGAAAACCAGACGCTGCTTCCACTATAAAGTTCCTGCAGAACAACGTAATCACCTGATTCAGGATCCCGAGATGCATCATCACCGACCACGGGACCAACTTCGAAAACGACAAAGTTATAGAGTTTTGCAGCGAGTACCACATATTGATGAAGTTTTCCGCGGTTGCCCATCCTCAATGCAATGGGCAGGCAGAGGTTGCGAACCAGGGCATCGTCCGCGGTCTCCGAGCCCATCTAGAAAGAAGACAAGGTAGCTGGGTTAAGGAACTACCTCGGGTCCTGTAGGCACTGCGAACGTCAAGAAAAATACCCACGGGAGAAACCCCCTTCAGCCTCTGCTACGGCACCGAGGCCATGGTCCCTACGGAGATCAGATTGCCCAGCTTCAGAGTTGAGCACTTTGATGATGAAGCCAACACCTCGGCGCTCCATACCAACTTGGATATCTTACTAGAGAAACGGGACTAAGCACAAATCAGAGCGGCCGCCTATCAACAACAAACTGCTTGCTACTACAATACCCGAGTCAAGCATCGCGCCTTCAAGGCAGGAGATCTAGTTCTACGAAGGAACGAGTTTGTAGACCAAACAAAGTTGCACAAATTCTCTCCAAAATGGGACGACCCATTCCTCGTAGTAGAAACATTGCCCGGTGGAGCATATCGCTTGCAAGACGCCAGGGGACGAAAGTTTCTTCGGCTTTACAACGCCGAGAAACTCATATTGTATAAATGAATGCATTTTCTCCTTTTTGAAGCGATGTAATTTTTATTAAGTCTCCCGAGTTATAAGAGGCTTCTTCCACAAATTTTGATTTCTTTCTCGGTTTCGTGACCCCTAAGCTCGTCTTGAAAAAGCACGTAAACAATGCAACAGGAACAGAAGGAAACAAAATGCCTCAATAAGAAAAACTTTTATTCATCAAAGAGGTATTATAGGCACCTCAACCTTACAAAAAAAATATATTTACAACAAGGAGGTCGGGGATTAAGAAAGCATTGTTGATGGTACTTCGAGGAAATCTTCGCCAGCCGAGCCCTAGCTTCCTCGGCCGCCATGGGAGCGCCATCCGCTGGACCAAAATCAGCGATCAACCTCTTCTGGAAACACTCCAGAAAAAGATCCACCGATCGGTCCCACCTGCTCTTTGAGATCAGGCCGAGGTGGTAGAGCGAGTGCAACTTTTCGATCCTCGTCCCTCGGCTGTGGAGACAGGGCATTGTGCAGCCCCGGGGACATCTTCCAGATCGCGTAAATGAGCAGTTGGAGGAGTGGAGATCGCCGGGGAAGAAGGCGTCCAAAGTGCCCCTCCACGCGGTCTATCACCACCTCATACGTCTGCTCGGAGCGGTCAAGATTGTAAAGATACATGTCGTCACGAGAAATGATCTCCTGATGAGCACACATGGACGCCCGCCCATTTTCAGAAACACAAGGCTAGAGAGAAACCAACATGCTTTCGCTATTTATAGCCTCAATTAAAATCTACAAAGGCCGTAATTTACACGCACAGCGACGCGAATCGCGGGATATTTTCAATTTCTCGATACAGAACAGACACGTGGCGACCATTCCGGTCTTCACGAGCTCCCAAGCGATCAGCGGAAGGTTGAACGACGCAAATCTTCAGAATATCGAGCCTTTTTCGATATAATTCTGCCACGTGTCATCCACGATGGTCACTCTTCCTGATTTTACGGGTCAGGGAAGATTGAACAACTCCCCCACGAAAGCGTAGGGGAGTTTCCAAAGCCCTCCTCACGAGGCCACCGAGCAGCTTCCTTGCCCGGTCCATCCCTAGCAGGTTGCTTCCTACCCATCCACGCTAAGGATTACAGCCCTCCTCCCAAGGCCACCGAGCAGCTTCCCTGCATGGTCCATCCCTAGCGGGTAGATTCCTACTCATCTACGCTAAGGATTTAAAGCCCTCTTTACAAGGCCACCGAGCAGCTTCCCTGCCCGGTCCGTCCCTAGCGGGTAGATTCCTACCCATCTACGCTAAGGATTAAAGCCCTCCTCATGAGGCCACTGAGCAGCTTCCCTGCCTAGTCCATCCCTGGCGGGTAGATTCCTATCCATCTACGCTAAGGATCAAAGCCCTCCTCATGAGGCCACCGAGCAGCTTTTCTGCCTGGTCCATCCCTAGCGGGTAGATTCCTATCCATCTACGCTAAGGATCAAAGCCCTCCTCTTGAGGCCACCGAGCAGCTTCCCTTCCCGGTCCATCTCTAGCAGGCAACTTCCTACCTATCCACGCTAAGGATCAAAGCCCTCCTAAAGAGGCCACCATGTAGATTCCTCCTCGGCTAGTCTCCGAAGGGTAGGTTCCTACCCTGGCACGAGTCTAGGAACCACATCAGGGGAGAATCAGTCAACGCAGACCTATTCTACGTTTTTCAACTCATGCTAAGAGACGTGGTTTTTGACCCGACTCTGAGGAATGGACTGATACCAACCTTCCTACACTTGGATATCTTTCGGTTCATCGTAAATGAACAATTGCGACTTCGACTCTGGGGAGCGGGATGGTACCGACCTTCCTACACTTGGCAATTAATCGACTTACATTCGATGCGCGATCGTCATCTAAAAACCCGGGCATTGACCTACGACCTACCACTCGAGTCGAGTGTAAAAAGACCGACGAACTAAAGTAATCACGCAGAAAGCACACAGTCATGCAGAGGAAAATAAGCTCAGCATTATTTATATTCCAGAAATTTTTACAAGGTATTCTGGGCTTCTCAGCCTTATAAAACGCCCAAAGGCTTACAAAACTTATATAAAAAAGGAAAGGCAGGAAAGCTCAGGCCGTAGGCCCAGGGAGGATCTCGCCCTGCTCGACGCCAACGTCGGGAACCAAAACGACGACCTCTGGGTCGGCGCTTCCACCGGCAGTCTCGCCCCCAGCGGCATCCCCGGCAGCTTCCACCTACGGCGCATCCTCGGAGAGAGGGTACTGGACCCGGAGCTCGCTGTCGGCGATTCCCGGCATCAACGCCTTGACGGCGTCGAGAGCCTGGTGCCAAACAATGGCCGAGGAGTCGACGAGGTTGACGTAGAATTGGTCCGACACCTTGTACCTCTCCACGGACTTCGAAGCTCGGAGATCGGCAAGCTTCACCGCATCGAGTGCCGCCTGGGTGTCCTTCCTGCTGGCATCCCTCGACTTCTTCATCGCGGCGTAGAGCTTGCTAACCTCCTCCAACTTAGCCTGGATGGCCTTGTTGGATACACTCAGAAGTCGGTGAGAATCCTTACACTTGGAGTTTGTCAACTCCTCAGCGTCCGCCTAGGTTTTGAGGACGGCTATCCTCTCCTTCGCCTGCTGCAGCTCCAGGCGCAGATCCTCCTCCCGTGAGGATGATTCGCCCGCCTTCCTCATGGCCGGGGCAATCTCCTCGGATTCCATATTAACGATGAGGGCGCAGTGTTGTAGGACCTGAGGAAAGCAGCAAAAGGAGTTAGAAACGTCCAAACCGAGTTAAAAATTTGCTTAAGAAGATTTTTAAAGGGAAACGGATACCGACCTGAACTGCCTCCTGAGCGATGGCAGCCACCTGGGCCTTCAGGGTCCCCGGGGAATCTTGCCCCTAGCTGCTTGCTCCATGTCAAAGAGCAAGCTGTCGGCGACGGAGAGCCTCGAGGGAACCTCGAAGTAGAAATCCCCTTCCTGTATTGGGATCCCGGTAGAAGGAGTTGTTGGAGATAGTGCTCTCATAGTCAATTATTGGATCGCAGGTACGTGATTGCAATGATTGCGGAGGACCTATACCGGTAGGACAGTCTTACTCGAGATGATAGTATGCTATCTGGTTTGCCTTTATCAGTCGTGTACATGTTCAGGTGACTGATTACATGTTACACTTTGATAGAGCCCTTAGGATCTTGCTTTACCACCAACAGTATGATGGCGATCATATACGTGAGAGTTGGGTGGTTTATATGCATATCCTTAATTGTGGTCCCTAGTCGTGGGAGTTTCGAGACAGGGCATCGATACTCCGGAGTAGACTAGTGTGTACAGTCGAGACCCCGACGAGGGGCGATGGTCGGTCTCACAAGCCACTGGTGTCAGTTGGATCACCTAAGATGTATACAGGTGCTTATTGGGTTACGAGTACACCGGACAGGACTCGCCGGGAATCTGCTAGTTAGTACTATATCTATCGTCAGATAGCAGTTCCCTGGTGACATGTGTACAGGTTAGTTCATCGACCTGAGGTCGTCATTTTTCTCGTGTGAGTTCCCACTGTGCTTTGATTTCTACCCTACCACGGCTCAAAGGAGTCGTGCAAACAGGTAGCTTTTGGGTACAGTCCCGAGCCATATGGAGGCACGTGAGCGGATCGGCAGGGGATTCGTCTCTCCCGGTATTGGGGGCGAGATCGTGCTGTATCTAGGAGAGCCATTACACAAAGCCCATGGCCGTGGCAGGAGATTTACTGGTAGGTACTCCAGTAGTATCTCAGGGTGTTATTGGGCTTCACTCCGACACGACTTATACTGCTATTGGGGGTCTGACGTTACTAGCCCCCTAGGCAGATATGCGATACTCATAGACGAACGGACCGGACTGTATATACATTGTCACTGTTAGGCTCAGTAGGGTTTCTGGATGAGTTCGCTCATCGGCCTCCCTTGAGGTCAGTCCATGGGCAGCCGTTACGCATAGCTAGTGCCGCTGACGGTTTGTGGTTAAACCCACTGCCAGGGTACTGACGAGTCATTAGAGTCCCCCACAGACAGTTTCCCAAGTTCGGGCGAAACGTTGTAGAGGCCGTATGGTTTTATGGCAGGGTTCGGAAAATGCACGTGCGTTTATGCACGTGTTATTTTTCGGGCAAATGATACTGGTCGGCTTTGGTTTAAGCCGGATCCAAGTATTATATTGAGTAGATATAATATCTTTGTCTCAGTTGCATTTGTATTCGGTCGTAATACAAATGCGGGTATATTTATACAGTTTCGGGGTTATCCTGAAAGTCGTTTCAGGATCACTTTTGGAAGTTGCCAGTTTCCAGTTTTCTATCAGCCGTCTTTTAACATTCGGTTAAAGAAGGATTTATCTTTTCTTGGATGAGGGTGAGTCATGCTTCTAGAAGGTTCTAGAAGTTTCTAGGATGGTGACTAGGTTCATGAACCTTTAATTGCATGATGACTAGGTTTAAGTGAGTCATGGTTTACTTTATTGCTTTTTGTTTTTGTTAAGATCTTTTCTTCATGATAAGCTTTGTGCTATGGTCACCACTTGGTTCCTACACTCACCCCCCTCCTTTAAAGTGGCCGGCCCTCTCTCTCCTCCTCCACTCACTCATTTGAGAAAATTATGGTTGCTAAAAAGAAAAGACTAAAGTTTTGGATGCATGGAAATTTCATAGTTCATTTCTTGTTCCATTTCATTTCCATTGGCAACTTCATTAACCGATCGTCCACGGCTTTGGACGAAGTGAGACAAAGTCATCTACTCATTCTCTACATCATTCTTGGTCGTCTCTTTTAGCAAACTTGACGACCGAGTTGCCTCGAGTCAAAGGCGGGAGCCCGTTTAAAGAATCGCCGACGTGGTGCCACCTCGACGAAGAGATCGGAGATCGACGAGATCGGAGCAGCCGCAACGGAGCGTGGGATGATGGTTAAAGAATGAAGGACTCGGATCGTTCGGTATAACCTTTCTACACTCTTTACAGTTTGTTAGTTTAGCAATAATGGCAGATCCGGGTTAAAGTATACGATAGCGCCAGTTAAAAAGTTTTTGTTCCGCATTTGGCGTCTGTAGACGGCTGGGGCGCTAGCGTAGACTTACAGTGGTATCAAAGCCTCACCATTTTGCTATACTAACTTGTGCTAACGCATTTAAAAGATCGATCGAACGGATTTTTCGAAAATCGCAATTTCTAGTATTAAAGTTTCTGTTAATTTTCAAACTGGTCCAAATGTCATTTTGACCATACCAGAAAATCAAGCAGGGTTTTTTAGGAATACTGTAGAAATTCGAGGAAGTGATTCCACTGTTCCGCCGCGGATCCGCGGCCCAAGCCAGGGTTTGCCGCGGATCCGCCACAGGAAAGTGAGATCACTCACTCAATTTTCTACAGTGGATTCTATGTTGGAAATTGGGGTTTTTGGTATATATTTTTTGGGCCCAGATTTTGTTACTGTGCAGCAGATTTGCGTGGGGCCCACTTCGGGAAATTTAGTCGATCGAAATTTAAACATGTTAGTTTACAGTGCTTACATTATATCTCCGACCGGAAATGTCATTTGATCGGTAAACCGCGTCTGATTGCTATAGTTCTTTTAGACGGGTTTGCGAACGTGACATTCGCGTTGATGTTCTATGTTGTGCTGTGATGTTGCGGATTTGTCATGGTGGATAGCAGTGTGCAATGGTAGTACAGTTTGAGTTTATTTGTACATTTGATATTGCGGGGCGAGCGTCCAACTTGTGGACTGCCGTCACTGCCTGTTGTATAATATTCTTTTGGGGCACGACCAGGTTGCGGTCGATGTACCTATTATACTATTTTTCATTACTGTACTAGGTTTTGCCCCGCGACGGAGTGCACGGATAGCCGGGTTCTGGAGGGCAACGGTTCCGCATCTCATGGCTTTGAGAGGCAGAGGGGTCCCACTCTAGAATTGGCAGACTATTCGCCGCACTCGTAGGGGGTACAGGTTGACCCAAGGAGGGGTGCCCAAGTTTACCGGATTCCGTGAAGTGCAGGGTGGTCCATTCACTATGCTGTAGGGGGCTGCCTCGCTTCAGGTTTTGGCGGGTAACTTGCCGCACCCGTAGGGGTCTAGGTTTCATTGCACAGGCTATCCATACGACAAGGGGAACGTCGGGTTTCAGCAGCGGCTCTGTGAAACCCGGGGATCCCAGATATCTGTATTGTTCTGTGATGCTTATTACTTTTCTGTAATGTTATATATTATCACGCCTGGAGCGATTATTGTATATTGGTTTATATACTATTAGATGTTGTATATGTTTTACACCCGCGCTAGTCCAGTCCCCGCTCTGTCGTTAGTTAAGTAACTTAACGGGTGATGACGGGACCCAGTGACGAATGCGGATGGCATATACGTACATTTTATTTTCGTTCTTTTCTGGTGTGATTAATTGATGGGACTGCGTTGATTCTGATCAATGCAAAGGAAAACAAACCTGTTTACAGTTGTTGGAACAAATTTAAAAAGTGTTATTGCAAAGACGTTTTCTTTTGTTATGCATAGCGGTATTCAGTGGAATATCCTGCACCTCATTCGACGGGGCAAGGGCCGATATCCCTTCACCGGGACTGACCTCTTGGGCAGAAGTTTGCGTCAGGGTAATAACTTCACTATAGTCGATTACAAGTTGCTTTGCATAGAGGTATTCAGTGGAATATCCTGCACCTCATTCCACGAGGAAAGAGCCGAGATCCCTTTACCGGGAGTGACCTCTTTAGCAAAAGGTTTTCGCTACTATATTTTAAAAAGCTATCAGGTTCCTTCAGCGATATCAAGTTCACTACGTTAAAGGTTTTTCGCCAAAAACCAGCCGTAGCCCTCCGTCACTTCTTTTGGGTATTCAGTAGTATTCAAGCTATGCATTTTAGCCAAAGTTAAGGCATAGTGTTTGGTAGCTGCTGGGTATTCATTTGTTGCATAGATAGATGAGTTAGTTTGGGACAGTCGTTCTGCCGATTGGCCAAAGTCAGGGGCATGTGCGGGTGGGTTCAAATTGACAAGATAGTGACAGGTAGAACTTGGCATGTGACTTATGACATTTTGACCAAAGCCAAGGTTATAAGAGCATGGGGCAAAAATCATATCAGGAGTTTCTAAAGAAACTGAAACTTGCCAAGTATGCGCATACCTTCTGGAGTATGAGTAACGTGGATGCATTCCATCACGTTATCATGCGATGAGAGTTGGATCCTGATTCCCACTGATGAGTTGGTTTACTCTTCGGGTGATCCCGATTGATTCTTCTTTAGGTTTGGAGGAGAATTTGACAGGACAGTGGGAGGTTTCCGGATTAGATAAAGTGATGACCATTCTGATCTAGGTTAGAGTGCACGCAGAGTGTTTCTTTTCTCTCTCTCTTTGGCAGCGACCTTTGACCGACCCTAGACTATGACTCAGTGACCAGGTTAACCGAACCTTCTTAAAATACTGGCTTTTGGATTGTCTATGTCGCATAAGTCATTGCCACTCTTTCTTTTACCCTTTGCATTTCTCAGAACACCCGTATTACTACGGATATCCACTTCCATTGGATAGATCCATCGTATGGTTATATACGAACTCGAAAGGACTTCTTCGAGGATGGATCCAGGTTCAGGAGAAATAGAATTGGTTTATTCAGTTGTCTTTTATTATCACCTTCTCTCAGGTTGCGAGGGCTCCTTGGTTTAGGAGAGTACACCTATTACGCTTATTGGATAGTCTTATTCCAAACCATAGGCTGGTGCCGAAAGGTAGGGAATAAAGAAAACCAATTAGCCTAAGTAGGGTGTGCAGAAGGTAATATGTAAAGACAAAATAAAGGGATTAGAAAGAGGGCAAAGTAAATTGCGACTGTTATCATTCACGACCAAAACCGCGTACTTCATCGCCACTCCTATTTCACCTTTAAAGGAATACGGTATTATTCAGTTGTCTTTTATCATCACCTTCTCTCAAGATACGAGTACTCCTTGGTTTAGAAGGGTACACCTATTATGCTTACTGGATAGTCTTCTTCCAAACCATAGGCTGGTGCCGAACGATAGGGAAGGAAGAAAACCATTTAGCCTAACGATGGTGTATAGAAGGTAACGACTAAAGACAAATAAAGGGATTTGGAGAGATGGCAATAAAATATACGGTTGAAGTCATGAATTGGATTATGGAAGAGGCATTACTATGAATACCAGGATACCCCTACGAAACATTTTCATGTTTCAGTGCATTGTTAAAGGAAAAACTGTTTTCCCGATTAGATACTTACTCCAAGGGTATGTATTTACTAGGTTTCATTCTCATATCTGTATGGTTTTACAAATGATGAGTGGGAGTAAGTTATTGGGAATTAGGTGATTATCCTCATTATATCGGAATTCGTTGTAATTGGTGATATTTGAGAAAATCGCCAGGGTACAGTTTTCAACCTACGACGCATAGGTTTTGAGTTGTTTAACTCAGCGGACTTATACAGAGTATTGTATGTTGTCCAGTGTCCTTCAGGACAAAGGGGTAGGTCCTCGTACTATGTTCTGTTTACTTATAACTTCTCTAGTTTTTAGACAAGTGTTTCGTAGAAATACAAGGTCTAAGTTTTGAGAAGTTGTGGGTATAAGAATAAAGTAGAGAACCAGGTATCACAAGTATCGGGATTCTTCAAAGAGATCGAAGATGTAGATTCTTGTGATTGGTATTCAGACGATAATGATGGTTTTGAGAAACGTGTTTCTCTTTCAGGTTACTCATAATTGGATGGATTCCTAAGTTAAGTAATGCTGATTAGACTCTTTCCATTAAAGATGATATGCACTGGAGACAGCTGCATGATTTGAATATGGTTCCAATTAAATAAGTGCCAAAATTTCTGTATTGGATATAGAATAGTTCGTACCTTAAAAAATGTTAAGGTACGGGGAGTTGTCCAGCTTATGCTTAAAACCAGACTCTGGATAACTCAGGGCACGTTTCTGTAATGGCTGTTTGTGGGTTGACCCTGGTTATGACGAGGGTTGATATTCTACCATTTGGAAGATCAATAGTGATATTGTTCTTGACTCGCCACAGTTTTAGTAAAAATGGATTTTTTCAGAAAACAGTAGTGGGAGTATGGTAGAACTGGAAGTGATTCCAGAACCGCGAACGATTACGGAAAATTTAATAGGACCTATATATTCAATCAGGTTTGACATTCCATTAGCCACTCCGCAGATTTGGTGGGTAACCTCAGACACCCGAGAGGTACTCCGGTAGCCTCAAGGACGGTGACATGGAGGTTCTTATCTACCCAGACTTGACACTACAGTTGTTCCAGGTTATGAGACCCGGTAGGAGGGTTGTCGTAGTCAGTGGGAGCAACGGAAGCATGGTGGGCAAGTAGCTTATGTCTATTTATAGACTAGAGCAGTTATAGCGGAGATAGATCATCTATTTTTGATGTGACAGTCATGGGTTTTGACTTCAATCAGAATAAGGGATGGATCTGTTAAGAAGGTAGTAGGGTGTGATGTCATGGTATTTGATGACATACACAGAGTAGGAAGTAAAATTCCTATACTACGATCGGTTGTACTGTGGTCGTCACACAGTTGTTTCTCCAGACAGGATATGGATATAATATTTGACATTTTGGTTTCTAGATCTATGGTTTTAGATCTGGATTTGGGTAGTTTCCCAATGTAGGTACTTTGACAGTATTCTAATAGTTTTTAGAATAGATGACTCCTAGCATGGTGGTGTACCTGCAGGTGATGGAGTCACCCTCTCTAAAGGTGTCTTACGGACTAAAGGGGAGAGGGATGGGCATGATTGGCAGATCACTTGCTTAGGCAATTGAGTCAATCATGAGATGTCAAGTACCACACCAGATGTTGTTTTTGCACTAGATGCAATAAGTTTGTATTAATCCAATCCTGGAGAAACATAAGGAAGCAGTTTTAGAACATAAGTACATGTTCTACGGATTTGATGACGGCAGCCTCCTTCGGGAGACGATTATCATTCCAGGCTTCAAAGGTGACATGGATGACAGAGTGATTGTCAGAGTTATAGTTTTCCCTCTGACGAGGGACAGTATTATGGACAGGTGGTCTAAGAGAATACTGTGGGAGGCATGGTGCCGGATACTGATTAGGTTCAGTGATCGATACAGTCTAAGAAGTTTGGATTTGGAGTTCATTTATGAACTAGGTCTCATCAGATATCCAGACATATTCTAAGACAGGTATTACTCAATTCGGGAGATGGCTTTCTCCGTGAACTTGAGATTTAGAGAGATATAGAAAGAAACTTCTAGGCGGATCCACTCACTGAGGCTATTTCTCGAACACAATAGTTTTACAAACGGGCTTTGTGAAACTGATTAGTAGAGGAGTTGGATGTTCGGTTTCACACGGGCTGTGAGTAGTCGACATTGCAATAATTAGCCTTGAGTGTAAGTGGGAGATTGTTGGAGATAGTGCCCTCATAGTCAATTATTGGATCGCAGGTACGTGATTGCAATGATTGCGGAGGACCTATACCGGTAGGACAGTCTTACTCGAGATGATAGTATGCTATCTGGTTTGCCTTTATCAGTCGTGTACATGTTCAGGTGACTGATTACATGTTACACTTTGATAGAGCCCTTAGGATCTTGCTTTACCACCAACAGTATGATGGCGATCATATACGTGAGAGTTGGGTGGTTTATATGCATATCCTTAATTGTGGTCCCTAGTCGTGGGAGTTTCGAGACAGGGCATCGATACTCCGGAGTAGACTAGTGTGTACAGTCGAGACCCCGACGAGGGGCGGTGGCCGGTCTCACAAGCCACTGGTGTCAGTTGGATCACCTAAGATGTATACAGGTGCTCATTGGGTTATGAGTACACCGGACAGGACTCGCCGGGAATCTGCTAGTTAGTACTATATCTATCGTCAGATAGCAGTTCCCTGGTGACATGTGTACAGGTTAGTTCATCGACCTGAGGTCGTCATTTGTCTCGTGTGAGTTCCCACTGTGGTTTGATTTCTACCCTACCACGGCTCAAAGGAGTCGTGCAAACAGGTAGCTTTTGGGTACAGTCCCGAGCCATATGGAGGCACGTGAGCAGATCGGCAGGGGATTCGTCTCTCCCGGTATTGGGGGCGAGATCGTGCTGTGTCTAGGAGAGCCATTACACAAAGCCCATGGACGTGGCAGGAGATTTACTGGTAGGTACTCCAGTAGTATCTCAGGGTGTTATTGGGCTTCACTCCGACACGACTTATACTGCTATTAGGGGTCTGACGTTACTAGCCCCCTAGGCAGATATGCGATACTCATAGACGAACGGACCGGACTGTATATACATTGTCACTGTTAGGCTCAGTAGGGTTTCTGGATGAGTTCGCTCATCGGCCTCCCTTGAGGTCAGTCCATGGGCAGCCGTTACGCATAGCTAGTGCCGCTGACGGTTTGTGGTTAAACCCACTGCCAGGGTACTGACGAGTCATTAGAGTCCCCCACAGACAGTTTCCCAAGTTCGGGCGAAACGTTGTAGAGGCCGTATGGTTTTATGGCAGGGTTCGGAAAATGCACGTGCGTTTATGCACGTGTTATTTTTCGGGCAGATGATACTGGTCGGCTTTGGTTTAAGCCGGATCCAAGTATTATATTGAGTAGATATAATATCTTTGTCTCAGTTGCATTTGTATTCGGTCGTAATACAAATGCGGGTATATTTATACAGTTTCGGGGTTATCCTGAAAGTCGTTTCAGGATCACTTTTGGAAGTTGCCAGTTTCCAGTTTTCTATCAGCCGTCTTTTAACATTCGGTTAAAGACGGATTTACCTTTTCTTGGATGAGGGTGAGTCATGCTTCTAGAAGGTTCTAGAAGTTTCTAGGATGGTGACTAGGTTCATGAACCTTTAATTGCATGATGACTAGGTTTAAGTGAGTCATGGTTTACTTTATTGCTTTTTGTTTTTGTTAAGATCTTTTCTTCATGATAAGCTTTGTGCTATGGTCACCACTTGGTTCCTACACTCACCCCCCTCCTTTAAAGTGGCCGGTCCTCTCTCTCCTCCTCCACTCACTCATTTGAGAAAATTATGGTTGCTAAAAAGAAAAGACTAAAGTTTTGGATGCATGGAAATTTCATAGTTCATTTCTTGTTCCATTTCATTTCCATCGGCAACTTCATTAACCGATTGTCCACGGTTTTGGACGAAGTGAGACAAAGTCATCTACTCATTCTCTACATCATTCTTGGTCGTCTCTTTTAGCAAACTTGACGACCGAGTTGCCTCGAGTCAGAGGCGGGAGCCCGTTTAAAGAATCGTCGACGTGGTGCCACCTCGACGAAGAGATCGGAGATCGACGAGATCGGAGCAGCCGCAACGGAGCGTGGGATGATGGTTAAAGAACGAAGGACTCGGATCGTTCGGTATAACCTTTCTACACTCTTTATAGTTTGTTAGTTTAGCAATAATGGCAGATCCGGGTTAAAGTATACGATAGCGCCAGTTAAAAAGTTTTTGTTCCGCATTTGGCGTCTGTAGACGGCCGGGGCGCTAGCGTAGACTTACAGGAGTCGCCCAAGAAACCGTCCTTTTGTGCCTTTTTAGGGGGGTGTCGGTGGGCTCGGCCTCCTTCTCCTCCTCCTCCCTCGTCCGGGGCGCCGGATCCCGCGCGTGCTTCTGGCCCCCCACCTGCGGCGCTCTTCGAGGAATAGGGGCGATGCAGCTGAAGGCTTGCTCGGCGGGGCAGGCCTCGGGACTGAGCTCGGACCCGGTCGGGATGAGCTTCCGCCCCCGGTCTTTTTTCAGGCCTTCGCGGCCATGGCAATTAAGAATTTGGATCGGTCCATTTGCTCTGTAAAAAGGGGAGAATACACAAAGAGAGTTAGTGACGCTGAAAAGGGCAAAGAAAATTCATCAAAGTCTAAATAGATCGTTTACGGCGGCCCTAACTTACCTAGAAAGCGCGCAGGGTGGAGTCCAGCCCAGCTCATGGCCTGCTTAGAAAGTGGGACGTCGGCCCGTTGGATCGGCTCCAACAAGGACACCACCCTTGCCTCAGGTGAAGATGACCGTTTTTCCCTCGGGCAGTTGGCCCTGTGCCACTATATAGGCATGGGCCAATCCTCGCCCTCGGGCGGCCCGACGAAAATGAACTTCTCCTTCCATTTATGGATGGAAGAAGGGAAGACTCCCATACCCGACCCGGCTATCCCGCCTCTACGTTTTTTGAAGGAAAAGTACACCCAGCTCGGCTCATCCTTGCTGGTGCCAGGGTGATTCTTATAACAGAAGAAGGAAACGAGAAGGGCCAAACTGAAAGGGATATTTTCAAGTTTCAACCAGACTAAAAACCCGAAAAAGATTCTCCACGAGTTCGGCGCTAGCTGGCCCGGGGCAAGATGGAAGCAGCGAAGCATCCCACATACCTCGGTTGAGAAGGGCAGACACATTCCGGCCCGAAATGCTTTCAAATATAGAGCGACCTCTTTGCCCTGCACCCGGTCCGCCCGCTCACCCTCTCTAGCTAAGCGAAGCGAATAGTTGGAGGGAATATAGAATCGAGCCCGAATCTTGGCAAGCTTGTCCACATTCCTCAAAACAGATGGCGCATCACGAGCGTTCCCGATGTGCGTCTTAGGCGCCCTTGTCTCTACCCGACGGCGAACGATACGGGTAGCCCTGGCTCTAGGGGCGAGCCCGACACAGACGACGCGGCAGAAGATGAACCTTTTTGGCTATCTGAAGCCGAAAAGGAGGAAGACCCTTTGGACTCAGCTCCAACAACTGGAACCTCATCGCCCAACTCTTCCCTAATTATCTCTACAGACTCCTCAGATGAAGACATCTAACCTGACTCAAAGGAAGGGGCTGGCCAAGGAAAAAGCATGGGCGATCCGATTTAAAAGGAAGGAGCGCTGGGCAATCTCTGATAACGAGGGTGAATTATGGTGGAAGTGTCGGCCCTAGGGCCCCCCTCCTATTTATACATTCCATAGAAAGCATCCAACGGCTCAGATCAATTCCCGCCAAAACGAAGCGTCGCGCCTGCCAGCCGTCAAAACTCCATGTGGCGATCGGCCATTGGGGACTCCCCTTCGTCTGCAGGTGACAGCGACAACCTGTCACGTCCGCCAACCCACGTCGGACACGTGGCCTGCAGCCCAACAGATGAACGAGCGAAATGGCACACCCTCTTTAAAGCGCGATCATTTCATTGATCCGCTGACACCGTCGTGGATACACATGAAGATTCAGGAGAACGATGAGGCGACACGTGGGTCCAAGGATCGAAATAACGTAACCACCAAACGCTATGCCATTACCGGACGATCCGCATTATGATTCCTTGGCACCAAATTGAGCAGAAGAAAGACCAAGCAGACCACTCTCGACCCGACCCTTGGATAGGTCGGAACGAGAGTGGGGGGCTAACGATGATGCTCACAAGTGGTGTCTCCTCGGATTACGACACGTGGCAGATGACGTGTCTCGGACTCCACGGTAGTGGAATAAATGAGCCACATTGGGGACATTCCCCGGGCCCCGTTCTTGGGGGACGTACCCGATCTTTCGGGAGACCCCATTGAAAGACGTTCCACCTTTGTCTAGGAGACTACCAACAGCTCATCTCCGAGCTTCCTCAGTCTCCTCACTCGCCTCCGAGCCTTCTCTCGTGCTGAGCTTCCTCGGCCTCCCGCTCGTCTCCGAGCTCCAAGCATGTCGAGCTTCCTCGGCCTCCTGCTCGTCTCCAAGCTCCAAGCTCCAAGCACGCCGAGCTTCCCCGGCCTCCCCTTATCAACCGAGGTTGCAAAGCCCTAGCGCCTCTGCAATGGCTCCGCGTATCTCGCCAAAGCGGGATAACCGCCGCCATACGTCCCGCGTCCCACGCTGGCATGTCCCCTCCATTAATGAGCGTATCCCGTCATTAGTGAAGGGATCTCGTCATTCATGCATGCGTAACGTCAGGGACGTAACCGAAGGCGAAGATCTCGTCCTGCTCGCTCCATGCGACCACTATAAAACACCTCTCTCAGACGACTCAGGTAAGGCAACTTGAATTCAATAAGCCACTACTCTGCTCAAATTTCTCGGCTAACTTGATCATCGGAGGGTCCTACGGTGGGCATCGATTCCGGAACTTCTTTGCAGGTAACTCGGTTTCCACCTCAAACTCAACCCATTGAGACCCATACGCTTAAGGGGACAACCTCCAAATCCAATCTTAACCGTCCAGCAACGCTCGTGACAGATCGGCAGAGGACAGCATCAAAAGTAGATCAAGGCCTCCATCAGATATGCAATAAGTTTCCTAAATCAATTCTTTTTTAACCCTTCATTTTTATGTAACTTATATCCAATGCATTATCATTAACAATTAATTAAAAGAAAAAGGAATATAAACCAACATTTATCTTGAATAAATAAAAGGATTATGGTACATCTGCGGAACTAAAACCAAAATAGAATTTACCATCATTCTTTGGTAACGCTAAAAGTTATTTTCATGCGCATCACACAATCTTGCCATATTCCAATTGTTTAAAAAATTAACTGATTATTCCAAATCATTTTGTACTTGCAATCAAGAAAATTAAAATTAAACCTCATATATACAATTCCTAATTTTTTTTATTTTGCATCTTATATTTTCATATATAACTTTTGTTTCACATGCAGCAATTAATTAATATAATCAAGAAAAAGAACTAGGCAATCTATCTAGGACAAGTAAAAGTTAAATATTATTCAATATTCTTACTTTCTTGTTGAGGCAACTCCTGGGCTTCACTTTTGAGACTTCCTCCATTAAAATTCAGAGAAACTAGCACAAAGGAAACAAAGAGAAATTGCCTCATATCTCTCTCTCTCTCTCTCTCTGAGATTTTATTTTTGGCAAAACTAATTATAAATATCAGAGAGAGGAGGAATATATATAGGTGGCTGGAAGAAATGATAAGCTCCTCACATGGGAAGAATAATTTACATAATATTGATATATAGTGCAATAAATGATTAAGTCAAGTCTTTTTTGTGCAGTATAATTGACGACGAGGTTGCGCGCAGCTTTCTCATTGGAAAGTTATAAAAAGTTGTGAAAAAAGAGAGTAAGGAATTAAATTAAGTCTCAAACCAGCATTTTGTGAAGTTAAAAAACCAAATATCACAGGCCTGAAAGAAGAAATTAACTTGGGAGCATAAAAGTATTTTTCTCAAATTTCATTATATATATATATATATATATATATATATATATATATATATATAGTACTTCAGAGTTCTTATATATGTCCGCATATTATTTTGAGATCATGTCGCAGTCAGGAATTCATACATTAGAAAATTTTTACAGTGCAAATGTTTCTTCCATGAAATTAAGTAGCGACCGGAAACTTTAATATTTGAAGTTGTACGCTCGTGTACATGAATATTATATAAACAATATATTTATAAAGTTTAAATAGACTTATTAAACAAATTACATAAAATATTGTCGTCTTGAAATGGTTGAATATCCAAGAATGAGAAAATTTTCAAGTGCTTGTTTTGACATGAAATGACTCGGAAATAAACGTATGCCAATACACATCTCTTATATCAAGCTAACTAGCCAGATGCTTCAACATAAACGAGAAGAAATATATTCTTTTTTATTTATTTAATTTTTCAGGATTACTATAGCAGAATCTTCATTTTAAACAGCACATGAATTAGGAGAAAATGATTATTTAATTACCTGAAAAAAATATTGGGAAGAAAAAACATTTGACCTAACATTTACTAAAATTCAAGACCTACTCTCAATAGTAAATGCTATAGAACTCCTAAGTTGATACTCGATTTTGAACCAATTGATTTTCTGCTCTATTTGGGCCACTAATTCTATGAGATGAATATTCTTAATTTCCAAGGAATTAATTCTATGATATGATATTTAGCAAAGCAACTATCCTTAGTACGTGTTCAAATTCCAATCAGAATAATACAATAAAATCCCACAGCCGACAACCAATAATATTGAAATCAATTTTTTGTTGGGTGCAAATTAATACAGAGATAGACTTTGACTGAATGCAATGGCCTACGTCATATATATAGACAAAATCCTTGGAGAAATAATTTTCAATGAAAAGGGACAAAGAAAGAGAATAGAGTATTCATTCCATATTCCAGCTAGATGCACAATTTATTGATTGTTTAGCTCAAAATACCCTTTACACGTACCATTTAATAATTGGGGTTTTCAGCGAGATATTTACCAAAGACCATATTTGGACTTTTACGAGAAACCACCATGTGGTTTTTTCTGTCACGAAAAACCACTTTGAAGTATATAATATTAGCAAAAAACCACAGTGTCATTAAGCATATCATAAAATGACATTTCTATACCTTATTTTAAACCATGCCTAATTGAAATATTCATCAAAAACCACCTTTGTTTTGATAGTTTTAGCGAAAAATTATCATATACATTAGTACAAAGATGATTTGCCCCTACGGATAACAAAATCCGTATGGGCAATTAACGAATGCACCTACGGATAACACTGTAGGGGCATATATAAATAAAAATTTGTTAAAATCTAACTTATGCAGTTGCCCCTACAGTGCTGCAAGATAAGACCATACAGATATATCCGTAGGGGCAAATTTCAAGATTAAAAAAAACCCCAAAGGTTATCGTCCCCGTCACCATACCCTAATTCCCCAATTCCCCCCCAAAATTTCCCTGTGCGCGCTCGTCGCCTCCTCCGATCTCTCGTCCCCTCGTCCTCCCTCGTCGTCTTCTCCATCGTCTTCTTCTTCGACCTCCTATGACCTCCAGCGCCGCCTCCATCACTTCCAGCGTCGTCCTCTTCATCAACGTCGAGCTCCTCTTCGGCTTCCTTTTCACTGTCGAAATCGTCAACCAGTTAATTAATTTATTGATAAATTTAACTTTTTATTTTCGTAAATTGAGTTTGGTGGGTAGGGCTTCAATTTGGGGATTTTGAATTGTGGTGGTGGCTGTAGTGGCGGCTGTAGTTTGGGGATGTGGGTGGCGGTGGCGGCTGTTGTGGTGGTGGTGGTTGACGTGGGTGGCGGCTGCTGCGCTGTAATTAGGTCTCGGGCTAGGGTTAAGATAATTAGGGTTAATTAGATCTAGGGTTAGGGTTAATTAGGTCTAGAGTTAAGGGTGAGGGTTATGGTTAGGCTATTTGAGTGTTAGTGTATGTGTGTGTGAGAGAGGGAGAGAGATAATATGTGTATGTTTGTGTGTGTGTTTGTGATAATGATGATGTTGATCTCTCATTTTAAACAAGGACAAATCCTAAATTTAAATTTAACACCAAAACTAAATCCAAAATCTTAAACATAACACCAGAACCAAATCCAAAATTTTAAACTTGATTAAGAAAACCCTTAATTTTAAAAAACTTTATCCTAAACTAGAAACTTAAAACCCTTGAAATTGAAACGTAAACGTAAAACCAATTTAAGTTAAATCTTATAATAAGTGTATATATAATAATCGATGATAACATGAAATTTTTATATGCTCATCGATCGTCATATGTGAAAATCAAAACGCGACTTAGTCCCTGTCTATCGGTTAACATACGTTTGATTTTCGTCGTGACATAAAACTATACGAAAGTTGTTAAATATCGGACGGTATCGTTCGGTGCTAACAACCGTCGTGTAGTCTATATGACGAGAAGATTCAATCGTATGATAACCGATAGATTTTTCCAGTTTGGACAAGTTAGGAATGTATAAAGCAAACACCTGCATTCACTTGTATTTTCATTCGTTTCGAGTTATTTTGTCAGTGCTTTTCCGTTGATTCTTCATGTACAAAGATAAATTAGATGTTCATTTCAATATTGTTTCACAGTATTGAAATGATTATCTATTCTATTACAATGTACTTGGAGAACAACAGGAGGTGCTGCCGAAATTTACTCGAAATGGATGAAAACACAATGGAATGGGTGTCTGCTATATACATTCTTAATGGGATAAAAACCTTACCCCCGACAGCCGAAACATACATATACAACACGAATACACAACACACACACACAAAGCATACACACACTAACAACCCTATACCTAAACGAAATCATAAATTGAAACACACATACACAGAATACAACTTATACTTGGGTATTTTCAAACCTAATTTTGTTAATCGATAATTTATTCTTTTCAACGAAAAACTTGCCCCTACGGATTTTCTTCTTTGTCAATAACCATCTCGTTCTTAGATTTCTCAATATAATCACCATAAAAACCAAAATCCATAACTTACAATTTATGTGTTATACATTCTAATATGGCCCATGAGTACATCAGAGTTAAGGACTGGATGTACGTGGATTGGCAAAAATGCATGCAATCAAAGTTTGTCGTAGGAGGTGCCGCTTTCATTGAATTTGCACGTGCACATAATAAGATCGTGTTAGAGAAGATTTTTTGTCCGTGCGATAGATGTAGGGATAAGTTCTACCAGAAGATAGAAATCATAGAGTTTCACATCGTTAAACAAGGTTTTACTAGATTTTATACAACTTGGCTATATCATGGAAAAAGACAAGAAGAAGACGGTAATGCGGCGGAAGAAGAAGGAGAAGACGGTAATGCGGCGGAAGAAGAAGAAGACGATAACTTCTTTCCATGAGAAGAAATGGAGGATATGCTAGAGGCTGCTCTCGGTGATAGTAATCCTACCGAAAAAGATATTCCTTCCTGTTAGTCACCGCGTGCAGATAAGTATGAAAAGTTCATGAATGATGCTAGAAGACCAATTTATGAGAATGCAAAGTATTCCACCCTATCATGGTTCGTCCAAATTTTCCAGATTAAGTGCCTAAATGGATGGAGTAATAAGTCATTCACGATATTTTTGAAGTTCCTGAAAGATTTTATACCCCCGGGAAATAACGTGCCCGAGAGCTGGTACGAAATCCAGAAGATGATGTATGATTTGGGTCTGAACTGTGAGAAGATTCATCCATGTCTCAAAGATTGCGTGTTATACCGGAAAGAGAATTCAGATTTGAAAGAGTGCCTAACATGCGGAGATGCCAGAAATAAGCCGAAAGAATCTAATAAGAAATTCGATATACCTGTTGATCAGTCGAAAATAATGTATTTTTAACACGGCAATTTCCCTATCATTTGCACTCATTTAGAAGTGTACGGTATTCATATTTTACATATTAGCAAATCAGTCGTTAAATATCAGATTGCATGTGTTAGACTCTAAAACCGGCACAATAAAGGAAATTGACCGCATTTCATGGCATAAAATCATCCCTATATTGCGCAACACTTGTCTTGAGAAATTGTGCAGGAAAATCCGGAAGAAAAGCCAAAAGAAGCTGATAAAAAATACACCAACTCCAAGTCTTGAGTTCTGGTAGCAATCTAGAGGGAAAAACACAATTCAACATATCATAAAATGGTCCATATGTCAGTACCAGAGAAGCCCAAAAGTTGCAGGCCACAAAGCCTCCAAAGAGCTGCGGAGCCGCGTCGGGAGCCGGCTTGAGCCGCGGTTCCGCGGCGCTTTTGCCACGTCATCACTTTAATTTTGGTGCATAATTCTTATCTCAGTGCCTACAGCTCAGAAACATGATTTAAATTCCAGAAAACCCTCGAAGCTTCTACCAGATCAGCAAAGATCATTAAGCAAAGCTAATCTTAATTAAGCTCCTAACAAACTATTTCTAGAAGCTCCCTCCAAACTAATCACATCTAGAAGCTTCTCCTCTAACTAACTTTTGGAGGGAAATTCAAATCTCCTCAACAAACTTTTGGAGGGAAACTTAAAATTCAAATCCTAGATCTAGGGTTTTGATGTCTATAAATAGGAACCTAGATCTAAGGGTTAAAGGTTAATCTTTAGTTAGCTAGTTGTTCTCCCATTTCTAAATCTCTAATTCTTCATCTTCTTCCACAAGTCTAGTGACAAGGCTTGTGCGAAACCCTAACCCTAATTCCACTCCAAATTCAAGATCCCGAGTACCAAATTAAGCGAGAAGCCTTTCAACCTTTTAGGAGCGGAGCCGATCTCTAACCGAGCAAGTGATCCAAGCCGATCCGCGACTCACGGAGCCGAGCGAAGCCAAATCGACAATCGAGTTCTTCCTCTTGTAGTTCTTGAGCGAATGTAATGAAATTGTTGATATAAATAAAAGGTGAATTTCTTTAATCTTGCTTTCTTTAAATTCTAGCATCATGATTCGATCTCAATTTATGATTGTAGTTCTTGTGATGATGTTTGAGTAAAACTCCGCTCGTTAAGGAGTCGAGACGATCAAAAGAATGATGATGTAACAAATCTTTAAACGATTCTTGAGTCCTACGAGTTTTGTAAACCCTAGCAAGTTCAAGAATCGATGACCTAGTTTCGTAGCGATGCTTTCTTGATTGTGATCGCTCGAAATTAGGGATCTACGATCGTTTCTTGAATTTACTAGAGGCTAGAATGTGAATGATATCAACGAAAGAATAAGGGATAAATGATGAAACCCTAGTTTCACTAGAAATCCCTAATTCTCGTCGATCATCATCGATCTAGTATCAATCCATCGAAGGATGAGAATACGTCATCGTAAGATTGCATCACATCTATAGATCCGATCGATTCCTACGAGCCTCATTTCGATTCTTGATATTTGGTTGGAAAAATCATCAAACTATCAATTCTTGATTCTATCTTTTTCTTGTTATTAGATCTATATTTTCTAATTCTTGAACTTTAAATATAAATCATGAATTGTTTTGTTTTGTTTTCTTTAAAGTTTCAATTCATCTAATTCGAAACACGAACGATTACACTTTCCATGTGACGATCCGCACTCAATTGTTAGTTGTATGTATGCCCTAGAGGCCAGTATTGTACAGATGATGTATATTATATTGGATGCTTGGACATATATTGAGATGACTTTCTTGCTCGATATGATAGTATGCTATCTGGTTGCTCTTTATCTTAACATGTACACTTGTCTCTTTGAACTGTTTTATAGTTACATGTTGGTAAAGCCCTTAGGATGTGTACTTGACTACCTGGACTATGATGCAGATCATACTAGTGGGGACATGGTAGTCCATAGGTACATCCTTCAAGGTCCCTAGTCGTGGGTATATCGAGACGGGGCATCGATATACCAGTGTAGACTAGCGTATACGCTTCTCGACCCATGAGATGGGCGATGGATGATCCCATATCCATTGGTGTTTGACATCAGAGATGGTATACGGGTGCTCAGTGGAGACTGGGTACACTGGACGGACTCGCCGAGAACTCCCAGATGGTATTATACCTCACGTCAGATGGCAGTTCTCAGGTGACACTTGTGCAGGTTAGTCTGTAGACCCGAGATCGTCATAGAGTCTTATGTGATTCCCACTGTGTTTTGATCTCCACCTTACCACGTCCATGAGGGCGTGCAAAACGGTGGTCTTTGGGTACAGTCCCGAGTCACATGGAGGCAATGAGCGATAGGAGAGGTTTCGTCTCTCCCGGTATTGGGGGTTGATGTTGCGCTGTGCTCGATTGGCCGTAACAGGGAAGTCCCTGGCCAGGGCTGATCAGAGATTTGCTGGTAAGTGTTACCAGTAGTTTCTCGACCCGTTATGAGCCTCACATCGGCACGACTTATCGGTTATTGGGGTCTGACGTTTACCACCCCTAGACTTGATATGCGACGTATCAGACGAACAGACCGGACTGTACGGTAAGTGTTACTGGTTGGATTCACAGGAGTGTGAGCGGGCTAGCTCGTCGATCTTCTGATCGCTCAATACCCGGATGGCCGTTACGTTTGGCAGACCGCTTGCGGCTTGTGGGTGCTTGATATGATCATCATCTGCTACCGGCGTATTGACGAGTCTTTAGAGTCCTACACAGAGGTTTCCTGGCTCAAACGAAACGAAATAGGAGCGCATATGAGATATGTGCGGGAACGAGAATAATGCGTGTATGTGATACCGCATTTCATTCTCGCGATAAATGTTTCGATTGGTTATATTCGATATGACCTAGTTATCGAATCATTGATTCGATAAATCGGTACATTGGATACTAGTCGGTTATATGCGATATAACCGGATCGTTAAATCAAGTGTTGATTTAATGATTTAATGTATAATTATATATTTGATATATTATTTTGCATTATCTAGTATTGGTTCACTTTATATGGATTTTCTCACTTGATGTGCAAGAAGTATATGTGATATACTTTTGTGCACACATTTGTATCATGTTTGATGATACTTGATCATTTTGTTAAGTGCAAAGAATTAAACCATGGTTATGATAATGGTTAGGGTTTTATATTATTCATCTTTTTATTTATCCTTTCTTTCTTTATTTAATTAGATAAAAGAAAAAGGAAATGGTTTCTTTTTTATCATGAAGCTTGTTGAAGCTTCATGAAGCTTTGACTAAAGAGACCATTTGTCTTCTTGCTTAACCCTAACCATTTCCATTTACCATGGTCTATTCTCTACACTTAACCTTGGTTAGCTTATGATAAGTATTGATTTATTTTCTTTTTAATTCAACACTTATCATATTCTTTCGTCTTCATCATCATCTTCTTCTTCAAGAAAGCTTGATGCCATCAATGGCAACTTGAGATCTAAAGTGAGAAATCCAATTCTGAAGTGAACCCACCTCCTATTTCTTCACCCTCTACCTCTTGCCAAGTTGTTTTGGGTGTTTTCTTCACAAGTTTCATAAATTTGTGAAGTCGGAGCTTGAACTTGTGATGCCTCGACGTAGATCATCTTCGGCACGAAGCCGACGACCTAGTCCACCCAATTCTCCGATGAAGCCGACGTTTGAGTTCGGGATTCGAGATGGACAGCGAGAGGATGCCTACGTGGAGCCAAGGAAGTGGGTAACCGGATCTACAAAGGTTGTAGCCTCTCTCCTGTTGCGCCACGGCAGCGCCCCGGCCGTCTATCCGAGGCCAAATTACGGAATCAAAACTTTTTCCTTACTTGGAAACCGGCGCTACCGCGGACAATGAAAACCCGGATCGTTAACCATTAACCTAAAGCTAGCTAACAAGAGATGGGAAGAGAAGTATACCGAGTGATCCGAGTCCTCCGGTCTTCTCGTCATCGTCCCGATCTCCCGCGGAAAGTCTTGCCTCCACATCGTCGCCTCCTCGCCGGAAGGGCACCACATCGCCTGCGTCTTTTACGGGCTCCCGCCTCAATACCGAGGCAACTCGGGCATGAAGCCGGCAACTCGACATGCTCAAGATATGCTGTAGAATGTGTAGTGTAGTGTCTCACTTGGGTTTTGGTTGCCTTGATGGAGGAATGAAGAACTTTGGAGAGGGTTTCTCTTTTGTTGCATGAATGAATAATGTGAGATAGATCAAAATGAGAACAAACATACCCTCTCATTTTTTCTCTCTTCTCACCTTGGAAAAGTGGCCGGCCCCTTCACTTTGAAATGGTGGAGATGAACAACACATAATGCAAAGGGAGGTAAGTGTAGTAAAAGGTGGAGGTGACCATATCCAAAGACAAGAAAACATCAACCATGCTTACACCTTAATCACATCAAATCTCATTAATCCAAAAGCATGGATGAAAGATATCATAATCAACACAATAGCAAGAAACTCCCTCCACAAATGTAATTTGCAAAACTGCAAATTACCCCCTCCATCGGAAAAGTCCGGCCGGGAAAGAACAAAGGAAAACCGGCCGGAACGGAATGCAAACTGGCAACTCCAGAAAACTGGTCCCGTAATAAATTACAGGAAAACCCCGATACTGTGCATACACACCCGCATTTGTATTCCGACCGGATACAAATGCAATGAGACAAAATCTACACTGTACTAAACTAGGACCGGCTTAAACCAAAGCCGGCTAGTAAAATCCGTTCGATCCTGATCCGTGCAATACCGCACGTATCTGATCGAACCCTGCCATATAACCATACGGCCACTAGTACAAAACTGTCCGATCCTGATCCGTGCAATACCGCACGTATCTGATCGGACCCTGCCATATCTCCATACGGCCTCTACAGCGTTTCGCCCGAAAGCTTGAGTAACTGAAAGTGTGGTGGACTCTAAAGACTCGTCAATACTATGGCTGTGGATTTAACCACTAGCACGTCAGAGGTATAAGCCAATACGTGACGGGCCACCAGCTATTGACCAAAAGGGACGTCGATGAGCGAACTCATCCTGACACCCTACTGAGCCTGTCAGTGACAATATCCGTACAGTCCGGTCCGTTCGTCTATGAGCATCGCATGTCGGGCCTAGGGGGTTGGTAAAAGTCAGACCCCCAAAAGCGGTACAAGTCGTGTCGGAGTGTAGCCCAGAACGCCCTGAGATACTACTGGAATACCTACCAGCAAATCTCCTGCCTCGGCCGAGGGCTTTGTGTAATGGCTCTCCTAGACACAGCGCGACCTCACCCCCAATACCGGGAGAGACGAACCCCTGAAGATCCGCTCACTGCCTCCATGTGGCTCGGGACTGTACCCAACTAAAACCTGTTTGCACGACTCCTTTGATCCGTGGTAGGGTAGTAATCAAAGCACAGTGGGAACTCACACGAGACAAATGACGATCCTCAGGTCGATGAACTAACCTGTACACATGTCACCAGGGAACTGCTATCTGACGTCAGGTATAAGACCAACTAGCATGTTCCCGGCGAGTCCTGTCCGGTGTACTCATAACCCAATGAGCACCTGTATACATCTTAGGTGAACCAACTGACACCAGTGGCTTGTGAGACCGGCCACCGCCCCTCGTCGGGGTCTCGACTGTATACACTAGTCTACTCTGGAGAATCGATGCCCTGTCTCGAAACTCCCACGACTAGGGACCTTTTAAGGATGTGCTTGTAGACTACCAGCTCCCACGTATATGATCGCCATCATACTGCTGGCAGTCAAGCAAGAATCCTAGGGGCTCTATCAATGTGTAATAGCGACATGCCAGGTCACCTAAAGCAGTACACGATGATAAAGATAAACCAGATAGCATACTATCATCTCGAGTAAGACTGTCCTACCGGGATAGGTCCTCCCTCAATCATTGCAATCACGTGCCTGTGATCCAATAATTGACTCTGAGGGCACTATCTCCAACAATCTCCCACTTGCACTCAAGGCTAATTATTGCGATGTCGCATACTCACAGCCCATGTGATACCGAACACCCAACTCCTCTACTAGTCAGTCTCACAAAGCTTGTTTGCGAAACTATTGCGTTCGAGGAATAGCCTCAGTGAGTGGATCCGCTGTGATGTTTCTTTCTATGTCTCTCTATATCTCAAGTTCGCGGAGAAAGCCATCTCCCGAAATGAGCAATACCTGTCTTAGAATGTCTGGATGTCTGATGGGACCTAGCTCATAAATGAACTCCAAATCCAGACTTCTTAAACTGTATCGTCAACTGAACTTAATCAGTATCCTGCGCCATGCCACCCTCAGTATTGCCTTGGACCACCTGTCCAAAATACTGCCCCTCGTCAGAAGGAAAACTATAACTCTGACAACCTCCTTGTCGTCCATGTCACCTTGGAAGCCTGGAATGATAACTGTCTCCCAAATGAGGCTGTCGTTATCATATCCCTAGAACATCCACTTATGTTCTAAAACTGCTTCCGACTGTTTCTCCAGGATTGGATCAATGTCAACTTATTGCATCTAGTGCAAGAACAACATCTGGTGTGGTACTTGACATCTCATGATTGACTCAATTGCCTAAGCAAGTGATCTGTCAATCATGCGTATCCCTCTCCCCTTTAGTCTGTAAGACACCTTTAGAGAGGGTGACTCCATCACCTGCTGGTACACTACCATGCCAGGAGTCGTCCATTCTAAATACTCATAGAATGCTGTCAAGGTACCCAGATTGGGAAACTACCCAAATCTAGATCTAAAACTATAGATCTAGTAACCAGAATGTCTTATATAATGTCCAAGTCCCTTGTGGAGAAACCACTGTGTGACGACCAAAGTATAACCGATCGTAGTATAGGAGTTTCTTTTCCTACTCTGTGTATGTCATCCAAATACCAGGATATCACACCCTACTACCTTCTCAACGGATCCATCCCCTATTCTGATGACGTCAAACCTATGACTGTCACATCAGAAATAGATGATCTATCTCCGCTACATCTGCTTTAGTCTATAAATAGACATAAGTCTGATGTCCACCAATGCTTCCGCTGCTCCCACTGACTACGACAACCCTCTGCCAGAGTCATATAGACGCGCACTTCTAAAACTAGTTTAGAACGACGCTATACTCATCCTCCTGCCGGGTCTCGCAGCCTGGAACAACAACAATAGCAAGTGTGGGTAAACAAGAACTTCCCTGTCACCGTCCTTGAGACTACCGGAGTACCTCTCGGGTGCCTGAAGTTACCCACCTTATCTGCGGAGTGGCTAATGGAATGTCAAATCAGATTGAATCTTTAGGTTCCTTATCAAATCTTTAGTAATCGTTTGCGGTTCTGGAATCACTTCCAGTTCTACCATACTCCCACTGCTGTTTTCTGAAAAATCCATTTCTTTTAAAAATTGTGGCGAGTGAAGAACAATATTTCTATTGATCTTCCAGATGGTAGAAAGTCGACCCTCGTCATAGCCTGGGTCAACCCACAAACAGCCATTACAGAAACGTGCCTTGAGTTGTCCAGTGTCTGGTTTTAAGCATAAGCCGGACAACTCCCCGTACCTTAACATTGTTAAGATATGAACTATTCTATATCCAATATAGAAACAGAGGCACTGATTTAATTGAACCAGATTCAAATCATGCAGCTGTCTCCAGTGCATGTTAACTAAATGGAAGGAGGCCGATCAGCGTTACTCAACTTAGGAATGCTTCCAATTATGAGTAACCTGAAAGAGAAGATAGTTCTCTTAATCATTACTATCAAATGAACACCATACACAAGTATCTACATCTTCGATCACTTTGAAGAATCCCGATACTTGCTACACCTGGTTCTCTACTCTATTCAAATACCTGTAACTCCTCAAAACTTAGACCCTGTGTTCCTACGAAACACATGTCTAAGAACTAGAGAAGTTAAAAGTAAACAGAATATAGTATGAGGACCAACCCCTCTGTCCTTATGGACACTGGACAACATACAATACTCTGTATAAGTCCGCTGAGTCTAACAACTCTTTCACTGTGCGTCGTAGGTTGAAAACTGTACTTATGGTTAAGAAGAATTACACCGCTGTTTGATGCTCCTTACCTAACCATCCACTGATACAGGTAAATGTCATCGACATAATATCAAAAGGTATATCTCACTCTATGAAAATAGACGTACAGATATATCAATTTGAAATTGGTGCACAACAGCGGATATTCAAAACCAAATATTTGCCGACCGGCAAACAGCCCAGATGATCTCCTCAAATATCACCGATTACAACGAATCCCGATATAATGAGGATGATCACCCAATTCCCAATAACTTACTCCCACTCAGCATCTGTAAAACCATACAGATGTGAGAATCATACCTGGTAAATACATACCCTGGAGTGAGTGTCTAATCGGGAAATCAGTTTTCCATTAACAGTACACAGTGAAACTGAAACATTGAAATGTTTCGTTGGGGTATCCTGGTATTCCTAGTAATGCCTCTTCCATTATCCAGATTCACAACTATAACCGTATAATTCTTTGCCACTTCTCCAAATCCCTTTATATGTCTTTAGTCATTATCTTCTGTACACCCCTTTAGGCCAAATGGTTTTCTTCTTTCCCTACCGTTCGGCACCAGCCTATGGTTTGGAAGAAGACTATCCAAAAAGCATAAAGAGTGTACTATCCCAATCCTAGGAACACTCGCAATGCGAGAGAAGGTGAAGATAAAAGACACCTGAATGTACTTTATTCCTATTTCTCCTGAACCAGAATCCATCCCCGAACTGGAACAAGTTCCTTTCGAGTTCGTATATAACCATACGATGGAGTATCCAATAAACTGTGGATCTTCGTAGTGATACGGAGTGTCCTGGAGAAATACAAAGGTGATTTAGGATTGGCGAAGAAATACTTGGTTTGGTCGTGAATATCAGTCGCAATTTACTTTGCCCTCCTACTAATCCCTTGCTTTGTCTTAACTTAATACCTTCTGCACACCATCGTTATGCTAATTGGTTTTCTTCATTCCCTACCGGTCGGCACCAGCCTAAGGTTTGGAAGAAGACTATCCAATTTGCGTAATAGGTGTACTATCTCCTAAATCAAGGAGTACTCGCAATGAGAGAAGGTGAAAAGAAAAGACAACTGAATAATCTTATTCGTTTTCTCCAGAACCAGAAACCATCCTCGAAGTCCTTCGAGTTCGTATATAACCATACGATGGTTTTGTCCAATGGAAGTGGACGTTCGTAGTAATACGGGGTGTTCTGGAGAAAAGGGTAAAAGTAGGAGTGGCAATGAGGTCTGCAACTCTGACAATCCAAAAACCTGTGTTAAGAAGGTTCGGTCAACTTGGTCACTGAGTCATAGTCCAGGGTCGGGTCAATGGTCGCTGCCAGAGAGAGAGAGAAAAGAAACACTCAGCGTGCACTCTAACCTAGATCAGAATGGTTATCACTTTATCTAATCAGGAAACCTCCCACTGTACCTCAAATTCTCCTCCAAACCTGAAAGAAGAATTAGTCGGGGTCACCCGAGGAGTAAACCAACTCATCAGTGGGAATCGGGATCCAACTGTCATCGCATGATAACGTGACGGAATCCACTCACGTCACCACACTCCAGAAGGTATGCGCATGCCTGGCAAGTTTCAGTTCTTTTGAAACTCCCGATGTGATTTTTACCCCTAGGACTCAAGTGACCTTGACGGAGTCAACAAATCAAAGAGTCCTAGTCAAGTTCAACCCGTCGTTATCTGGATTGCATTAAACCCACCCGTACGTGCCCTTGACGGAGTCAACAAGGCCGCACGACTGTCCTAACCAATCCCATTTATGCAACAAACAAGCACCACTTAGCTACCGTACACTACGCCTTGACGGAGTCAACAAACGCAGCACGAATACTAAATGATTCCCATAAGAAATGACGGAGGGCTACGAATGGTTTTTGGCGAAAAACCTTTAACGTAAAGAACTTGATATCGTTGAAGGAACTGCATAGCCTTTTATAAAATATAGTGACGAAAACCTTTGCTAAAGAGGTCACTCCCGGTGAAGGGATCTCGGCTCTTTCCCCGTAGAATGAGGTGCAGGATATTCCAACTGAATACCACGATGCAAAGCAAAAGTAATCGGCTATAGTGAAGTTAATGCCCAGACGCAAACTTCTGTCCAAGGGGTCACTCCTGGTGAAGGGATCTCGGCCCTTGCCTCGTCGACTGAGGAGAAGGATATTCCAAATGAATACCACGATGCAAAACAAAAGTGAACGTCCTTGCAATAACAGCTTTTTGAAAAATTGTTCCAACAACATCAGAATAGGTTTGTTTAGCTTGCATTGATCCGAATCAACGCAGTCCCATCAATTGATCACACCACAAAGAACGAAAATATACTGATGTACGTATATGCCATCCGCATTCGCCACTGGGTCCCGTCATCACCCGTTAGGTTACTTAACTAACGACAGAGCGGGGACTGGACTAGCGCGGATGTAAAACATATACAACATCTACTAATATATATACCAATATATAATTTTCGCTCAAGGCGTGATAAAAAGCAACATCACAGAAATGTACAGCATCACAGAACAATACAGATATCTGGAAGCCCCGGGTTTCACAGAGCCGCTGCTGAAACCCGACGTTCCCCTGGTCGTGTGGATAGCCTGTGCAATGAAATCCTAGACCCCTACGGGCGCGGCAAGTCACCCGCCAAAACCTGAAGTGAGGCAGCCCCCTCCAGCACCGTGAATGGACCACCCAGCACTTCACGGAATCCGGTAACTTGGGCACCCCTCCTGGGTCAACCTGTACCCCCTACGAGTGCGGCGAATAGCCCGCCAATCCTAGAGTGAAGCCCCCTCCGTCTCAATGCCATGAGATGCGGGCCCGTTGCCCTCTAGAACCCGGCTATCCGTGCACCCCTCCGCGGGGTAATCCTAGTACAGAAAGTAAAATATACATTCACCGGGTAGATCGACCGCAACCAGGTCGTGCCCCAAAAGAATAATACAAACAGGCAGTGACGGCAGTCCACATGTCGGACGCTCGCCCCGCAATATCAAATGTACATAATACAACAAAACTGTACTAACATTGCATCCAGGCTATCCCCCACGACCGATCCGCAACAACACAGCATAAACATAGAACATCAACGTGAAAGTCACGTTCGCAAATCCGTCTAACCGGGCTATAGCAGTTAGACCGGATTTACCGATCAAGTGACATTCACGGTCGCAGATATAATGTAAATACTGTGAAATAATGTGTTTAAAATATCCGATCGATCAAACAATTAACAAGTGGGCCCCCAAGCAATACTGTAGCAGTTACAGAAAATCTGGGCCCAAATTTAATATCCCAAAACCCCCAAAATCAGCCCACAAGCCCACTGTAAAAATTGGACACAGTGAGGAAAGCAAAGTGCGGCGGAACCGCGGCCCAAGGGGGGTTTGGCCGCGGTTCCGCGCTTCATCCATCGACTGAGTGCGTCGAATTTTTACAGTAGTCTTATAATTTCTAGTACATTAGTTTTATACAACCTGAAAAATTTTTAGACACCAAAAATTTTCAACAGAAAACTGATGTGAACGAAAATGTAGTTTTTGGGATTTCGGTCGATCGGAAATGCAAAACACATTAGAACAAGCTAGGTAAGGTTAATGGCGTGGCTCTGATACCATGTTGCGCCACGGCAGCGCCCCGGCCGTCTATCCGAGGCCAAATTGCGGAATCAAAAATTTTTCCTTACTTGGAAACCGGCGCTACCGCGGACAATGAAAACCCGGATCGTTAACCATTAACCTAAAGCTAGCTAACAAGAGATGGGAAGAGAAGTATACCGAGTGATCCGAGTCCTCCGGTCTTCTCGTCATCGTCCCGATCTCCCGCGGAAAGTCTTGCCTCCACATCGTCGCCTCCTCGCCGGAAGGGCACCACATCGCCTGCGTCTTTTACGGCTCCCGCCTCAATACCGAGGCAACTCGGGCATGAAGCCGGCAACTCGACATGCTCAAGATATGCTGTAGAATGTGTAGTGTAGTGTCTCACTTGGGTTTTGGTTGCCTTGATGGAGGAATGAAGAACTTTGGAGATGGTTTCTCTTTTGTTGCATGAATGAATAATGTGAGATAGATCAAAATGATAACAAACATACCCTCTCATTTTTTCTCTCTTCTCAGCTTGGAAAAGTGGCCGGCCCCTTCACTTTGAAATGGTGGAGATGAACAACACATAATGCAAAGGGAGGTAAGTGTAGTAAAAGGTGGAGGTGACCATATCCAAAGACAAGAAAACATCAACCATGCTTACACCTTAATCACATCAAATCTCATTAATGCAAGAGCATGGATGAAAGATATCATAATCAACACAATAGCAAGAAACTCCCTCCACAAATGTAATTTGCAAAACTGCAAATTACCCCCTCCATCGGAAAAGTCCGGCCGGGAAAGAACAAAGGAAAACCGGCCGGAACGGAATGCAAACTGGCAACTCCAGAAAACTGGTCCCGTAATAAATTACAGGAAAACCCCGATACTGTGCATACACACCCGCATTTGTATTCCGACCGGATACAAATGCAATGAGACAAAATCTACACTGTACTAAACTAGGACCGACTTAAACCAAAGCCGGCTAGTAAAATCCGTTCGATCCTGATCCGTGCAATACCGCAGGTATCTGATCGAACCCTGCCATATAACCATACGTCCACTAGTACAAAACTGTCCGATCCTGATCCGTGCAATACCGCACGTATCTGATCGGACCCTGCCATATCTCCATACGGCCTCTACAGCGTTTCGCCCAAAAGCTTGAGTAACTGAAAGTGTGGTGGACTCTAAAGACTCGTCAATACTATGGCTGTGGATTTAACCACTAGCACGTCAGAGGTATAAGCCAATACGTGACGGGCCACCAGCTATTGATCAAAAGGGACGTCGATGAGCGAACTCATCCTGACACCCTACTGAGCCTGTCAGTGACAATATCCGTACAGTCCGGTCCGTTCGTCTATGAGCATCGCATGTCGGGCCTAGGGGGTTGGTAAAAGTCAGACCCCCAAAAGCGGTACAAGTCGTGTCGGAGTGTAGCCCAGAACGCCCTGAGATACTACTGGAATACCTACCAGCAAATCTCCTGCCTCGGCCGAGGGCTTTGCGTAATGGCTCTCCTAGACACAGCGCGACCTCACCCCCAATACCGGGAGAGACAAACCCCTGAAGATCCGCTCACTGCCTCCATGTGGCTCGGGACTGTACCCAACTAAAACCTGTTTGCACGACTCCTTTGAGCCGTGGTAGGGTAGTAATCAAAGCACAGTGGGAACTCACACGAGATAAATGACGATCCTCAGGTCGATGAACTAACCTGTACACATGTCACCAGGGAACTGCTATCTGACGTCAGGTATAAGACCAACTAGCATGTTCCCGACGAGTCCTGTCCGGTGTACTCATAACCCAATGAGCACCTGTATACATCTTAGGTGAACCAACTGACACCAGTGGCTTGTGAGACCGGCCACCGCCCCTCGTCGGGGTCTCGACTGTATACACTAGTCTACTCTGGAGAATCGATGCCCTGTCTCGAAACTCCCACGACTAGGGACCTTTTAAGGATGTGCTTGTAGACTACCAGCTCCCACGTATATGATCACCATCATACTGCTGACAGTCAAGCAAGAATCCTAGGGGCTCTATCAACGTGTAATAGCGACATGCCAGGTCACCTAAAGCAGTACACGATGATAAAGATAAACCAGATAGCATACTATCATCTCGAGTAAGACTGTCCTACCGGGATAGGTCCTCCCTCAATCATTGCAATCACATGCCTGTGATCCAATAATTGACTCTGAGGGCACTATCTCCAACATCTCCTTTAGTTAATATGTTAACTAGATTCGTATTTCGCCTAGAATTCTAGCCGACGATCCGTATTGGGGTTTCTCGGCACCCATAATTTTTGAAATTGGCATGGTTGATGCCTTGTGAGACCTCTATAGGGTGCCTAGGAACCTTTCACTGGTATCAGACCCTAGCTAGAGCCTTAGGCGAAGTCCTGACGACGTTTGAAATCCGAACGAATCGAAACCCTAATACCAAACTTGCTCTCTGGACTTTTTCTAAAAAGTGGGATTTTTCCAGATTAAAAATATGCAGAAAAACCATCAGGAAAATATAAGAGTTTCTGTGAAATTCGACAGCCTAATTCCACTAAGTCGCCGCGGATCCGCGGCATGAGCATGGCTCATGCGGCGGTTCCGTGGCCTTACGGCCTCAATATATAAAGAATTTTACACAGTAATTCTTAGTTTCCAGTGGTGATTTTCCTGGGTATTTTTAATATTTATTCAAGAGTTGAATTTTCTGGGGTGTTTTAGAGCTTCGATGTTTCGATCGGATTATCAAATTTCGTCTTTGTGTATTTCCGGATAATTTTTAGAATATGTTAAAAAGTTCGACCGGATATAAATACCCAATTTTTCCCCTGTCGGGAAATTTCCAAGTGTTGGATTTTTCCGTAGTTTAACGACGTTCTAAGTAGTGTAAGTAACGCGATGGACCCTCTAGAAGACAACAAACCTTAACTCGATTATGTGACCGTCTTGAACTGCCCTTTGAACCTTCGGGTTTGGGGCAGTACGGCGTGCCACATGTGAGGCGTTGGCTTGACCCTTCTACGGCTGGACCGTTGGTACTGAGGCACGAACTGAATGTTGTTAGACTTATTCATGTGTTGAGCTGTATCGGGAAAACTTGGGTATTCGACTGTTCGATCGGAAAGTTTAACATTTTCTGTTTATCTGGAATGTGATACAATAATTGGAATTCACAAACAGTTATGAGATAACTGAATGAATGTTATAAATCTAGCGGTTTACTTTCACTTGGTATTGAAAAGAGTTTTCGATAATGAGACTAAAATGCGGGGTTTATAACTGTTAGGCATGTGATGTCTAAGTATTTCATCTGATTAGGCATGTGATGTCTAAAGAGATTGCGGATTCCAACTGTTGTAGTTTTACACTTTCTTTTCTGTGACCGTAAGTGTAGTATGTTCATATCGCCGGTTTCGTTGCTATATATCAACGACAATTGGGGTATGCATACTTACTTACGTTGATGACATGTGATGTTATGTGTTGCTGGATATGTTATATTGGATCGTCGTGTTCGAATAGCCGGGGTTTTTTTTTATGTGAGATGAGTGTTTTTCATTTTAATTCATGTAAAAACTTGTATGTAATATTCTTTTTATTTGGGGCACTTCCAGGTAGCGGAAGATGTCACCCTTTGTATATTATTTACTTTTCCGCATTAGGATAGACCCAAGGAGGGGAGCACAAGTAACCGGGTTCTAGGGTCCAGTGGGAGACCATCTCGAGGAGTCGAGTCCGGGTCTCCTAACCCTAGAACTGGTAGGGTTGCTTGCCGCTCTCGTAGGGGTCTAGGGGTGTAGGATTGGCTATTCATCACGACCGTGGAATCCGTGTTTTATACTGGCTCGTATTGAAAACACGGACGTCCTAGTATATCCAATGTTTCATATGTTTCTTCTGCTGCGATATCTGTGATGTGATCATGTGATGTTCTGTGATGGATATTGTTTATAGTATATATGATATATTATATAGACGTTACTTATGTTTTACACCCGTACTAGCCCTGCCCCGCTCTGCCGTTAGTTACCTAACCTAACGGTGCACAAGGGGACATCGAGGCGAATGCGGATGGCATAAGTGTACGTCGTATTTATCTGTGATGTTTAGGTACTTAAATGATGGGACTTCATTAATGTGATTAATGAAAGAAAAGAAACCTAAGATGTTGTGGAATCAAATTTTAAATTAAAAAAAGGTAGCTACAGTTCTTGCTTTGCACAGCGGTATATGTGATATATCCTGCACCTTATTCGATGAGGAAAGGATCGAGATCCCTTCACCGGGAGTGACTCCTTTAGCAATAACTGGCAGATGCTACACACTCGGTTTGGTTATTGATTGCTTTTAAGAGTTTTTGCTTTGCACAGTGATATATATGATATATCCCGCACCTCATTCGATGAGGAAAGGGCCGACGATCCCTTCACCGGGAGTGACCCCTTTAGCAAAACTATAAAAGCCTCAAAATCACTCCATTTCAAAACTTTATTTTGATTCTACAACGATATCAAGTTCATTACGCAATAGGTTTTCAGAAAAACCTGTCGTAGCCCTCCGTCATTTCAGATGAGTAGTAGTTAGTATTCGTGCTACGTTTGTTGGCCTGCGTCAAGGCGTAGTGTGCGGTAGCTAACTAGTATTTATTTGCTTATGCATATGATGCAGATTGGATTAGGGTAGTCGTGCGACTTTGTTGGCCTGCGTCAAGGGTCGTACGGGTGGGTTTAATTCAATCAGGAAATGACGGGTTGAACTTGACTAGCGCACTATGGTTTGTTGGCCTGCGTCAAGGTCATAGGACGCTAGGGGCAAAATATTATCGGGAATTTCAAGTGTTGAAATTTATAATGAGATTGCATGCCTTCTATGAGATAGTTGGATCCCGATACCCACTGCGAGTAAGAGTTACTCCTGGGAGAGTTTTGCACATTGCAATTAGCCGATCAAGTAGGTGTCTAGAAAGGTGTCAACGAGGTTACGCCTCTGGGAAAACGAGGTTTACATTAATTAGGTTCGTGCGAAAGCACGGGGGACCTCCCTCAAAGTACCGACACTGGCCTGGCTGAAAGATTGGCGAACTTGTAGTGTGTAATTAATCCCGGCTAGTCTTTCCTTTTTGGGTTTGAAGGAAGATTTGATAAAAACCAGTGGGAGCCATCCTGATTAGATAAGATAATAACCAATCTGATCTTGCACGAGCATACGCTAAAGTGTTTTCTTCTCTCTCTCTCCAGGTAGCGACCATTTCATGCCCTAATGAAGATAATAATATGGATGTATTGACCGAACCCGCATGTTATACTGTGCTGGGGAACGTTGGTTCCGTTCTTTCTTATAAGAGTTATAGGAATGAACAGGATATAGGGGAATACCAGGATTCCCATGCCACCCGAATGAAGAAAGTACATGTTGATGCATTTTCTTCGGGTGTGTTCGTTACAGAGAACTGTTTCTCCATTTGCTCTACGTCCTGGGTATTAGATACCGGGTCAGGATCCCATATATGTAATCAGTTACATGGGCTTAGGAAAGGTAGAGAACTTGGAGAAGGTGATAAAGACATTAGAGTTGGAAATGGTGCAATTGTTGCAGCTAAGACTGTCGGGGAATATCACCTTGTATTACCAACTGGTAATACATTGGTTCTGAACGAATGCTATTACATGCCGAACCTGATATGCAACATTATATCGGTTTCTTTGTTGAGTAAAGAGGGATATAATTTTGTATTACAGGATAATGTTATGAACATTTTCCGTAACCAAAAGTTGGTTGGATCAGGCACGTTGTGCAATGGCATTTATGTTCTAAATCAATCAACAGTTCTGAGCATAACGAACACACACAAGAGGAAGAGTTCAGAACTAAACGGATCCTTCTTGTGGCATTGTAGACTGGGTCACATCAATGCGAGACGACTAGCTAAGTTGCATAAAGATGGATATTTAAATCCGTTTGAATTTTCATCTTATGACACTTGCCAGTCATGTCTCAAAGGCAAGATGACCAAAACTCCGTTTACGGGACACGGAGAAAGAGTTACCGCACTCTTGGGACTGATACATAGTGATGTATGCGGTCCCATGTCTACACATGCCAGGGATGGTTCTTCATACTTCATTACATTCACTGACGATCTCTCTAGGTTCGGGTATGTGTTCCTGATGAAACACAAATCAGAAGCTTTTGAGAAATTTAGGGAATATAAACAAGAAGTTGAGAACCAAACCGGAAAAAGTATTAAAATCCTACGATCTGATCGAGGAGGTGAATACTTGAGCAATGAATTCCTGGACTTCCTAAAAGAGAATGGGATTCTCTCTCAACTGACTCCTCCATATACACCACAGCACAATGGTGTATCAGAACGGAGGAACCGCACCCTATTAGATATGGTGCGCTCTATGATGAGCACAGCTGAGTTACCTATTTCCTTCTGGGGATATGCACTGGAAACAGCTGCAGACCTATTGAATATGGTTCCCACCAAAACCGTGCCGACCACTCCATATGAGATATGGAAAGGAAAGAGACCATGTCTTAATTATGTTAAGATATGGGGTTGTCCGGCCTATGTAAAAACGCAAAATCCGGACAAACTCGCGGCAAGGTCTATTCTGTGTAAGTTTATTGGATATCCCAAACATTCGCGAGGGTATATTTTTTACCACACCGAGGAACAAAAAGTGTTTGTTTCTCGACATGCCACCTTTTTAGAAAAGGAATTTCTTGAAAAAGAGATTAGTGGCAAGGAGGTAGAACTGGAAGAGGTTCCAGCAATAAACAGTACAACAGAAGATTTGGTTGAACCAGAGGATTCAGTAGCTCCCGATGAACCTCAGCCTCTCCGCCGATCTAGTAGGGTTCCTCGCCCACCTGAGAGATACTACGGTTTTCTCATGGATGGTGGGAGCGAGGATTGCATCATGGAGGATGATGACCCAACTAGCTTCGAGCAGGCCATCACGAGTGGGGACTCAGTGAAATGGCTGGATGCTATGCGATCCGAGATGGAATCCATGTACACCAACAAAGTATGGACTTTGGAAGTTGCTCCTGAAGGGGTAAAACCCATTGGGAGCAAGTGGATCTTCAAGAAGAAACTTGGTGTAGATGGGAAAGTGGAGACTTTCAAAGCTAGACATGTAGCAGAGGGATTTCGTCAAAGACCAGGTGTGGACTATGAAGAAACCTTTTCTCCAGTGGCTATGCTTAAATCCATCCGGATCATGCTTGCCATCGCTGCGTATCATGATTACGAAATCTGGCAAATGGATGTTAAGACCGCCTTTCTAAATGGTGATTTAGAAGAGTGCGTGTACATGACTCAGGCAGAGGGCTTCGTAGATAGTGGGAGCAGCGGGAAGGTGTGCAAGCTGCTTAAATCCATTTATGGATTAAAGCAAGCATCGCGGAGTTGGAACATCTTCTTTGACGTCGTTATCAAAGAGTTTGATTTCGTCAAAAACCCAGATGAACCTTGTATCTACAGGAAGGCCGCAGAGAGTAAGGTTGTCTTCCTCGTATTGTACGTGGACGACATACTCTTGATAGGAAATGATATTCCTATGCTGCAATCGGTCAAGCTCTTCTTATCACAAAGATTCTCAATGAAAGATCTTGGTGATGCCTCCTGCATATTGGGAATTAGGATCTATAGAGATAGATCCAAAAGGATATTGGGATTGTCCCAATCCAGGTACATTGACACCATACTAAAGAGGTTTAGTATGGAAGAATCCAAGCGTGGGAACTTGCCCACGATCTCTGGAGTCACTCTCTCCAAAGAGATGTCTCCCAAGACTGATTTGGAGAGAGCTCGCATGCAAGGGATACCCTATGCTTCGGCTGTAGGCTCTATCATGTATGCGATGCCATGTACCAGACCCGATGTTGCATACTCACTAAGTGTAGTGAGCAGGTATCAAGCTGATCCTGGAGAGAGTCACTGGACAGCTGTGAAGAGCATTCTCAAGTACTTGCGAAGGACTAAAGAGATGCTCTTGGTGTATGGTAACGGAGAACTCCAAGTGGAGTCCTTTACCGATTCGAGCTTCCAGAGTGATAAGGACGACTCTAAGTCGTAGTCGGGATTTGTCTTTACCCTTTATGGAGGGGCGGTTAGCTGGAAGAGTTCCAAGCAGGAAACCGTGGCAGACTCGACGATGGAGGCTGAATACATCGCTGCCAACGATGCTGCCAAAGAGGCTGTCTGGATCAAGAAGTTCATTACTGAACTTGGAGTGGTTCCATCCATTGAGCATCCAATACCTTTGTATTGCGATAACAATGGAGCGGTGGCTTTGGCCAAGGAACCAAGGTCCCATCAGCGATCCAGGCATATTCTGAGGCGGTATCACCTGATCCGGGAGATAGTTGATCACCGGGAGATCGAGGTCAGGAGGGTTGACACGAAGAACAACACGGCGGATCCACTCACGAAGGCCATTCCCCAGATACAGTTTGAGAGAATCTTCGGGATGCTCGGTATGCGATACTACAGCAGCTGGCCTTAGTGCAAGTGGGAGATTGTTAGTTGTATGTATGCCCTAGAGGCCAGTATTGTACAGATGATGTATATTATATTAGATGCTTGGACATATATTGAGATGACTTTCTTGCTCGATATGATAGTATGCTATCTGGTTGCTCTTTATCTTAACATGTACACTTGTCTCTTTGAACTGTCTTATAGTTACATGTTGGTAAAGCCCTTAGGATGTGTACTTGACTACCTGGACTATGATGCAGATCATACTAGTGGGGACATGGTAGTCCATAGGTACATCCTTCAAGGTCCCTAGTCGTGGGTATATCGAGACGGGGCATCGATATACCAGTGTAGACTAGCGTATACGCTTCTCGACCCATGAGATGGGCGATGGATGATCCCATATCCATTGGTGTTTGACATCAGAGATGGTATACGGGTGCTCAGTGGAGACTGGGTACACTGGACGGACTCGCCGAGAACTCCCAAATGGTATTATACCTCACGTCAGATGGCAGTTCTCAGGTGACACTTGTGCAGGTTAGTCTGTAAACCCGAGATCGTCATAGAGTCTTGTGTGATTCCCACTGTGTTTTGATCTCCACCTTACCACGTCCATGAGGGCGTGCAAAACGGTGGTCTTTGGGTACAGTCCCGAGTCACATGGAGGCAATGAGCGATAGGAGGGGTTTCGTCTCTCCCGGTATTGGGGGTTGATGTTGCGCTGTGCTCGATTGGCCGTAACAGGGAAGTCCCTGGCCAGGGCTGATCAGAGATTTGCTGGTAAGTGTTACCAGTAGTTTCTCGACCCGTTATCAGCCTCACATCGGCACGACTTATCGGTTATTGGGGTCTGACGTTTACCACCCCTAGACTTGATATGCGACGTATCAGACGAACAGACCAGACTATACGGTAAGTGTTACTGGTTGGATTCACAGGAGTGTGAGCGGGCTAGCTCGTCGATCTTCTGATCGCTCAATACCCGGATGGCCGTTACGTTTGGCAGACCGCTTGCGGCTTGTGGGTGCTTGATATGATCATCATCTGCTACCGGCGTATTGACGAGTCTTTAGAGTCCTACACAGAGGTTTCCTGGCTCAAGTGAAACGAAATAGGAGCGCATATGAGATATGTGCGGGAACGAGAATAATGCGTGTATATGATACCGCATTTCATTCTCGCGATAAATGTTTCGATTGGTTATATTCGATATGACCTAGTTATCGAATCATTGATTCGATAAATCGGTACATTGGATACTAGTCGGTTATATGCGATATAACCGGATCGTTAAATCAAGTGTTGATTTAATGATTTAATGTATAATTATATATTTGATATATTATTTTGCATTAGCTAGTATTGGTTCACTTTATATGGATTTTCTCACTTGATGTGCAAGAAGTATATGTGATATACTTTTGTGCACACATTTGTATCATGTTTGATGATACTTGATCATTTTGTTAAGTGCAAAGAATTAAACCATGGTTATGATAATGGTTAGGGTTTTATATTATTCATCTTTTTATTTATCCTTTCTTTCTTTATTTAATTAGATAAAAGAAAAAGGAAATGGTTTCTTTTTTATCATGAAGCTTGTTGAAGCTTCATGAAGCTTTGACTAAAGAGACCATTTGTCTTCTTGCTTAACCCTAACCATTTCCATTTACCATGGTCTATTCTCTACACTTAACCTTGGTTAGCTTATGATAAGTATTGATTTATTTTCTTTTTAATTCAACACTTATCATATTCTTTCTTCTTCATCATCATCTTCTTCTTCAAGAAAGCTTGATGCCATCAATGGCAACTTGAGATCTAAAGTGAGAAATCCAATTCTGAAGTGAACCCACCTCCTATTTCTTCACCCTCTACCTCTTGCCAAGTTGTTTTGGGTGTTTTCTTCACAAGTTTCACAAACTTGTGAAGTCGGAGCTTGAACTTGTGATGCCTCGACGTAGATCATCTTCGGCACGAAGCCGGCGACCTAGTCCGCCCAATTCTCCGATGAAGCCGACATTTGAGTTCGGGATTCGAGATGGACAGCGAGAGGATGCCTACGTGGAGCCAAGGAAGTGGGTAACCGGATCTACAAAGGTTGTAGCCTCTCTCCTTTAGTTAATATGTTAACTAGATTCGTATTTCGCCTAGAATTCTAGCCGACGATCCGTATTAGGGTTTCTCGGCACCCATAATTTTTGAAATTGGCATGGTTGATGCCTTGTGAGACCTCTATAGGGTGCCTAGGAACCTTTCATCACTAACAATCTACATCCGACACCGTAGTTGATTGCGGTCAAACAATTCTTTGATTGTGATTCTATACATTTTCTTAAACCGACACAAAGAAATGATAAATCAAATGGCGCCGTTGTCGGGGATAGTGCGCTAATTGTTCGTTATTTTGAAATTTGAGTTGAAAAGTTTATTCCATCTATATTTTTAGATCTAAATTCGCACAAACCCTAAACGTGTTGTTGTGATTTGTTGCGAGGAAATCTGGATTCATTGGAGCTGTGGAAATTTTTTTCTGATCATTCCAGAAAGCTTATAAGGTGATCAGAAACAGAGCCTCAAAATTTCGTGCAGTGATCTGATATTTCCACCGAGCAACCGCGGCATTAGGCGACTCCCGCGGCAGAACCGCGGTGCTATAGTAGAATCACTGTTCAAAAATTTTTGGTAACTCTCTTGACTTTCTTATCTACTTCCTCATCTACTCCAATTAACATTTTGTGCAGGTTTCTTTGCAAATAAATCGCAGCGCCGCAAAAAGCAAAATAAATTGTGCGTGTTTTTGATTTTTGTGGTTGTTTGCATATTAATACGGAAATTAAGGGGCAAAGACCAAATCCAGATTAGGTGGGGAGTTCATTACCTTTCCTAAGCCCCGAAAATCGCAAAATTTGCATCCGCATTGACCCTCATTAACTAAAAAATATCTAGAGATGACTCTAAGGACCGTCGCGCTCACTTAGGACAGAAGAAGGCCGTGGGTAATTCATTGCTTATCCGCGTTTTCTTGTAGTGTCTAAGGCAAGTGTGTCGAAGGCTAGTGGTTATTAATTAGGACCACTACTTACGTAGTGGAGTACCTTCCCACTTACCTGGCATTTACCTGGCCACAGGGGGACAAAGAGGCAGTGGAGGATTCTATCCTGCGACTTGTCTTTTGGCAGTTTAGAGCGGTCTAGAGTTTGACCTAGGTGACCACTAGAATTAGGGTTTTGTGTGGCATTTGTTGTGATTTGCATCATTTTTTTCAAAAAGAAAAAATCCGTATATTTTTAAAAACAAACACCGCATTCATATCATTCCCCTAATTATAAATTCACGCTGCCACTTGTACTAACCCTTTTTAGTACAAGATAGGCTGGACACGGGATTCTTGTGTCCGTTAAGTCCGCGTTTCCTTTTATCGACCCAAAAGTCGGTATTTCTACATTTACCCTTTCTTTTACCCACCACCACACCCACATCGATGGATCCACCTCCATCGAACTTCTTTTCCACTAATCTGCCACCGTCCGTTGGTGCGCAGAATCCACCTCGCATCTCTCTCTAAGAAAGGTGCTATCCTACATGAGGTCCCCTTTCCACTTGTCTTTCCATTCCACTAGCTAACGGGGAAAATTTTCAAATAAAACCCCAATACATCAACCTTCTACCAAAATTTCACGGTCTCGAGTCTGAAGACGCATATGCATTTATCACCAAATTTGAAAATGTATGCGCAATGATGGGTGTTAGTTATATGTATGCCCTAGAGGCCATTACTGTACATTGGATGTATATTGTAGTGGATGCTGGGACATATATAGGTAGGACTTTCTTGCTCGACATGATAGTACGCTATCTGGTTGCTCTTTATCTTAACATGTATACTTTCTGTCTCTCTGATTACATGTTGATAAAGCCCATAGGATGTGTACTCGACTTCCAGGTCTATGATGTAGATCATACTAGTGGGGCCTGGGTAGTCCATGAGTACATCCTTGAAATGTTCCTAGTCGAGGGAATATCGAGACGGGGCATCGATATTCCAGAGTAGACTAGCGCATATCTTCTCGACCCATGCGATGGGCGATGGATGATCCCATATCCATTGGTGTTTGACATCGAAGATGGTATGCGGGTGCTCAGTGCAGACTGGGTACACTGAACGGACTCGCCGAGAACTCCCAGATGGTATTATACCTCACGTCAGATGGCAGTTCTCTGGTGACACTGGTACAGCTTAGTCTGTTGATCCGAGATCGTCATAGAGTCTTGTGTGTCTCCCACTGTGCTTTGATTTCCACCCTACCACGGCTCTACTGAGTTGTGCAAACAGGTGGTTTTTGGGTACAGTCTCGATTCACATGGAGGCAATGAGCGATAGGAGGGGAATCGTCTCTCCCGGTATTAGGGGTTGATGTTGTGCTATGCTCGACTGGCCATAACAGGAAATCCCTGGCCAGGGTTGCAGTGATATACTGGTAAGAGTTATCAGTAGTTTCACAAATGTTATGAACCTCAAGTCGGCATGAATTATCGAGCTATTGGGGTCTGACGTTTACCACCCCTAGACGAGATATGCGACATATCAGACGAACAGACCGGACTATACGGTTAGTGTTACTGGTTGGATTCACTGGAGTGTGAGCGGGCTTGCTCGTCGATCTTCAGATCGCTCAATACCCGGGTGGACGTTACGTTTAGCAGACCACTTGCGGCTTGTGGGTGTTTGATATGATCATCATCTGCTGCCGGCGTATTGACGAGTCTTTAGAGTCCTACACAGAGGTTTCCTGGCTTAAGCGAAACGAAATAGGAGCGCATATGAGATATGTGCGGGACCGAGAATGATACCAGTATGTGATACTGTATTCGATTCTCGCGATATGTGACATTGATCGGTTATATGCGATATAGCCGGCATATCGGATCAAGTGTTGATTCGATAAGTTGTTACTATTGATATTAGTCGGTTATATGCGATATGACCGGATCGTTAAATCAAGTGTTGATTTAATGATTTAATGCATAATTATATATTTGATATATTACTTTGCATTAACTAGTATCGGTTCACTTTAAATGGATTTTCTCACTCGGGTGTGCGCATTGCATATGCGATATGATTTTGTGCACTTGCTTGTATCATGTTTAATGATGCATGCCTTTTTGGTTAAGTGTAAAGAATTAATCCTTGGTTAATGAAATGGTTAGGGTTTACTTTTTCCTTATTCATTTTATTCATTTATTCTTTTATTCTTTTAGAAAAAGGAAAAGAAATGAGATAAATGGTGGCATTCTTTTCATTCATGAAGCTTCATGAATACTTTGACCATGTCACCATTTTTGTCTTCTTTTTAAACCTAACCATTCTCATTAACTCAAGTTTGCTCTCTACACTTTACCATGGTCATTATTATGATAAGAATTATCACTCTAATATATTCATTATTCTTATCATAACAATATCTTCTTCTTCTTCTTCATTTTTCTTCAAGTGAAGAAAACCAAACTTCATCAATGGTGGATTGATGAAGAGTGTGAGAAATCCAAAACTAAAGTCTACCTACTTTCTATTTCTTCATCCTCTACCTCTTGCCAAGTTGTATAGGGTGTTTCCTTCACAAGTTTTCAAAGCTTGATGAAGTTGGAGCTTGTTCTTGCTATACCTCGACGTAGATCATCTTCGGCATTGAACCGACGATCAAGCCCGCCCATTCTTCGATGAAGCCGATGCTAGAGTTCGGAATTCGTTTTGGACAGCGGAGGGAGCTCATCGCGGAGCCGTGGAGGTGGAGCACCGGATCTACAAAGGTTGTATTTCCGTTATCTTGTAGTTAACTGTTAACTAGTTTACTTCTTCGCCTAAATATCTAGCAAACGATCCGTTCTAGGTTTTCTCGGCACCGTAATTTTTAGAAATTAGCGTGTTCGATCACTTGTGAGACTTCACTAGAGTGCCTAGGAACCTTACAGTGGTATCGGAGCCTAGCTAGAGCCTTAGGCGAAGTCCCGACGGAATCAGAAGTCCGATCGACCCAAAACCCGACTAGGAAATTGCTCTCTGTACATTTTTCAATTTCTGGGATTTTTGTGAATTAAAAATATCCATAAATATCAGCAGGAAAATATAAGATTAACTGTGCAATTCGTAACCCTAACTCCATTAAGCTGCCGCGGTTCCGCGGCACGAGCGTGGCTCGTGCGGCGGTTCCGCGGCATGTTTGTCGTTTTGTGCATCGACTTCTGCACAGTAATTCTTAGTTTTCTGTGCTCATATTCCTGGGAATTTTTAATAATTTATTCCAGAGTTTTATTTTCTGTCTTGTATTGGGAACTCTGTATATTCGATCGGACTGTCTAATTTTTGTCGGTGTGGCTTTCCGGGTAATTTTAGAATATGTTAAAAAGTTCGACCGGATATAAATACCCACTTTTTCCCCTGCCGGGAAATTTCCAATAGTTGGATTTTTCCGTAGTTTAACGACGTTCTAAGTAGTGCAAGTAACGCGATGGACCCTCTAGAAGACAACAAACCTTAACTCGATTATGTGACCGTCTTGAACTGCCCTTTGAACCTTCGGGTTTGGGGCAGTACGGCGTGCCACATGTGAGGCGTTGGCTTGACCCTTCTACGGCTGGACCGTTGGTACTGAGGCACGAACTGAATGTCGTTAGACTTATTTCCTGTGTTGAGCTGTATCGGGAAAACTTGGGTGTTCGATTGTTCGATCGAAAAGTTTAGCATTTTCTGTTTATCCGGAATGTGATACAATAATTGGAATTCACAAGTAGTTATAAGATAACTGAATGAATGTTATAAATCTAGCGGTTTAGTCTCACTTGATCGGTTGCCACGGAATTTTGATGTGATCAAAAGTCCGTCGCAATCACGTAGCGTACGCGGATACTCGCCGGGTAAACTTAATAGACAGCCTCACTCCATAGCCCCGACCAAGTGACTGTAGGAGAACCCCGTCACCGAAAGCATCCGTTCGGGTGCTCGCGGTAGCGGTGTTCCGCCTTGTTGCACTTTGTCGACGGCGTCGGGGGTGCGGCCGTCTACTGAAGTTTGCGACGAGCATTCGATCAGAATGTCGGGAATCCTGTTGAATTGCCCGACTTGATATTGAAAAGTGTTTTCGATTTTGAGACTAAAATGCGGGGTTTATAAATGTTAGGCATGTGATGTCTAAGTAATTCATTTGGTCAGGCATGCGATGTCTGAGGTGGTTGCGGATTCCAATTGTTGTAGTTTTACACTTTCTTTTCTGTGACCGTAAGTGTAATATGTGATATCGCCGGTTTCGTTGCTATATGTCAACGACAATTGGGATGCGCATATTTACTTACGTTGATGACATGTGATGTTATGTGTTGGTGGATATGTTATATTGGATCGTCGTGTTTGAATAGCCGGGGGGTTTTTCTGTGAGATGAGTGTTTTTTCATTTTCATTCATGTAAAAACTTGTATGTAATATTCTTTTATTGGGGCACTTCCAGGTTGCGGAAGATGTCACCGTTGATGTATATTATTTACTTTTCTGCACTAGGATAGACCCAAGGAGGGGAGCACAAGTAACCGGGTTCTGGGGTCCAGTGGGAGACCAACTCTAGGAGTCGAGTCCGGGTCTCCTAACCCTAGAATTGGTAGGGTTGCTTGCCGCTCTCGTAGGGGTCTAGGGGTGTGGGATTGGCTATTCATCACGATCGTGGAATCCGTGTTTTATACTGGCTCGTATTGAAAACACGGACGTCCTAGTATATCCAATATTTCATATGATTCTTCTGCTGTGCTTTATCTGTGATGTGATCATGCGTTGTTCTGTGACAGGTATTATATATAGTATATATGATATATTATATAGACGTTGCTTATGTTTTACACCCGCGCTAGCCCTGCCCCGCTCTGCCGTTAGTTACTTAACCTAACGGTACACGAGGGGACATCGAGGCGAATGCGGATGGCATAAGTGTACGTCATATTTATCTGTGATGTTTAGGTGGAATTTAATGATGGGATATTCATTAATGAGATTAATGAAAGAAAATAAACCTAATTGATGTTGTGGAATCGAATTTCAAAATAAAACAGGTAGCTACAGTTCTTGCTTTGCATCGCGGTGTTCCTTGTAGAACATCCTGCACCTTATTCGATAGGGAAAGGACCGAGATCCCTTCACCGGGAGTGACTCCTTTAGCAATAACTGGCAGATGCTACAACCCTCGGTTTGTCTTTGATCGCTTCTATAGTTTACGCTTTGCATAGTGATATATATGATATATCCCGCACCTCATTCGACGAGGAAAGGGCCGACGATCCTTTCACCGTGAGTGACCCCTTTAGCAAAACTAGAAAAGCCTCAAAAACATTCCATTTAAAAACCATTTGATTCCACAACGAGATCAAGTTCAAAGCGTTAAAGGTTTTCACAAAAACCAGCCGCAACCCTCCGTCATTTTAGGAAGTAGAGTACTTAGTATTCGTGCTGTGTTTGTTGACCATAGTCAAGGCACAGTGTACGGTAGCTAAGTGATGTCTTCCTACACCGCATATGATGCGATTAGTTAGGACAGTCGCGTGACTTTGTTGACCTTAGTTAAGGGTCATGTGGGTGGGTCTAATTAATCACGAAATGACGGGTAAAACTTGACTAGTACTTATGATTTGTTGACCATAGTTAAGGTCATAGGTGCTAGGGGTAAAAACCTTTATCGGGAGTTTCAAGTGTTGAAATTTGCAATGAGATTGCATACCTTCTATATGATAGTTGGATCCCGATACCCACTGCGAGTAATTGTTACTCCTGGGAGAGTTTTGCACTTTGCAATTAGCCGATCAAGTAGGTGTCTAGAAAGGTGTCAACGAGGTTACGCCTCAGGGAAAACGAGGTTTACAGTAATTAGGTCCGTGCGAAAGCACGGGGAACCTCCCTCAAAGTACCGACACTGGCCTGGCTGAAAGATTGGCGAACTTGTAGAGTGTAATTAATCCCGGCTAGTCTTTCCTTTTAAGGTTTGAAGGAAGATTTGATAAAAACAGTGGGAGCCATCCTGATTAGATAAAATATATAACCAATCTGATCTTGCAAGAGCGCACGCAGAGTGTTTTCTTCTCTCTCTCTCTAGGTAGCGACCATATCACGCCTTAATCAAGATAATAATATGGATGTATTGACCGAACCCGCTTGTTATACTGAGCTGGGGAACGTTGGTCCCGCTCCAACTTATAATTGTTATAAGACAGAGCAGGAAATTGAGGAATACCAGAATTCCTATGCCGCCCAAACGAAGAAAGTGCATATGATGCATCTCCTTCGGGTGTGTTCATTACAAAGAACTATTTCTCAGTATCCTCTGCATCCTGGGTATATGATACCGGATCAGGATCCCAGATATGTAAGTTGTTACATAGGGCTACAAAAAGGTAGAAAAACTGAGAACGGGTGATAAGTTTCATGAGGCAGAAAACGGGGCAAGTGTTGCAGCCAAGTCTGTCGGTCACTGTCACCCTGTATTACCGATACATTGATTCTGAACGAATGTTATTAGATACCGAACCTGATATACAAAATCATATCAGTCTCTTTATTAGTAAAGAAATGGTAAAATTTTGTATAGTTGGATAATGTTTTGAACATTTCCTATATCAAAAGTTGATCGGTTCAGGCACGTTATCTAAAAGCATTGATGTTCTAAATCAAACTACAGTTCTTAGTACTTGGAACACACACAAGAGGAAGAGTTTAGAAATGAACGGATCCTTCTTGAGGTATTGTAGACTAGGTCATATCAATGCGACCCGACTAGCTGAAGTTACATATAGATGCATATTTAAATCAGTTTGAATTTACATCTTGTGAAACTCGCCAGTCATGTCACAAAGATAAGATGACCATAGCTCTGTTTATTGGAAACAGAGAAAGAGTTAGTAAACTCTTGGGACTGATACATGATGATGTATGCAAGGTCTCCTGTCTACACATTCCAAGACTGATTCTTTATACTTCATTATATTCTCTGATAATCTCTCAAGATTCAGTCATACGTTCCTGTTGAAACATGAGTCCGAACCTTTTGAGATATTCACAGAATATAAGTTGGAAGTAGAGAACCAAGTTACGGGTAAAAGTATTATGTCCTTTGATGTGATCAAGGAGGAGAATACTTGAGCACGGAAATTCTGAACTATTCATAAGGAGAATGAGATTCTCTCTCAGCATTACTCCTCCGTATACACCATAGCACGATGGTATATCGGGGCGGAGCGATCACACCCTATATGATAAGGTGTGCTCTATGATGAGTAATACTGAGTTACCTTTTTCCTTAAGGGGTTATGAACTTGAGAAGTTGCATACCTATTGAATAGGGTTCCAATCAAATCAGTTGCCTACCGCTTCATATGTGATATGGAATGGGAAGAGCCCATATCTTAAATTAGTTAAGATTTGGGGTTGTCCGGCTAATGTCTAAAAGCAAAATCCAGACAAGCTCGAGGCAAGGTCTGTTAAGTACAACTGGAAAGGTTCCAGCTATACAAATGACAGCAGCTGATTTGGTAGAACCAAAGGATTCAGTAGATTCCAACGAACCTCAGCCTCTCCGCCGATCTAGTAGGGTTCCTCATCCTCCTGAGAGACACCTCGGTTTCTCGATGACAGTGGGAGCGAGGAATGCATCATGAGATGATGACCCAACTAGTTTCGAGCAGGCCATCGAGAGTAGGGACTCTGTAAGAATGGCTGGATGCTTAGCAATCTGAGATGGAATCCATAGACACCAGCAAAGTATGGACTTTAGCTGCTATATCTGAAGGGTTAAATCCCCATCAGGAGCAAGTATATCTTGAGAAGATTACTTGGTGTAGATGGAAAAGTTGAGACTTTCAAAGCTAGACTTGTTAAAGGTTTTCGTCATCGACCAGGCGTGGATAATGATGAAACCTTTTTCCAGTAGCTATGCTTAAGTCTATCCAGATCCTACTTACCACGGCTACATACCATGACTACGATATCTGGCGGTTGGGTGCCATGACTGTTTTTCTAAATACTGATTTAGAAGAGAACGTCTGTAAGAACACAGCCATAGGTCTTCGTAAACAGTGGGAGCAGCGGAAACGTGTGCAAGTTGCTTTACAAAATGAAGCATGCATCGCGGAGTTGGAACGTCTGTTTTGATGTGATAGTCAAAATGTTTGACTTCATCAAAATGGTAGACGAACCTTGTATATACAAAAGGGTAGTAGAGAGTAAGGTGGTCATCTTCGTATTGTACGTAGACAACATACTCTTGATAGGAAAGGAGTTTCCTATACTACGATCGGTCAATCTCCTATTATCACTAGGATTCTCCAAACAGGATCAAAGTGATACCTCCTAAATCCTGAGTTTTCACCTATGAGATAGATGTAATTGGATGCTAGGATTCTCACTAAATGTAGTGAGATGGTATCAATCGATCCTGGGGTGAATCACTGGAAGAGTTCCAGGGTGATAAAGACGACTGAATGTCAGTCACAGGCACTGTCTTTACCCTCAGTAAAGGGACGGTATATTGGAAGAGTTCCAAGCTAGATACCGTGGCAGACTAGACGATAAAGGCTGGTGACATCGCTATTGAAGATACTACCAAAGAGGAAGTTTGGGTGTATATTGGTTCATAAGATGAACTTGGTTCCTGCCATTGTATGACAATGGAAGTATGGCTTCGGCCCTAGAACCATGGTCCCATCAGCAACCCAAACATATTCTGAGGAAGCATCACCTGATCATGGAGATAGTTGATCTCCAGGGTGATCGAGGTTAGGAGAGTAGACTCAGAGGACAACACGGCGGATCCACTCACGAAGGCCTTTTCCCAGAGAGAGACTCATATGGGATGGTTGAGTATTAGATACTGCAACCACTGCTACAGATGGCCCTAGTGCAAGTGGGAGATTGTTAGTTATATGTATGCCCTAGAGGCCATTACTGTACATTGGATGTATATTGTAGTGGATGCTGGGACATATATAGGTAGGACTTTCTTGCTCGACATGATAGTACGCTATCTGGTTGCTCTTTATCTTAACATGTATACTTTCTGTCTCTCTGATTACATGTTGATAAAGCCCATAGGATGTGTACTCGACTTCCAGGACTATGATGTAGATCATACTAGTGGGGCCTGGGTAGTCCATGAGTACATCCTTGAAATGTTCCTAGTCGAGGGAATATCGAGACGGGGCATCGATATTCCAGAGTAGACTAGCGCATATCTTCTCGACCCATGCGATGGGCGATGGATGATCCCATATCCATTGGTGTTTGACATCGAAGATGGTATGCGGGTGCTCAGTGCAGACTGGGTACACTGAACGGACTCGCCGAGAACTCCCAGATGGTATTATACCTCACGTCAGATGGCAGTTCTCTGGTGACACTGGTACAGCTTAGTCTGTTGACCCGAGATCGTCATAGAGTCTTGTGTGTCTCCCACTGTGCTTTGATTTCCACCCTACCACGGCTCTACTGAGTTGTGCAAACAGGTGGTTTTTGGGTACAGTCCCGATTCACATGGAGGCAATGAGCGATGGGAGGGGATTCGTTTCTTCCGGTATTGGGGGTTGATGTTGTGCTATGCTCGACTGGCCATAACAGGAAATCCCTGGCCAGGGTTGCAGTGATATACTGGTAAGAGTTATCAGTAGTTTCACGAATGTTATGGACCTCAAGTCGGCATGACTTATCGAGCTATTGGGGTCTGACGTTTACCACCCCTAGGCGAGATATACGACATATCAGACGAACAGACCGGACTATACGGTTAGTGTTACTGGTTGGATTCACTGGAGTGTGAGCGGGCTTGCTCGTCGATCTTCAGATCGCTCAATACCCGGGTGGCCGTTACGTTTAGCAGACCGCTTGCGGCTTGTGGGTGTTTGATATGATCATCATCTGCTGCCGGCGTATTGACGAGTCTTTAGAGTCCTACACAGAGGTTTCCTGGCTCAAGCGAAACGAAATAGGAGCGCATATGAGATATGTGCGGGACCGAGAATGATACCAGTATGTGATACTGTATTCGATTCTCACGATATGTGACATTGATCGGTTATATGCGATATAGCCGGCATATCGGATCAAGTGTTGATTCGATAAGTTGTTACTATTGATATTAGTCGGTTATATGCGATATGACCGGATCGTTAAATCAAGTGTTGATTTAATGATTTAATGCATAATTATATATTTGATATATTACTTTGCATTAACTAGTATCGGTTCACTTTAAATGGATTTTCTCACTCGGGTGTGCGCATTGCATATGCGATATGATTTTGTGCACTTGCTTGTATCATGTTTAATGATGCATACCTTTTTGGTTAAGTGTAAAGAATTAATCCTTGGTTAATGAAATGGTTAGGGTTTACTTTTTCCTTATTCATTTTATTCATTTATTCTTTTATTCTTTTAGAAAAAGGAAAAGAAATGAGATAAATGGTGGCATTCTTTTCATTCATGAAGCTTCATGAATACTTTGACCATGTCACCATTTTTGTCTTCTTTTTAAACCTAACCATTCTCATTAACTCAAGTTTTCTCTCTACACTTTACCATGGTCATTATTATGATAAGAATTATCACTCTAATATATTCATTATTCTTATCATAACAATATCTTCTTCTTCTTCTTCATTTTTCTTCAAGTGAAGAAAACCAAACTTCATCAATGGTGGATTGATGAAGAGTGTGAGAAATCCAAAACTAAAGTCTACCCACTTCCTATTTCTTCATCCTCTACCTCTTGCCAAGTTGTATAGGGTGTTTCCTTCACAAGTTTTCAAAGCTTGATGAAGTTGGAGCTTGTTCTTGCTATACCTCGACGTAGATCATCTTCGGCATTGAACCGACGATCAAGCCCGCCCATTCTTCGATGAAGCCGATGCTAGAGTTCGGAATTCGTTTTGGACAGCGGAGGGAGCTCATCGCGGAGCGTGGAGGTGGAGCACCGGATCTACAAAGGTTGTATTTCCGTTATCTTGTAGTTAACTGTCAACTAGTTTACTTCTTCGCCTAAATATCTAGCAAACGATCCGTTCTAGGTTTTCTCGGCACCGTAATTTTTAGAAATTAGCGTGTTTGATCACTTGTGAGACTTCACTAGAGTGCCTAGGAACCTTACAATGGGTACTTCACAGCTTTCTGTGGATGCTTTCCGTCTACGTCTTCTCCCATTCACTTTGTGCGATTTAGCCGAGAAGTGGCTATATAACACTACCGCACATTCCATTTCAAATTGGGACGAATTCGTCAAAGCATTCCTTAAGAAATTCTACCCACATCAAAAGACAGCTCGAGTCCGTAGCGAAATCTATCAATTCACCCAGCTTCCAAATGAAACATTTTCAAAATGTCTTGAACGCTTCAAGGATCTGTTAGTCCAATGTCCTTATCACGGCATCCCGAGATGGGAACTGTGCCGAATCATTTATGAGGGCATTAATCCTAACACAAGACAGACCCTTGAATCCATGTGTCAAGGCAACTTCATGACTAAAGATGATGGGGAAGCCTGGAATTTTCTAGAAAATTTCGCTGAAAGATCTTTACAGTGGGAAGGTGTGAGTCAATCGTCTAGGGATGGCAATGATATTTCCATAGGAATTAGAGCTGAAATTTCATCTTTACACAAGAAATTTGACGCTATGGAAAACAAATTTTTAGCCACCGCCCTAAGTCAAATATCACTCTCCAAAACTGTATGTTGATGCTGTTCTGATCCTTCTCACTTAACGGAAGAATGTCCGTTTCAAGGTCACGGGCATACCAATGCCGCATTTCAAAGACCTAGAAACGATTCATATTCTTCCACATATAATCAGGGTTGGAGGAATCACCCTAATTTTGCTTGGAACCAATCACAAACTCAAAACACGGTTCCAACCCAAAACAATTTCCAAGGGGTCCCTCCACCACAACAGCACCCACAACTTCAATTGAGTCAGCACCCCTTTCAAGCACAAAATTTCCAAAATCCGGTCAACACACCCGCACCATCTAGTCCTTTGCAGTTGACTGGGACTGATGAATCCTCTTCATTCATAAACTTGCTTCTAACAAATCTCATGCAAGTATCGGCTGAAATAAAGGCTTCTGTCGATAAAATTGAGAAAAAATCTGCGTCCTAAAGCGAGAGTATTAAATCGATGGAAGAAGAAATTGCACGATTAAAAGCCGAAATGAGTGCAAGAGAGAAAGGGAAACTTCCAGCTCAACTCTTACCCAATCCTGGCTATTCACATCATGTGGATGCAATCACGTTGAGATCTGGAAGAGTGCTTGACAATCACGTTGGGGAAGAGTTTGATGATACAGAAAAATCAATCAATAACACCCCGGCTGAGACCTTCCTCACACACACACTTCTAATTCTGACCCCAGTTCTTCTACCCCACCACTTTCTTCCGAGCCTATTCTTCGTTTCCCAAAAGGCTCGCCACTTCAGCCCACCTCTTTTACTCCTCCACGGACGATCCCCACTTCTATTTTGGGATCGGATCCATACACACTTCCTTCTCCTATGATGGACCCAGCGCTTATTGCTAAAGCACCTTATCCTAATCGGTTAAGGGCTAACACACCGAGTCCACATATGGAGAAGATTATGAACATTTTTAAGCAAGTTAACATCAACATCCCTCTCCTAGATGCTATCCAACAAGTTCCGTCCTATGCGAAAACTCTTAAGAACTTGTGCACTAGGAAGAGGAAGACTCAAGTGCCCAAGAAGATTTTTATGGCAAAGACAGTAGACACAGCTTTCCCCCAACAATTACTGAGGAAACGTAAGGATCCTGGATATCCTACGATTTCCATTTCTATCGGGGAGAAACACATTAATCGTGCTCTACTAGACCTTGGCGCTAGTGTTAACTTGCTTCCATATTCAGTCTATGAGCAACTAGGTATCAGAGAGTTGAAGCCAACCCATTGCACTCTCCAGATGGCTGACCGATCAATCACCAAACCTAGGGGTGAACTGGAGGATGTGTTAATAAAAATCGGGGAATTTATCTTCCCTGTGGACTTTATTGTAATTGATACACAGCCTGTAGCGAACCCACGGAATCAAATTCCGGTGATTTTAGGTCGCCCCTTTTTGGCCACTTCCAATGCTATTATCAACTGTCGTAACGGTTCTATGACCCTATCTTTCGGGAATAGGTCAATAGAGCTGAACATTTACAAGTTGGGAAGTGTACCCTTCGAACCTACTGCTAAGGTATATTCTGTCGACTTAATGGATGTCGACAGCAGCGAATTTGATGATCCTCCTGATATAGATCTTGACTCTTTTCATACGTTATTGTTTGACCCAACTATGTATCATACATATACGGACTCTTCCACCGAGATGTCCGGGTCAACAACCAACACTAATTATGAATTGCTTTTAGAGTCTGAAGATCACCCCGCACTTTGTGATGACATTATTCATCGAGGCATTGATGGAACTTTTGAGGAAATCTTCGCTGATGAACTTGCATTTTTGAATGATACGGGTGTTGAGATGAATCATCTCCGAATCAATGAAATTGAACCTCCACCCCTTTTTTTGAACTGTAAAAAGAATGCGAGTAATCCATCACATACACTGCATCGTCTCTCCAAAATGAGACGCACACACATTCTATTCCACCACTTACCCTTTCCCCACTTTTTCTTCCACCAACCAGAGCACTGCATTGATAAAATTTTTGAATGGTTGGTGTTAACATTCGGTCTTTGCAAAGCTTGGAATCGACCACTGATTTTTTGACCCCCTCTTGTGATTTTCAAAAGATTAACATTGCATAACTCAAGTTTGGGGGGCAATTTTTTCTGGCTCTTGAAAAGAAAATTTTTACAAAATTTTGAGCCAAAAATAAGTTTGGGGGAGGTTCTTCACTTAAATATGTTGCCCCCACTAATAAATTCCTCCCAAGCTTACAGGTTTCTTGGAGATATAGCTGTTGGCAACAGTGAGGACACTGTTGAAAATAAGTTTGGGGGAGGTTTGTGCTTATTTTCGCATCATTTGCATCATACTTTGCATAAGCACAAAACATTTTTGAAAACCTATAAAAATTTAAAATTTTTCGAAAAATATAAAAATATTTTTGTACATAAATAAGATAATAAAAGATTAGATAGTGAAAAATTACATCCATGAGATTAGAAAAATTTAAGAAAACTAAGAAAATTAGAAGTTTTCTTATACGAACTAGTAATAAGTAGTTATGAGCCGTTGTCCCAAGGGTTAGTAAGATGAAAGACGTCACTAATCTGAGGATAAAAATAAGTCTGAAAAATAGTTTCTAGTCTGGAAGCCAAACATTTTGAACGTTGATACCCTGCTATTCGCACTTACATACGTCTTAAAGCCTGGGATAGTAGAGGATACCTTGAAATGCTCTTGTCTTAAAGCCAAAAGTATGAAGGAAATAAAAAAACTGAAGAAAATATAAAGTGGTGAGAAAAATGGACACTGGTTTTGTTATCACCGAGGGGCAATAAAAAATGTATAGCGAGGGTGCCTCTTCACCTAGTACCCTAAGGCCAACTGGTCTGGGAGTCACTGCTATGCCTGAGGTGGTGCAATACGAGGAAAATACACCAAGTAAGCAAGCACATGAGTAATCGGTCGGTTAGTACCTCAAGAAGTATTAACGGTCGCATGAAAGTGTGTGAGCAATCTCATCCAAATATTCATTAATTAAAAAGTACTTAGGCTGATGGGCAAAAGTATGATAGCTTGAATTGAATTCTCCGGGTGTAGGGATGTCCTTTACACACACGCAGGGTGATATGATCGATATTTGGAAGAAAGATAGGAATGAAAAATAAGACGATGTTTTATTGAGGGAGGACGTGATTTCCGACATCTTTTCATGACCATTAAGATAGGGCTCATGACAACCGAAAAGCTAGTTTAGTTGGAAACCCTAATTTTCAAGGCTTTTCTTTTACAATTCTTTTCTTTAAATGTAATATTCATGATCTTTCTTTCATTATTGGATTTTGTGGGTGCAATCCGCTGAAAACCCTCAGGAGACAACACTCCTCCTACTAGGGACACCTAGAGGTTTAAAGGCTTGTTGCACGTACTCAGTGCAATCGTGTTGCCTACGAAAGTGTGCTAGTTAGTTTTTCTCTTTCTTTATTTTCTCCTTCTCTTTTTAATAAAACAGTTCGCTCGAGACGATCGAAAATAAGTTTGGGGGAATTTGATCAGTCGAAAATAATGTATTTTTAACACGGCAATTTCTCTATTATTTGCACTCATTTAGAAGTGTACGGTATTCATATTTTACATATTAGCAAATCAGTCGTTAAATATCAGATTGTATGTGTTAGACTCTAAAACCGGCACAATAAAGGAAATTGACCGCATTTCATGGCATCACATCATCCCTATATTGCGCAACACTTGTCTTGAGAAATTGTGCAGGAAAATCCGGAAGAAAAGCCAAAAGAAGCTGATAAAATATACACCAACTCCAAGTCTTGAGTTCTGGTAGAAATCTAGAGGGAAAAACACAATTCAACATATCACAAAAGGGTCCATATGTCAGTACCAGAGAAGCCCAAAAGTTGCAGGCCATAAAGCCTCCAAAGAGCCGCGGAACCGCGGCGGGAGCCGGCTTATGCCGTGGTTCCGCGGCGCTTTTGCCACGTCATCACTTTAATTTTGATGCATAATTCTTATCTCAGTGCCTACAGCTCAGAAACATGATTTAAATTCCAGAAAACCCTCGAAGCTTCTACCAGATCAGCAAAGATCATTAAGCAAAGCTAATCTTAATTAAGCTCCTAACAAACTATTTCTAGAAGCTCCCTCCTAACTAATCACATCTAGAAGCTTCTCCTCTAACTAACTTTTGGAGGGAAATTCAAATCTCCTCAACAAAATTTTGGAGGGAAACTTAAAATTCAAATCCTAGATCTAGGGTTTTGATGTCTATAAATAGGAACCTAGATCTAAGGGTTAAAGGTTAATCTTTAGTTAGCTAGTTGTTCTCCCATTCCTAAATCTCTAATTCTTCATCTTCTTCCACAAGTCTAGTGACAAGGCTTGTGCGAAACCCTAACCCTAATTCCACTCCAAATTCAAGATCCCGTGTACCAAATCAAGCGAGAAGCCCTTCAACCTTTTAGGAGCGGAGCCGATCTCCAACCGAGCAAGTGATCCAAGCCGATCCGCGACTCACGGAGCCGAGCGAAGCCAAATCGACAATCGAGTTCTTCCTCTTGTAGTTCTTGAGCGAATGTAATGAAATTGTTGATATAAATAAAAGGTGAATTTCTTTAATCTTGCTTTCTTTAAATTCTTGCATCATGATTCGATCTCAATTTATGATTGTAGTTCTTGTGATGATGTTTGAGTAAAACTCCGCTCGTTAAGGAGTCGAGACGATCAATAGAATGATGATGTAACAAATCTTTAAACGATTCTTGAGTCCTACGAGTTTTGTAAACCCTAGCAAGTTCAAGAATCGATGACCTAGTTTCGTAGCGATGCTTTCTTGATTGTGATCGCTCGAAATTAGGGATCTACGATCGTTTCTTGAATTTACTAGAGGCTAGAATGTGAATGATATCAACGAAAGAATAAGGGATAAATGATGAAACTCTAGTTTCACTAGAAATCCCTAATTCTCGTCGATCATCATCGATCTAGTATCAATCCATCGAAGGATGAGAATACGTCATCGTAAGATTGCATCACATCTATAGATCCGATCGATTCCTACAAGCCTCATTTCGATTCTTGATATTTGGTTGGAAAAATCATCAAACTATCAATTCTTGATTCTATCTTTTTCTTGTTATTAGATCTATATTTTCTAATTCTTGAACTTCAATATAAATCATGAATTGTTTTGTTTTCTTTTCTTTAAAGTTTCAATTCATCTAATTCGAAACACGAACGATTACACTTTCCCTGTGGACGATCCGCACTCACTAATAATCTACATCCGACACCGTAGTTGATTGCGGTCAAACAATTCTTTGATTGTGATTCTATACATTTTCTTAAACCGACACACAAAGAAATGATAAATCACCTGTCAAGATAGCATGATGCTTTCCTATAACACAGAGACTGCAGTGGCTATTCAGGTGCAAGAAAACAACCGAGGCAATGATTTGGCATCATCGTACTGCTCCAAGCAAAGATGGAAAAATGAGTCATCCAAGAGATTCACTGGTATTTAAGGATTTCGATAGGAGACACCAAACATTCAGTAGTGATACTCTCAATGTCAGTCTCGAACTGGCTAGTGATGCTTTATTCCCATTCAACTATATGGTTGGAAGCCACAGTACATGGCCCATTGTAATGATGATTTATAATCTATCATCTTGGTTGGTTATGGATCAATCCTACTTTATGATGTCTATTCTTATTGAAGGACCAAACTCACTGGGAAACCATACCGACGTCTATCTCTGACCTCTGATTGATAAGTTAAAATCTTTATTCATTAATTGTGTGGAGACTTACGATGCAAACAAAGATACAACCTTCACTATATGTGCAGCTTTAATATGGACAATTAATGACTTTCCTATGTATGGAATGCTATCAGGTTGGTCCGTACATGGTCACAAAGCATGCCTTTACTGCCATCAAGATACAACATCGAAATGGTTAAATTTTAGCAGAAAGGTTTATTATTGCGGTCATCGGCGTTTCCTGCCATTAGACTATCGCTAAAAGTTAGACAATGCTCACTTTAATGATCATCGCGATAGATCCGGTAAAACAGGACAAACCACCATACTGGAACAAGTTAAGCATTTTCTATGAGCTTCCGTACCGGTTAACAAATTTAGTGCGTCATTGTCTTGACATCATGCACATAGAGAAGGGAGTATCCGAGCACGTACTTAACTTGCTTCTTTGTAAAGACGGAAAATCGAAAGACAAACTCCGTACATGGATGGATCTTTAGGACTGGGAAATTAGAGGTGAATTGCATACTAAACTGATAGCGGGTAAACCAGAAAAGTTTGTACTTCCCTATGCCGCGTATCATATGTCACAACCGGAGAAGAAAAGGTTCCTACAGGTGTTGCATGATTTGAAAGTTCCCACAGATTTCTCAGGATCACTTAGTAACAAGATAAAGATTGTGAAAGGCAAGATCGATGGGCTGAAAAGTTATGATTACCATATTATTATGGAGCATCTTCTCCCATTAGCCCTCAGGACTTCTCTTCCCGAATCATTTGGTCTAATAATCAATGATCTTTATTGGTTTTTTAGGGAACTGTGCTCTAAAACCTTGGATGTTGTGACACTGGAGAACCTAGAAAATTCTACTTCCTTGATACTTTGCAAGCTTGAGCGTATTTTCCCGCCGTCGTTCTTCGATATCATAATACACCTGACGGTTCATCTTACAACTGAGGCTAAGTTTGCCGGACCTGTACAATATCGATAGATGTATCCTATCGAAAGGTACGTTGAATTTTTCATTTCACGCATTTTGTAAAATTATTGTTGTCTTATTTGCCCGTATTTATTTTTTTAACATATTTTTCTTTAGGTACCTCTACACTCTAAAAAATTATATACGCAATAGAAATCGATCAAAGGGTTCTATCATGCAAGATTATGTTCTAGATGAAATAACCACATTTTGTTCCCGCTATCTGAACGAGAACATTGAGACGAAGCTTAACCAGCCTAAGAGAATTCAGGACGGTCCATTTAGTAAAGCTGATTATAAGAGAGTAGACCCCATATTTATCAACAAGATATATTGGTTTATCCTCCTCAATAGAGTATATCTTGAAGAAATTAGAGAGTAAGTTTTTTTGAATTAATTCTTATATTTGTGTGTGTGTGTATGAAATGATATAATATTGATGTCATAATTTATTGTTGAGAATAGAATTCATATTGATGAGGTACGCGGGGGGCATCCTGATTGGAATGATGAATGATTGGAAAAATATCATCAGGATAATTTTTGCGATTGGGTTGCAGATCATATAAGTTGTTCGAATAACATATTATTGCGATGGGTTGTCTTAATCTAAACTTACATCGTTATGTATTTTCCGTAAAAATTTTGTTGTCAGATCCACGATCTGAACTTGTTTGCATCATTAGAGAGAGATTTAAGATGTTTAGCTCAGTTTCCTAGCATGGTGGCTGCATACTATAAAGGATTCGGTGTCCTTGGATACAAATTTGAAGTTAAGGACATAGAAACATCTCGAACCACTAAGAATAGTGGGATTGCGACTGTAGCATCGGATGGTGTAATTTATTATAGATACTTAAATTGCATACTTGGCATCCAATTACCCGGACGATCAGAACCGTTTTATATATTTCAGTGTATTTAGTACGATACACGAACCGATACGGATAAGTGGAGAAACAATCTCGGAATTTGGTAAAATGAATATGGATTGACTAGTGTAAACACACTTCGATTTTACGGTCATGGCGATCTATTTATCTTTCCACAACAAGCGTTTCAAGTATACTACTCACGGTGCTTGAAGTATCCGAGATGGAGTGTCGTATGCTGTTGGAAACCTAAAGATGTTTACGATATCCCAGAATTCTAGATCGTATGGAGGACAGCGATGAGGATGAAGAAGAGAGAAGACTTAGAGTGCTCCGACCGTTTGTCTCCAAAGACTGGTTATCTTCGGTTGATCGTGAAGTTACGTGGGTTAGAAATGATATCGATGATGAAATCTAAGTAGATATGTCTAATGCGTTTATGAAACGTAAAAGGTTATCAGTAATGTTATATTACAACTTCATGTTTTTACGATCTATAAATATATTGTTGGGGTTTGCTAGCGCCCTGGCCATCTACTGTGGCCGATGCGGAACAAAAAATGGTGTTTAAAAATTTTGGCGCTAAAAAAACCGTCCTAAAATCGAACTATAAACCTAAAACTAGTTATAAAAGATAGAAGTTGTATACCTAAATATCCGTGTCCTTTGGTCTTCTACCTTATTCCTTAGCTCCTTGAGGTCTCCTCGATCGAGAGCTTAGCCGCCGGTTTTCCTCCGTCGAAGATGATCCACTCGAGAGATGTAGCTCATGGCTCTAGCTCCACACTAAGAATTTAGTGAATCAACTAGGGACTCTAGGTTGCTAATCTAGAGTGCTTAGGGATGTAGTGAGTTGCTCTAAGTGATTATCTATATGTCTTCTACCCTCGATTCTCAAAACATGAGATGGTAGGGTAGAAGATGAAGAAGAAGGGGGAGAAGCACAAGAAAGGTAGTGAAGAGAGAGGTAACCAAATGGTGAGAGTCTTTTTCCAAAAAGACCATCCATCAAGTGAGAAAATTAAACATATTGCAACCATACTTGAATAGTTGCACAAATGAATTAACAATTCATTTGTCAACACTATTCAAATATGGTTCTTACTATCCTCTGTTCATCACCTTTACACTTCATTTCCATTTAAATAAATATATGGATAATCCAAAATGAGGTGTCCACCTTATAGAATGTTTTCCGTATAAATACGGATTATACTCAACTGTATATACATACATGTATTCATACCAAAATACAAATACCCAAAGAGATAGAATAACACAAAGAACATAATACTAGAATATACATATCGAAATACGTATACGTAAATTATTAAATCAATACCTGATTTAATAATCCGACTCAATCCCGAGCCGGCTAGTATTATCAACCATCCGATCGAAAGTCCAGGTAACTAGTACAATCATTCGATCGGAACTCTGCACGTATCAAAATACGGCTACTACACCATTTCGCCAGAACCAGGAAAACCCTCTGTGTGGGACTCTAAAGACTCGTCAATACGCTGGCAGTGGGTTTAACCACAAGCACATCAGCGGCACTAACTATACGTAACGGCTACCCAAGTATTGAGCGAAAGGAAGGCCGACGAGCAAACTCATCCGAACCCCTACCGAGCCTGTCCGTGACAATCTCCATATAGTCCGGTCTGTTCTTCTAAGAGTATCGCATATCGGGTCTAGGGGGTGGATAAAGTCAGACCCCTAATAACGCGATATTTCGTGTTGGTATGAAGCCCATCCCCACTGAGAAACTACTGATCCAAATCAGAAATTCTCGTCTACCTTGTCCAAAGATTTCTGGTGATGCCACCCGTGCACAACGCGACATCATCCCCCAATACCGGGAGAGATGAATCCCCGACGATCCGCTCACTGCCTCTTTGTGGCTCGGAACTGTACCCAACCAAAACCTGTTTGTACGAATCCTTTGAGCCGTGGTAGGGTAGTAATCAAAGCACAGTAGGAACTCACACGAGACAAATGACGATCTCAGGTCGACAGACTAACCTGTACTCATGTCACCTGAGAACTGTTATCTGACAATAGGTATAATACGATCTAGTATGTTCCCGGTGAGTCCGTCCAGTGTAACTTAAAACCCAATGAGCACCTGTATACTATCTTAAGTGACTAACCGACACCAATGACTTGTGAGACCGGCCACCGCCCCTCTTCAGGGTCTCGAAAAGTATACACTAGTCTACTCCAGAGTATCGATGCCCAGTCTTGATACTCTCTCGACTAGGGACATTTAAGGATGTTCTTATAGACCACCCAGCTCCCACGTATATGATCGCCATCATAATGCTGGTAGTCAAAAAAAGAATCCTATGGGCTCTATCAACATGTAATAATGATATGTAATACCACATAATGCATGTACATGATGATAAAGACAAACCAAATAGCATACTATCATTTTGAGTAAGACTGTTCTACCCGTATAGGTCCTTCCTTGATTATCATAATCGCGTGCCTGCGATCACAATAATTGACTTGAGGGCACTATAACCAACAATCTCCCACCTGCACTTAAGGCTAATTATTGTGGTGTCGCATACTCACAGCCTGTGTGATACCGAACACCCAACTTCTCTACTAATCAGTCTCTCAAAGCCCGTTTGTGAAACTATTGCGTTCGAGAAATAGCCTCAGTGAGTGGACCCGCTTCAATGTTTCTATCTTTATCTCTCTATATCTCAACTTCGCAGAGAAAGACTATCTCCCAAAATGAGCGATACCTGTCTTAGAATTTATCTGGATATCTGATGGGACCCAGTTCACAAATGAATTCCAAATCCAAAAAACTTCTTAGACCGTATCTTCTACTGAATTTAATCAGTATCCCGCGCTATGCTTTCCTCAGTATCCACTTAGACCACCTGTCCAACATACCGCCCCTCAAAAAGAGGGAAAACTATAACTCTGATAGTCACTCTGTCATCCAGGTCACTTGGAAGCCTGAAATGATAACCGCCTCCAGAAGGAGGCTGCCGTTACCATATACCAAGAACATCCATTTATGTTCATAACTTCCTAACGTTTCTCCAGGATTGGATTAATATATGTGCTTATTGCATCCATTGCAAAAGCATTATCTGGTGTGGTACTTGACATTTCATGATCGACTCAATTGTCTAAGCAAGAGATATGTCACTCATGCAAATATCTCTCCTCATCAGTCTAGAAGACATATCTTTAGAGAGGGTGACTCCATCACCTGTGGGTACACTACTATGCCAGGAATCGTCCATTCTAAAACATTTTAGAATGGTGTCAAAGTACCCGAATTGGGACACTTCCCAAATCTAGATCTAAAACCATAGATCCGGTGACCAGAATCCCTGATATTTTATTCAGATCCTATGTAGAGAAACACTTTGTGACAACCACAGTATAACCGATCGTAGTATAGGAAGATCACTTCCTATCAAGAGCATGTCATCCAAATACTAGGACATCACTTCCTACTACCTTGTTACTAGGTCCATATATTATTCTGATGAAGTCAAACTCTATGACTGTCATATCAAAAATAGATGATCTATTTCCGTTGTACTTTCTTTAGTCTATAAATAGACATAAGCTACTTTCTCACAATGTTTCTGCTGCTCCCACCGACTACAACAACCCTCTGGCAGAGTCATATACATGTGCACTTCTAAAGCTAATTTAGAACGATGTTATACTCATCCACCTTTCGGATCGCATAGTCTAGAACAACAGTAGTGGAAAGCTTGGGTCATCAAAACCTCCCTGTCACCGTCTTTGAGGAGATCGAAATACCTCTCGGGTGTCTGAGGTTGCTTACCAAATCAGCGGAGTGGCTAATGGATTGTCGAATCCAATTGAATTTTTAGGTTCTACTAAATTTTCAGTAATCGTTTGCGGTTCTGGAATCACTTCCAGTTTTACCATACTCCCACTAATGTTTTCTGAAAAGAATTCATTTTACTAAAACGGGTGGCGAGTCAAGAACAATATAACTATTGATCTTTCAAATGGTAGAATGTTAACCCTCGTTGTTCTTCGCCGAAATACGGGACCGGGACATTAGGACGTCAGGGCCTGAACTTCAAGGGCAGATGCTAATTGGTGCTATCCGTCCACCTCTTCGAAGATGCCAAGTTGATTTATGGCGCCATGTATCGGAGGTTTAGACGGATGCGGCCGATGTAGTAGACTTCGTCAGATTCCCCCTCGTTGAGGGGTTTTTGATTGTGGGGACGCTCTTCTCTGCAGGCGTAAGCCCCTACAGTTAATTACGCTACCGCATCGCGATAACCACTTTCTCCTTCTCCAGATGGTCACTTCGTGTCGTGGGTGTTTGTTTTGTTTTTGGTTGCCCGTGGATTGTATATGGAGACTAATTTATGTTGTCGCCCGTAGGGCGTGGATTAGTCCAAATCCGTATCTTCTTAGATTTGGGTTTGGGTTTGGGTTTAAGGATACGTTATTCTCATTTGAGACTAAGATCAACTTAAACGTTAGTTAAGGATACGTTAGTCGAATTTTAGACTAAGATCAACTTAACGGGATCGTCTAGATCCAACAAGAGAGATTTGGACTATATTGTTTAGTTTATGGACATTGCGGTCGATAGTTAGTTTAAGGACATTACGATCCAACGTTAAGGACATCATAGTCCATGGGCTTAAGGACCCCACAGTCTAAGGTTAAGGACATCATAGTCCGTGAGTTTAAGGACCCCACAGTCCATAGTTTAAAGACGTCATAGTCTATAAAGTTTAAGGACATCATAGTCTATGAGTTTAAGGACCCTACAGTCCATGGAATGTTTGGTTGTCGGGACCCGTCACCTCTCTGAAGACGTTGAAGGATTGCAACGACAAATATCAGAGGAGTAAAGAGATGTACCCTTGAACCAATTTTGGTTGAGAGATCTGTAGTCCAATTTAGGACTAAGATCAAAAAGATTAATAAGCATATGGGCTCAGTTAATCTGAATTAAGAACTTATGACCAATCTTGGGCTAAGTCCAATCAGGTTAAAATGTTTAACATTTATTTTGGGCTGTTGAACATTTATTTGGGCTTGGCCCTTTTAACAATGCTGAGCATTGATTTGGATTATGATAATGTTTTTGTCTTTTGTTGAATGCTGGTCATTCATCATAGCTTTGGGGCTTATTAAAGAACAATTTATGTTATATCAGCGCAGCACATGGTGCACTTGGCGCTTTGCGCCGGTCAAAAAGCGCAGTACTCTTCTGCCGAGTAGCGCACACGTGAGGGACACGTGGTGCGCTTAGCGCTGAGCGCCAGTCTATGAGCACATTGCGCTGATTTATGAGCGCAAAGCGCTATTAGTTCAGTGGCGCACACGTGAGGAGCATGTGGTGAGCTTGGCGCTGAGCGCCATTCCATGAGTGCAAAGCGCTAGTCCAAGAGCGCAGAGCGCTAATGATCTGAGAAATAAATTCTTGTTTATAAGAGACTTTGTCTCAATATTCTAAGAAAAAAAGTTCTTACTCCACAGGAGATACTTCAATCTCTTATATTGATGAAAGGCTTTGCCTTTATGGATCTGTGATCCTTAAGAGAATTGAATTATTCTCCCCCCTTTTTAATAATGAGATGTTCATGATCTCTTTGTATAAAAAACCTTAGTCTTATAGATCTATGATCTGTGAGAAGAATTATGTTCTTCTTTTTATTTTATGATGAGATCCTTTGATCTCTTTGTGAAAGACCTTGGTCTTGTAGATCTATGATCTTTAAAGAAGTGAATTCTTCTTTTTAATTATGAGATGATTTCATCTCTCTGTTCTTTTACCTTGAAGAAAAGTTATTCTTCTATCGAGAGCTTGGCTCTTCTTTCTGAGATTTTCTCAAAGCTTCTGTGGGGGTTCCTCTATTTGTTTCTGTATATCTGAGACTTGAAGTCTAGGGGCCTTTATATAGGGCAAGCTGATTTGTTCAATCAGTTAAGGAGATCTTTTCTCCAATTGATTTGGTGACTTCCCCACCGTTGGATCTTTGATCCAAGGGCTTCTAATTTACAGAAGGCAATCTTCTTTTTTTTAACAAGATTGGGGAATTTCCTCTAAACAAAATTTATTTGTGTTTTTGGTGATTTTTAATCACCATTGGATCATTGATCCAACGATGCTATGATTTACAGAGCACAATCTTTTTGTTTAGAAAGATTTTGAGGAATCTTTCCTTAACAGAATTTAATTCTGATTAATTGATGATTTATCATCTTTATTGGATCTCTGATCTGACGGTGAGGAGCTTTTAGTTCCAGCGCTAGCGCACCCATGCTTTGCATGTGATGCGCTGCTTAGAGGGCAGCGCACCCGCGCTTTGCACGTGGTGCGCTGCTTAGGGCGTAACGCACTTGGCGCTAGCGCACACGTGCTTTGCACGTGGTGCGCTGCTTAGGGCGCAACGCACTTGGCGCTTCTTCTGAAACGTTGCTTCATTTCAAACTTTGAATTTTGAACAGAGCTTTGCTCTTATTGGGGGAAACAATTGCCCCCCACTGTTGCACTCACGTGGTCCACACGTGAGTGCAGCGGTGGCAGCATCTGCGCCCTTGGATCAACTCAGAAGTTGAAACGGCATCTCAGTGCCTATAAATAGGACCTTTGGCCCTTGCGATGATTTCTGTTCATCTTCTTCCTTCTGAGAATTTTTATTTTCTTGCAGAGCATAGCTCTTTGGCTTAAGAACTTTCTAAAGGAAAGAACTCTGTCAAAATCTTAGGTAAATATTAAATCTTTGAGTAGATCATTTAATAATTTAGGGTTTCACCCATTAACAGAGCTTTGCTCTTCATAGATCTTCGATCTAAAGAAAACCTTTTTTTAGGGGTTTGTTGACAGAGCTTTGCTCTCTTGAACCCATAGATCTAAAGAAATCTTTCTTAGGATTCCTTAACCCATTAACGAAGCTTTACTCTTGTTAGATCTTAGATCTTAAGAGATCCTTTTCAGGGTTTCTTAACCCATTAACAGAGCTTTGCTTTTTTTCAAATCACATAGATTTATTAATCTTTCATAAAGAACTCTTAAGAGTTTGTTCATGGATCTTAAAGATCATGGAATTTTATTCCATTAAAACTTTACTTTAAGTTCTGTGATGGGTTATTCCATCATTTTTACAGAGCAAGGCTCTTAGAATTTTCTTGAGGAATTTTATTCCTTCATCATTAGAATCTGACAGGTGTCATTCTGCCATAGAGCACTGCTCTCAAGGGGAGATTTACTCCCTGGCCCGAGGAATTCTCATTAAATGAGAATCAATTGAGGATATCCTCATTTAATTGACAGTCTCATCAAATGATGATGCTGTTTTATTAATGATGCAATGTCATCTGGATTATGTGGGTCCCCTTTGGTCCCTTTTTACTGCATTGCAGTGTGGTACCGATTTAAAGTACCTAGTGATAGAACTTAAATTGTAGCATTGGCGGCTGAAAATTTGTTCTTTTCCGCACAGGTACTATGTCTTTCGACACTTCCTTCCCGTTCGTCCGCTCAGAAGGCGGATTCCCTAAAGTGCCCGTAGACCGAGAGGTTCTTGCGCTGATAAAAAACCATGACCCGGAGCACAAGAATCTTCATCTATGGGGTAGATGGTACGATCAAATTATCAGAGGCCGCCGAAGATTTTCTTGTGTGACACCCTCGGAGCCTATCTCTGCGATCCCTTATGCAGATGCACCCTCGATAAGCTTTACCGTGGAGGAGGTGAATTGGACTTCAGAGGGTCTCCTTCGGCCTTCTATTGCCGCAGTACCCGTGCAGCCACCGGTGGCTTTGGACACTCTACGACGGCGCATATATCAGGGCGAGTCGCGCCTTTGGGGACAGCCCTACAACACAGGACTAACTCCCCATCACCCGGCCGGATACTTACAGTAGGCCCGATATATCTTATCGGCGAAGAAGTCACAGCTGCTGAAGCTTGGATTATACCCTGCGATCTACGCTTCCTTGTTCCAGTATTCTGCACCTCCTACATGGTGGATCAAGGCATTTCTAGAGCAATAGAACATTCCGACCCATACCTTCCTCTTATTGGATCGAGAAGTCTCCATTTCCTTAGAGGAATTTGCCGAGGTCTCTGGTTTACCTGTTAGGGGAGAGCATTACGAGGAGCTGCTTCCTCCGGATGAGTATATTTTTGCCACCAAATCAGTGGTAATGGGTTTTACCCCAGAGAACGCCATTCAACACCAGTTCCCAAGTTTGATAAAGGTGTTGAATATGTATGAGAGCCTTTTTCTCAAATCCGGAGGCCGCGAGGTTACTTTTACGGATTTTATCGCTCGTTTTCTCCGTAAGGAAGTTTTATCACGACAAGGTGAAAAGTTTGCCAAACTTGATGATCCTTTCGGCTTTGGCTTAGATCGCCGGCCAATATTATAAGTCGGTCAAAAGGATTTCTTTCTTCCAAACGTCGCGATCGTCCCCTTTTCGGAAATTGCTGCTCCGGGCATCGATGAGGAAGCGTTCTTTCTAGGGTTCTTCGGTTTATGGTTAAGCTGGTTCGCGCTTCCCATGCACCTTCGCCGTATGAGGCCGTCTATCTTCTACCCAGCTCACCGAATGGTTATTGGGGTGAAAGTGGCTGTCGGGGTCACTGGGTTAGCTCATTTGTATTACGGCCTCAGCCAAGCGGCGGATACTACTGAACCAGGAGTGCATCATGTGAACTTCTCGATGCATTACTTTATGTCATGGCTCGAGCTACATGTACTTGGTGTTTTCGGTATCCATAAAAGGCCTTCCTTCTACGACAGGTGTGGCTTCTCCCGGATCATGCGGCTAGTTGATGCATCCATTGTAAATTCGACACCGCAGGAAGCTAGGTGTTTGCTTCTTCGTCCTCGCAAGGTTGGAGATGGCATGACCTTTACCGACAAGATTCTAACTATCGGCAAAGAGTCCACAACAACGGTGCAGCCATTGCGGGACATTTTTAAAGACGGAGCCTCTGTTTTGAAAGCTTGGGAAATTCTTCATTTATACTCCATCAGGCCGGGCTTTCTTGTGTTTAGGAAAAATGATGTGACGTTGTTCATGAGGTACACCTCGCATCGTTTTGCCCAGCAGTTAAGCTACAATCAAGGCGTCCCGCTTGAGGCTTTCCTGTCAGAACCACCTGCGACTGAAGAGGGTATTCGGAACGCAATGCACTATTTTATGCGATTGAACACCGGCTCCAATTTCTTTATTAGTGAGCCGGGTTGCGTTCCAAAAGCCCTGAATGTATATGTGGCGTGGTACCAGCATTCGATGGGCGCCGTTATCAGAGAAGAGAAACGATTATTGCTCGATCGTAAAGGCACCACCCCGGCGGGTAATCCGGACGTTCCTCTGAAGCGACAAACCATCGTTCATCCTCCCTTGAGGGAAGCTATTGCGGATGTGGTACCGCGTGATAGGCCTGAGCTACCGATACCCCGTGCTTTTATGAAAGAGGTGACTGTAGCATCTCCCGAGTCTGGCGTGGGTTCAGATATCGGGACTCGTTGTCCTAAGGTGCCCACCAAGCGTAAGCATGTGCTAGCGGCAACCAGTGCTCGCTCGCAGAAGAAGAAGAAGTCGATTCTTTCTGCAGATGTTGTACTCGGCCAGGAGCCTCATGCTCCTTATAGTGAGGGCCTGAGTGAATATGGGACCAACGAGGGTCTATTTATGGCGCCGGATGATACCGACCTCGAAGCTGCTATTGCAGCTTCCGAGTGATTAACAAGCCACAAAGCGGGCCTGGTCATCCTTGCACAGTCAAGTAAACCTCAGCCGTATCTTTTGTCATTGCATTACATTTTTATTATCATGTTTTGACTGACACTTTTCCTTCAACAGGCATCTCCACTGAAGAAGCTCTCGCAGCTTCTCTCAAGACTTTTGAGGAGGAGGAAAGGCTTCTAGCATCCTTAGGCATCGGTACATTTCAGTTCACCGCGTCTCCATTCCCGTTTCATATGGGTAATTTGACCCCTCCTTTTCATCTTATTATAGGGACTACCTCTGCTCATGTTATTCCAGGTGTGGTACCAACTTCGCAGGGTAGTGCGGAGATGCTTCCAAGGCCGGCTACCGAAGTCCCAGTTCCGCCGGTATTGCCGAAAGAAACTTCACTTATGCAACCGATGACGGACGCCATAACGGCTCCAGAGGTAGCTCTTGTCATGGATGATGACATCTCCTTGACGGAGGTCTTGAGAAGATCGACTCTGACGACCCGAGCGGAAAGGAAGCGCAGGAGGCGTGCAGCAAAAGAACGCAACGCCGCCTTGGCCGTGGGTGCAGGCTCGAGCGCTGCTTCCTTTGTCCCTGCTTCTTCAAAGGGTGCTCCGGGTACCCTGTCTACCGCTCATAGACAGGCGGCACGTGCGGCTCGGGAAGCAATTGAAAAGCCGACCTAAGGTAACGTAACACTGAGCTTTTTTGTCAAAGCTTTAATCTTTAGATTCTCATATATCTTATCCTGCATGGCCAAGTCCTGGTGAGGAGGTGGCGGGTGAGATGACTGCAACTACTGAGCCCAAAGCGGCTACTCTTTCCCAGGAGTCCGGGACTGCTCCAATTGCCGCTCTTTCCGCCTGCGGTTCCCTGCCATCTCCTGGCATCGCAAGTGTCACGACAGCTCTCGTGGAATCGGGGGACGAAGCTACGGGCGGTGAAACCATCCCCGCAAATGATATTGAAGAAGTCGTGATGCTTGGCGATGCTGCCGTCGCAGTTCTGGTTGATGACCTGTCTAGTAGGTCTCGGGTCGCTGCATTCTTTTCGTTTCATAATCCTTTCTGATGACATTCTTTTCCTTTCGAATGTAGGTGTGGCAAGCGCTGAGGTTGCGATACCTGAAGAAGCACCACCATTTGCTACTTTGACGGTCGTTGCCCCTCCATCCTCACTTATATCTTCTCAAATGCTGGAAGGTATGTGTTTGTGATAAATTTAAATCGGGGACAGCATCTTTCGTGCACTGACCATGTATCATCGTGATCTCGTAGGAGTTCTTTTTGATCACTTGTATTAGGTGTTGAACCCGCAATTCTCTTTCCAGTCGGAGATTAGTCCGCCCGCTGGTGTCGGTGAGTATCTTTTTTAACCGACGTCCTTTCTTTTCTTTGACGGGTAGCCATGTCATTGCTAATTCCTCTTTGCATCACTTGTAGCCTTACAAATTGAAGGATGGGATTAGGGTATCGCCGCGCCACCAATACTTCCAGCTCTGCCACATGTTGCATCCAGTATAGTAGACTCTATTGTTCGTGCATTTTTTTTATTTCTTTATCCGTCATCTGATTATGATTTTTTTTGCAGCGGTGACACCGACTCTAGCTCCATTCGAGTCTCGAATCATAATTCCAGCAGGGCCCTTTTCCAGACGTCCATCTTCAAAAGGCGCTGTGACCAGTCTGCGTATGTTGGGCGATTACATCAAGGAGCTTGACGCAGAGGCCCCTACATTCACTGCAGATTTTGCTGCCGAGGTTAATCCAATGTTGGCGATGCTTGTGAACTTCCATAACGAAAGCGTCGTTGAGTCTTGGGTTAACCACTGCAGAAAGATTGAGGTCTACCTGCACGAGCTTGAGCTTAGGCGTCCTGCCCCTGAGATTCTGGCTGTGAACTCCCAACGAGCTGCATGGGTCGAGCAGAGTGTGTCCTTCCTCCGCCATTTTGAACAAGAAGTGACCTTAAGGTGGAAGGAGCGCGAGGAAGCTTCAGACGAATCTGCCCGGCTGCCCGCCCAAGTTAAAACAAATGCCGCTCTACTGAGAGCTGCTTTTGACACCTTGCAGCAATGTATCTCGGACGGGCTTGCATTGAGGCGGTTGTTTGACTCTATTGAGCGGGTTACGCAGAGTCGCGAAGCTGCCCAATGGGAAATCGATGAAAATATTTCATCATGCTTGCAGCAAAGGGCTCAAATTGAAGCAGAGATGGCCGCGGCGGCTGATCACGAGAAGGCACTGAAAGGAGTGCGAGAGCAGCTTGCAGACTTGTTGAAAACGCTTTCTTCTCAGTAGCTGTTTTGCTTGTAATTTTTGAATAACATGTATCCATTTTTTTATTCTTTCATATGATTCAACTTGTACTCCATTGAATTCATGAATAAAAGATACATATTTTTTTTGTTCTATTACTGCTTTCTTCTCTTCGCTGTGTCATTGCTATGCAATTTCAGCAAATGTGGCCTGTAGATAGTAAGTGATGGTCCATCTTAGACTCTTTGCAGGATAATGATGGCTTAGGAAACAGGTTCAGGTTTGCTGCCTAAGACTTTTCAATTTTATGAGCAGTGAGGGTCTCATAAAGACTTTTTTCCCTACGAGTCGAGAGGATCTTGTAGGTGTATTTTCTCCTTAGGAATCGTGAGGATTCCCAAGTGTTCTTTCTCTTGAGAGTCGTAAGGATCTCACAAGAGAATTTTCCCTCTTATAAGTCGAGAGGGCTCGTAAGTGTTGGAGAGTGTGGCTCGTGAATAGTATGCAAGAGTCTATTTTGGACCGATTTGCAGGGCCCCGGTGCTTAGGAAACAGGTTTTTTAATCCCCACTGCCTAAGGCTTTTCCCTATGAGTCGAGACGAATCGAGAAGTTCTCACAAGGATGTCCTAACGTCACAGTTAACCTCTGCTCTTTACGACAGATGTCCGTTAGGGTCTGTGGTACTAGGGTTTTGCCTGTCGTACCATCGCGTTGGCTGATGTATCCCTCGATAGGCAATCTTGCTGTTCGAGTAGCCTCGCGACTGTCGTATCTTTGATCCCTTCGGGGGCTGGACAAGACGTCTTCAAGCAATCTTCCTAGGCAGTTTGACCGTCGGAAGAGCAAGCATTAGGAATTTTGCCATGCCGCTTTTTACTTGAGGTTAGGCTCATTTTGGGGAGCCCCGATGAGTCATACCACTCCGCGCTGGTGTGGGATGATCTCCGATAGTCTTTCAGGTTTTATATGAGTTGCCGTCAAGACCCTGAATTTAGGAATTTGGCCTTTGCTTCGTTTGCTGGCATTGCGTCTACTGTATCGAGATGAAGGTGGTGACCACTTCGCGCTGGTGTGGGATGATCTCCGATAGTCTTTCAGGTTTTATATAAGTTGCTGTCAAGACCCTGAAGCTAGGAATTTGGCCTTTGCTTCGTTTGCTGGCATTGCGTCTGCTGTATCGAGACGAATGTCGCGGTTGTCTCTAGGTTGTTGGTGAACCGTCGAGGCTTGGAACTAAGGACTTTATCGTAGCTCCGTCATTTGATTGTTGTGTCTAAGTCCTGCTGGAGGAAGAACGCTGGGGTGACATCTCGTCTGCTGTTTCAAGACGAACGTCGAGGTGGTGACCACTCCACGCTGGTGTGGGATGATATCCGATAATATTTCAGGTTTTATATAAGTTGCCGTCAAGACCCTGAAGCTAGGAATTTGGCCTTTGCTTCGTTTGCTGGCATTGCGTTTGCTGTATCGAGACGAACGTCAAGGTGGTGACCACTCCGCGCTGGTGTGGGATGATCTCCGATAGTCTTTCAGGTTTTATATGAGTTGCCGTCAAGACCCTGAAGCTAGGAATTTGGCCTTTGCTTCGTTTGTTGGCATTGCGTCTGCTGTAACGAGACGAATGCTGAGATGGAGTTGGGATTTTGCCATCATTCCGCTTTGTTTCGACCATGAGGTCTTTCGTTGACGTTGCATTTGCATCCTGCTGGACTGCGAAGGAATACCATTGTTGACATTGCGTCTGGTGTAACGAGATGAATGCTAAGGTGGAGTTGGGATTTTGCCGTCACTCTGCTTTGCTGACGTTGCATCTAAGTCCTGCTGGAATGAGGAGGAACGCCATTATGGGTCTCCAGGCTGTAGATGTGGTCGTCGAGACTTGGCTTTTTTTTATGGAGCCTGGTGGGATGATATGGTTCCCTCTTTGTTTGCGCCCCTGGATTCTATACATGGATCGATGTGATCTCACCTGTAGGGTTAAAATTTTCATTTTATATATATTTGTTCTTTTCGTGATGCTCTATCATTTCAGCTTTCATATCGCGAAAGTCGCGATTGCCCAATCATTTCGGATTTTTGTTTTATTTACTCGCTAATTTTTATTGCGAGTTGCCCAACCATTTCGGCTATTTTGTATGCATACATTTTTACTTGCTGATTTTGTTGCAAGTTGCCCCATTATTTCGGCTATTTCGTATGCATTTGTGGCTCACTGGTTTTTCGCTGCAAGTTTGGGATTTGATACCGATTTATGCATCAACATCGCTACAACTGGGATATTTCCAGCAGCGAATCATCATTTACCTTTGTCAATGTCGAACAAAGGTGGCTTAGCGAACAGGATTAGGATCCTGTCGACTAAGGCTTTTGACTTCATGAGCCGTAAGGGTCTCATAAAGGTATTTCTCCCTACGAGTCGTGAGGATCTCGTAGGTGTGTTTTCTCCTTGGGGATCGTGAGGATTCCTAAGTGTATGTTCTCTTATAAGTCGTAAGGATCTTACAAGAGTGTTTTCTCCTTATAAGTCGAGAGAAGTACAAGGGTTGTTCACCGTGCGAGCATATCCCCAGTCTCTGGTGGGACTTTGTTAGGGAAATGTTTATTCGTGCCCGTGGATTGTATACAAGAGTCGATATCGAGACGCTTGTAGGGCAGTATTGGAGATTGTGATGGCTTAAGAACAGGTTCAGATCTCTGTAGCTTAAGGCTTTTGAACCTTGTGAGCCGTGAGGGTCTCAAAGGGGAATTCTCCTTACGATTCGTGAGGATCTCGTAAGTGTAATTTCTCTTTAGGAATCGTGGGGACTCCTAAGTGTGTTGCTCCCTTGTGAGTCATAGGGATCTCACGTAGGTATTTTCTCCTCACAAAGTCGAGAGGACCTTGCAAGCGTCCTTTAACGAGATTGCGCCCTTTCAAGTTTTCACAAAGCTCGTCGGTAGTCCTGCTATTTTTACTCACGGGGCCCTTTCGGGTTTTCATTCGTGCCCATCTTGCTTGTGGACGCACTCTTTTTTTTTTTACCACGTCAGCCTGGGGATGCCGTGGGTTTGTAGTAGTTTAAAGACGTTTCGGTCATCAGCCAGTTTTAGGACATAGTGGTCCATTGTTAGTTTAAGAACGTTTCGGTCCGTGGTTGCCGTATTTGAGGTGAATTTCTAGTTTACGGACTTTTCTGTCCAGGGGCTTTCTCTATGAATTAGCACGATGCCCCTGGCATGTCCATCTTTTTCGGATCATGTGGTTGTGGCGGGTTCATCTTCCATTTTTCAGACAGCGCGAATTTGCCCTGTTGGTATTGGTCCTCAATCCATCCTTTGAAGACGAAGCAATCTTCGATTGGATGGCTTCCTGCTTGGTGGTAAGGGTAGTAATTAGGATTGTTGACATCGCCTGGCTGCAACGGACGTTTTGGATCTGGCAGATTGATGAGTCTGTTGCGTACTGCCAGCTCGAACAATCTCCTCATTTTATCCCGGGGAAACGAGTAAGGACATCCCAGTCTCTCTTCGAGGGATAGGCATGGACGCACGTTGTTTTGGCGAACAACCGACTTTAAGTTGCTCGGCTGTTGTTGAGTATTGGCGACGAAGGTCGCTTTCCCCTTCCCTTTTTCGTTTCGAGGCTCCGACTTCTATGAGGAAGGCCTGTGGCCCATCTGGTCTATTTGGGCCAGCTTGTCAATCAAGGCCTGGAAAGTAGTTGGCTTGAAGAACATCATGAATTGTGAAATGTTCGCCTGCGGATCAAGAGTACCTACGAACATGCCTACAGCAGGCGCTTCTTCGATGCGCTGCTCGCACTTCGACCATAAATTCCGCCACCGTATCGCGTATTGGACCCAAGTTTTGTCTGGCTTCACCCTGGCATTGATCAGTGCCGTGATTGGGGTGTGTTCACTAGCATTCGCGAAACGCTGGGTGAATAGTAGCTCCATCTCTGCAAAAGTTTTGACGGAGTCGTTAGGAAGCTCCGATACCACTCAAATGCTGTTTCTGACAAGCTGCCAACGAATTGGCGAAGCAACAGTTTGTCGTCGCCTCCAGTGTTGCCGCACAAGGCCCTGAACTGAGCGACGGGTTGATGCGAATTGCCCGTCCCTTTATATCATAGAATTTATGGATTGTATATCCCGGCGGGTACCTTATTTGGTCATACCAGCCCGGATAGGGTCGTCCAGTCTTAACGATCTGCCCGGCCGTTTCGCTCACCTGATGAGCTCGTATTTGCTGAGTGATGTAATCATCCAGAGCGGCCTTGGAGATGGTCTCCTCCTTGGCTGCTGAAAGAGCCGGAGGAGGGTTCGATGCCTCCCCTCTGTCGTCTTCAATGATAATCGAGGGGTCTTCAGCTGGAGGTTCCGGCTGTAACATCATCCCGGCCTTGTCTTAGAACAAAAGATCCATTCGTTTTATGTTGGCCGCCTGTTCCACGGCCTCTTTTTCTTTCCTCTCGAGCATTCTTCGGAGGAATTCAGCATCAGTTTCTTGTTCCTGACGCTGCTCTGAGGTCTCTGGATTTTCTTTCGGCTCAGTGAGTGCGGCCATTGCAGTCAGCATCTCCTGAAGTTTTTGCTGCTGTTGCTCCTGAGCCTTTGTTATCGATCAGGTAAGCGGTCGATGACCTATAGAAGCATGGCTTTCCTCTTTTCCGGATGCCATATAGACGGTATGCACCACCATGCCTCCAGACCTAGGCCGTTTAGGTTCAGTGGTCTTGCGATTCGTCCTAGACTCAGGGATTTTCTCCGGCTTTCTCCTCTTGTGAGCGGTCGAAGTTGAGGGGGCCGTTGCAGTGGGCACCCAAGAAGCTGTCGCCTTTTGTGGCTTGACAGGATGGTCCTCTTCTCGCTGAACTTTCACCTTTTTCTGTCGGCGAGAGTAATCTTGATCAATCACCGAGTCCTGAACCTGTCGCCAAACTTTGTAAATTTTAGAGGATAGCCGCTGAGGGGGCTGCTCTAGCGTCACCTTAGCAGCGTTCTCCACGGGTGGAGGAGATCTCTTCAGCACGACAGTCGGAGAGTTTTTGCGCACCCTCCTTAGCGGTTCAAAGCTGTTCCCAGTGGGAACAGTAGCATCAACTTCCACCATTGGAGCCGGCGGAGTCAATCCAGAAGGAGAGTTGCCCCCAGCCTTCCTTACTCGGCGCCAGTGGCGACGTCGAGTGTGCCGAGCCATTGGGATTATCTCAGCTATAGGAGTGACTTCCTCATGCCCCCTGTGTTGGTCAGAAGTTGTCGTTGTCAGCCTATTGAAGACTGATGTCCGCTGAGTGGGGATAGCCAACCTATCGAAGGCAGACTTTCGAGCAAGGGAAGCAGCCTTGACGATTTCGCCTGAAACGGGAGCTGAAACAGTCATTCTTGTAAAGACCGACCTTTTGGCAGGAGAAGCTGCTTTGACGACTTCGAGAGCAGGAATGGCTATCCTTTTTGGGATGACCCTTTCTGGTATCGCAGGCTTCTTCACGGGCCCACATGAGCTTTGGTCCAATCTGCCAAAGACTGAGGCGTTGGATTTGGGTGACCCGTTGAGAGGGGCCGCGGTAGTGGTTGTTCCCCTCCAAAAGACGTGGCAGAGACGCGGCGGGCGTCTTGCCTGAAATTCGGGCAGATGCTAATTGGTGCTATCCGTCCACCTCTCCAAAGATGCCAAGTTGATTTATGACACCTGTATCGAAGGTTTAAACGGATGCGGCCGATGTAGCAGACTTCGTCAGATTCCCCCTCGTTTGAGGGATTTTTGATTGTGGGGACGCTCTTCCCTGCAGGCGCAAGCCCCTGCAGTTAATTACGCTACCGCATTGCGGTAACAACTTTCTCCTTCTCCATGTGGTCACTTCGTGTCGTGTGTGTTCGTTTTGTGTTTGGTTGCCCGTGGATTGTATACGGAGACTAATTTGTGCCGTCTCCCGTAGGACGTGGATTAGTCCAAATCCGTATCTTTCTTAGATTTGGGTTTGCGGGGGGTATGTGTTTAAGGATACGTTAGCCTTATTTTAGGCTAAGATCAACTTAAACGTTCGTTAAGGACATGCTAGTCTAATTTTAGACTAAGATCGACTTAACATGATCGTTTAGATCCGACAAGAGAGCAATTGGGGGCTCTATTGTTTAGTTTAGTGACATTGCGGTCGATAATTAGTTTAAGGACAGTGCGGTCCAATGTTAGTTTTAAGACGTTGCGGTCAAGGTTAAGGACGTCATAGTCCATGAGTTTAAGGACCTCACAGTCCGGTGTTAGTTTTAAGATATCACGGTCGAGGTTAAGGACGTCATAGTCTGGTATTAGTTTTAAAACATCACGGTCGAGGTTAAGGACATCATAGTCCATGAGTTTAAAGACCCCACAATCCATTATTAGTTTTAAGACATCACGGTCAAGGTTAAGGACATCATAGTCCATGAGTTTAAGGAACCCACAGTCCGTAACACTGTGTGGTTGTTGGGACCCGTCACCTCTCTGACGACGTTGAAGGATTACAACGACAGATGTCAGAGGAGTAAAGAGATGTACCCTCGAACCGGGTGTAAATTGATTAGGAGAGCGGTTGTGCTCAGTTCAATTTAAATTGAGGACTTATGGCCAGAATTGGGCTAAGTCCATTTGAAAATGTTCAACATTTTATTCATGTTCTGCCTATTAGGCTTTTACTAGGGCTCTGCCCTTTTGTTAATGCATAGCATTGGGCTCTGTAATTAAATGCATAGCATTTATATTTGGCCTGTTAGACCTTTACTTGGGATCTGCCCTTTTTAATAATGCATAGCATTTATATTTGGCCTGTTAGGCCTTTACTTGGGCTCTGCCCTTTTAAATAATGCACAACATTTATAATGGTCTGATAGTGTGCCACGTGGCTTGTCAGGCATTTTGCGCCAATTAAAGAGCGCAAGACGCTAGCGCATGTGGAGGTGACACGTGTCACGCTCTGCGCTAAGCGCAAGTCTGTTAGGGCAGTGTGCTGCGCCAATGCGCTGCTGACACGTGGCACGCTCTGGTGCTATGCGCCATCTCAAGAGCGCAGTGCGCTATATTTAGGAGCGCAAGGCACAGATTGTTCTGTGGTTGACACGTGGCGTGTTCTGGTGCAGTGCGCCAATCTAATAAGCGCAAAGGCGCATTTCAAAAGTGCAAGGCACTGTACAATAGCGCAGAGCGCATCTTGATCCAATTAAGATCAAAGAAACAGGTTCTTTGTTTTCTCAAAAGAGGTTCTACCTCAAGATTCAAGAACCAATGGTTCATTAAAAGGCTGTGCCTTTATATAGATCAAAAGAACTAAGAATGAAGTAAATTACTTCTTTTTAATCTTATATAATTAGATCTTTTTGATCTTTTTTCCTTTTTATTGAATATCTTGATCTTGTTCTTAGATCTTTGATCTTTTTAGAAGAGATTCTTCTTTTTTAATGAGGTATTTTCATCCCTGTTCTTCAAGAATCAAATTCTTTACTTTCAAAGATGAAGAAGATGATCTTCTTTCTTCAAAGGCTTGCCTTTCAAATTTTTCAGAGAGTTCTCTCTTTTCTGTATGTCTATCCCTCTATATTTATGAGACTTGAAGTCTAGAGGCCTTTATATAGGGCCAATTGGTTTGTTAAGTTAGTTACAGAGATCTTTCTCTGATTGATCTGGGGATATTTCCCCACCGTTGGATCTTTGATCCTAAGGCCTCTGTTTTACAGAAGATAATCTTCTTATTTTAATAAGATTGGAAAGATCCTTCTAGAATTTTAATTCTAATTAATTAATAATTTATTATTTAAATTCCAGTGCTGGTGCAATTGGCGCTAGCGCACCTGCGCTCGACACCTGTCGCGCAGCACAGAGCGCAGCGCAACTGCGCCTGCGCGCTTGCGCTTGACACATGTCGCGCAGCGCAACTGTGCTAGCGCGCCTGTGCTTGACACGTGGCGCGCAACGCAGAGCGCAAGTGATCTGAAGCGTTGCTTCATTTATTTTAAAATTTGAATTTTAAAACAGAGCCTTGCTCTGATTGGGGGTGCGCCGTCTTGGGCGCAACGCTCCTTGCGCTAGCGTGTCAGCTTTTGACATGTGGCGCGCTGCGCGCAGCGCAAGGAATCTGAAGCGTTGTTTCAATCTTTGAATTTTTGAAATTCAAACAGAGCTTTGATCTGATTGGGGGAAACAAATGCCCCCCCACCGTTGCGCTCATGTGGCGCACACGTGGGTGCAGCGGTGGCAACATTTGATCCATTGGATCGACTCAGAAGTTGAGGAGGCACTTCAGCGCCTATAAATAGGACCCTTGGTCCTCCTCAGATGATTATCATCTTCTTTATATTTTCAGAGCCTTGCTCTCATTTTCAAAAACTTCAAGAGTTAAAACTCTAGAACATTTTAGGTAAAAATTAAATTAAATTAATTTAATTCTAATTAACAGAGTCTTGCTCTCATAGATCTTTGATCTAAAGAAAACCCCTTTGGGGTTTCATAAACAGAGCTTTGCTCTCAAGATCTTGTTTCAGGGTTTCTTAACCCATGAACAGAGCTTTGCTCATTGACAAAATATAAATCTTTTGATCTTTTGATGAAGAACTCTTAAGAGTTTTTTCATGGATCTTTAAGATCCCAGAACTTTAATTCTTAGGAATTAATTTTTCTTTGATGGATTTTTCTATCATTATTACAGAGCTAGGCTCTTTAAGGAATTTTATTCCCTTGTGACCAGAGTTTGACAAGTGTCACTCTGTGACAGAGCTTTGCTCTGAAAGGGAGATTTTCCCCTTGTCTCAAGGGTTTTCTCATTTAATGAGAATATTCTTTGAGGATTTCCTCATTAATTGACAGTCTCATCCAATGATGAGGCTGTCTTATTAACTGATGCATTGTCATCTGGATTTTGTGGGCCCCCCTTTGGTCCCCTCTCCACTGCATTGCAGTGTGGTACAAATTTTAAAGTACCAAGCGTTGGGCTTTTAAAATTAAATTATGATACTGATGATTGAATTTCTCTTTTCCTTGCAGGCAACATGTCTACTGTCCTTTCATTCCTGTTTTTCCGCTCAGAGGGAGGATTCCATGAGGCGCCGGTAGACCGGGAGGTTCTTGCTCTCATTAAGGATTACGACCCGGAGTACAAGAACCTTCATCTGTAGGGTAGGTGGTATAGCGAAATCATCAAAGGTCGCCGAAGCTTCTCTTGTGCGACGCCGTCGGATCCGATCTCGTCGATCTCTTACGCGGATATACCCCCGGTGAACTATGCCGTGGAGGTTGTTAATTGGAATTCGGAGGATCTTCTTCAACCTTCGATTGCTGCCATACCCGTGCAGCCGCCGGCAGTCGTGGATATTTTGGGGTGGCGCATATGCCAGGGTGAATCGCGCCCTTGGGGACAACCTTATAACATTGGATTGACCCCTCGACTTTTGGCCGGGTATTTGCAGTGGGCCAGGTACATCTTGTCAGCGAAGAAGGCGCATTTGCTGAAGATCGGTCTGTATCGTGCGGTCTACGCCTCGCTGTTTGAATATTCTGCTCCCCCGATGTGGTGGATTAAGGCATTCGTGGAGCAATGGAACATCCCCACGCATACCTTTCTTCTAACGGATAGGGAAGTTTCCATCACTTTGGAAGAATTTGTTGAAATTTCCGGTCTGCCGGTGAGGGGAGAGCACTATGAGGAGCTGCTTCCTCCTGATGAATATGTCTTCACCACTAAGCCGTTGGTGATGGACCTAACGCCGGAGAATTCTATTCAGCACCAGTTTCCGAGTTTAGTAAAGATGCTAAATATGTATGAAAGTCTCTACTTGGAATCGGGAAGCCGGGGAGTTAGTTTTGCAGACTTCATCGCCCGCTTTCTTCGACCGGAGATTCTATAGCAGCGGAGCGAAAAATTTGCCAAGCTTGACGACCCCTTCGGCCTTGGCTTAGATCGTCGACCAGCTTTGGAAGCCGATCAAAAGGGTTTTTACCTCCCCGATCTGCAGTCATCCCTTTATCGGAAATTGCCGCTCCGGGCATCGACGAGGAGACCTTCTTTCTCGGGTTTCTGGGGCTATGGCTCTGCTGGTTCGCGCTCCCCATGTACCCACGCTACATGAGGCCGTCCGTTTTCTACCCAGCGCATCGGATGGTGGCTGGCATACAATTGTCGATTGGAATCGCCGGGCTGGCTCACCTGTACCATGGTCTCAGCGTGGCGGCGGATGCAAATGAACCGGGGGTGCAACCTGCCCATTTCCCGATGCACTAATTTACTTCATGGATGGAAATGCATTTGCTCGGGGTATTCGGTATTCATAAGAGACCCTCGTTTTACGAGAAGTGCAGACTCCCGAGAGTTATGCGGCTGGTCGGCGCTTCTATTGTGAATCCGTCTCCGCGGGAGGCTAGGGGGTTGCTTCTTCGTCCGCACACGGTTGGAGAGGGCATTTCTTTCACGGACAAGGTCATGACCATCGGCCCGGAGACTTCCAAGGCGGTGTTGGCGTTGCGTGATAGTTTCAAGGACGGGGCATCCGTATTGAAAACCCGGGAGATTCTTCACTTATACTCCATCCGGCCGGGCTTCCTGGTGTTCAGGCAGAATGATTTGGCGCTTTTTATGAGGTACAATCCCCATCGCTTCTCTCAGCAGTTAAGTTATAACCAAGGGGTCCTACTGGAGGCATTTTTGGAAGAGCCTGCGGCCACCACGGAGGGGATACGGAATGCATTACATCACTTCATGCGGCTGAACACGGGCTCCCATTTTTTCATTAGCGAGCCGACTTGCATTCCAAGGGCCCTCAACGTACACGGGGCTTGGTATCAGCACGCGATGGGCGCTGTTATCCGGGAAGAGAAGCGGCTGCTGATTGACCGCAAGGATGCGCCCCCGCTAGCGATCGCAAAGTCCCCCTAAGGCAAAGGACCCCTGTCGTTCCTCCACTAAGAGAAGATGCTAGAGCTGAGCCCCCACGCGTGCTAAGCCCTCCGCGTGGTTTGCCGCGTGATTCTGTGGACGTGCCCTCAGCGCCCCGTGCTCCGGTGGAGACGGTGAATGTGGTTTCGCCTGAATCCGGCGTGGGCTTGGACATCGGGACCCATCGTCCCAAGGTGCCCACAAAGCGTAAGCTGATTTTGGGTGCGACCGGGGTTCATGCGCAAAAGAGGAAGAAGAAGTCGGTTCTTTCTCTTGATGCCGTACTCGGCTGAGAGCCTCAGGCCCCTCTTACCGAAGGTCTAAGCGAGTACGGAACCAATGAGGGTTTCTTTGTAGAACCAGAAGACACCGATCTGGCGGCCGCCATCGCAGCTTCTGAGCGATTGGCAAGGCGTGACGCGTGGTTGGCTAAACTCGCGCAGTCAGGTAATCACCAGTTCTATTCTTCATCATTTCATCATACTTTTATCATTGTTTTTGACTAACGCTTTTCCTTTTTAAACAGGCATTTCTACCGAAGAAGCAATCGCTGCCTCTCTCAAAACTTTCGAGGAGGAGGAAAGGAAACGCGCTCTATCGGGCGTTGGTACGTCTCGACTCATTAAGTCTTCGTTTCCCCCCTTTTTTTATGGCCAATCTAAACTTTTGCTTATCTCATTGCAGGGGCCAAAAGACCTACTTCGCCAGCCAATGCGGGAATTCTTCCCGGGCCAGCTACCGAAGTCCCGGCCTCTTCGGAGTTGCCGCGAGAGGCCCTGCTTAAAAAACCGTTGATGGATGCCTTGAAGGCTCTGGAGGCAACCCTGAACGCGGACGACGACGCCCTACTAAAGGAGGTTTCAAAAAGGTCTGTAGCAATGGCTCGGGAGGAAAGGAAACGCCTAAGGCGCGCAGCAAAAGAGCGTAGCGCTGCTTTGGCCGTGGGAGCGGGCTCAAGCGCCGTTACTCCCACTGCTACTCCTTCAGAGGAGCCCCCGGTCGCCTTGTCCACTGCTCATAGATGGGCGGCACATGCAGCTCGGGAAGCCAATGGTAAATCCACCTCAGGTAATGTGTTTTTGAGGCTTTGTTGTCAAAGTTTTTTAAAACCGTCGGTTCTTATATATCTTGTCCTACAGGGCCGAGTCCTACTGAAGGAGCGGTGGTGACCGTCGAGCCTGAAGGGACGGTGGAGGAAGTACCGGCTGAACCCGAGGCGACGGTAGGTGATGTAGCCGGGGTTGCCGGGCCCGAGATAATGGCTGACGAGACAGTCAGAACTGCTATGCCCGAGAAGGCTGCCGATGCCGAGCCCGAGGTGGCAGCACGTGAGACGGCTCCTACGGCTGAGCCTGAGGCAGCCGTGGATGAAATGGATGCTACGGACGAGCCTATAGCAGCGATGGACGAGACGGCTGCGACCGCTGAGCCCGAGGTGTTAGCGGGTGAGACGGCTGCTATGGTCGCTGAGCAAGAGATGGCCGCTCTTTCTCAAGAGTTGGGCAATGATCCGATCATCGCTCTCCCTGCTTACGATTCCTTGTCATCTTCCGGTGCCGCGAGCGTGACGACGGCTCCTATGGAGTCGGGCGATGAGGCAATGGGAGGTGAGACCGTCCCAGTGGAGGAGGAAGACGCACCGTTGCATCAAGTAACGCCCTAGTTAGGGCTCTGGCCAACGACTCTTCAGGTAAATTTTGGATTACCATCTTTCTTTTATTCTGCAATCCTTCCTGACAGGGCTTATCTCGTTTCTAACGCAGGTGCGGCTAGTTTTGATGCCACTTTACCCGAGGGAGCGCCGTCAGTTACCGCCCTGACGGTATCCACCTCTCTTCCCTCCTTTGTACCATCGCAGATGCTGGAAGGTATGGATTTATGAATTATCAGTTTCATCTTTAGGCTGCATAATTTATGTACTGACGTTGTACTATTGCGTCTTTGTAGGAGTCCTTTTTGACCACCTGTACCAGGTGCTGCATCCCCACTTCTCCTTCCCGTCGGAGCTTGCTTCATCCAGTGGCGCTGGTGAATATAGTTTTCAATTAATGCTCTTTCTTTTTCCAATAATGAAATTATTTCTGATTCTTCCTTTCCCTGATTGCAGTGCTACAGATTGAAGGAGGAGATGTAAGATCGGTTGCGCCACCGGTCCTCCCGGCCTTGCCGCCTGCTGCAGCTGGTATAGTGAATACCATTATTCACGAATCTCTTATATTCCTAGATCCGTCATCTGATTGTGATTTGTTTTGCAGCTGTCTCTCCGACTCCGGTTCCTTTTGAGTCTCACATTATGATGCCGGCAGGCCCATTCTCCAGACGTCCATCCTCAAAGGGCGCTACGATGAGTCTGAGCATGCTGAGCGGATGCGTTGAAGATCTTGATGCAGAAGCTCCCACATCTGCCGCAGATTTCGCTGCCGAGGTTAATCCGATGCTGGCGATGCTTGTAAACTTCCATAATGAAGGCGTCGTCGAGTCTTGGGTTAATCACTGCAGGGAGATCGAGGCCTGTCTGCATCAGCTGGAACTTATGCGTCCTTCCCCCGAGATCTTGGCCACGAGTACTCAACGGGCGGCATGGATCGAGCAGAGCGCTTCTTACTTCCTCCATCTTGAACAAGAAGAGGCTTTAAAGCGGAGGGAATGCAAAGAAACCTCAAGCAAGTTTGCTCGACTGCGTGCTGAGGTCGACGCGAACGCTGCCCGGGTGAAAGTTATCTTCGAGGGCCTTCTGCAAAGTATCTCTGATGGATTAACATTGAAGCAGAAGCTCGATTCCGTTGAGCGTGATGCCCAAGGTCGTGAAGCAGTTCGGCGAGCCGTCGAAGAACAACTTTCGTCCTACTTGCAGCAGCGAGCCCAGGTGGAAGCAGAGTTGGCCACGACATCCGATCATGAGAAGGCGCTGAAGGAAGTGTGAGAGCAACTTACGGATTTGTTAAAGACGCTTCCTTCTCCATGAAAATTTTGTATCATTTGTAATTGTGAATAAAATGTATTTGCTTCTTTTATTCTTTAACACGATGTATTTTGTACTCAATCGAATTCATGAATAAAAGATACACGTTCTTCATAATGTCTCGTGTCATTTCTCTGCTTTCTTCTTTCTTGCTGTGTTGTTTGTCTTGTGATTTTAGCAAGTGCGATCCGTAGATAGTATATGACTGTCAATCTTACGCTTTTTGCAGAGTGGCGATGGCTTAGAAAACAGGGTTAGGATATGTCACCTAAGACTTTTCAACTTTATGAGCCATGGGGGTCTCATAAATTATTTTCTCCCTACGGGTCGAGAGGATCCCGTAGGTGCGTTTTCTCCTTAGGAATCGTGAGGATTCCTAAGTGTGTTTTCTCTTGAGAGTCGTAAGGATCTCACAAGAGAATTTACTCCCTTACGAGTTGTGAGGACACGCAAGTGATGGGTGAAGTTGCCCTTATCCGCATTTTACGGAGTTAAAGGTTACTCTGGATGCTTCCCACGGTTTCACTGCCGTGTTTGGTGAGGACCAGGCTCCGCCCTGGGCGTTTTCCAGGATATCGTAGTTTAAAGACATCACGGTCGAGGTTAAGGACATCATAGTCCGTGGATGTAACACCTGAGAATGCGTTTAGTGAATAATTATATTTTAATATGTGTTTTTTTTAATAAAAAGTTACCAAATTGCTTTTCAAATATTTTATCCAAATTAATAAACATTTTTCTAGAATTTTCCTAAGCTTGCACAAACATGTGCATGTAAACTAGGGTTAAAATTTGGATTGAACCATGTTTAGGCAACCATGGTGGTCTAACCCCTTTTGTTAAGCTAATTAGTTTAATTAAGGGTTTTTAGTTTTTAATTTAAATTTCTTTTGGTTGACTTGTGTAGAGAGAGAGAATGCATGATGGCTTGGGCACATGCAAGCATTTATTAAGAGAGAGAGATAGGTGGCTTTAAGGTAATGTCACACCATTTCACCTCAAAGTTTTTTGCCAATCTTTCAAACCCTCTCACTCACATCTTTCTCTCACACACACACTTCACCAATACATACATCAGCTGCATCAACAGCAACCATCTTTAACAACAACCCCTAACCTCATTTCAAACACTAAGCAGCAGCTGCACAAGCAACAACAGCAGTTGCAAAGCAGCAGCATCAACAATAACAACAACAGCAGTAGTTCAGGCAACAGCAGCAGCAGCTCCAGGCAGCAACAACAACACCCCAGCAGCTCCATCCCCTCTTCTTCTTCTCCTTCTCCTTGTTTGTGTGGTTCCTAGTGGGGTATAACTTCTAAACTCCTTCCTTGTTTGCTTAGTTGTGTCGACATAGCTTCGATTAGCGATAATTATACGATTTTGTGCTTGTTTTGGTGATTTGTGTGAAGTTTTGTTTAAGTGATGTTAGTGTTGGGTAGACTAGCCTAAGTAAGTGTTGTTAAGGCCAAGTTAACCTAGGAAAACCCCAGATTACACTAAAATACCCTGAGTTATCAAAAGTGGGCAAAACTTGACGTTTTTAGCAAAACTTAGCTTTTTGGAAATCTGCTGTTAACCCAGTGAGTTCAGAATGAAATTGAGTGGACCGTAGCCTACTGGTGATACCCTGACCCCACCACCAGAGCCTGACCCCACCACTCCAACCTACAGCCGCCGGAAAAATCATTCTGGCCGCAAATTGCGGCCAGACCAGGGAGTTAGGAGCTAGGATTTTTGGTACAGGTGTCTGCTACATTTTTTAGGTCCATGGTATATATAGTTTTGTAATATTCTAACCTGGTTAAAATCTGGGGCAGTATGTCATTTTCTGGTATTTTTAGTTTGCGCGATACGCGCGATACGCGAGTGGATTCTGTGATTCAGCGTATCGCGGCGTATCGGGTTGAGTTTTAGACACACACACGTTCCATCGTATCACGCGCACGCGCGTTAATTCGCGACGCGAGTTTCTCGTTTCGTTCCGATATCGCGTTTTACGAGATTTTGATTATATTGGGATTCTTGTGTAAATTCCAGGTTCGCAGGCGGGTACGTCAGACGCCGCCAGGAAAGGGAAGCAGGTGGTCGGCTATACTTAGCACACGACCAGGTGAGTATATTTAACATCTACGGGAAAATCGCTCGTATGGCGTTAAGCGTCAGGGCGTAATAGGATATTTAGTCATGTGTGTTCATATAGATATACTAGTAGCATACTCTCTTGTTATATATAGAATTGGTAATATAGAACACTGCACTGTCACTAACGGTCCAAGTTGCACGAGTACGATTTATATGCTACACACACACCGTTAGTGATTGCCATGACACTCACATTATAGGATTGCCATAAACCGCATATTTGATTCCGCTTTGTTGACGTTGTCATGATTTGCCGCATATTATCACATGTATATTCTTACCATGCACACTGTATACGCACTTTTGTGCGTACCTTCATTGATATATCACTACCCGGGCACATATGCATCATATGTCTACAATAGTGCACATGTACATTGCTACATTCACTTTGCATACTTATCCATTCGCACATCGATACCTATACACATATTCATATGCTACATACATGGATGACATTGACTTGATTTAAAACTAAAGGGCCGCAAGCGATATTTTCAAAACTAGATCTTTTAAAATAGCGGTTTTCCCTTTCTTTTACTCTTAGCGTCATACGACACATTGCATGGATTTACGCATTGTATTTGATTTATGTGATTTCTGGATTTGGGAATCGGAGTACTATTTTAAGAAAATACACACTATTTAAAAACCCGGTTTCCCTTGATATGATATTTTAGTGCATCCACCATGAGTTTTCTCGGTTCCAGAGAGCTTGTGTGAGTATACCCGATTCGAGGAGAGGCAGGCACCGATTGCCGGTACATGGTAGACCCGGTACGGTACCCCGGGGCGAGAAGACTCGTATTGTTAGACGGTGAGCCCGGCGGAGGGACTACTACCTACCGGTGATTGGTTAGACCTGGTGATTATCCGGAGGATACCGACCAGAGTCGATAGATGGATACGGGACGACGCGCACTGCCGGGGGCCGAGGGCCGATTCCGCAGACGGAGCCCGTGGGCGGATCCGATGGACGGACACCCCATACTAGAGGATTTGCGTGTCGATGCTGGACACGGCTGATTTTATGAGATTTGGAGTGCCGATGTTGGGCACTCACGATTGTACGAGATTCACAGGATTTGAGGGCCGATGTGGATGACGGCGCCTGAGTTTTACTGGGATTTGGGTATATTGATGGACACCGGTCATTTTTCCACGTTGATATTCCGTGTAGACACTATTTATTCGCATGCTCAGCATTTAGTATTGACATCTCATCCTGTACCTATTGTACCTGATATAGTACACATGCTATACATGATTATCGCATACCCTGCTCATGTCATATAGGGTTGTTAGATTCCATATTAGACATGATTATTGCATACCTTGCACATCATATGGTGAGACTTTTAGATTGCACTTGTTGCCTGATGTGAGCATTCAGTTCATCATATAGATGTTATCTGTTGGCATATGTTAGAGTATCGTAGCACGTGCATACTCGCGATTACCTTTATATGTTATCTACTATTCACGAGTTGGCAACTCACCCCCGTTGTGACACAGTGCTTGCAGGTTGTCCTTTGGAGTAGTCGCGGCTGGCTGTTTACCTCATTTTTTGACACAGATACCATTGCTGAGGCGTGTTAGCCTCTTGCTATTAGGTGGGTTTTGTACGGTATCTGTTTACTTTTTAGTTGCATCTTGATATATCTAGTACTCTCCATCTATTTTCATGTATTGACTTAGAGACAGTTGTGAGGACGATGTATGTTATTTGTATTCTGGTGTCGAGTTCGTTGTGAGCCGACTTTACTTATACAGTTTTATCTTTTATGATATTTGTTTTCACTTTGCTGCTCATTCTTCGCTTCGGTGTCGCATATTATATTGTGGTGATTGCTCCACTGTTGGGCGCGATTCTCCCATTGAGATGCTCTATTTATTTCACATGTCATTTTTACTTATATCTCTCCTTTTACCCGATTTCGGGACAAATTTTTGGTAAAGGAAATGTTGCTAAAATTATTTAAATAATAACTTGAACCTAAAAGGATTTCTACTTAACAACTTAAGGTTTTCTAAATGTTTTAACAAATATTCTAATAAATGTTTTAGCACTCCAAATTTTAAATGGTTTTGATTTCTGGGTTCGGCTTACTTAGTCACGTTACGCCTGTAGACGTTGCGTGGTTAAGTGCCGGTCACGGGCCGAACTTTAGGTCGTGACAGTGGATTTAAAGACTCCACAGTCCGGTGTTAGTTTTAAGACATCACGGTCGAGGTTAAGGACATCATAGTCCATGAGTTTAAGGACCTCACAGTCCGGTGTTAGTTTTAAGACATCACGGTCGAGGTTAAGAACAACATAGTCCGTGAGTTTAAGGACGTCACAGTCCAATGTCAGTTTTAAGACATCACGGTCGAGGTTAAGGACGTCATAGTCCATGGATTTAAGGACTCCACAGTCCGATGTTAGTTTTAAGACATCACGGTCGAGGTTAAGGACATCATAGTCCATGGATTTAAGGACTCCACAGTCCGATGTTAGTTTTAAGACATCACGGTCGAGGTTAAGGACATCATAGTCCGTGGATTTAAGGACTCCATAGTCCAATATTAGTTTTAAGACATCACGGTCGAGGTTAAGGACATCATAGTCCGTGAGTTTAAGGACCTCATAGTCCAATGTTAGTGTCACGACCGGAAAGAGCACGTGACTGGCCCTTGAACCATATGAAGTCTATAGGACTCCATCTGATCCAAGTAAGCCAAGCCCAGAAATCTAAAACCATATAAGGAGTAAATAAAGAGAACCCAGAAATCCAACTTTGTCACAACCACGCAAGCAATATGATATACAACGCCGAATGGCGAGGATCAAAACTCAAAGGAAACTTAAATAAGCATGAAAACCGTAACACTACTAAGCGCGACTCTAAGGTCGAAATATTACATCACTACTGTCTGAGTCTGAAACAATATACAAGTTTTGGTTGATGGAATTTCTAGATGCAAAGAATAATACATATACAAGGGTGGTTCTGATGCAAAGAACCCATCTACCAAGCAAATCACCCGCAAAGGAAGCAATGTGCCGGAAATGCCGCTATGGAACCTGTACGGCAAAACCTGCAAGAACTGTGGCACAACAGGGGTGAGTTGCCAACTCGTGAATAGAAAATATCTACAAGCAGAAATTGAAAGCATGACATAATCCTAAGTCAAAACGATCAGATATAATATAAACCTCAAATGAATAAGTCTGAAGCATGGTAAAGTGGTAATGTAACATCTGAACATAAGTGCAGTGCCAAGTACTCGTGCCAGTGCCTCACGTAATAACATATCATAAGTATGATGTATGTATGCGATGAAATGAAAATAGAAGATATCATGAATGAAATCATCAGAAAATCAATTTCGAGCATCGGCACAAACTATATATCTCAATATCAAGTGAAACCCATATATCATGTATCCGATATATATGCAGCATTCATGAAGGTACTCTATCAGGTACTACTAATATATGATGCAATGCATATAAAATAAATGTGGGGTAGGGGAGATATAATATGCCATCGAACATAAAGGCCCCGAGCACATAGGCTCCTCTTAAATCGAGCTCATAGGCTCCGAGCATATAGGCTCCTCTCACATCGAGATCATAGGCTCCGAGCACATAGGCTCCTCTCACATCGAGCTCATAGGCTCCGAGCACATAGGCTCCTCTCACGTCGAGCTCATAGGCTCCGAGCACATAGGCTCCTCTCACATCAAGCTCATAGGCTCCGAGCATATAGGCTCCTCTCACATCGAGCTCATTGGCTCCGAGCACATAGGCTCCTCTCACATCGAGCTCATAGGCTCCTCTCATAATGCATATGTAAATTTGCATAGATCACCAAGATGATATATTAAGCAGGCGTATATATATATATCAGCGTCCCATACCACTAATATATATATACTCTATGGGTATACATATATTTTTCAGCGTCCCATACCACCCATATATATACGCAGGAGTAAAACAATCCAGAATCATCATATGCAACCATATCACAGTGCAAAATCCATGAATTATAATACATGCAACATGAACACTAATATGAGCATGCAACTATGTAAAGGCATATGCACAAGGAATATGAATCAATAACATATGAGCATGCAATGCAATGCGAGCCGTAGAGTAAATGGTAAATGAATAGTAATGCAGCTTGCCATTTGAAATAAGACAAATCGGGTTTTTAGTAACTAAGGGCTACAGTGTTTTTAAGATATTCCTGATTCGTTAGTTTTTGAAATAGGTATGACTTGGGTCTAGTCTAACATCTACTATGCAAACTACAGATCTAAGTATCAAGTCAACCGGGAGGGGTATGGAATCCACCTAAATCTGAGTCGATATATATATATATATATATATATATATATATATATATATATATATATATATATATATATATATATATATATATATATATATATATATATATAGTCGGTGATCCCGCCTCAATAGTATTGCGTACGATACAGTATATCATATGGCATCCTCAAGTCATGAGTGCGGATCTATCATCAATATAAAGCTCGTACGGTAAATCGTCGTACGACATCCCAATAGCTGGGTACGGGTCAGTATCACATTCCTCTCATCAAATATCAGGTATCATTATCATCATATCGTATAATCTGGGGTACATATCTAAGTCTAGTACAAATCAATACCATCTATATAAATATGAAAGCGGGGGTAAAACACATGCCCAACGGTCCGCTAAGATCACATGTCATATCGCAAGTACGAATCATATCACATCACCGATCTCATGACACAATGCCCAAAATCATCGACTCATCTCCAATGTCATCCAATATCATCATCAACACAGTGTAAGTATAGTGAATATGCAATGGTGCGCGTGTGGGTGTAAACCTATTCTAGGGTTCGCGACTATGAACTATACTAGTTTACTTCTAACCCTAAGCTATCCATAATACACCTAACACAATATCCATGACACACTATAACTATCATATATAATATATAGTATATCAACTACGGACTGCGGGGGTGCTATACGCCATCCACCCGACTTCCCCTTGTAGATATAATCTACTCACCTTGCGTCTTCATTTGTCGACGTCGCCACGCGCTTGCTCGTCGTCCCGAAGTCTTCATGGGTTACCTACACATCAAAGTATCGTAAATGCGTATTAAAACCGAATCAAAGCTAAAACGGCACACGAAACCCAAAACGATACGATAAGGGGCCTATAGGTTAGAACCTTTGGGCACGCCTTCCAAAACCTTCAATCAATCCTCGGTATCGTCGTATAAACACCAAATAGTCGAAGTAAAACACAATACACAATTTCAGAACTAAAAATACGGAATACGGAATACGGAAATACGAATCCAAAACAGCAACTAAGAAAATAGGCTCCAGATTTCATCCTAGGTCAAATTAGACAAATCTATACATTCCAGGGGTCTAATCTACTGATAGGGGGGCACCAAAACCAAAACGAGCCAATTTGGTGCAGGTCTGGCCGCAAATTGTGGACAATGGGATTAAATCTGCGGCCGGGTCATGGAGTTAGGGGCTAGGGTCTTGGTGGTAGCTTCCTGGGTGCCTGCACATATCACTGTCCAACCAAAATAATTTTCAGAGTCTCGGGGTAATAGCAGATTCAATATAACCTTCACAGATTTCTTAAACTTTTCGATATCGGTTTGAAAATCTATATTCCGGGTCTTAAGTCTCAGGTTTGGGTCTCAAATTCATGCACTGGGGTGTTTATCCAACCTCTACTGAGCTCAAAGTCACACTACAACAAAAAAAATTCCCTCAAACCCTAACTAGGTTTTCCTCAAATCGACAAAACACACAATATCGGTTCTATCACAACATGGGGGTATAAGAAATGCTAAAACTAAGATAATGATCCAGAAATTAACTCTTTTGGCAACTCAAGAATTTTCTTGAGTTGTCCCTAGTGGCCAAAATCCTTGCTTTCTTGGTTCAATGTGTAGATCTTGAGCTTGTGCACACTTTTAATGAAATGGGGGTAGGATTTTGGTGTTGTTTATGAGATGATTCGGGGCTTGAAGAGGGGAGGGAGAAGAGGGCAAAGCTTCAGCTGAGAAATGGAGGGGAGAGATGAGGGAAATGAGAGGGAGAGAATGTCTAAAGTCCAAGGTCAACTCCCCACATACCTAATACATGCCCATGCCTCTCCTTTCTTTATTCCCTCTTCATTTTCTTTTTCCTTTTCTCTCAAATTCCTTCTCACCCAAATAGTGAACCCAAATGAACAACCATGGTAGAAAATGCAACACAAGTGTGGAAAAAGATATGTGCATGTTTTGCACAAAATTGCTAAAAAAACCGATTAGTGATTTTTAATCACGATTAGTACTAAATTAGCATATAACTAATCATAACAACTTAAAAATGGCTTGATTCCATAAAATAACCTATTTTAGAATTTTCCATAATTTTCCAAAATTCCCCCCATTTATTTGTATTTAATTATACCGAATTATTAAAATATTAAATAAAGTAATATTTAAATTATAAAAATTCCCTAAAAGAATATTTAATTTTTTTGAAATGTTACAATCTACCCTCCTTAAATAAATTCGGTCCCCGAATTTAAATTAAAACCTCCTAGTACTAAAACATTTCAGCAAAAATCCAAATTGTCGGGGCTCCGAAAACATCAATCCTAAGGCGTATATAAGAATACCCCGTGCGTCAGGTGCGCACGGAAAACAAAATCTATATATGTGCCATACTTGTTCACAAAACAACACCTAGGTGCAACAGGTGTGCACGAAACATCTGCCAAGGGCAACGGGCGTGCCTGACTGCGAGATCAGCGTGCACAAAACAAATCAAAACACCAAAGGTGTTTCCAATGCTGGCAGCGCAAGATATCTACTTGCCTCTTGCTCACGGTCTGGCGTCTTCTGTTTCTGGGTCCTTATCTTCTCTGCGGATTACTTATCTCGTAATCAATCGGCTCATCGGCCCTGTTAGGTGTGCTAACGGGGACGATTCCGTACTGGCACTTCTCTGGTCATCTCTCGGTCAATCCTCACGACCACTCGTAAAGCAGCATGTCACCGGCATCGGCCTCTGGTCCTCTGAATACACATTACACATCCGATCCTGGGTGCAAATATCATGGCAGCAGTGTCCTGGAAGGAATCCCGCTCAATGTCTCTTCCAATCTTGCCTATGCCGGTCTGTACGGAGGCTGGTACTTTTGCATACCTCTTTTCTCGCTCGATGGACATCTGCGTCCTCAGCACAGCATTTTCTCGGAAATTGGTCGCATCCCAACGCTTCTATAAGTATATCAGGTCTCTAGTCTCGACGGGAAGTAATGACAGGTCGTCAGCGTCTCGCACGAACCTCTGGTTCCACTTGTCTCTATCGTCGTCCACTATGACGTCACGCCAAGCTATCTACGCACTGCACTGTTCTCGGCCACGGTCAATCCGATGTCTCTCGCACGGACTCGAAATCGCGTACTCTGTAGCTTCTTCATTCTGTAGATGATGTCTGGCCGAACAGGTCCTTGGGAACGCATCCCAACCATCGGAGGAATACTCAATACTCGTCCGTCCTCGATCAACTCGCAACGCATCTGCGTAAGGTCCTTTATCCGAACCTGGTCAACTACCTCGTCGATGATGCCGAACTCTGGCCTGCTGGGTGTGCACAATATGACCCCTCCTGGGTCCAGGTCTTCTCGTATCTTATTCCAGAAAGGTCCTGTCGAGGTCTCTCTCAAATCTCATTCCGGCCGAATTGCCCGGAAGTCATCGTCCATTGCTGAAGCTAAATTTTGTTCCGGAACGGCTGCATACTCGTCGCAACTCTTTCTGGAAGGTATATCCATATACAATGCCTCTGCGTGCGTATCGCATCTCTGATGTCAGCGGAGTGGGACGTCATCGCGTCGAAATCTCTTGCGAACCCTTTACTTCACTCTGCTTCAATGTCGACTGATTCAGACTCGTCTCATCGTGGCTGCATGGATTGCGCTCCAATGGCTATGCTCGTATCTGGAGTCTCCCAAGCAGTGTGTCCCATCACATGATATCCAAATGATGTCGAATCATCCGACCGAATCGTCAGACCTCATAATCCCCCACGAGATCAACATCTTGGGTACAGTTTAATAGTATCGAGTACATACCACAGCATCAGGGGTCCAGCCGTAGAAGGGCAAACCGAAGCCTCACTAATGGCACTGCGGAACTACCGCAAACCCTAAGGTTCAAAGGCTTTCACACGGTCATTAAGTCGAGTTAGGGTTTCATTCTTCTAGAGGGTCCATAGAATCGCTTGCATGTCTTTCCGAATACTTTAAACTTGGAAAATGGGCTCCTGACATTTGATCGTCTCAATCAACTCTCAACGAACCTGCACGAAGTCGCCTCTAGCTGGAATCATTCTATCTGATGACCTCGCATCGGGGTAGGCGAACAATCCACATGTCCTAGTCATTCGTCCTCGATGACTAGCGACCTTCTATCATCTCCTAAGACAACTCGTACCGCAATAGCTCCAACATCTGGGGCAATATCTCATTGTTCGCAGCATCAACTGGCTCCTTCGCCTGTACGCTGAACAGCGCCTCAATCCTCCAGGAAAGGCGATACATTGGCGGTCATCTCTAAATCGATCTGCTCTGGATCTGAGTAAGACTCTCCATACTGGAAATCTTCAACTCAACTGGGCCTGCTCCGGCGCATAAATCGGACAAATCACCTTCGTCTCTCAAATCGGGTAGACATGCTATCATATGTCTCATATCTGCCTGGAAGCTCCGGCGATCTCAGCTCGTAAGCTCCGGAAGCGACATCCTATCAATCTCAGCAACAGATGGTTCATCTGTCTGCACGGTAGGCGACATCATAATCTATGAGGTATGCTATACATCAACAGTCCTCTTTCAACTGACAGCTCTAACAATGGCCCGATCATTCGGTGCAAAACCAAGCACTCGCCTCCACTAGAGGTCACAATCACCAATACTAACTCGAGACATTCCCATCTCACCAGAAAACACAACGGTCGGCCCTCGTACCAGACGAGCTCGCCCTGATCGTAACCCTAGCAGCATCCCAGACTGTGCTTAAACAATGGCGACATGAACCTCAATCGAGTATCGAAGAGAGCAGATCAATGGCAAGAAAGAAAACAACAGATCCAAAGTGGGTACAAGATCATAAGAAGGAACAACATTAATGAAAGTGTGATCATGGAACTAATAGAATCGAGGATCTCAAATGGATGTATAATCATGGATATGAAGAGAATCACTAATCTCGAAAATATATGCATCCTAAGGTTCCTTAAGCGGAGTAGCGTATCGTAAGTATGCCTCAGAACATACCCACGGTACGTCACTCTACTTTAGTCACCTATTCCATCAACCAAGGGTCATCCTACGCGACGAAAGTTCGGGTCAAATACCCCCCTCGACTAAGTCTAAGTTCCGTAAGGTCAAGCCTAAGTTCCGTATATATATATATAGACACCCTAGGCTCCACATAGTCAAACTTAGACTCGAACCAAGGTTAACCTAGCGCTTTGATACCAACTTTGTCACGACCCGAAAGAGCACGTGACTGGCCCTTGAACCATATGAAGTCTATAGGACTCCATCTGATCCAAGTAAGCCAAGCCCAGAAATCTAAAACCATATAAGGAGTAAATAAAGAGAACCCAGAAATCCAACTTTGTCACAACCACGCAAGCAATATGATATACAACGCCGAATGGCGAGGATCAAAACTCAAAGGAAACTCAAATAAGCATGAAAACCGTAACACTACTAAGCGCGACTCTAAGGTCAAAATAATACATCACTAGTGTCTGAGTCTGAAACAATATACAAGTTTTGGTTGATGGAATTTCTAGATGCAAAGAATAATACACATACAAGGGTGGTTCTGATGCAAAGAACCCACCTACCAAGCAAATCACCCGCAAAGGAAGCAATGTGCCGGAAATGCCGCTATGGAACCTGTACGGCAAAACCTGCAAGAACTGTGGCACAACAGGGGTGAATTGCCAACTCGTGAATAGAAAATATCTACAAGCAGAAATTGAAAGCATGACATAATCCTAAGTCAAAACGATCAGATATAATATAAACCTCAAATGAATAAGTCTGAAGCATGGTAAAGTGGTAATGTAACATCTGAACATAAGTGCAGTGCTAAGTACTCGTGCCAGTGCCTCACGTAATAACATATCATAAGTATGATGTATGTATGCGGTAAAATGAAAACAGAAGATATCATGAATGAAATCATCAGAAAATCAATGTCGAGCATCGACACAAACTATATATCTCAATATCAAGTGAAACCCATATATCATGTATCCGATATGTATGCAGCATTCATGAAGGTACTCTATCAGGTACTACTAATATATGATGCAATAAATATAAAATAAATGTGGGGTAGGGGAGATATAATATGCCATCGACCATAAAGGCCCCGAGCACATAGGCTCCTCTCACATCGAGCTCATAGGCTTCGAGCACATAGGCTCCTCTCACGTCGAGCTCAGAGGCTCCGAGCACATAGGTTCCTCTCACATCGAGCTCATAGGCTCCGAGCACATAGGCTCCTCTCACATCGAGCTCATAGGCTCCTCTCATAATGCATATGTAAATTTGCATAGATCACCATGATGATATATTAAGCAGGCGTATATATATATATATATATATATATATATATATATATATATATATATATCAACGTCCCATACCACTAATATATATACTCTATGGGTATACATATATATTTCAGCCTCCCATACCACCGATATATATACGCAGGAGTAAAACAATCCAGAATCATCATATGCAACCATATCACAGTGCGAAATCCATGAATTATAATACATGCAACATGAACACTAATATGAGCATGCAACTATGTAAAGGCACATGCACAAGGAATATTAATCAATAACATATGAGCATGCAATGCAATGCGAGCCGTAGAGTAAATGGTAAATGAATAGTAATGCAGCTTGCCATTTGAAATAAGACAAATCGGGTTTTTTAGTAACTAAGGGCTACAGTGTTTTTAAGATATTCCCGATTCGTTAGTTTTTGAAATAGGTATGACTCGGGTCTAGTCTAATATCTACTATGCAAACTACAGATCTAAGTATCAAGTCAACCGGGAGGGGTATGGAATCCACCTAAATCTGAGTCGATATATATATATATATATATATATATATATATATATATATATATATATATATTCGGTGATCCCGCCTCAATAGTATTGCGTACGATACAGTATATCATATGGCATCCTCAAGTCATGAGTGCGGATCTATCATCAATATAAAGCTCGTACGGTAAATCGTCGTACGACATCCCAATAGCTGGGTACGGGTCAGTATCACATTCCTCTCGTCAAATATCAGGTATCATTATCATCGTATCGCATAATCTGGGGTACAGATCTAAGTCTAGTACAAATCAATACCATCTATATAAGTATGAAAGCGGGGGAAAAACACATGCCCAACGGCCCGCTAAGATCACATGTGATATCGCAAGTACGAATCACATCACATCACCGATCTCACGGCACAATGCCTAAAATCATCGACTCATCTCCAATGTCATCCAATATCATCATCAACACAGTGTAAGTATAGTGAATATGCAAGGGTGCGCGCGTGAGTGTAAACCTATTCTGGGGTTCGCGACTATAAACTATACTAGTTTACTTCTAACCCTAAGCTATCCATAATACACCTAACATAATGTCCTTGACACACTATAACTATCATATATAATATATAGTATATCAACTACGGACTGCGGGGGTGCTATACACCATCCACCCGACTTCCCCTTGTAGATATAATCTACTCACCTTGCGTCTTCATTTGTCGACGTCGCCACGCGCTTGCTCGTCATCCCGAAGTCAAAGTATCGTAAATGCGTATTAAAACCGAATCAAAGATAAAACGGCACACGAAACCCAAAACAATAAGATAAGAGGCCTATAGGTTAGAACCTATGGGCACGCCTTCCAAAACCTCCAATCAATCCTCATTATCGTCGTATAAACGCCAAATAGTCGAGGTAAAACACAATACACAATTTCAGAACTAAAAATACGGAATACGGAAACACCAATCCAAAACAGCAACTAAGAAAATAGGCTCCAGATTTCATCCTAGGTCAAATTAGACAAATCTATACATTCCAGGGGTCTAATCTACTGATAGGGGGGCACCAAAACCAAAACGAGCCAATTTGGTGCAGGTCTGGCCGCAAATTGCGGCCAATGGGATTAAATCTGCGGCTGGGTCATAGAGTTAGGGGCTAGGGTCTTGGTGGTAGCTTCCTGGGTGCCTGCACATATCTCTGTCCAACCAAAAAAATTTTCAGAGTCTCGGGGTAATAGCAGATTCAATATAACCTTCACAGATTTCTTAAACTTTCCGATATCGGTTTCTAAATCCGTATTCCGGGTCTTAAGTCTCAGTTTTGGGTCTCAAATTCATGCACTGGGGTGTTTATCCAACCTCTACTGAGCTCAAAGCCACACTACAACAAAAAAAATTCCCTCAAACCCTAACTAAGTTTTCCTCAAATCGACAAAACACACAATATCGGTTCTATCACAACATGGGGGTATAAGAAATGCTAAAACTAAGCTAATGATCCAGAAATTACCTCTTTTGGCAACTCAAGAATTTTTTTGAGTTGCCCATAGTGGCCAAAATCCTTGCTTTCTTGGTTCAATGTGTAGATCTTGAGCTTGTGCACACTTTTAATGAAATGGGGGTAGGGTTTTGGTGTTGTTTGTGAGATGATTCGGGGCTTGAAGAGGGGAGGGAGAAGAGGGCAAAGCTTCAGCAGAGAAATGGATGGGAGAGATGAGGGAAATGAGAGGGAGAGAATGGCTAAAGTCCAAGGTCAACTCCCCCAATACCTAATACATGCCCATGCCACTCCTTTCTTTATTCCTTCTTCATTTTCTTTTTCCTTTTCTCTCATATTCCTTCTCACCCAAATAGTGAACCCAAATGAACAACCATGGTAGAAAATGCAACACAAGTGTGGAAAAAGATATGTGCATGTTTTGCACAAAATTGCTAAAAAAACCGATTAGTGATTTTTAATCGCGATTAGCACTAAATTAGCATATAACTAATCATAACAACTTAAAAATGGCATAATTCCATAAAATAACCTATTTTAGAATTTTCCATAATTTTCCAAAATTTCCCCCCATTTATTTGTATTTAATTATACCGAATTATTAAAATATTCAATAAAATAATATTTAAATTATAAAACTCCCTAAAAGAATATTTAATTTTTTTGAAATGTTACAATCTTCCCCCCTTAAATAAATTCGGTCCCTGAATTTAAATTTAAACCCCCTAGTACTAAAACCTTTCAGCAAAAATCCAAATTGTCGGGGCTCTGAAAACATCAATCCTAAGGCTTATAATACCCCGTGCGTCAGGTGCGCACGGAAAAAAAATTCCATATATGTGCCATATATGTGCACAAAACAATACCTAGGTGCAACAGGTGTGCACGAAACATCTGCCAAGGGCAACGGGCGTGCCTGACAGCGAGATCAGCGTGCACAAAACAAATCAAAACACAAAAGGTGTATCCAATGCTGGCAGCGCAAGATATTTACTTGCCTCTTGCTCATGGTCTGGCGTCCTCTGTCTCTGGGTCCTTATCTTCTCTGCGGATTACCTATCTCGCAATCAATCGGCTCATCGGCCCTGTCAGGTGTGCTAACGGGGACGATTCCGTTCTGGCACTTCTTTGGTCATCTCTCGGTCAATCCTCACGACCACTCGTAAAGCAGCATGTCACCGGCATCGGCCTCTGGTCCTCTGAATACACATTACACATCCGATCCTGGGTGCAAATATCATGGCAGTAGTGTCCTGGAAGGAATCCCGCTCAATGTCTCTTTCGATCTTTCCTATGCCGGTCTGTACGGAGGCTGGTACTTTTGCATATCTTTTCTCGCTCGATGGACATCTGCGTCCTCAGCACAGCATTTTCTCGAAAATTGGTCGCATCCCAACGCCTCTGTAAGTATATCAGGTCTTTAGTCTCGACGGGAAGTAATGACAGCTCGTCAGCGTCTCGCACGAACCTCTGGTTCCACTTGTCTCTATCGTCGTCCACTATGACGTCATGCCAAGCTATCTATGCACTGCACTGTTCTCGGCCAAGGTCAATCTGATGTCTCTCGCATGGACTCGAAATTACGTACTCTGTAGCTTCTTCATTCTGTAGATGATGTCTGGCCGAACAGGTCCTCGGGAACGCGTCCCAACCATCGGAGGAATACTTAATACTCGTCCATCCTCGATCAACTCGCAATGCAACTGGGTAAGGTCCTTTATCCGAACCTGGTCAACTACCTCGTCGACGATGCCGAACTCTGGCCTGCTGGGTATGCACAATATGACCCCTCTTGGGTCCAGGTCTTCTCGTATCGTATTCCAGAAAGGTCCTGTCGAGGTCTCTCTCAAATCTCATTCCTGCCGAATTTCCCGGAAGTCATTGTCCATTGCTGAAGCTAAATTTTGTTCTGGAACGGCTGCATACTCATCGCAACTCCTTCTGGAAGGTATATCCATATACAATGACTCTGCATGCGTATCACATCTCTGATGTCAGCGGAGTGGGACGTCATCACGTCGAAATCTCTTGTGAACCCTTTACTTCACTCTGCTTCAATGTCGACTGATTCGGACTCGTCTCGTCGTGGCTGCATGGACTGCGCTCCAACGGCTATGCTCGTATCCGGAGTCTCCCAAGCAGTGTGTCCTATCACATGATATCCGAATGATGTCGAATCATCCGACCGAATCGTCAGACCCTCATAATCCCCCAAGAGATCAACATCTTGGGTATAGTTTAATAGTATCGAGTACATACCACAGCATCAGGGGTCCAGCCGTAGAAGGGCAAACCCAAGCCTCACTAATGGCACCGCGGAACTGCCGCAAACCCTAAGGTTCAAAGGCTTTCACACGGTCATTAAGTCGAGTTAGGGTTTCATTCTTCTAGAGGGTCCATAGAATTGCTTGCATGTCTTTCCGAATACTTTAAACATGGAAAATGGGCTCCTGACATTTGATTGTCTCAATCGACTCTCAACGAACCTGCATGAAGTCGCCTCTAGCTGGAATCATTCTATCTGATGACCTCGCATCGGGGTAGGAGAACAATCCACATGTCCTAGTCATTCGTCCTCGATGACTAGCGACCTTCTATCATCTCCTAGGACAACTCGTACCGCAATAGCTCCAACATCTGGGGCAATATCTCGTTGTTCGCAGCAACAACTGGCTCCTTCGCCTGTACGCTGAACAACCCCTCAATCCTCTAGGAAAGGCGATACATTGGCGGTCATCTCTAAATCGATCTGCTATGGATCTGAGTAAGACTCTCCACACTGTAAATCTTCAACTCAACTGGGCCTGCTCCGGCGCATAAATCGGACGAATCACCTTCGTCTCTTAAATCGGGCAGACAAGCTATCATCTGTCTCATATCTTCCTGGAAGTTCCGGCGATCTCAGCTCGTAAGCGACATCCTGTCAATCTCAGCAACAGCTGGTTCAACTGTTTGCACGGTAGGCGACATCATAATCTCTGAGGTATGCTATACATCAACAGTCCTCTCTCAACTGACAGCTCTAACAATTGCCCGATCATCCGGTGCAAAACCAAGCACTCGCCTCCACTAGAGGTCACAATCACCAATACTAACTCGAGACATTCCCATGTCACCAGAAAACACAACGGTCGGCCCTCGTACCAGACTAGCTCGCCCTGATCGTAACCCTAGCAGCAGCCCAGACTGTGCTCAAACAATGGCGACAGGAACTTCAATCGAGTATCGAAGAGAGCAGATCAATGGCAAGAAAGAAAACAACAGATCCAGAGTGGGTACATGATCATAAGAAGGAACAACATTAATGAAAGTAAGATCATGGAACTAATAGAATCGAGGATCTCAAATGGATGTATAATCATGGATATGAAGAGAATCCATGAATTATAATACATGCAACATGAACACTAATATGAGCATGCAACTATGTAAAGGCATATGCACACGGAATATGAATCAATAACATATGAGCATGCAATGCAATGCGAGCCGTAGAGTTAATGGTAAATGAATAGTAATGCAGCTTGCTATTTGAAATAAGACAAATCGGTTTTTTTAGTAACTAAGGGCTACAGTGTTTTTAAGATATTCCCGATTCGTTAGTTTTTGAAATAGGTATGACTCGGGTCTAGTCTAACATCTACTATGCAAACTACAGATCTAAGTATCAAGTCAACCGGCAGGGGTATGGAATCCACCTAAATCTGAGTCGATATATATGTATATATATATATATATATATATATAGTCTGTGATCCTGCCTCAATAGTATTGCATACGATACAGTATATCATATGGCATCCTCAAGTCATGAGTGTGGATCTATCATCAATATAAAGCTCGTACGGTAAATCGTCGTACGGTATCCCAATAGCTGGGTACGGGTCAGTATCACATTCCTCTCATCAAATATCAGGTATCATTATCATCGTATCGCATAATCTGGTGTACAGATCTAAGTCTAGTACAAATTAATACCATCTATATAAGTATGAAAGCGGGGGTAAAACACATGCCCAACGGCCCGCTAAGATCACATATCATATCGCAAGTACGAATCACATCACATCACCGATCTCACGGCACAATGCCCAAAATCATCGACTCATCTCCAATGTCATCCAATATCATCATCAACACAGTGTAAGTATAGTGAATATGCAAGGGTGCGCGCGTGGGTGTAAACCTATTCTAGGGTTCGCGACTATGAACTATAATAGTTTACTTCTAACCCTAAGCTATCCATATTACACCTAACACAATATCCTTGACACACTATAACTATCATATATAATATATAGTATATCAACTACGGACTGCGGGGGTGCTATACGCCATCCACCCGACTTTCCCTTGTAGATATAATCTACTCACCTTACGTCTTCATTTGTCGACGTCGCCACGCGCTTGCTCGTCGTCCCGAAGTCTTCATGGGGTACCTACACATCAAAGTATCGTAAATGCGTATTAAAACCGAATCAAAGCTAAAATGGCACACGAAACCCAAAACGATACGATAAGGGGCCTATAGGTTAGAACCTATGGGCACGCCTTCCAAAACCTTCAATCAATCCTCGGTATCGTCGTATAAACGCCAAATAGTCGAGGTAAAACACAATACACAATTTCAGAACTAAAAATACGGAATAATGAAACACGAATCCAAAATAGCAACTAAGAAAATAGGCTCCAGATTTCATCCTAGGTCAAATTAGACAAATCTATACATTCCAGGGGTCTAATCTACTGATTGGGGGCACCAAAACCAAAACGAGCCAATTTGGTGCAGGTCTGGCCGCAAATTGTGGCCAATGGGATTAAATCTGCGGCCGGGTCATGGAGTTAGGGGCTAGGGTCTTGGTGGTAGCTTCCTGGGTGCCTGCACATATCACTGTCCAACCAAAATAATTTTCAGAGTCTCGGGGTAATTGCAGATTCAATATAACCTTCACAGATTTCTTAAACTTTCCGATATCGGTTTCTAAATCCGTATTTCGGGTCTTAAGTCTCAGGTTTGGGTCTCAAATTCATGCACTGGGGTGTTTATCCAACCTCTACTGAGCTCAAAGTCACACTACAACAAAAAAAATTCCCTCAAACCCTAACTAGGTTTTCCTCAAATCCACAAAACACACAATATCGGTTCTATCACAACATGGGGGTATAAGAAATGCTAAAACTAAGCTAATGATCCAGAAATTACCTCTTTTGGCAACTCAAGAATTTTCTTGAGTTGCCCCTAGTGGCCAAAATTCTTGCTTTCTTGGTTCAATGTGTAGATCTTGAGCTTGTGCACACTTTTAATGAAATGGGGGTAGGGTTTTGGTGTTGTTTGTGAGATGATTCGGGGCTTGAAGCGGGGAGGGAGAAGAGGGCAAAGCTTCAGCTGAGAAATGGAAGGGAGAGATGAGGGAAATGAGAGGGAGAGAATGGCTGAAGTCCAAGGTCAACCCCCGCATACCTAATACATGCCCATGTCTCTCCTTTCTTTATTGCCTCTTCATTTTCTTTTTCTTTTTCTCTCAAATTCCTTCTCACCCAAATAGTGAACCCAAATGAACAACCATGGTAGAAAAGGCAACACAAGTGTGGAAAAAGATATGTGCATGTTTTGCACAAAATTGCTAAAAAATCCGATTAGTGATTTTTAATCGCGATTAGCACTAAATTAGCATATAACTAATCATAACAACTTAAAAATGGCATAATTCCATAAAATAATCTATTTTATAATTTTCCAAAATTTTCCAAAATTTCCCCCCATTTATTTTTATTTAATTATACCGAATTATTAAAATATTCAATAAAGTAATATTTAAATTATAAAAATTCCCTAAAATAATATTAAATTTTTTTGAAATGTTACAGTTAGTTTTAAGACATCGCGGTCGAGATTAAGGACATCATAGTCCGTGAGTTTAAGGACCTCACAGTCCATGAAATGTGTGGTTGCCGGGACCCGTCATCTCTCTGAAGACATTGAGGAATTACAACGACAAATATCAAAAGGATGACGAGATGTACCCTTGAACCAATGTGAAATTGGTTTAAAATCATTTTGTTTGATTGTTAGTTTTAAGACATCACGGTCAAGGTTAAGGACATCATAGTCCGTGGATTTAAGGACTCCACAATCCAATGTTAGCTCTGGATGCTTCCCACGGGTTCACTGCCGTGTTTGGCGAAGACCAGGCTCCGCTCTGGATGCTTCACACGGGTTCACTGCCGTGCTTTGCCAGGACCAGGATCCGCTCTGGACGTTTTCCACGGGGTCAAAAGTGACGTTATCCGTGTTCCACGTAACCAGGAATTTTGCACTAGATGCTTCACACGGGTTCACTGCCGTGTTCGGCGAGGACTAGGCTCCGCTCTGGATGCTTCACACGGGTTCACTGCCGTGCTCTGCGAGGACCAGGATCCACTCTGGATGCTTCACACGGGTTTACTGCCGTGCTCTGCGAGGACCAGGATCCGCTTTGGACGTTTTCCACGGGGTCAAAAAGTGACGTTATCCGTGTTCCACGTAACCAGGAATTTGCACTAGATGCTTCCCACAGGTTCACTGCTGTGTTCGGCGAGGACTAGGCTCCGCTCTGGATGCTTTACACGGGTTCACTGCCGTGCTTTGCGAGGACCGGGATCTGCTCTGGACGTTTTCCACGGGGTCAAAAGTGACGTAATCCGCGTTCCACGTAGCCAGGTGTTTGCACTAGATGCTTCCCACGGGTTCACTGCCGTGTTCGGCGAGGACTAGGCTCCGCTCTGGATTCTTTACACGGGTTCACTGCCGTGCTTTGCGAGGACTAGGATCCGCTCTGGACGTTTTCCACGGGGTCAAAAGTGACGTAATCCGTGTTCCACGTAGCCATGAGTTTGCACTAGATGTTTCCCACTGGTTCACTGCCGTGTTCGGCGAGGACTAGGCTTCGCTCTGGATGCTTCACATAGGTTCACTGCCGTGCTCTGCGAGGACAAGGATCCGCTCTGGACGTTTTCCATGGGGTCAGAAGTGACGTTATCCGCGTTCCACGTAACCAGGAATTTTGCTCTAGATGCTTCCCACGGGTTCACTGCCATGTTCGGCGAGGACTAGGCTCCGCTCTGGATGCTTCACACGGGTTCACTACCGTGCTCTGCGAGGACCAGGATCCGCTCTGGACGTTTTCCACGGGGTCAGAAGTGACGTTATCCGCGTTCCACGTAACCAGGAAATTTGCTCTAGATGCTTTCCAGGGGTTCACTGCCGTGCTCTGCGAGGACCAGGCTCCGCTCTGGACGTTTTTCACAGGGTCAGAAGTGACGTTATCCGCGTTCCACGTAACCAGGAATTTTGCTCTAGATGCTTCCCATGGGTTCACTGCCATGTTCAGTGAGGACTAGGCTCCGCTCTGGATGCTTCACACGGGTTCACTGCCGTGCTCTGCGAGGACCATGATCCGCTCTGGACGGTTTCCACGGGGTCAGAAGTGACGTTATCCGCGTTCCACGTGACCAGGAATTTTGCTGATTATATCCGCATTTCACGGAGTTGGGATTTGACTCTCGGCCATTTGTACACCGACGAGCCATGGAACTGGGAGTTGCCGCTGTTCCGCTTTGCCTGATGTTGTGTCTGTTGTAATGAGACGAATGTTGAGATGCTCTCCAGGCAATCTGAGAACCGTCGAGGTTTAGTTTCTTCTTCTAATAAAACCTGTGGAGGAGGAGTGTGATTCCTTCTTTGTTTGCGCCCCTGGATTGTATACAGGGATTGATGTAATATCACCTGTAGGGCATAAATTTCATTCTTATTTTTCAATTCTTTCCGCGATGCTCTATCATTTCAGCTTTTATATCGCGAAGGTCGCGATTGCCCAATCATTTCGGCTATTTTTCGCGGTGCCCAATCATTTTGGCTATTTGTTTTATTTTTACTCGCTGTTTTTTATTGCGAGTTGTCCAATCATTTCGGCTATTTTGCATGCATACATTTTTTTACTTGCTAATTTTTTTATTTGCAAGTTGCCCCATCATTTCGGCTATTTCGTATGCATATGTGGCTTGTTTGCTTTTCGCCGCAAGCTTGGAATTAGAAACCGATTTCGACATCAGCATCGCTACAACTGGAATATTTCCAGGAGTGAATCATTACTTGCCTCTGTCGATATCGAACAAAGGTGGCTTAGCGAACAGGGTTAGGATCCTGTCGACTAAGGCTTTTGACTTCATGAGCCGTAAGGGTCTCACAACGGTATTTCTCCCTGCGAGTCGTGAGGATCTCGTAGGTGTGTTTTCTCCTTAGGAATCGTGGGGATTCCTAAGTGTATGTTCTCTTATAAGTCATAAGGATTTTACAAGACTGTTTTCTCCTTATAAGTCGAGAGGACTCGTAAGGGTTGTTCACCGTGCAGACATATCCCTAGTCACGGATGGGACTTGGCTAGGAAAATGTTTATTCGCGCCCGTGGATTGTATACAAGGGTCAGTATTGAGCCGCTTGTAGGGCAATATCGGAGGTTGTGGGGGTTGCTTAAGAACAGGTTCAGGTCTCTGTAACTTAAGACTTTCAAATCTTATAAGCCGTGAGGGTCCCATAAGAGAGTTCTCCTTACGAGTCGTGAGGATCTCGCAAGTGTAATTTCTCCTTAGGAATCGTGGGGATCCCTAAGTGTGTTGCTCTCTTGTGAGTCGTAAGGATCTCACGTGGGTGGTTTCTCTTTACAAAGTCGAGAGGACCTTGCAAGTGTCTCTTAACGAGGTTGCGCCCTTTCGGGTTTTCACAAACACTCGCCGGTAGCCCTGCTGTTTTTACTCACGGAGCCCTTTCGGGTTTTCATCCGTGCCCATATTGCTTATGGACGTACCATTTTCTTTCTTTCTTTTATTATTTTTTTTTATAAACGAGGTTGCGCCCTTTCGGGTTTTCACAAGACTCCCTGGTAGCCCTGTTGTTTTTACTCACGGAGCCCTTTCGGGTTTTCATCCGTGCCCATATTTCTTATGGACATACCGTTTTCCTTTTTTGTTTTTCTCTTCTTTTTTTTGTATCAGCTTTGAGATGCTGCAATCCACCGTAGTTTCTCGACATCTCGGTCCACAGCTAGTTTTAAGACATAGTGGTCCGTCATTAGTTTAAGGACGTTTCGGTCCGCTGTTAGTTTAAAGACGTTTCGGTCCGCTGTTAGTTTAAGGACGTTTTGGTCCGTTGTTAGTTTATGGACGTTTCGGTCCGTTGTTAGTTTACGGACGTTTCGGTCCATTGTTAGTTTAAGGACGTTTCGGTCCGTTGTAAAGTAAGCCGGTTACTACTTATAGAGTTTGGGCTTAGGAAGATAGCGAATGGACATAGTCGTCGTCATCTATCATTGACCTAGGCCGTGACTCGTTAGGCGTAGTATTTCTTCAGGAAGCGACCGTTTATTGGCCTGAAAGGTCTTTCACCTTGCATGTCCATGAGTAGGTAGGCTCCACCCTGGTAGACCTTGTCTATGATGTACGGGCCTTCATAATTCGGCTCAAATTTCCCTCGTTTAGCATGATTGAGGATCACAGGTCTTTTGACCACTAGCACGAGTTCACCTAGGCGGAATGTCCTCGGCCTAGTCAATCTTTCGTAAGAGCGCGTCATCTTTGCTTTATAAGCCTCCAGATTTTGTTGCGCTATGAGCCGGGTTTCATCAAGTACATCGAGCTCCTCAAGCCGAAGGTGAGCATTCTCTTCGTCCGTGAGCTCATAATGGATTGCCACTCGTAGAGAGGGTAACTCTATCTCAAGGGGGAGTACCGCTTCTGTACCGAATACCAACGCGTACGGCGTTGTGTTCGTGGCCGTTTTGAACGTAGTTCGATATGCCCAGAGGGCTTCATGCAGTCTCTCGTGCCAGTCCTTCTTATTTCGAGACACCGTCTTCTTCACGATCTTCGTCAAGGTCTTATTGAAAGCCTCAGCTAGACCGTTAGCTCTGGAATTATAAACTGAGGAGTATCTCCAGTCTATGTTGTGCTGTTGTGCGAAGCGGCTGATCTTGTGGCTTCTGTAGGCTGGCCCGTTATCAGATATGATCCGTCACGGAGTTCCAAATCGATAAATGACGTGCGTCTTGAAGAAATAGAGGATATTTTCCGTTTTCACTTCCCTCAGCGGTACTGCTTCTGCCCATTTGGAGAAGTAATCAGTCGTCGCCAAAATGAATCGGTGTCCCCTGGACAACGCTGGTTCGATGGGGCCGATTATGTCAGTCCCCCACATTTCAAACAGCCAGCTAGCCACTGTTGGGTATATTGGATTTAGATGCTGATGGATGAAGTCCCCATGGATCTGGCATGAGTGGCATTGCTTCGCATACTCGAGGCAGTCCTGGATCATCGTGGGCCAATAATAACCTATTCGTTTGATCTTCAACTTCATCTTCGGGCCTTCTTGGTGAGAACCGCAGAGTCCGTCGTGAACTTCGTGGACGACTCTTTTGGCCTCTTCAGGTCCCAGGCATCTTATCCATAAAGAATCAAATGACCTCTTGTACAGAGTATCATTGACGAAGGCGAAAGATAGGGCTCGCTTCATGAGCTGATGTTTTGAGGATGCATCTTCAGGCGTTCGACGGGATTTGAAATAGTCTATAAAGATTTCTCTCCAATCCTTAACCGTTTCTTGGTCTTTTATTTGCAGGGCTGTTTGCTTGGTCGCTTCCTTTTCCTCGGATGATTCCGGAGATATTTCTGCCGGAGCAAGAACCCGACGGCTTTGTACCACGATTCTTACGTCATCGAGGTTCTCGTCGGTTAGTTCTTTAGCGAGCTTGGCTAATGCATCCGCTTTGCTATTTTCCGCACGCGGTATGCTTTCCAAAGTGTAAGGAGGAATTTGGGTCAACAGTTGCTGCACTCTCTCGCCATACTTCTGTAGGGTTACTAGGCACACACAAGAGGTTCCACAAGGCATCAACCATGCCAAATTCAAATTTTCCGATGCCGAGAAACCCTAAACTAGATCGTTAACTAGAGATTAGGCGAAACAAAAAGCAAGCAAACTACTTTGCTACTAAGTGAATGGAAATACAACCTTTGTAGATCCGGTTCTCCACTTCTAAAGCTCCGTGTTGACGTCCCTCCGCTGCGATCATCGGATCCCGGACTCTAGCGATGGTTTCGTCGGAGAAATGATCGGGCTAGGTCATTGACTTCGAGGCCGAAGATGATCTACGTCGGGGAGACTCAAACTCAAGCTATTCCTTCACTTGGTCAAAAGCTTTGTGAAGAGAACACCCTATACTACATGGCAAGTGGTAGAGGATGAAGAAATAGGAAGTGGGTTCACTTTAGAATTGGATTTCTCACTCTTTTTCTCATGGTACCATTGGAGCTAGCAAGCTTTTGTGAGCTTGATGAAGGAGAAGAAGAAGAAAAGAATCATATGAATCAATATCCAAATGAAAATGTCACGACCCAAATTTGGCCCGTAACCGGCACTTAAATTACGTAACGTCTAAAGGCGTACGCAACTTAAGTAAGCCGAAACCCAGAAATCTAAACCACCCAAAACTGGATCAACGGAGAAAAACATAGTTTTAAATATTCGGAAATTTTCATGTAAAAATCTTTAAGTTTAGTTTTCGTTCTTAAAAATTTCGGCAGCACCTCCTTTGTAAAAACTAACCCCGAAAACGGGTACAATATAGATAATAATAAAAGCATCCCAAACGGGAGCAAATCACGCCCAACGGCGGAGACAACCACCACAACATATATACGACGCCGAAGCGAAGAAATATAAAAGAAAACTGCATAAAGAAGTAAAACTTTTCAACAAAAACCGGCTCCCACGAGCACGGCTCCCAAAGTCACCACAAAAGAACACTGAATCCTCACAAGTCGTCTCTAAGTCATATACAACATAGTGGTAGATGGAGAATACTAGATCCAACAAAAAAATATACAAAGTACAAACAGATAACCGCAACCCACCTAAAAGCAAAGCTTCACAGCCAACCGTAGCGGTATCCGTAAAAGTAGAGATGAAAAGATGCCCTGCCGCGACTACTCAGAGGGTAAGTCCTGCACAACACTGTGGCACAACGGGGGTGAGTTGCCAACTCGTGAATAGTAAATAACATCATACAGTAATCGCAAGTATGCATGAACAGCGATCTATCTATCACAAGTAATCCGATAGCATAAGTATGATAAGTGAATATGCAACAATCATGTAAAGGTACATCATCAGGGTACTACAACTACATGAAACAATCCATATCAACATAATCCTGAGTGTGGGATGATATAATATAAAATCTCATGCAAAAATCATCAGCATAGAAAAACACCAGTGTCCTTCACTGACACATCAAATCCCAAATCCTCAGGCACCGCATCCTAAGATCGGCCCTCAAATCCTGTATGTCTCACGAAAACCTGAGTGTCAATCACCGACACTTGAAACATCATGAAACCCGTGTCTAGCATCGACACGTAAATCCTCATAACTCAGGCACTGTCACCATGACTAGCCCTGACGATATGTCATACCTCACTCCGGTCGGTATCTCCATGATAACCGCCGAGTCCAAATACAATCACCGGTAGGTAGCGGTCCCACCGTCAGGTTTATCGTCTACACCACGAAATCACCACTCACCCCGGGGTACCATACCGGGTCCACCATGTACCCGCAGACGGTGCATCCCGCTCCTCGAATCGGGTATCACAAGCCAAATCTCAGAACCGAGAAATCACATGGTGGACGCATCAAATATCATATCAAGAGAAACCGGTTTTTCAAACAATACAATGTTTTCTTGAAAATATCCCCCACGGTTCTCAAATCCATAAATCATATGAAATCCATATCTCAATGCGTAAAATCCATATAAAACTGATATATGCAACATAAAACATCAATATGAGCATATAAAGGGAAAACCGCTCTTTAAATTGAATCTAACTTTAAAACACATCATGCGGTTCCCAATTCCTTCGAAAATAAATGCAGTATCATATGAAGTGTACATGTAAGTGTAGCAGGGTTTAAGTATCTACATGTAATCAAGTACGAGGGTGTACATGTCAATATGTATGCATGATGTATAGGTAATTATAACAAGATATAAGTGAAGTGGAATAGGGTTCACTACCTTAACTATTCCTGCCCAATGCAATATCACGTATGTATGTGTCCATAGTATTTCATATGCACAATAGAATATGAGTTACTACTCTAATCATTCCTATCCACTATCATATCACATATGTAGGTGTTTGTGCGTGTCATGGCAATTACAGACGGTGTGGGTGTAGCATACAATTTAGTGCTCGTGCAACATGAACCGTCAGTAATGTGTTATATCTAAAGGTACGAGTCAAGTACAACAGATAATACTATGCAATGACATTCATATGAAAGTAACTAATATGCAAATACATGCAGCTATCATATCATATTCGCCCCGACGCATAACGCCATACGGGCGATTTCCCCGTAGATGTTAAATCTACTCACCGATGGTCTCGAGCTAAGAAAATCCGACCACCTGCTTCCCCTTGTCCGCAGCACCCGAAGTCCCTGCTTGCGAACCTAAAATTTCATAAATACAACACATAAGCTAAATATCCTATAATGACGGAAAGACAACGAAACGCGACGAAAACGTCCGGAAAATTACACCGCGTGCTTAGCGCATCTATCGCGCACGATACCGGCCAAAACCCTAATTGGGGTCGCTAAACTACAAAATACTGAGTCTGGACCCCGATCGTCCCGATCGCGCATCACAACACAAAATTTACGAGGAATACACTGGATATAACCTCGCAACTACCAAACGAACCCTACGTCGGAAAACCCCGAAATCTAGTAAGCAACCTATCGCAATATATCGCACTAGATTCAAGATAACACAAATCTAACAATTAAAAATACCTTAAAATAGCTTAACTAAGCTATTTAAACCAATCCTATATTTTTTACACTCGCTAATTATGTTTTAGCAAAAATCTAGTAAGCAATTTTGCTTAATTAAACAAAATGCTTATTAGCAAATTTTAACACTTTCTACTAGCTTATTCTTTTCCAAAACACAATTTAACACTTGAATTAAACACTAATCACTTAATCAAAATTTAACCCTAACATGAATTTCTTAAACCAAATATAATGAATCAATCAAGATTTAAATGCTAAACTAAGCACTTAACTAGTTAACTAAATTAGCTAGTTAAAGATTAAAGCAATTAATTATGGATTAAGGTAAGAAATTATACCTCCTCAAGAACACCAAAAAGAACTTAGATCCATCACTTTAGCCTCCAAAACTCAAGCTTTGATGAAGATCCATGAAGGATTAGTGAAGGAAAAAGGTTTAATATTTATATAGGAATTTTTGGATTTATTTTTGGATATCCTTTTGTGTTTTTGAAAGGAAATGAGAGAGAAATGAGCATGGAATTATCTTGGACAGAGATGGGGGAGTTAGGGTCGGCCAAGGTGAGTGGGGGGGGGGGGGTTTGTGTAATATTTTGTGAAGAAAAAGCAAGGAAAAAGAGAATTAAATGCTAATTAATGCATTTTGCCACCATTACACCCTTTTCTTTTAAATTTTAAAACACACCATTAGTCACCAAAAAATATCTAGATTTTTAAAAAGAACATTCTAAAATAATTCTAGTGACAAAATTAATTTATTCACAAAAATAAAAATTTTCCCGATTTACGTGCACAAAACACCGCTTAAAATAATATTTTTTTCGGGAAAAAATCTATCTGAACCAAAACCTCCCAAATACTCCCAAAGTTCGCGCACAAGCTTTATTTTGGCCAAATTAGGTGTCGGTAAGCTTATACGGTCGTTTGATCGAAATCGGATTAAAACGGGAAAAACCGACAATTTTGCCCTAAAACGGGAAAATTCGCAAAACGATTTCTAAAACGTTACAATCTCCCCTCCTTATAGAAATTCGGTCCCCGAATTAAAATTTCATACTAAGCGTACCTTCAAAAAGATGAGGAAATTTCTTCCGCATCTCGCTCTCGGCCTCCCAAGTGATCTCCTCACTAGTCGAGCTATGCCAAAGAACCTTCACAGATGGCAAGACCTTTGACCGAAGTTTCTTCACCTGCCGATCCAAAATAACTACCGGCTGCTCGGTGAATGAAAGATCGCGCTCAAGCTGAACGGTCTCGTGCTGAATCGTGTGAGAAGGATCATGAAGGTATCTACGAAGCATCGACATATGAAAAACGGGGTGAACATCCGGAAAACTGGGCAGGAGCGCCAAACGATAAGCAACAGAACCCACTCGCTCAAGGATCTCGAAAGGACCTACGAATCTGGGACTGAGCTTCCCTCTCTTCCCAAATCGCATAACGCCCTTCATCGGAGAAATCCTCAGGAATACATGATCCCCCACTGCGAACTCAAGTCTGCGACGACGACGGTCGGCATAAGACTTCTGCCTGCACTGGGCTGCTCTCATCCTATCCTGAATCAGCTGGATCTTCTTCGTGGTCTCCTGAACTAGCTGGAGTCCCAAAACCAAACTCTCACTAAGCTCGGTCCAACAGACTGGCGATCGACACTTCCTGCCATATAAAGCCTCAAAAGGTGCCATCTGAATAGTCTCCTGAAAGCTGTTGTTGTAGGAGAACTCAATCAATGGCAAGTGACGATCCCAACTGCCACCAAAATCAAGCACACATGCACGGAGCATATCCTCCAGAGTCTGTATAGTCCGCTCCGACTGGCCATCGGTCTGTGGATGAAAAGCGGTACTAAAACTCAGCCGGGTACCCAAAGCTTCCTGAAGCTTCTGCCAAAGACGGCTAGTAAACTGGGTGCCTCTGTCGGATACTATGCATGTGGGAACACCGTGCAAACGCACAATCTCATCTATGTATAACTGAGCATACTGAGCATAACCGAAAGTGGTCTTCACTGGAAGAAAGTGAGCCGCCTTCGTCAACTGGTCTACAATAACCCAAATGGAGTCATACCCTCGACTGGTCCTGGGTAGACCCACAATGAAGTCCATGGAAATCTGCTCCCATTTCCACTCCGGAACGGGTAAAGGCTGCAACTCTCCAGCCGGTCTCTGATGCTCAGCCTTGACTTGCTGACAAGTCAGGCACCTCGAAACGAAGTCCGATATATCACGCTTCATCCCTTCCCACCAGTAGAAGTCCCTCAAGTCACGGTACATCTTGGTGGAACCTGGATGAACGCTAAAGGCCGACTGATGTGCCTGCTCTAGGATCTCGCGTCTCAACCCATCAACATCTGGTACACACAAGCGAGTCCCGCATCATAGCACACCCTGGTCATCAATAAAGAACTCCGAAACTCTTCCCTGCCGAACAAGCTCAAGTATCTCAATCAAACGGGCATTGCTGGGCTGCGCCTCACGGATACGATCAAAAAGAAGTGGACTGGCGAGGACATGAGCAAGCTGTCCCCCAGCGGAAGTGAACTCGAACTGCACTCTACTATCACATAAGAGCTGCCAATCTGCAGAAGACTGACATTGAACTGCGCTCAACTGGGACAAGCTACCCACGAGCCTACGACTCAAAGCATCAGCTACCACATTCGCCTTGCCCGGGTGATAAAGGATCTCACAATCATAATCCTTCACTAGCTCCATCCATCGGCGCTGTCTCAGGTTCAGATCTCGCTGCTGGAAGATGTACTTCAAACTCTTGTGATCCGTGAAGATCTGACACGACTCTCCGTATAAGTAGTGTCTCCAAATCTTCAACGCAAAGACTACCGCTGCGATCTCAAGATCGTGAGTGGGGTAATTCTGCTCGTGCTTCTTCAGCTGCCTAGAAGCATATGCAATCACCCTATCATGCTGCATCAAAACACAGCCGAGCCCCACTCGAGAAGCATCACAATAAACAACAAAGCCGCCTGATCCAGAAGGTAAAGAAAGAACCGGTGCTGTCGTCAACCGAGTCTTCAACTGCTGAAAACTCTGCTCGCAAACATCAGTCCAGAGAAAAGGAATTCCCTTCCGGGTCAGTCCAGTCAGCGGTGCAGCGATACTCGAGAAATCCTGCACAAAACGGCGATAATAACCAGCTAAGCCCAAAAAGCTGCGGACCTCCGTCACCGATACAGGTCTGGGCCAAAGCTGTACAGCCTCGATCTTCCTTGGGTCCACAAGAATACCATCACCAGTCACCACATAACCCAGGAAGTCAACTCTATCAAGCCAAAATGCGCACTTTGAGAATTTAGCATACAGCCGGTGCTCTCTCAATATCTGCAAAGTAATCCTCAAGTGCTGCTCATGCTCCTCATGACTCCTAGAGTAGACCAGTATGTCATCAATAAACACTATAATGAACTGGTCGAGAAACGGCCTGAAAATCCGATTTATCAGATCCATGAACGCTGCTGGCGCATTGGTGAGTCCGAACGACATCACCAAAAACTCATAATGCCCATAGCGTGTACGAAAAGCAGTCTTCGGAATGTCATCATTCCGAACCCGCAACTGATGATAACCCGAACGCAAATCAATCTTCGAAAAATGTTTCGCACCTTGGAGCTGATCAAATAAATCGTCAATGCGGGGTAAAGGATACCTGTTCCGCACCGTAACTCGGTTCAACTGACGATAGTCCACACATAGCCTCAAACTGCCGTCCTTCTTCTTGACGAACATAACAGGAGCTCCCCACGGCGAAACACTCGGACGCACAAGTCCCAAAGCAAGCAACTCTTGCAACTGATCTTTAAGCTCTCTAAGCTCTGCCGGAGCCATCCGATAAGGCGGTATAGAAATAGGCTCCGTGCCAGGAATCAGATCAATGCAAAACTCAATATCGTGCTCTGGCGGCAACCCAGGTAACTCATCGGGAAAGACATCGGGAAACTCTCGCACGGTAGAAACCTGGTCCAACGACTCCACCGTAACTCCAGTATCATGAATGAAAGCCAAGAATCCCTGACATCCCCTCCTCAAAAGCCGACTAGCGCACAGAACAGAAACCAAACTGTGAGGGGCGACACCACGGTCTCCCTGCACAACAAACACTGACTCGCCGGGAAAACAAAATCTAACTGTCTTCTCGCGGCAGTCCACGGATGCATAGCAAGTGGCTAGCCAATCCATGCCCAACAGAACGTCGAAGTCCAACATCTCAAGAAGGATCAAGTCGACGGACAGATCTCTGTCTCCTAAGCGGACAGCACATGATCGGAACACGTGCCGCGCAACAAACGACTCTCCCACAGGAGTAGTCACTACTAGCGGCTGATCTAGCAAACACGACTCTCGGCCTAACCTCGACGCGAAGTGCGTAGAAACATACGAATGAGTAGATCCCGGATCGAAAAGAACATGTGCATCAAAAGAACATAAGCAAAGGGTACCTGAAACCACAGCATTAGATGCCTGAGCGTCCTGGTGAGTCAAGGCAAAAACCCGTGCCTGCCCTCTACCGGCTACTGGCTGTCCTCTGCCTCTGCCACCTCGTCCTCTCGGCACAAAACCACCGCGACCACGACCTCTCTGAGTAGGAGTCTGACGCGGCGCAACAACAGGAATAAGAGGCAACGCTCTCTGAGACGGAGAAGGTGGTAAGGTAACCTGCGGTACTGCTGGCCCTCTCTGACGCACCACAGTACAATTCCGAACAAGATGCTGCAAACTGCCACAACCAAAGCATCCATAAGACGGTCGCTGGCCCTCCTGGGAATAAGAACTGAATAACTGGCCACGTCCCACGTCTCTGCTACTCCCCGAGTCTGATGGAACTCTGCCTCTGCGGACAAACCTCGGTCCTCGTGCTGGCTCATCCGTACGAGTCCTCTTCGGTTCTGGAACAACCGATGACTCAGCTAGACGCTCCTCCACCAATAGGGCTGCATCGACAGCTGCCGCATACGTGTCACAATGCTGAATGCTGATGGCTAAGAACAACTGGGTAAGCAGGCCTCGAACAAACCTCTTCACCCGCATCTCCTCAGTCGCCACCAAGTACGGAGCATACACCGACAGCTCAGTAAACAATACATCATACTCTGACACCGTCATCCCCGGCGTCTGACGTAAAGACTCAAATTTGCGCGCTCGCGCATCCCTGACGCTCGGTGGAAGAAAACGGGCAAGAAACGACGTCACAAACTTAGCCCAGGTCATAGGAGCAAGACCAGTGGCTCTGCCCCTCTCCAACGACTCACACCACTTCTGGGCCATACCCTCCAGCCGGAAACTCGCAAACTCTACCCATCTCTCGTCAGAGCATCAGAGTGAGCGACAAATCCTGGCCATCCGGTCGATGAACGACTGCGGATCCTCAGTAACATCTGTGCCAGTAAACACCAGAGGCCTCAGCCTCATGAACTCCGTCAGTGACACGGTAATAACCTCTGGAGCTGTAACTACGACTGCCTGATCAGTAGGTACCATCGTGGTCCCTGCAACGGGTAGAACAACAGCCTGCCCCTGCGCTCGAATGGCCTCTACTAAAGTCCCCACAATCTGGCACAGATCCTGCATACCAGCCCCAATCATAGCAATGTGCTCCGGTTCCACAGGTGTATCGCCCTGGTCAACCCTCGCCTCAGACGAGTCGACTCTGGCCTCGGCCCTCGCGGCCGCTCTCTGTGCCCTCATAGTCTTCGGCGGCATATGGGCTGGAAATTGAAACAAGATTCGATAAGGAAACGGAAATCGAATCACAAGGATGTATATCAATCACGGAAGGAACATCAATCAATAAGTCCTAAGGTCACTTAGGCAGAGTACCGTGTCGTAAGTATGCCGCGGAACATACACACGCTACGCCACTCTGCTTAAGCTACCTACTCCATCATACCGAGGTCATCCTACACTCCGAAAGGTAAAAACCTAGCGCTCTGATACCAACTTTGTCACTACCCAAATTTGGCCCGTAACCGGCACTTAAATTACGTAACGTCTAAAGGCGTACGCAACTTAAGTAAGCCGAAACCCAGAAATCTAAACCACCCAAAACTGGATCAACGGAGAAAAACATAGTTTTAAATATTCGAAAATTTTCAAGTAAAAATCTTTAAGTTTAGTTTTCGTTCTTAAAAATTTCGGCAGCACCTCCTTTGTAAAAACTAACCCCGAAAACGGGTACAACATAGATAATAATAAAAGCATCCCAAACGGGAGCAAATCACGCCCAACGGCGGAGACAACCACCACAACATATATACGACGCCGAAGCGAAGAAATATAAAAGAAAACTGCATAAAGAAGTAAAACTTTTCAACAAAAACCGGCTCCCACGAGCATGGCTCCCAAAGTCACCACAAAAGAACACCGAATCCTCACAAGTCGTCTCTAAGTCATATACAACATAGTGGTAGATGGAGAATACTAGATCCAACAAAAAAATATACAAAGTACAAACAGATAACCGCAACCCACCTAAAAGCAAAGCTTCACAGCCAACCGTAGCGGTATCCGTAAAAGTAGAGATGAAAAGATGCCCTGCCGCGACTACTCAGAGGGTAAGTCCTGCACAACACTGTGGCACAACGGGGGTGAGTTGCCAACTCGTGAATAGTAAATAACATCATACAGTAATCGCAAGTATGCACGAACAGCGATCTATCTATCACAAGTAATCCGATAGCATAAGTATGATAAGTGAATATGCAACAATCATGTAAAGGTACATCATCAGGGTACTACAACTACATGAAACAATGCATATCAACATAATCCTGAGTGTGGGATGATATAATATAAAATCTCATGCAAAAATCATCAGCATGGAAAAACACCAGTGTCCCTCACTGACACATCAAATCCCAAATCCTCAGGCACCGCATCCTAAGATCGGCCCTCAAATCCTGTATGTCTCACGAAAACCTGAGTGTCAATCACCGACACTCGAAACATCATGAAACCCGTGTCTAGCATCGACACGTAAATCCTCATAACTCAGGCACTGTCACCATGACTAGCCCTGACGATATGTCATACCTCACTCCGGTCGGTATCTCCATGATAACCGCCGAGTCCAAATACAATCACCGGTAGGTAGTGGTCCCACCGTCAGGTTTATCGTCTACACTACGAAATCACCACTCACCCCGGGGTACCATACCGGGTCCACCATGTACCCGCAGACGGTGCATCCCGCTCCTCGAATCGGGTATCACAAGCCAAATCTCAGAACCGAGAAATCACATGGTGGACGCATCAAATATCATATCAAGAGAAACCGGGTTTTCAAACAATACAATGTTTTCTTGAAAATATCCCCCACGGTTCTCAAATCCATAAATCATATGAAATCCATATCTCAATGCGTAAAATCCATATAAAACTGATATATGCAACATAAAACATCAATATGAGCATATGAAGGGAAAACCGCTCTTTAAATTGAATCTAACTTTAAAACACATCATGCGGTTCCCAATTCCTTCGAAAATAAATGCAGTATCATATGAAGTGTACATGTAAGTGTAGCAGGGTTTAAGTATCTACATGTAATCAAGTACGAGGGTGTACATGTCAATATGTATGCATGATGTATAGGTAATTATAACAAGATATAAGTGAAGTGGAATAGGGTTCACTACCTTAACTATTCCTGCCCAATGCAATATCACGTATGTATGTGTCCACAGTATTTCATATGCACAATAGAATATGAGTTACTACTCTAATCATTCCTATCCACTATCATATCACATATGTAGGTGTTTGTGCGTGTCATGGCAATTACAGACGGTGTGGGTGTAGCATACAATTTAGTGCTCGTGCAACATGAACCGTCAGTAATGTGTTATATCTAAAGGTACGAGTCAAGTACAACAGATAATGCTATGCAATGACATTCATATGAAAGTAACTAATATGCAAATACATGCAGCTATCATATCATATTCGCCCCGACGCATAACGCCATACGGGCGATTTCCCCGTAGATGTTAAATCTACTCACCGATGGTCTCGAGCTAAGAAAATACGACCACCTGCTTCCCCTTGTCTGCAGCACCCGAAGTCCCTGCTTGCGAACCTAAAATTTCATAAATACAACACATAAGCTAAATATCCTATAATGACGGAAAGACAACGAAACGCGACGAAAACGTCCGGAAAATCACACTGCGCGCTTAGCGCATCTATCGCGCACGATACCGGCCAAAACCCTAATTGGGGTCGCTAAACTACAAAATACCGAGTCTGGACCCCGATCGTCCCGATCGCGCAACACAACACAACACAAAGTTTACGAGGAATACACTGGATATAACCTCGCAACTACCAAACGAACCCTATGTCGGAAAACCCCGAAATCTAGTAAGCAACCTATCGCAATATATCGCACTAGATTCAAGATAACACAAATCTAACAATTACAAATACCTTAAAATGGCTTAACTAAGCTATTTAAACCAATCCTATATTTTTTACACTCGCTAATTATGTTTTAGCAAAAATCTAGTAAGCAATTTTGCTTAATTAAACAAAATGCTTATTAGTAAATTTTAACACTTTCTACTAGCTTATTCTTTTCCAAAACACAATTTAACACTTGAATTAAACACTAATCACTTAATCAAAATTTAACCCTAACATGAATTTCTTAAACCAAATATAATGAATTAATCAAGATTTAAATGCTAAACTAAGCACTTAACTAGTTAACTAAATTAGCTAGTTAAAGATTAAAGCAATTAATAATGGATTAAGGTAAGAAATTATACCTCCTCAAGAACACCAAAAAGAACTTAGATCCATCACTTTAGCCTCCAAAACTCAAGCTTTGATGAAGATCCATGAAGGATTAGTGAAGGAAAAAGGTTTAATATTTATATAGGAATTTTTGGATTTATTTTTGGATATCTTTTTGTGTTTTTGAAAGGAAATGAGAGAGAAATGAGCATGGAATTATCTTGTACAGAAATGGGGGAGTTAGGGTCGGCCAAGGTGAGTAGGGGTGGGGGTTTGTGTAATATTTTGTGAAGAAAAAGCAAAGAAAAAGAGAATTAAATGCTAATTAATGCATTTTGCCACCATTACACCCTTTTCTTTTAAATTTTAAAACACACCATTAGTCACCAAAAAATATCTAGATTTTTAAAAAGAACATTCTAAAATAATTCTAGTGACAAAATTAATTTATTCACAAAAATAAAAATTTTCCCGATTTACGTGCACAAAATACCGCTTAAAATAATATTTTTTTCGGGAAAAAATCTATCTGAACCAAAACCTCCCAAATACTCCCAAAGTTCGCGCACAAGCTTTATTTTGGCCAAATTAGGTGTCAGTAAGCTTATACGGTCGTTTGATCGAAATCGGGTTAAAACGGGAAAAACCGACAATTTTGCCCTAAAACGGGAAAATTCGCAAAACGATTTCTAAAACGTTACAGAAACTTCTCCAATAAATAATGGCACCATGGTTGAGTTAAGCCCCCATGCTTAACTCATGTAGAGAATTAACCAAAGCATTAGGTTAAGGGTTGGGTTAATTAATATCTTGAACAAATGACAAAAGAGTTGACTTTGTCAATGTTTATCAAGCTTCATGAAGATTGATAACTTTGACCAAAGTCACACTCTTTTGTTATATGCTAGGAAAATAGTAAACCCTAATTTAACCTTGATTTGGTTCAAGTCTCATACACACAACTTGTTTGTATCATCAAGCATGATACAAACATGTACACTTGCATATATCACATATAAACAATGTGCACATTCAAGTGAGAAAATCAATCTTAAGTGAACCAATACTAGTTAATGTAGAGTAATATATCAAATATATAATTATACATTAAATCATTAAATCAACACTTGATTTAACGATCCGGTCATATCGCATATAACCGACTAATATCAAGTGTATCAATGTATCGAATCAACACATGATTCGGTAACCCGGCTATATCACATATAACCGACTGATGATACAAATCGCGAGAATAGAATACAGTATCACATACTGGTATTATTTTCAGTCCCGCACATATCTCATATGCGCTCCTATTTCGTTTCGTTTGAGCCAGGAAACCCCTGTGTAGGACTCTAAAGACTCGTCAATACGCCGGCAGTAGGTGGTGATCATATCAAACACTCACAAGCCGCAAGCGGTCTGTTAAACGTAACGGCCACCCGGGTATTGAGCGATCAGAAGATCAACGAGCAAGCCCGCTCACACTCCTGTGAATCCAATCAGTAACACTACCGTACAGTCCGGTCTCTTCGTCTGATATGTCGCATATCTCGTCTAGGGGTGGTAAACGTCAGACCCCATTAACTCGATAAGTCGTGTTGATATGAGGCTCATAACGGGTCCAGAAACTACTGGTAACACTTACCAATAAATCCCTAAAGCAGCCTTGGCCAAGGACTTCCTGTTATAGCCAATCGAGCACTGCGCAACATCAACTCCCTATACCGGGAGAGACGAAACCCCTCCTATCGCTCATTGCCTCCATGTGATTCAGGACTGTACCCAAAAGCTACCTTTTTGCATGCCCTCTTGGACGTGGTATGATGGAAATCAAAGCACAGTGGGAATCACACAAGACTCTATGACGATCTCGGGTCTACAGACTAACCTGTACCAGTGTCACCAGAGAACTGCCATCTGACGTAAGGTATAATACCATCTGGGAGTTCTCGGCGAGTCTGTCCAGTGTACCCATTCTCCACTGAGCACCCGTATATCATCTCTGATGTCAAACACCAATGGATATGGGATCATCCATCGCCCATCTGTATGGGTCGAGAAGCTACACGCTAGTCTACTCTGGTATATCGATGCCCCGTCTCGATACACCCATGACTAGGGACTTTGAAGGATGTACTTATGGACTACCATGTCCCTACTAGTATGATCCACATCATAGTCCAGGTAGTCAAGTACACATCCTAAGGGCTTTACCAACATGTAACAGAGAGACAATCAGTGTACACGTTAAGGTAAAGAGTAACCAGATAGCATACTATCATATCGAGCAAGAAAGTCATCCCTATATATGTCCAAGCATCCACTACAATATACATCCTATGTATAGTAATGGCCTATATGGCATACATATAACTAACAATCTCCCACTTGCACTAGGGCCATCTGGTAGCAGTGGTTGTAGTATCTCATACTCAACCATCCCATAAAAGTCTCTCTCTGGGAAAAGGCCTTTGTGAGTGGATCCGCCGTGTTGTCCTCTGAGTCTACTCTCCTAACCTCGATCCCCTGGAGATCAACCATCTCCACGATCAGGTGATACTGCCTAAGAATATGTCTGGATCACTGATGGGATGGGCGTTCCTTGGCATAAGCCACAACTCCATTGTCACACAATGTGAGGAACGAAGTTCATCTCATGAACTAATATACACCCAGACTGCCTCTTTGGTAGCATCTTTGGTAGCGATGTATCCAGCCTTTATCGTCTAGTATGCCACGGTATCTAGCTTGGAACTCTTCCAACATACCGTCCCTTTACTAAGGTTAAAGACAATGCCTGCGACTGACATTCAGTCATCCTTATCACTCTGGAACCTTTCCTGTGATTCTCCCCAGGATCAATTGATACCATCTCACTACAACTAGTGAGTATCCTAACATCCAATTAGATCTATCTCATAGATCCAAAACCCAGGATTTAGGAGGTATCACTTTGATCCTTTATGGAGAATCCTTGTGATAAGCAGAGATTGACCGAGCGTAGCATAGGAAACCTTTTCCCTATCATGAGTATGTCATCCACGTACAGTATGAGGATCACCACCATACTCCCTACTTTCTTTTTGTATATACAAGGTTCATCTACCATTTTGATGAAGTCAAACTCTTTGACTACCTTATCAAAACAGATGTTCTAACTCCGCGATGCCTGCTTTATCACATAAAACATCTTGCACACGTTTCCGCTGCTCCCACTGTCTACGAAGTCCTCTGACTGTGTACTTACAGACTCTTTCTTCTAAAACATCATTTAGAAAAGCAGTCATGACACCCAACCGCCAGATATCGTAGTCATGGGATGTAGCCGTGGCAAGTAGGATCTGGATGGACTTAAGCATAGGTACTTAGAAAAGGTTTCATCACAATCCATAGCTGGTCAATGATGCAAACCTTTAACAAGTCTAGCTTTGAAAGTCTCAACTTTTCCATGTACACCAAGTAATCTTCTCAAGATATACTTGCTCCTGATGGGGATTTAACCCTTCAGATAAAGCAACCAAAGTCCATACTTTGTTTGTGTATAAGGATTCCATCTCAGATCGATAAACATCCAGCCATTCTTACAGAGTCACACTCCTGATGGCCAGCTCGAAACTAGTTATGTCATCATCCCATGATACAATCCTCGCTCCCACTGTCATAGAGAAACCGAAGTATCTCTTAGGTGGGTGAGGAAACCTACTAGATCGGCGGAGAGGCTGAGGTTCGTTGGTTGCTATTGAATCATTTGGTTCTACCAAATCATCAGCTGCAGTTTGTATAGCTGGAACTATTTCCAGTTCTACCTCATGACCAATAATTTCTTCATAAGAAATTCCCTTTCACAAAGTTGGCACGCTGAGTAATAAAACATCTTTTGTTGCTCGGTTAGGTAGAAGATATTCCCTTGCGTATGCCTGGGATATCCAACAAACTTCTACAGAGTTGACTTTGCCTCGAGCTTGTCCGGATTTTGCTTTTTAGACATAGGCCGAACAACCCCAAATCTTAACAAACTTAAGATATGGGCTCTTCCCTTTCCATATCACATATAAAGTGGTAGGCAACTGATTTGATTTGAACCTTATTCAATAGGTATGCAGCTTCTCAAGTGCATACTCCCAAAAGGAAACAGGAAACTCAGTAGTACTCATCATGGAGCACACCATATCACATAGGGTGTGATTGCTCCGCCCCGATACACCGAGGTGCTGTGGTGTATCCGGACGAGTAATGCTGAGAGAGAATCACATTCTCCTTTAGAATAATCCAGGAATTCCGTGCTCATGTATTCTCCTCCTTGATCACATCAAAGGACATAATACTTATACCCGTTTTTGGTTTTCTACTTCTAACTTATATTCTGTGAATATCTCAAAAGGTTCGGACTTGTGTTTCAACAGGAACATATGTCTGAATCTTGAGAGATCATCAGAGAAGGTAATGATGTACAAAGAACCGGTCCTGGCATGTGTAGACAGGGGACCTTACATACATCACTATGTATCAATCCCAAGAGTTTACTAACTCTTTCTCTGTTTCCAATAAACAGAGCTATGGTCATCTAATCTTTGTGACATGACTGGAAAGTTTCATAAGATGTAAATTCAAACTGATTTAAATATGCATCTAAATGTAACTTCAGCCAGTCGGGTCGCATTGATATGACCTAGTCTACAATGCCTCAAGAAGGATTCGTTCATTTCTGAACTCTTCCTCTTGTGTGTGTTCTGTATACTAAGAACTGTAGTTTGATTTAGAACGCTAATGCTTTTAGATAACGTGCCTGAACCGATCAACTCTTGATTTAGGAAATGTTCAAAACATTATCCAACAATACAAAATTATATCCTTCTTTATCTAAATAAAGAGACCGATATGATTTTGTATATCAGGTTCGGTATTTAATAACATTTGTTCAGAATCAATGTATTCTGGTAATACAGGATGACAGTGACCAACAGACTTGGCTGCAACACTTGCACCGTTTTCTGCCTCATGAAACTTATCACCCGTTCTCAGTTCTCTACCTTTCTGTAGCCCATGTAACAAATTACATATGCGGGATCCTGATCTGGTATCAAATACCCAGGACGTAAAGGACACTGAGAAACAGTTCTCGGTAATGAACACACCCGAAGATGATGCATCAGTATGCACTTTCTTTGTTTAGGCGGCACGGGAATTCTGGTAATCCCTTATTTCCTGCTCTGTCTTATAACAATTATAAGTTTGGAGCGGGACCAACGTTCCCCAGCTCAGTATAATAAGCGGGTTCGGTAAATATATCCGTTTTATTATCTTGATTAAGGCATGACATGGTCGCTACCAGGAGAGAGAGAGAAGAAAACACTCTGCGTGCGCTCTTGCAAGATCAGATTGGTTATTATTTTATCTAATCAGGATGGCTCCTACTGTTTTTATCAAATCTTCCTTCAAACCCTAAAAGGAAAGACTAGCCGGGATTAATTACACGCTACAAGTTCGCCAATCTTTCAGCCAGGCCAGTGTCGGCACTTTGAGGGAGGTTCCCCTTGCTATCGCACGGACCTAATTAAAGTAAACCTCATTTTCCCAGAGGCGTAACCCCGTTGACACCTTTCTAGACACCTACTTGATCGGCTAATTGTAATGTGTAAAACTCTCTCAGGAGTAACAATTACTCGCAGTGGGTATCGGGATCCAACTATCTCATAGAAGGTATGCAATCTCATTGCAAATTTCAACACTTGAAATTCCCGATAAGTTTGCCCCTAGCGTCCTATGACCTTGACAGAGGCCAAACTACCCATAGTCCGCTAGTCAAGTTCAACCCGTCATTTCCTGATTGAATTAAACCCACCCGCACGACCCTTGACGGAGGCCAAACAACGCCGTACGAATACCCTAATCCAATCGCATCGTATGCTAGCAGATAAGCATTAGTTAGCTACCGTACACTACGTCTTGACGGAGGCCAAACTACCGCAGCACGAATACTAACTAGTATTTATCTGAAATGACGGAGGGCTACGACAGGTTTTTCTGAAAACCTATTGCGTAATGAACTTGATATCGTTGTAGAATGAAATGATTTTAAAATGGAGTGTTTTTGAGGCTTTTCTAGTTTTGCTAAAGGGGTCACTCCCGGTGAAGGGATCGTCGGCCCTTTCCTCATCGAATAAGGTGCAGGATATATCATATATACCGCTGTGCAAAGCAAGAACTATAGGAGCAATCAAAAGACAAACCGAGGGTTGTAGCATCTTCCAGTTATTGCTAAAGGGGTCACTCCCGGTGAAGGGATCTCGGCCGTTTCCTTATCGAATAAGGTGCAGGATGTTCTATAAGGAACACCGCGATGCAAAGCAAGAACTGTAGCTACCTGTTTTTGAAATCCAATTCCACAACATCTTTTAGGTTTCTTTTTCTTTCATTAATCATATTAATGAAGTCCCATCATTTAAGTCACCTAAACATCACAGATAAATACGACGTACACTTATGCCATCCGCATTCGCCTATGTCCCTTCGTGCACCGTTAGGTTAGGTAACTAACGGCAGAGCGGGGCAGGGCTAGCGTGGATGTAAAACATAAGTAACGCCTATATAATATATCATATATACTATATACAGTATTTATCACAGAACATCAAATGATCACATCACAGATATCGCAGCAGAAGAATCATATGAAACATTGGATATACTAGGACGTCCGTGTTTTCAATACGAGCCAGTATAAAACACGGATTCCACAGTCGCGATGAATAGCCAAACCCACACCCCTAGACCCCTATGAGAGCGGCAAGAAACCCTACCAATTCTAGAGTTAGGAGACCCGGACCCGACTCCTCGAGTTGGTCTCCCACTGGACTCCAGAACCCGATTACTTGTGCCCTCCTCATTGGGTCTATCCTAATGCGGAAAAGTAAATAATATACAATGGTGACATCTTCCGCAACCTGGAAGTGCCCCAATAAAAGAATATTACATACAAGTTTTTACATTAATGAAAATGAAAAAAACATTCGTCTCACATAAAAAAAACCCCGGCTATTCAAACACGACGATCCAATATAACATATCCAGCAACACATAACATCACATGTCATCAACGCAAGTAAATATGCGCATCCCAATTTTCGTTGACATATAGCAACGAAACCGGCGATATCACATATTACACTTACGGTCACAGAAAAGAAAGTGTAAAACTACAACAGTTGGAATCCGCAAACTCTTTAGACATCGCATGCCTAATCAAATGAATTCCTTAGACATCGCATGCCTAACTATTATAAACCCCGCATTTTAGTCTCATTATCGAAAACTCTTTTCAATATCAAGTCGGGCAATTCAACAAGATTCCCGCCATTTTGATCGAATGCTCGTCGCAAACTTTAGTAGGCGGCCGCACCCCCGATGCCGTCGACGAAGTGCACCAAGGCGGAACACCGCTGCCGCGAGCACCCGAACGGATGCTTTCGGCGACGGGGTTCTCCTACAGTCACTTGGGGGGCTAAGGGGTGTAGCTGTCTATTAAGTTTATCCGGCGAGTATCCGCGTACGCTACGTGATTGCGACGGACTTTTGATCACATCAAAATCCCGTGGCAACCGATCAAGTGAGACTAAAGTGCTATGTTTATAACATTTAAATCAGTTATCTCATAACTACTTGTGGATTCCAAATATTGTATCACATTCCAGATAAATAGAAAATGTTAAACTTTCCGATCGAACAAATAAACACCCAAGTTTTCCCGAAACAGCTCAACACATTAAATAAGTTTAAAAACATTCACTTCATGCCACAGTACCAACGGTCCAGCCGTAGAAGGGTCAAGCCAACTCCTCACATGTGGCACGCCGTACTGCCCCAAACCCTAAGGTTCAAAGGGCAGTTCAAGACGGCCACATAATCGAGTTAAGGTTTGTTGTCTTCTAGAGGGTCCATCGCATTACTTGCACTACTTAGAATGTTCTCAAACTACGGAAAAAATCCAACATTTGGAAATTTCCCGGCAGGGGAAAAATTGGGTATTTTTATCCGGTCGAACTTTTTAACATATTCTAAATTATCCGGAAAAACACAGACAAAGTTAAAGATTCCGATCGAATCGACGAACTCCCAATACAACCCAGAAAACTCAACACTTGAGTATAAGTTAAAATTACCCAGAAAACACAGGAATCGGTATAGGACATTACTGGGCAAAGCACGTGCCAAGAATCACCTTTATGGCCGCGGAACCGCCGCACATGCTAGGGTGGGGCCGCGGTTCCGCAGCGCTTTGGTTGACTTGAGCTCACGTGCTTCACAGTAACTCTTATAATACCCTTCTGTAATTTTTGGATATTTTTAATTTGGAAAAATCCACATTTTCAGAAAATGTACAGAGAAGGGTTTGAGTTAGGGTTTCGGGGTTCGATCGGATTTCTAACATCGTCTACACATCGCCTAAAGCTCTAGCTAGGCTATGATACCACTGTAGGGTTACTAGGCACACATAAGAGGTTCCACAAGGCATCAACCATGCCAAATTCAAATTTTCCGATGCCGAGAAACCCTAAACTAGATCGTTAACTAGAGATTAGGCGAAACAACAAGCAAGCAAACTACTTTGCTACTAAGTGAATGGAAATACAACCTTTGTAGATCCGGTCCACCACTTCTAAAGCTCCATGTTGACGTCCCTCCGCTGCGATCATTGGATCCCGGACTCTATTGATGGTTTCGTCGGAGAAATGATCGGGCTAGGTCATTGACTTCGAGGCCGAAGATGATCTACGTCGGGGAGACTCAAACTCAAGCTATTCTTTCACTTGGTCAAAAACTTTGTGAAGAGAACACCCTATACTACATGGCAAGTGGTAGAGGATGAAGAAATAGGAAGTGGGTTCACTTTAGAATTGGATTTCTCACTCTTTTTCTCATGGCACCATTGGAGCTAGCAAGCTTTTGTGAGCTTGATGAAGGAGAAGAAGAAGAAAAGAATCATATGAATCAATATCCAAATGAAACTTATCCTATAAATAATGGCACCATGGTTGAGTTAAGCCCTCATGCTTAACTCATGTAGAGAATTAACCAAAGCATTAGGTTAAGGGTTGGGTTAACTAATATCTTGAACAAATGACAAAAGAGTTGACTTTGTCAATGTTTATCAAGCTTCATGAAGCTTGATAACTTTGACCAAAGTCACACTCTTTTGTTATATGATAGGAAAATAGTAAACCCTAATTTAACCTTGATTTGGTTCAACTCTCATACACACAACTTGTTTGTATCATCAAGCATGATACAAGCATGTACACTTGCATATATCACATATAAACAATGTGCACATTCAAGTGAGAAAATCAATATTAAGTGAACCAATACTAGTTAATGTAGAGTAATATATCAAATATATAATTATATATTAAATCATTAAATCAACACTTGATTTAACGATCCGGTCATATCGCATATAACCGACTAATATCAAGTGTATCAATGTATCGAATCAACACTTGATTCGGTAACCCGGCTATATCACATATAACCGACCGATGATACAAATCGCGAGAATAGAATACAGTATCACATACTGGTATTATTCTCGGTCCCGCACATATCTCATATGCGCTCCTATTTCGTTTCGCTTGAGCCAGGAAACCCATGTGTAGGACTCTAAAGACTCGTCAATACGCCGGCAGTAGGTGATGATCATATCAAACGCCTACAAGCCGCAAGCGGTCTGCTAAACGTAACAGCCACCCGGGTATTGAGCGATCAGAAGATCAACAAGCAAGTCCGCTCACACTCCTGTGAATCCAATCAGAAACACTACCGTACAGTCCGGTCTCTTCGTCTGATATGTCGCATATCTCGTCTAGGGGTGGTAAACGTCAGACCCCATTAACTCGATAAGTCGTGTCGATATGAGGCTCATAACGGGTCGAGAAACTACTGGTAACACTTATCAGTAAATTCCTAAAGCTTCCTTGGCCAAGGACTTCCTATTATAGCCAATCGAGCACTGCGCTACATCAACTCCTTATACCGGGAGAGACGAAACCCCTCCTATCGCTCATTGCCTCCATGTGATTCGGGACTGTACCCAAAAGCCACCTTTTTACACGCCCTCTTGGACGTGGTATGTGTTATTGTATATGCCCTAGAGGCCATTACTGTATCATACTAGTTTGTATATTACTTAATGGAAGCTTGGGATATTCACCTTGTATAAACAATCTTGCTCAATATAGTAGTATGCTACTTGGTTTGTTTCTACTTCAATGTGTACATGTGTTTATTTTAGTATATCACCTATACACATTAGTGGAGCCCTTAGGATCTGTGCTTGATTACCAGCGTTGTGATGGCAGTCACACTAGTGGGGGCTGGGTAATCTATAAGCACATCCTTATACAGGTCCCTAGTCGCAGGACTATCGAGACAGAGCATCGATACTCTGGAGTAGACTAGCGTATGCGCTTCTCATCCCAGTGTGGGAGATGGTCTATCCCACAGCCATCAGTACGTCGTACTGGAGATAGCATACGGGTGCTCGTTAGGTTACGAGTACACTGGACAGGACTCGTCGGGAACTGACCGGTTGGTATTATACCTATCGTCAGCTGTCAGTTCCCAGGTGACAAGAGTACAGCTTAGTCCGCTGACTTGACACTGTCACTTCGCCTCGAGTGTGTTCCCACTGTACTTTGATTACTACCCTACCACGGCTCAAAGGAGTCGTGAAAACAGGTGGTAGTTGGGTGCAGTCCCGAAGCACTTGGAGGCAGTGACGGTTAGACAGGATTCGTCTCTCCCGGTATTGGGGGTTGATATCGCGCTGTGTCTAGGAGAGCCATTACACGAGTAGTCCCTGGCCAGGGCAATCGAGATATACTGGTAGGCTTCCTGTGTTATCTCAGGGTGTTTTGGGCTTCACTCCGACACGACTTGTACCGCTATTAGGGGACTGACATTTACCGCCCCCTAGGCCCACCATGCGATGTATCAGACGAACAGACCGGACTGTACGGAGATTGTCACATTCAGGCTCAGTAGGAGTTCAGATGGGTTTCACCTCGTCAGTCTTCTTGTCGGCATCTACCTGGGGACCGTTACGCACAGCTAGTGCCGCTTGCGATCTGTGGTTAAACCCACTGCCAGCGTAATGTCGAGTCTTTAGAGTCCCACACAGAAAGCTATTCGCCTTTAGGAAAAAGAGTAGAGGTCGCATGGTTTTGCGACAGGTCGCATGGTTTTGCGACAGGGTTCGGTCACATCCGTGCACTTATGCACGTACAGTGTCCGGACAGTTAACACTAGCGGGCTTTGGTTTAAGCCAGATTCTAGTGTACATTTTGGGATTGGATTTATCCAGTATATATTCGTGTTCCTCGGAACGCGGATGCGGGTGTGTATGCACAGTTGACGGAGAGACAGAGGCAGAGGATTCTCATTAGGGTTGTTGACCGTTGACTATTGACTATTGACTTTTTGCTCAACCCTAATGAGAATATGATATATGGTTAATAATAATATTAATTAAGTATTATAGTGACATGGTTGTTGAGGGGTTGACTTTGTTGACTTGTTGACTTTGTTGACCGGTTGACTAGGTTTGACTAGTTGACCATCATGATGATAATGGCTATCATTTCATGGCAAAGACTTTTTACTTGCTTGTTTCTCTTGTGAGAAATGAGTGCATGAAATGATATGGCTATTGTAGCTTAAACCATTTACACAATACTTGATTACTATTTTTGTAATGATGGCTTTGGATTATGAGAAGCCAAGAGAGAAAAGTCTTTCTCATTCTATCATTTCTATTCTCACTCTTGTGTTCTTGAGCTCTCATCTTCTTCCTCTTGCTCTCCCTCTCTTTAGTCTATGGTTCACTTGTCTCATGTGTTGAGAACCAAGAACCATAGAGAAAATCCCAACACACTCTCCTCTACTCACTCTAGTTCATAAGGTTTAGCAAACCAAGTGAAGTGGTTTCTTCAAAGATCGAAGAAGAAGCCAAAGGTAGAAGCTTTCGAGGTGGATCGATCTTCGGCGCAAGGAGACGACGGGGTGAAGCTGATCCGGACAACCATCGAGGCTTGAAGATGAATGAGTTCAAGAAAGAAAGGTATAACCCCCTAACCGAGTAGTTAACAACTCCTAGTTAGGTTGTTAGTTAGATGTTTAACAAAGATCCGGTTTTGAGTCCATGTTACCACCTCTAGAAAATTGTTTTTCACCAAATTCCGCATGCCCGAAAGTACCGGGAGAGGTAGCATAGACTTACAGTGGTATCAGAGCCTAGTTAAACTCTATCTAACATGTTAGCAAAGTTACTAGAATATCGATCAAAGAAAAAGTCACAAAACGAACCTGAGTTGTCAAGTTTCTGCCGATTTTTATTCTGTTCAAAAGTTGATAATTTTCATCTTAAAAATCGGCTCAGGCTTTTGTTTGAATAACCACCAAATTTGGTCCCACGAACCGTTCAAAGAGCCGCGGAAACGCGGCGGGAGCACGCTCCCGCCGCGGTTCCGCGGCCGAGTTGACTCGGCCGAGGTCCAAATTTGGTGCAGTGTATTTCTGGGGTTGTTTTGGGATTTTTGGAATATGTATTTTCTGCCCAGATTTTCCAGAACGAAAATTTTGTGTTTGGGGCCTATAAATCCGTATTTTTGATCGAACTTCTAAAAGACTTAAGCTGACGGGTTTTTCTGTGATGTGATATTTGTATTGAACGTCTACTAATCGCTATATGTCGATTAGTGGGGGTTATACAAATCTGTGATCTGTAATGTCATTGGAATGTGTATATGAATTCATTGGATTGTCGCGGGTGAATAGCCGGGGGTTGTGAGACGAGAGTTTTCTTTTCTTTCAATTCATGTAAATTTGTAAATTGATGTAATAATTATTTGTATGGCCGCACAACCGGGTCGGGGTTGTAGCCGTCATTGTATAATTTCTTTTTACTGTTTTTGCTCCTAGGATAGACCCATGGAGGGGGTGCACAAACTACCGGGTATGCCGAAGTGCCGAGTGGCCTACTCACGGGGTTGAGGGAGGTTGCTTCGCTTCGGGTACTTGGCGGGTAGTTTGCCGCACCCGTAGGGGTCTTGGGTAGGGTATTGGCTATTCACCGCGACCGTGTAATCTGCTTTTCGTTACAGGCTTGTACGAATTGCGGGTTCCTAGTATATCCAATGTGTTCATCTGTGATCTGAAATGTCTATCATTGCAATATATCTATATATGATATTATTTAGGCGTTGCTTATATTTTACAGCCGCGCTAGCCCAGCCTCCGCTCTGTCGTTAGTTAAGTAACCTAACGGGTAATGACGGGGCCCCGTGGCGAATGCGAATGGCATAAGCGTACGTCATATTTTGGTTGTTTTCTGCAATGGTAGGTTTAAATGATGGGACACATTAAAAGAACTAATGCAAGAATATCACGCATTAAAAGAACTAATGCAAGAAAATAAACCAAGCGAAAGTCGTTGGAACACTTTCGAAAAACCACTCGGTTCTTTTCAAAACTAACTTTTAAAATGCGGAGTTTGAGCCACTCCTTTTAAAAGCTATCTCGTTCCATCGACTAAATCAAGTTCACTACGTTCACGGTTTCGCCAAAACCATTCGTAGCCCTCCGTCGTTTCACATAAATAGTCAATAGTATTCAAGCTATGTATGTTGGCCAAAGTCAAGGCATAGTGATTGGTAGCTATTGGGTATTCATGTGTAGCATAGATAGATGAGTTGGTTTGGGACAGTCGTACTGCCATTTTGGCCAAAGTCAAGGGTAGGTACGGGTGGATCCAAATTAACCTGGATAATGACGGGCAGAACTTGACATGTGACTTATGATATTTTGGCCAAAGTCAAGGTCATAAGAGCATGGGGCAAAAATCCACATCGGGAGTTTCAAAAGAATTGAAACTTGCTAGTGTTGCATACCATTTGGATTGTGATGATTATGGTAGGGTTCCTTCAGTTTCGTCACGCGATGATATTTGGATCCCGATCCTACTGTGAGTATATGCTACTCCTCGGGAAATTTCTCACTTAACGATCAATGCTATAAACCTAGTAGGTGTCTAGAAAGGTGTTAGCGGGGCTACGCCCCCAGGAAAAAGAGGTTCTTAAATTAAGGAACTTCGCGAAAGCGTTGGAAAACCTCCCTCGAAGTACCGACACCAGCCTGGCCGAACGGTTAAGCAAGTATTGTACGGTGAGATTGATCCTGACTAATTCTTCCTTTTTGGTTTGAGGAGGGATTCGAGAAACAGTGGGAGCCATCCTGTTTAGACAAATTAAAAACCACTCTAAACTTGCAAGAGCATCATGCTGAGTGTTTCTTCTTCTCTCTCCTAATTGCAGCGACCAATCGACATGACTGGACTTAAGTTACTTCTAGATAAAAACATACCGACAGGGCCAAACTACAAAGATTGGCTCAGGAATGTCAAAATGGCAATCACTTACGACAAGCTGGGGTATCTTCTTACCACCAAAGCTCCCCCTGTCCCAAGTCCCACCTCCAGTGTCGCGGATAAGGAAATCCGTAAGACTTGGGAGATTGATAGCGCGAAGGCCAAATGCCTCGTACTTGCCTCTATGGACAACGAACATCAGAGGAGGCACGAGAATATAGACCTCGAGTCCATATTTCTCCATACAAAAGAACTGTATGGAGAGCAGTCTCGTATCGCAAGATACGAAGTGTCGAAGAAGTTATTTTCGGCAAGGTTGGCCATCGGATCATCGGTAGCGGAACACGTGCTTAAGATGATTGGCTTCATTGAGGAGCTCGCGGAACTTGGGACCACGTTGGAGAATGAGCTCTATACGGACTTGATTCTCCAGTCCCTTTCTTCCACTTACGCCCAGTTTATCCTGAACTTCAACTTACAAGAAAAAGAAGTTGAACTTTCAGAACTCCTCAACATGCTGAGGAGTGCAGATGGCACCTTACAGAAAGGTAGGGAGACATCCACTTTGTTTGTAGGAGGATCTTCCTCTTCTAGGTCCAAGGCGAAAGCCAAGGGAAAGAAGAAGAAAGCCCCTGCCAAACCAAGGGGCGGTGTTAGTAAAGTGGATACGAAGGGAAAGGCAAAGGCAACAAAGAAAGCGGGGCAGCTTGTGGATAAAGAAGAATGCTTCTATTGTCATAAGAAAGGACACTGGAAGAATGATTGCAGGGCTTGGAAAGCCAGGACATAGGAATTGAAGCAGATTGCGGCTTCAGCTTCTGGTGTGTATGTTATTGAAAACCGTCTTTCAATAAACTCTACTTCCTGGGTATTGGATACCGGATCAGGATCTCATATCTGTAATTCTTTGCAGGCGTTGTGAAACCGTAGGGTTTTGAAGGCAGGTGACATGACCCTCAAAGTTGCAAACGGAGCTAGCATGGATGCTAAGGCCGTGGGGGACTATCACCTGGGAATGTCAGATGGACATGTTTTGGTTTTACGTAATTGCCTTTTTGTACCCAACGCAACTTGTAATATCATTTCTATATCTTTAGTTTCTAAAGAAGGTTATGAATTTGCGTTTGTAAGTAATGTTGTAAACATTCACCTTAATCAAGTTTTGATTGGGTCAGGTACATTGAGCAATGGTATATACGTATTAAACCAACCACAGATTTTCAATGTCCAGAATACACACAAAAGAAAGTCTCCGGAAATAAATCAGACTTTCTTATGGCATTGTAGACTGGGTCACATCAATGAGAGAAGGTTGACGAAGTTACATACAGAAGGATATTTGAATCCATTCGAATAGCAATCGTATGCCACTTGTCAATCCTGTCTCAAAGGAAAGATGACAAAGACTCCGTTCACTGGACACAGAGTAAGAGCGAGCGAGCTCTTTGGACTCGTACACAGCGACGTGTGCGGTCCAATGTCTACACATGCGCGAACCGGTTATTCTTTCTTCATTACTTTTACGGATGACTTTTCAAGGTACGGTTATGTATTCTTAATGAAACATAAGTCCGAAGCCTTTGGAAAATTCCAGGAATATAAGAATGAAGTAGAAAAACAAACCGGCAAAAGTATTAAGATTCTAAGATCGGATCGAGGTGGAGAATACTTGAGTGCCGAGTTCCTGGACTATTTAAAAGAGAACGGAATTCTCTCTCAGCTTACTCCTCCATACACTCCGCAACATAACGGTGTATCGGAGAGACAAAACCGAACCCTATTGGATATGGTACGGTCCATGATGAGTAACGCTGAGTTACCGCGATCATTCTGGGGGTATGCGCTAGAATCAGCTGCATACCTTTTGAACCGAGTTCCAACTAAGACCGTGCCTACTACACCATATGAGATGTGGTGTGGGAAGAGACCCTATCTTAATCACATTAAGACATGGGGAGGTCCAGCTTTTGTCAAAAAGCAGCATGCGGACAAGCTCGAGGCACGCTCAGTACAGTGCAAGTTCGTGGGATATCCAAAGAACTCCAAGGGATATTTCTTCTACTACGAAGAGGAACAAAAGGTTTTTGTTTCTCGTCATGCCCACTTTCTAGAACACCAGTTCTTAGAAAAGGAAATTAGTGGGAGCGCAGTAGAACTGGAAGAAATTCCAGAACCACAAACTATTACTGAAAGCTTAGTGGAACCAGAGGGTTCAAAAGAACAGGACATTCCTACGCCGCTCCGCAGGAGTAGTAGGCAGTCTCATCCGCCCGAGAGATACTGCGGTTTTCTCATAGACGGGGATAGAGAGGATTGCATCATAGATTACCAGCAAGCCTCCAGCAAGCCGTTCAGAGCGTCGACTCGGTAAAATGGCTGGATGCAATGCGGACTGAAATGGAGTCCATGTACACCAACAAAGTATGGACGTTGGACATTGCTCCAGACGGGGTAAAACCCGTAGGATGCAAATGGATCTTCAAAAGGAAGATTGGTGTAAATGGACAGGTTGAGACCTATAAAGCTAGACTGGTAGCAAAGGGTTTTCGTCAAAGACCTGGTTTGGACTATGACGAGACCTTTTCTCCAGTAGCTATGTTGAAATCCATTCGGATCCTTCTTGCCATTGCTGCCTTCCACGATTATGAGATTTGGCAGATGGACGTAAAGACTGCTTTTCTAAATGGAAATTTAGAGGAGTGTGTTTATATGGACCAGCTAGAGGGTTTCATTCAGAGTGGGAGCAGCGGAAAGGTGTGCAAGTTGCTTAAGTCCATTTACGGACTAAAGCAGGCATCGCGGAGTTGGAACATCTGTTTTGATGAGACGGTCAAGGAATTTGGCTTTATCAAAAATCCAGATGAACCATGCATCTATAGTAGATTTGTAGCGAGAACTGTAGAATTCCTCGTTTTATACGTGGATGACATTATCTTGATAGGAAATGACATTCCTATGCTACAATCTGTCAAGCGGTTCTTATCACACAGGTTCTCTATGAAAGACCTGGGTGATGCCTCATACATCCTGGGGATCCGGATCCATCGTGATAGATCCAAGAGGATATTAGGACTTTCACAGTCCAGGTACATCGACACCATACTGAAAAGATTCAGTATGGAAGATTCCAAGTGCGGTAACCTACCGGCTTGTCACGGGATCACCCTCTCTAAAGAGATGTCTCCCAAGACTGATTTGGAGACGGATCGCATATCTATTATACCCTACGCTTCTGCGGTAGGCTCTATAATGTATGCGATGTTGTGTACCAGACCGGATGTAGCTTATGCACTCAGTGTGGTAAGCCGGTATCAGTCAAACCCTTGGGAGAAACACTGGATAGCGGTAAAGAACATTCTCAAGTACCTGAGAAGGACTAAGGAGATGTTCTTGGTGTATGGCGGAAAAGACCTCCAGATCGAGGCCTTTGCTGACTCCAGCTTCTAGAGTGACAAGGATGATTCCAAGTCCATGTAGGGTTTTGTCTCTACCCTCAATGGAGGGGCAGTGTGTTGGAAGAGTTCCAAACAGGAAACCGTTGCAGACTCGACGATGGAAGCGGAATACATCGCTGCATCTGATGCCGTAAAAGAAGCTGTCTGGATGAGGAAGTTCTTGAAAGAACTTCAGGTGGTTCCGTTCATTGTTGATCCAATACCTCTGTATTGCGACAACAACGGGGCTATAGCTTTAGCGAAGGAACCCAGGTCCCATCAGAAGTCCAGGCACATCTTGAGGCGGTATCACCTGATCAGGGAGATTGTGGGTCGCCAGGAGATCGAGGTTCGGAGAGTTTCTACGGAAGATAACACTGCTGATCCATTCACCAAGGCCTTACCCCAGACTCAGTTCGAGCGGCTGATCGAGATGATAGGTCTTCGATACGCCAGTACATGGCCTTAGTGCAAGTGGGAGATTGTTAGTGTATATGCCCTAGAGGCTATTACTGTATCATACTAGTTTGTATATTACTTAATGGAAGTTTGGGATATTCACCTTGTATAAACAATCTTGCTCAATATAGTAGTATGCTACTTGGTTTGTTTCTATTTCAATGTGTACATGTGTTTATTTTAGTATATCACCTATACACATTAGTGGAGCCCTTAGGATCTTTGCATGATTACCAGCGTTGTGATAGCAGTCACACTAGTGGGGGCTGGGTAATCTATAAGCACATCCTTATACAGGTCCCTAGTCGCAGGACTATCGAGACAGGGCATCGATATTCCGGAGTAGACTAGCGTATGCGCTTCTCATCCCAGTGTGGGAGATGGTCTGTCCCACAGCCATCAGTACGTCGTACTGGAGATAGTATACGGGTGCTCGTTAGGTTACGAGTACACTGGACAGGACTCGTCGGGAACTGACCGGTTGGTATTATACCTATCGTCAGTTATCAGTTCCCAGGTGACATGAGTACAGCTTAGTCCGCTGATTTGACACTGTCACTTCGCCTCGAGTGTGTTCCCACTGTACTTTGATTACTACCCTACCATGGCTCAAAGGAGTCGTGCAAACAGGTGGTAGTTGGGTGCAGTCCCGAAGCACTTGGAGGCAGTGACGGTTAGACAGGATTCGTTTCTCCCGGTATTGGGGGTTGACATCGCGCTGTGTCTAGGAGAGCCATTACACGAGTAGTCCCTGGCCAGGGCAATCGAGATATACTGGTAGGCTTCCAGTGTTATTTCAGGGTGTTTTGGGCTTCACTCCGACACGACTTATACCGCTATTAGAGGACTGACGTTTACCGTCCCCTAGGCCCGCCATACGATGTATCAGACGAACAGACCGGACTGTACGGAGATTGTCACATTCAGGCTCAGTAGGAGTTCAGATGGGTTTCACCTCGTCAGTCTTCTTGTCGGCATCTACCTGGGGACCGTTACGCACAGCTAGTGCCGCTTGCGGTCTGTGGTTAGACCCACTGCCAGCGTAGTATCGAGTCTTTAGAGTCCCACACAGAAAGCTATTCGCCTTTAGGCAAAAGAGTAGAGGTCGCATGGTTTTGCGACAGGTCGCATGGTTTTGCGACAGGGTTCGGTCACATCCGTGCACTTATGCACGTACAGTGTCCGGACAGTTAACACTAGCGGGCTTTGGTTTAAGCCAGATCCTAGTGTACGTTTTGGGATTGGATTTATCCAGTATGTATTCGTGTTCTTCGGAACGCGGATGCGGGTGTGTATGCACAGTTGACGGAGAGACAGAGGCAGAGGATTCTCATTAGGGTTGTTGACCGTTGACCGTTGACCATTGACTTTTTGCTCAACCCTAATGAGAATATGATATATGGTTAACAATAATATTAATTAAGTATTATGGTGACATAGTTGTTGAGGGGTTGACTTTGTTGGCTTGTTGACTTTGTTGACCGGTTGACTAGGTTTGACTAGTTGACCATCATGATGACAATGGCTATCATTTCATGGCAAAGACTTTTTACTTGCTTGTTTCTCTTGTGAGAAATGAGTGCATGAAATGATATGGCTATTGTAGTTTAAACCATTTACACAATACTTGATTACTATTTTTGTGATGATGGCTTTGGATTATGAGAAGCCAAGAGAGAAAAGTCTTTCTCATTCTATCATTTCCATTCTCTCTCTTGTGTTCTTGAGCTCTTATCTTCTTCCTCTTGCTCTCCCTCTCTTTAGTTTATGGTTCATGATTGATCTAAAATTCTTGTTTGTGTAAATCGAACAAAGCAAATGAATTTCTTTGTGTCGGTAATTAGAAAATGTATAGAATCACAATCAAAGAATTATATTTGACCGCAATCAACTACGGTGTCGGATGTAGATTGTAAGTGAGTGCGGATCGTCCACAGGGATTGTGTGATTCGTTTTTATATTTGCTTCGTTTGAATTGAAAAGTTAATTGAAAAGAAAAGAAAACATGATTCGAGAATTTATCAATTGATTCATGTGTCACGAGTTTAATCAAGAATCAAGAAGCTGATAAACAATCAAGAATTGGGTTTCGATAATATTTCCAAACAAAAAGTCAAGAATCTAATGAGGCTCGTAGGAATCGATCGGATCTATAGACGTGATGTAACCTCAAGATTTCGTGTTCTTGTCTTTCGAAGGATTGATACTAGATCGATGATGATCGACGAGAGTTAGGGATTTCTTGATGAAACTAGGGTTTCACCTTTTAACCCTTGTTCTTTCGTTGATTTCATTCACATTCTAGCCTCTAGCAATTTCAAGAAACGATCGTAACTCCCCAACTTCGAGCGATATCAATCAAGAAAGCATCGCAACGAAATGGGTCGTCGGTTCTTGAATTTGCTAGGGTTTACAAAACTTGTAGGAATCAAGAATCGATTTAAGATATATTACATCATCATTCTATTGACCATCTCGACTCCTCGACGAGCGGAGTATTACTCAAGCATCACAACAAGAATTATAACTAGAAATTTAGATTGACTCATGATGCAAGAATTTAAAGAAAACAACATAAAAGAATTTCACCTTTTATTTATATCAACAATTTGATTACAGTCGCTCAAGAACTACAAGAGGAAGAATTAAATTGTCGACTTGGCTTCGCTCGGCTCCGTGAGTCGTGAATCGGCTTGGACCACTTGCTCCGTTGAAGACCGGCTCGGCTCCTAAAAGGTTGCAAGGCTTCTTGCTTGAATGGGTACTCGGGATCTTGGCTTTTGAATGGAATTAGGGTTAGGGTTTCACACAAATCCTCTCACTAGATTTGTGGAAGAAGAAGATGAAGAGAGAGAGATAGAATGGCTTTCAAAAATGAACTAGAATAGGGTTGATTCCAAGATGAATCAAGATTGAATAATTGGATACTTTTACAATGAGCCTAGGGTCTTATTTATAGAACACCCAAACCCTAAGCCTTTGAGTTCCCTCCAAAAGTTTGTTGAGGAACTTCTAGAAAGAGTTTGTTAGGCTTAGCTTAGGGTTTAAGCTAGGGTTTAAGAAGAAGGTTCTAGATTACAAAGCTTAGTTTAGTGAAGAAACAAGGGTTTGCTGATCTGGCAGAAGTCTCTGGAGTTTTCTGGAGTTTGACATGTCTTTTTGAGCTTCTGGAATTGAGGTAAGAGATGTGCACTAAATATTTAGGGCTGACGTGGCAGAAGAGCCGCAGAATCGCGGCCTAAGCCGGCTTGCGCCGCGGTTCCGCGGCCAAGTGGTGGCTTGATGACTTGAGCTCTTTGGTGTGGTCTTGTGATGGTATTTGGGGCTTCTTCTGATATATTGATTTTTGTTTGTCCTTTTGGATTGATGCCAGAACTGAAAGCATTGAGTTGGCATAACGTTTTAGCTGTACCCTGTAAATTTTGGCCTTTCTGCTGGATTTTCCTGCACAGATCTCAAAACAAGTGTTGCGCAAATGTAGGGATGATGCGATGCCATGAAATGTAGTCAATTTCCTTTATAGTGTCGGTTTTAGAGTCTAATACATGTAATCTGATATTTTGCGACAGTTTTGCTAATATGTAAAATATGAATGCCGAACACTTCTATATGGATGCAAATGATGAGGAAATTGCCGGCTAAAATATACAATATTTTCGACTAATTAGTTCACTTGTCTCATGTGTTGAGAACCAAGAACCATAGAGAAAATCCCAACACACTCTCCTCTACTCACTCTAGTTCACAAGGTTTAGCAAACCAAGTGAACTAGTTTCTTCAAAGATCGAAGAAGAAGCCAAAGGTAGAAGCTTTCGAGGTGGATCGATCTTCGGCGCAAGGAGACGATGGGGTGAGGCCGATCTGGACAACCATCGAGGCTTGAAGACGAAGGAGTTCAAGAAAGAAAGGTATAACCCCCTAACCGAGTAGTTAACAACTCCTAGTTAGGTTGTTAGGTAGATGTTTAAGAAAGATCCGGTTTTGAGTCCATATTACCACCTCTAGAAAATTGTTTTTCACCAAATTCCGCATGCCCGAAAGTACCGGGAGAGGTAGCATGGACTTACAGTATGATGGAAATCAAAGCACAGTGGGAATCACACAAGACTCTATGACGATCTCGGGTCTACAGACTAACCTGTACCAGTGTCACCAGAGAACTGCCATCTGACGTAAGGTATAATACCATCTGGGAGTTCTCGACGAGTCCGTCCAGTGTACCCAGTCTCCACTGAGCACCCGTATATCATCTCTGATGTCAAACACCAATGGATATCGGATCATCCATCGCCCATCTGTATGGGTCGAGAAGCTACACGCTAGTCTACTCTGGTATATCGATACCCCGTCTCGATACACCTACGACTAGGGAATTTGAAGGATGTACTTATGGACTACTATGTCCCCACTAGAATGATCCGCATCATAGTCCAGGTAGTCAAGTACACATCCTAAGGGCTTTACCAACATGTAACAGAGAGACAATCAGTGTACACGTTAAGGTAAAGAGTAACCAGATAGCATACTATCATATCGAGCAAGAAAGTCATCCTTATATATGTCCAAGCATCCACTACAATATACATCCTATGTATAGTAATGGCCTCTAGGGCATACATATAACTAACAACTTCACCAGCTCTGGCTTGCACGTCTGGTAGTCGCCGTTTACTTGGCTGACGACCAGTTGGGAGTCTCCGTATATGAGGAGGTTTTCAATTCCCATGTCGATGGCGATCTCGAGACCTGCTATCAAAGCTTCGTATTCAGCTTCATTGTTCGTCCTCGGTTCTGTCAAGGAGAAGGAGAAGCGCATTATCCCTCCTTGTGGGGTCACGAAGATGAGGCCTTCCCCTGATTTGATTATAGGGGCATTCTGTTTTTGCTTCTTCATGGAGGACGCTCCATCAAAATAAAGTTCCCATCGGGTATCACTACCGTCGATCGTATCAAATGCATGTTCGTCTGGCAGCTCACAATTCAAAGGGGAATCGACCGGTATCGGATGCTCAGTGAGGAAGTCGGCGATGGCCTGGCCTTTCACTGCCTTAAGAGGCTGATAGGTTATTGAGAACTCCATCAAGAGCAGGGACCATTTAGCGGGTCGCCCCGTCAATATAGCCTTCGACATCAAGTATTTGAGAGGGTCCACCTTAGATATGAGACGGACTTCATGCACCAATGCATAGTGCCTGAGTTTCGTTATCGCGATGATCAACGCCAGGCAGTGTTTTTCGATGGGAGAATAATTGCTTTCTGCCCCCAGGAGAACTCGGCTCAAATAGTAGAGAGCTCTTTCTTTCCCTTGGTCGTTCTCTTGTGCCCACAGCGCGCCTAAAGAACCTTCGAGAGCTGTTGTATAAAGAATGAGAGGCTTTCCCTTGACCGGAGCGGCTAGCACCGGCGGATTCTGTAGGTATTGCTTGATTTCGTCCAGTGCGCTTTGGCATTTGTGATTCCAGACGAACGGGGTCCCCTTTTTCATCAAGTGACTGTAAGGACGGCACTTGCCAGAGAGATTGGCTATAAATCGCCGGATATATGCGAGCTTCCCTTGGAGAGACCGCAATTGTTTGAGAGTCCTTGGCGGAGGCATTTCCATGATCGCCTTGATCTTTTACGGATCTATCTCGATACTTCGGTGTCGGATGATGAATCCTAGGAATTTACCTGAGGACACCCCGAACGCGCATTTGAGTGGGTTCATCTTCAAGTTATATTGCCGAAGGCGTTGAAATACGATCTTCAGATGCTTGAGATGTTCCTCGTATGATTTGCTTTTAACCGCGAGGTCGTCGATATAGCATTCGACGATTTCATGTATAAGGTCATCGAAGATCTTTGTCATGGCCCTCTGATAGGTGGCACCGGCGTTCTTCAGACCGAAGGGCATCACCTTGTAGCAGAATATACCCAAAGGGGTCCGGAAAGCGGTGTGCTTCTGGTCTTCGGGATGCATTTTTATCTGATTGTATCCCGACGAGTCGTCCATGAAGGAGAAAACTTCGTGAGTGGACATATTGTCTATCATCAGCTCAGTGACCGGTACTGGGAAATCGTCCTTCGGGCAGGCTTTATTGAGATCCCGAAAGTCTACACAGATGCGCACCGTCCCGTTTTTCTTCATCACTGGGACGATGTTGGCGATCCAGTCAGGATACTGAACCTCTTGGATGAAGCCGGAGTCGATTAACTTCTTGACCTTGGCGTTGATACTCATCTCAAGCTCAAGCCGCATTCTCCTTGGTGCTTGTTTGATTGGCTTAATGTCCGGGGATATCGCCAATTTATGCACAGCAATCTCTGGATCTAGTCCTGGCATCTCAGAATAGTTCCATGCGTAGCAATCTTTATGCTGCATAAGCACGTCTTTGAGCGCAGCCATCCTTTCTTCAGATAACAGCTCACTGACGTATGTCGATCGCGGGTCGCTTATCGTCCCCAAATCAATTTTCTTGAGGTTATCTACAGTAGTATGTATTCTATCTTCCAGCTCTTTCGGTGCTGGTGGAAACTTTGAGATCACCTCATCATCATTGTTTTTGAAGCACCAGAGGAGGTCGTCCATACTCTCGGGTTCTTCTTTTGATGATGTTATCATATGACAAGTACGAATTCTCTTCGAAGAACGATGTGTATCTGGTTCTACTCTCGTAGCTTCGGGTTCGTGCTTCTGCGGCGGTGTTACCCTCCAACTGTTGGATAAAGCGAACTTGCCGAGCTGATATTGATCTTCGACCCAGTTCTTGAAGGTGAAGCAGTCTTTGAGAGGGTGTCCTATTGCTCGGTGATAAGAGCAATAGTCTGGATGAGAGACCTCGTTAGCTTGCTCGGGGTGCTTGGACTTCGGGGGTGTAAGCATTTGATGTCTTATAGCAAGATCAAGTATCTTCTTTGTCTTGTCTTGAGGAAATGAGTATGCTCGACTCATCTTCTTCATAAAGGACAAATTCGGACCGCTCGATTCCCGATCGCGTGACTTCTTGGTCCCGCTTTGTCGTTGTCGAACGCCTTTTCCGCTTTCTGACTTGTTTCTGCCTCTGCGTCGGGCCTTTTGCACTACGGGTTGATTGGGAGGAGCCTTGTCATCTTTCGCAGCCTGTTGAAGATGTTGCGCCACGGCAGCGCCCCGGCCTCTTGCTCGAGGCCAAAATGCGGAATAAAAATTTTCCTTTCTCGGAAACCGGCGCTACCGCGGACAATGAAAACCCGGATCGTTTACCATTAACCTAGTGCTAGCAAACAAGAGATAGGGTGAGGAGTATACCGACTGATCCGAGTCCTCCGGTCTTCATCTCCATCGTCCCGATCTCCCGCGGAAAGTGTAGTCTCCACATCGTCGCCTCCTCGCCGGAAAGGGCACCACATCGCCTTCTTCTTTTACGGGCTCCCGCCTCAATACCGAGGCAACTCGCGCATGAAGCCGGCAACTCGACATGCTCAAGATATGCTGTAGAATGTGTAGTGTAGAGGGCATGTCTCTTTGGGGTTTGTTGCCATGGTGATGGAGGAATCAAGAATAGAAAAATGGTGCTTGCATTTTTCTAGCAAGAGAAAGAGATCATGGATGAAACTCTCAAGATGAAGAACTCTCTCCTTCTTCTTCTCTCTTTCTTTTTCTTCTCATGAAAAACTTATCATCCATCAAGTGAGAACAAGAAGGTGGAGGAATGAATATGATAGCATAAACATGAAGGGAGGTGAGTGTAGGGTAAAGGAAGTGGTGACCATATCAAGACATAATCATCACAAACTCACATCAACTCTAAATCAATCCTAATCCCATCTCATCAACAAAAAGCAAATGATAAAGATGGATAAGAAAGGTATCAAAAGATGCTTTCATAATAAAACATCTTACAAATAAAACCTCCACCAAATGTAATTTGCAAAACTGCAAATTACCCCCTCCATCAGAAAAGTCCGGCCGGGAAAGAACAAAGAAAAACCGGCCGGAACGGAATACAAACTGGCAACTCCAGAAAACTGGTCCCGTAATAAATTACAGGAAAACCCCGATACTGTGCATACACACCCGCATCTGTATTCCGACCGGATACAAATGCAATGAGACAAAATCTACACTGTACTAAACTAGTACTGGCTTAAACCAAAGCCGGCTAGTAAAATCCGTTCGATCCTGATCCGTGCAATACCGCACGTATCTGATCGAACCCTGCCATATAACTATACGGCAATTAGTACAAAACCGTCCGATCCTGATCCGTGCAATACCGCACGTATCTGATCGGACCCTGTCATATCTCCATACGGCCTCTACAGCGTTTCGCCCGAAAGCTTGAGTAACTGTAAGTGTGGTGGACTCTAAAGACTCGTCAATACTATGGCTGTGGATTTAACCACTAGCACGTCAGAGGTATCAGCCAATACGTGACGGGCCACCAGCTATTGACCAAAAGGGACGTCGATGAGCGAACTCATCCTGACACCCTACTGAGCCTGTCAGTGACAATATCCGTACAGTCCGGTCCGTTCGTCTATGAGCATCGCATGGCGGGCCTAGGGGGTTGGTAAAAGTCAGACCCCCAAAAGCGGTACAAGTCGTGTCGGAGTGTAGCCCAGAACGCCCTGAGATACTACTGGAATACCTACCAGTAAATCTCCTGCCTCGGCCGAGGGCTTTGCGTAATGGCTCTCCTAGACACAGCGCGACCTCACCCCCAATACCGGGAGAGACGAACCCCTGAAGATCCGCTCACTGCCTCCATGTGGCTCGGGACTGTACCCAACTAAAACCTGTTTGCACGACTCATTTGAGCCGTGGTAGGGTAGTAATCAAAGCACAGTGGGAACTCACACGAGACAAATGACGATCCTCAGGTCGATGAACTAACCTGTACACATGTCACCAGGGAACTGCTATCTGATGTCTGGTATAAGACCAACTAGCAGGTTCCCGGCGAGTCCTGTCCGGTGTACTCATAACCCAATGAGCACCTGTATACATCTTAGGTGAACCAACTGACACCAGTGGCTTGTGAGACCGGCCACCGCCCCTCGTCGGGGTTTCGACTGTATACACTAGTCTACTAATGGAGTATCGATGCCCTGTCTCGAAACTCCTACGACTAGGGACCTTTTAAGGATGTGCTTATAGACTACCAGCTCCCACGTATATGATCGCCATCATACTGCTGGCAGTCAAGCAAGAATCCTAGGGGCTCTATCAACGTGTAATAGCGACATGTCAGGTCACCTAAAGCAGTACACGATGATAAAGATAAACCAGATAGCATACTATCATCTTGAGTAAGACTGTCCTACCGGGATAGGTCCTCCCTCAATCATTGCAATCACGTGCCTGTGATCCAATAATTGACTCTGAGGGCACTATCTCCAACAATCTCCCACTTGCACTCAAGGCTAATTATTGCGATGCCGCATACTCACAGCCCGTGTAATACCGAACACCCAACTCCTCTACTAGTCAGTCTCACAAAGCTCGTTTGCGAAACTATTGCGTTCGAGGAATAGCCTCAGTGAGTGGATCCGCAGAGAAGTTTCTTTCTATGTCTCCCTATATCTCAAGTTCGCGGAGAAAGCCATCTCCCGAAATGAGCAATACCTGTCTTAGAATGTCTGGATGTCTGATGGGACCTAGCTCATAAATGAACTCCAAATCCAAACTTCTTAGACTGTATCGTCAACTGAACTTAATCAGTATCCTGGCCATGCCTCCCTCAGTATTGCCTTGGACCACCTGTCCAAAATACTGCCCATCGTCAGAAGGGAAAACTATAACTCTGACAACCTCCTTGTCGTCCATGTCACCTTGGAAGCCTGGAATGATAACTGTCTCCCAAATGAGGCTTCGTTATCATATCCCTAGAACATTCACTTATGTTCTAAGACTGCTTCCGACTGTTTCTCCAGGATTGGATCAATATCAACTTATTGCATCTAGTGCAAGAACAACATCTGGCGTGGTACTTGGCATCTCATGATTGACTCAATTGCCTAAGCAAGTGATCTGCCAATCATGAGTATCCCTCTCCCCTTTAGTCTATAAGACACCTTTAGAGAGGGTGACTCCATCAACTGCAGGTACACTACCGTGTCAGGAGTCGTCCATTCTAAATACTCATAGAATGCTGTCAAGGTACCCAGATTGGGAAGCCACCCAAATCTAGATCTAAAACCATAGATCTAGTAACCAGTATGTCTGATATAATATCCAAGTACTATGTGGAGAAAACACTGTGTGACGACCAAAGTATAACCGATCGTAGTATAGGAATATCACTTCCTACTACCTTCTCAACAGATCCACCCCTTATTCTGATGACGTCAAACCTATGACTGTCACATCAGAAATAGATGATCTATCTCCGCTACATCTGCATTAGTCTATAAATAGACATAAGCCTGATGTCCACCAATGCTTCCGCTGCTCCCACTGACTACGACAACCCTCTGGCAGAGTCATATAGACATGCACTTCCAAAGCTAGTTTAGAACGACGCTATACTCATCCTCCTGCCGGGTCTCGCAGCCTGGAACAACAGCAATGGCAAGTGTGGGTAAACAAGAACTTCCCTGTCACCGTCCTTGAGGCTACCGGAGCACCTCTCGGGTGCCTGAAGTTACCCACCGTATCTGCGGAGTGGCCAATGGAATGTCAAACCAGATTGAATCTTTAGGTTCCTTATCAAATCTTCGGTAATCGTTTGTGGTTCTGGAATCACTTCCAGTTCTACCATACTCCCACTACTGTTTTTGAAAAATCCATTCCTTTTAAAATGTGGCGAGTCTAGAACAATATTGCTATTGTTCATCCAGATGGTAGAAAATCAACCCTCGTCATAGCCTGGGTCAACCCACAAACAGCCATTACAGAAACGTGCCTTGAGTTGTCCAGTGTCTGGTTTTAAGCATAAGCCGGACAACTCCCCGTACCTTAACATCGTTAAGATATGAACTGTTCTATATCCAATATAGAAACAGAGGCACTGATTTAATTGAACCAGATTCAAATCATGCAGCTATCTCCAGTGCATGTCAACTAAATGGAAGGAGAACGATCAGCGTTACTCAACTTAGGAATGCTTCCAATTATGAGTAACCTGAAAGAGAAGCAATTTCTCTTTATCATTACTATCAACTGAATACCATACACAAGTATCTACATCTTCGATCACTTTGAAGAATCCCGATACTTGCTATACCTGGTTCTCTACTTTATCCAAATACCTATAACTTCTCAAAATTCGGACCCTGTGTTTCTACGAAACACTTGTCTAAAAACTAGAGAAGTCATAAGTAAACCGAATATAGTACGAGGACCAACCCCTCTGTCCTAATGGACACTGGACAACATACAATACTCTGTATAAGTCCGCTGAGTCTAACAACTCTTTCACTGTGTGTCGTAGGTTGAAAACTGTACTTATGGTTAAGAAGAATTACACCGCTGTTTAATGCTCCTTACCTAACCATCCACTGATATAGGTAAATGTCATCGACATAACTTCAAAAGGTATATCTCACTCTATAAAAATAGACGTACAGATATATCAATTTGAAATTGGTGCACAACAGCGGATATTCAAAACCAAATAATTGACGTTCGGCAAACAACCCAGGTGACTTCCTCAAATATCACCGATTACAATGAATCCCGATATAATGAGGATGATCACCCAATTCCCAATAACTTACTCCCACTCAGCATCTGTAAAACCATACAGATGTGAGAATCATACCTGGTAAATACATACCCTGGAGCAAGTGTCTAACTGGGAAATCAGTTTTCCATTAACAGTACACAGTGAAACTGAAACATTGAAATGTTTCGTCGGGGTATCCTGGTATACCTAGTAATGCCTCTTCCATTATCCAGATTCACAACTATAACCGTATAATTCTTTGCCACCTCTCCAAATCCCTTCATATGTCTTTAGTCATTACCTTCTGTACACCCCTTTAGGCCAAATGATTTTCTTCCTTCCCTACCGTTCGACACCAGCCTATGGTTTGGAAGAAGACTATCCAATAAGCATAATGGGTGTACTGTCCCAATCCTAGGAACACTCGCAAAGCGAGAGAAGGTGAAGATAAAAGACACCTGAATGTACTTTATTCCTATTTCTCCTGAACCAGAATCCATCCCCGAACTGGAACAAGTTCCTTTCGAGTTCGTATATAACCATACGATGGAGTATCCAATAAAATGGGATCTTCGTAGTGATACAGAGTGTCCTGGAGAAACACAAAGGTGATTTAGGATTGGCGAAGAAATACTTGGTTTGGTCGTGAATAGCAGTCGCAACTTACTTTGCCCTCTTACTAATCCCTTGCTTTGTCTTAACTTAATACCTTCTGCACACCATCGTTATGCTAATTGGTTTTCTTCATTCCCCACCGTTCGGCACCAGCCTAAGGTTTGGAAGAAGACTATCCAATTTGCGTAATAGGTGTACTATCTCCTAAACCAAGGAGTACTCGCAACCTGAGAGAAGGTGAAAAGAAAAGACAACTGAATAGTCCTATCCGTTTTCTCCAGAACCAGAAACCATCCTCGAAGTCCTTCGAGTTCGTATCTAACCATACGATGGTTTTGTCCAATGGAAGTGGACGTTCGTAGTAATACGGGGTGTCCTGGAGAAAAGGGTAAAAGTAGGAGTGGCAATGAGGTCTGCAACTCTGACAATCCAAAAGCCAGTGTTAAGAAGGTTCGGTTAACTGGGTCACTGAGTCAAAGTCCAGGGTCGGGTCAATGGTCGCTGCCAAAGAGAGAGAGAAAAGAAACACTCAGCGTGCACTCTAACCTAGATCAGAATGGTTATCACTTTATCTAATCTGGAAACCTCCCACTGTACCTCAAATTCTCCTCCAAACCTGAAAGAAGAATTAGTCGGGGTCACCCGAGGAGTAAACTAACTCATCAGTGGGAATCGGGATCCAACTATCATCGCATGATAACTTGACGGAATCCACTCAAGTCACCACACTCCAGAAGGTATGCGCATGCCTGGCAAGTTTCAGTTCTTTTGAAACTCCCGATGTGATTTTTACCCCTAGGACCCAAGTGACCTTGACGAATAATCAACAAATCAAAAGGTCTTAGTCAAGTTCAACCCGTCATTATCTTGATTGCGTTAAACCCACCCGCACGACCCTTGACGAATAATCAACAAAGTCGTACGACTGTCCTAACCAATCCACATATCCATGCGACAGAATAGCACAACAAAGCTACCGCACACTACGCCTCGGCGAATAGCAACGACAAACGCAGCGCGAATACTATGCAATACTAATCCGAAATGACGGAGGGCTACGAATGGTTTTTGGCGAAAAACTTTTAACGTAATGAACTTGATATCGTTGAAGGAACTGGATAACTTTTATAAAAATATAGTGACGAAAACCTTTACTAAAGAGGTCACTCCCGGTGAAGGGATCTCGGCTCTTTCCCCGTAGAATGAGGTGCAGGATATTCCAACTGAATACCACGATGCAAAGCAAAAGTAATCGGCTATAGTGAAGTTATTGCCCTGACGCAAACTTCTGTCCAAGGGGTCACTCCCGGTGAAGGGATCTCGGCCCTTGCCTCGTCGACTGAGGAGCAGGATATTCCAAATGAATACCACGATGCAAAACAAAAGTGAACGTCCTTGCAATAACAGCCTTTTAAAAAATGTTCCAACAATATCAGATTAGGTTTGTTTAGCTTGCATTGATCCGAATCAACGCAGTCCCATCATTTGATCACACCAAAAAGAACGAAAATATACTGATGTACGTATATGCCATCCGCATTCGCCACTGGGTCCCGTCATTACCCGTTAGGTTAGCTAACTAACGACAGAGCGGGGACTGGACTAGCGTGGATGTAAAACATATACAACATCTACTAATATATATACCAATATATAGTATTTCGCTCAAGGCGTGAATAAAATGCAACATCACAGAAATGTACAGCAACACAGATCAATACAGATATCTGGAAGCCCCGGGTTTCACAGAGCCACTGCTGAAACCCGACGTTCCCCTGGTCGTGTGGATAGCCTGTGCAATGAAATCCTAGACCCCTACGGGCGCGGCAAGTCACCCGCCAAAACCTGAAGCGAGGCAGCCCCCTTCAGCTCCGTGAATGGACCACCCAGCACTTCATGGAATCCGGTAACTTGGGCACCCCTCCTGGGTCAACCTGTACCCCCTACGAGTGCGGCGAATAGCCCGCCAATCCTAGAGTGAAGCCCCCTCCGTCTCAATGCCATGAGATGCGGGCCCGTTGCCCTCTAGAACCCGGCTATCCGTGCACCCCTCCGCGGGGTAATCCTAGTACAGAAAGTAAAGTATACATATACCGGGTACATCGACCGCAACCAGGTCGTGCCCCAAAAGAATAATACAAACAGGCAGTGACGGCAGTCCACATGTCGGACGCTCGCCCCGCAATATCAAATGTACATAAAACACCAAAACTGTACTAGCATTGCATCCAGGCTATCCCCCACGACCGATCCGCAACATCACAGCATAAACAAAGAACATCAACGTGAAAGTCACGTTCGCAAATCCGTCTAACCGGGCTATAGCAGTTAGGCCGGATTTACCGATCGAGTGACATTCACGGTCGCAGATATAATGTAAATACTGTGAAATAATGTGTTTAAAATTTTCCGATTGACCAAAAATTAACAAGTGGGCCCCCAAACAAAACTGTAGCACTTACAGAAAACCTGGGCCCAATTTTAATATTCCAAAACCCCTAATTTAAGCCCATAAGCCCACTGGAAAAATTGGGTGCAATGACGACACCAGAGTGCGGCGGAAGCGCGGCCCAAGGTGGGGTTTGGCCGCGCTTCCGCGCTCAGGTAATCGACTGAAGTTGTCGAATTTTTTCAGTGGTCTTAGAATTTTGTGTACATCAATATTTTATGACCTGAAAAATTTTCTGAGACCAAAAATTTTCAACAGAAACCTGATGCTAACAAAATGAGGTTTTCGGGATTTCGGTCGATCGGATAAGTAAAACACATTAGAACAAGCTAGAAAAGGTTAATGGCGTGTCTCTGATACCATGTTGCGCCACGGCAGCGCCCCGGCCTCTTGCTCGAGGCCAAAATGCGGAATAAAAATTTTCCTTTCTCGGAAACCGGCGCTACCGCGGACAATGAAAACCCGGATCGTTTACCATTAACCTAGTGCTAGCAAACAAGAGATAGGGTGAGGAGTATACCGACTGATCCGAGTCCTCCGGTCTTCATCTCCATCGTCCCGATCTCCCGCGGAAAGTGTAGTCTCCACATCGTCGCCTCCTCGCCGGAAAGGGCACCACATCGCCTTCTTCTTTTACGGGCTCCCGCCTCAATACCGAGGCAACTCGCGCATGAAGCCGGCAACTCGACATGCTCAAGATATGCTGTAGAATGTGTAGTGTAGAGGGCATGTCTCTTTGGGGTTTGTTGCCATGGTGATGGAGGAATCAAGAATAGAAAAATGGTGCTTGCATTTTTCTAGCAAGAGAAAGAGATCATGGATGAAACTCTCAAGATGAAGAACTCTCTCCTTCTTCTTCTCTCTTTCTTTTTCTTCTCATGAAAAACTTATCATCCATCAAGTGAGAACAAGAAGGTGGAGGAATGAATATGATAGCATAAACATGAAGGGAGGTGAGTGTAGGGTAAAGGAAGTGGTGACCATATCAAGACATAATCATCACAAACTCACATCAACTCTAAATCAATCCTAATCCCATCTCATCAACAAAAAGCAAATGATAAAGATGGATAAGAAAGGTATCAAAAGATGCTTTCATAATAAAACATCTTACAAATAAAACCTCCACCAAATGTAATTTGCAAAACTGCAAATTACCCCCTCCATCAGAAAAGTCCGGCCGGGAAAGAACAAAGAAAAACCGGCCGGAACGGAATACAAACTGGCAACTCCAGAAAACTGGTCCCGTAATAAATTACAGGAAAACCCCGATACTGTGCATACACACCCGCATCTGTATTCCGACCGGATACAAATGCAATGAGACAAAATCTACACTGTACTAAACTAGTACTGGCTTAAACCAAAGCCGGCTAGTAAAATCCGTTCGATCCTGATCCGTGCAATACCGCACGTATCTGATCGAACCCTGCCATATAACTATACGGCAATTAGTACAAAACCGTCCGATCCTGATCCGTGCAATACCGCACGTATCTGATCGGACCCTGCCATATCTCCATACGGCCTCTACAGCGTTTCGCCCGAAAGCTTGAGTAACTGTAAGTGTGGTGGACTCTAAAGACTCGTCAATACTATGGCTGTGGATTTAACCACTAGCACGTCAGAGGTATCAGCCAATACGTGACGGGCCACCAGCTATTGACCAAAAGGGACGTCGATGAGCGAACTCATCCTGACACCCTACTGAGCCTATCAGTGACAATATCCGTACAGTCCGGTCCGTTCGTCTATGAGCATCGCATGGCGGGCCTAGGGGGTTGGTAAAAGTCAGACCCCCAAAAGCGGTACAAGTCGTGTCGGAGTGTAGCCCAGAACGCCCTGAGATACTACTGGAATACCTACCAGTAAATCTCCTGCCTCGGCCGAGGGCTTTGCGTAATGGCTCTCCTAGACACAGCGCGACCTCACCCCCAATACCGGGAGAGACGAACCCCTGAAGATCCGCTCACTGCCTCCATGTGGCTCGGGACTGTACCCAACTAAAACCTGTTTGCACGACTCATTTGAGCCGTGGTAGGGTAGTAATCAAAGCACAGTGGGAACTCACACGAGACAAATGACGATCCTCAGGTCGATGAACTAACCTGTACACATGTCACCAGGGAACTGCTATCTGACGTCTGGTATAAGACCAACTAGCAGGTTCCCGGCGAGTCCTGTCCGGTGTACTCATAACCCAATGAGCACCTGTATACATCTTAGGTGAACCAACTGACACCAGTGGCTTGTGAGACCGGCCACCGCCCCTCGTCGGGGTCTCGACTGTATACACTAGTCTACTAATGGAGTATCGATGCCCTGTCTCGAAACTCCTACGACTAGGGACCTTTTAAGGATGTGCTTATAGACTACCAGCTCCCACGTATATGATCGCCATCATACTGCTGGCAGTCAAGCAAGAATCCTAGGGGCTCTATCAACGTGTAATAGCGACATGTCAGGTCACCTAAAGCAGTACACGATGATAAAGATAAACCAGATAGCATACTATCATCTTGAGTAAGACTGTCCTACCGGGATAGGTCCTCCCTCAATCATTGCAATCACGTACCTGTGATCCAATAATTGACTCTGAGGGCACTATCTCCAACAGAAGACGGCGCTGAGTCCTGTCTTTCTTGTAGATGGCCATTTCGCGATTATGGTCGTCTCGAACTTTTTGACCAGCTTCCCTTATAAGCTTGTCCATTTGTTCTTCAAACGACGGACTGAGCATTTTCACGTCGGGGGCACTTTCTGGTTCAGGGTTAGTATTCTCCCATTGAGCATCTCCTTCTTCATCAAAGTTATGTACGACATAGCAGTCACGGAGTAGCTCCCGTTTCTTGGACCGAATATATCCAAGCCCGATCGCTTTCATTCTCCCGTTGGGCAACTTTCGCTGAGTTCCAGGGACGTTCCAGATCCTGTTAAAAAACCGTGCTTGTCGAGCAGTTTGTTTGAGGGGTACACCTTGGCGTCTCAAGAGTCTCCTTAGTCCGTCTGTGTAATATTTAGGCAAACGGATGGGCTGGAGCCTGTCGAGTGTGGAATCCGCGCCGTGCCAGATTTCTTTCTCCACTTTATTTTCCCCTGATCGGTAGAATAGGATTGCCTTTTCACCTTCTCGCCTGGGAGGGACATAGAATGTCTGCAGCTCTTCCGCACTATAGGTATTAAGCGCGTCTAGTTCTTTATGATGCTTGGGCGGAACCATGGCAACTTGCAAACTTTGCTCTTCATCAGCGAATGTTTGTATTGGAGACCGAGCAGAGAATATAGCATGGACCTCATCTTCCGAGTCGCTGCCAAAGATCAACATAGGAGCGGGCGGTCCTGGCTTGTTGTAATGAGGTGGACCTGAATAAACTATCGCTTCCTCTTCTTCAGTATTACTCCCGAAGACTGGAATGGTGGTGATAGCTTTGCTCTCTGGTTTGTGACATCTCTCCGTGTCTTCGAAATCTGGCAGGAAATATTTTGCATCTTCGTACTTACGGACTTCGTTCACGGAGAATGGGTTCAGCTCTCCCGTTACGGTATACTCGAGATCATCTTTAAAGTATTTCATACACTGATGTTGTGTAGAAGGGATGATGTTGTACTCGTGTAACCAAGGCCGGCCGAGCAGAGCGTTATAGCATGTCTTGGCCTCAATGACATGAAATTTAATATCCGTGACAAGTAATCCGAATCGTAGTGTCAATATCACCGACCCGAGAGTCCGCGATGACTGGGAGTCAAAACCAGAGATGGTGATCTTATCACGAGCGAGATGCTGGACGCTCATGCAGATTTCCTTCAACACTCGTACGTTGAGAAGATTGACGGAAGAACCATTATCGACCAGGATTTTGCCAATCTTTATATTGTGGAAGTATCCTGAGACATATAGGGGACGGTTGTGCTCGCACGTCCCAAGGAGGAAGTCTTCATCACCGAAGGTAATATCGGCTGTGTGTACTTCCTCCAGCTCGTCCTTCATCTTTTCTTCGGCCAGGAAGGCTTGGAATTGCTCTGGTTCTTATAGCACCTTGATCAATGAATCTCTCGCTTCTTTGGATAGTAAAAGGGCATCGAGAATGCTGATCTTTGAGGGTAACTTCCTCAAGTGCGCCAGAACGTTATAGTCCACCTTACTTTTCTTTGGCGGGTCCTTGGCGGTAAGCTCTTTCATGACTTGGTCATCTAGGGCAATATCCTCGGATACCTTTTCTTTTCCCTTATCTTTTTTACTCGCAGATCCGAGATTCTTTTCTGAAAGTGTGCGATTGCGCAGCTGGATGTGTTCACAGGCCTTTGGTTCTTCCTTTTTTCCCAAAGTGGAATCTTTAAAGAGAGGGCCAAGAGCCATTTCCTCGTCGGAGTCGCTCCTGAATGTGAGAACTTGTGATCCCCCAACGTTGACCACGCGGCAGTTACCGGTATCTCTTTTATGCTCCTCAGTCGCACTTCTTTTCTCTCGCCGAGTTTTGCGTTTCATCCGCTTAAAATGTTGCCGGTGAGCAACATATCCCCGCCACCATCTTTTAAAAGCATTGCACTCCTCGGTGGGGTGCGAAATTTTTTGATGATATAAGCAGTAGCTAGGATGCATCTTTACTTCACCGACAGTGTTTCCTTCGGAGGGTGGTAGCTTCATTCCCATTGATATGGCTTTAGCAAATCTTTTCCTCGTCTTGAACTTGTTTTTATCCGCGACGGATGTTCCTTGATTCAGTTGGAGTGTCTTGACTTTTTTGTCCAGTCGCCGGCGTTTGGCTCTTTCAAATATGGCCATCTCACGCTCCCGATCAGCTTTACTTTTCAGGAGAGCTTTGTCCAAGAATGCGTCTATCATTTCATCTGACGGTCCTAGAAGTTGTGGTTCAGGGTCTGCCCCCAGTTTCTCTATTTAAGAAGCCTTTGCATCGTCTGTAAATGAGTGAGAGATCACATGACAACTTGCTATGTAATTCTCAGATTCATCCGACGATCCTTCTCCATCATCTTCGTCCTCAAGGACGTGACCGAGGAACTCTTGGAGCGTGATCGGAGTCCGCGCCTTTTGGTTATACTCTTCCAGCGCGTCGATCTACTTCTGCAGGTCCGTGCGCTTGTCGCCAGGCTTCACGGGCTTTTTGGATCTCTTCTTCTTTTTCTTTGAAGATTTTGACGGCTGGGTGTGAGTGCTTGGGCCATCACCACCAATCTTTGGAGTTGGGTGCGGCTTCAGCATCCCTTCGATGATCTGGGGTTCCAGCGGGTTCTTCCACCTGATCGCCGGGCATGTCTGGAGATCATTCAGCATCCTTTTGGTTTTGGCTGAAAGCACGACCTCCCATGGAGCTTCTTCAACAAAAGAACAAGTTGCCCCTGGTGTGTCCGTCTTCTTATGAGTGTGCGGTTGTGGTGGGTGTACTTTCTACTTCTCGGACAGCGCAAACTTTCCTTGTAGGTATTGATCCTCAATCCATCCCTTGAAGACGAAGCAATCCTCGATTGGGTGACTTACCATTTGGTGGTAAGAGCAGTAATTGGGATTATTCACTTCGCTGGGTTGCGGCGGTCGCCTGGGATTCGGCAAACTGATAAGCCTGTTGCACATAGCCAGCTCGAACAGCCTCTTCATCTTGTCCCGCGGGAATGAGTAAGGACGCTTCATTTTCTCATTGTAATAGCGTCGTCTCTCTTCCAGTTGATCTGCTAACTTTGGGGCACTGGGCTGCTGTTGGGTGTTCGCAACGAAGGTCGCCTTCCCTTTACCCTTATCGTTTCGCTGTTCTGGTTTGGGGGGAGACGGTCTATGGCCCATTTGATCCATCTGGGCTAGCTTATCAATTAAAGCGTGGAACGTGGTCGGTTTAAAGAACATCATGAACTGTGAAATAGTTGCATGAGGGTCTAGGGTGCCCACGAACATGCCCACCGCTGGTGCTTCTTCGATGCGCTGTTCGCACTTCGACCACAGGTTCCGCCATCGGATCGCATATTGGACCCAAGTTTCACCCGGCTTCACCCTTGCATTAATCAACACCGTTATTGGGGTGCGTTCACTAGCGCTCGCGAATCGATGAGTGAATAGCAACTCCATCTCTGTGAAAGTTTTGACAGAGTCGTTTGGAAGCTCGGAGTACCACTCAAACGCCGTCTCCGATAAGCTGCCGACGAATTGGCGAAGCAAGAGTTTATCATCGCCGCCGGTGTTGCCACAAAGAGCCTTGAACTGGGAAACATGTTGATGGGGATTGCCAGTCCCCTTGTAGACATGGAATTTCGGGATCGTGTAGCCTGGCGGGTATTTTATCTGATCATACCAGCTTGGATATGGTCGCCCTGTTTTGACAACTTGGCCGGCTGCCTCAGTTGCCTGGTGAACTCTTATTTTCTGAGCAATATAGTCATCCAGGGAAGCTTTAGAAATGGTCTCCTTCTTGGCTGTTGAAAGATCCGGAGGAGGGTTTGACGTCTCCCCTCTGTCATCTTCAATAATGATTGGAGGGTCTTCAGCTGGGGGATCTGGCTGTATCATCATGCCGACCATGTCTTGAAACAGAAGAGCTATCTGCTTTATGTTGGCCGCTTGTTCTGCGGCCTCCTTGTCCTTCTTTTCAAGCATTCTACGAAGGAATTCAGCATCGGTCTCGTGTTCGCGACGCTGCTCCGATGACGCCTCCGGGCTTTCTTTTGGTCCGGTGAGTGTGGCCATCGCAGTCAGCATCTCCTGGAGCTTCTGCTGCTGTTGTTCCTGGGCTCTTGTAATGGATCGTGTGAGTGGTCAGTGGCCCATTGAAGCGCGACTATCCTCCTTCTCGGATGCCATGTAAATGGTATGGACCACCATGCCCCCAGACTTGGGGCGTTGGGGCTCAGTGCCTTTAATATTTGTTGCAGACACGGGGATCTTCTCCGGCCTTCTCTTTTTATAAGCGGTCGAAGTTGAGGGGGTCGTCGCGGTGGGCACCCAGATAGCTTTTCGTGGCTTGGCAGGATGGCTCACTTCCTGTTGGACCTTCAGCTTCTTGTGCTTGCGGGAGAAATTTGGATCGATCACCGAGTCTTGGACCTGCCGCCAGACTTTGTAAACCTTAGAGGACAGCCGCAGAGGGGACTGCTCTGGTTTTTCTTCCGCAATCTTCTCCAGTGGAGGAGGAGACCTTTTCAGTACAGCGGTAGGAGAATTCCTACGCACCTTATTCAACAGCTCAAAGCTGTTCCCGGTTGGAACAACAACATTAATCTCCGCCGTCGGGGCTGGTGGAGTTAGCCCAGAAGGGGAGTTGCCTCCTGACTTCCTCACTCGGTGCCAGTGGCGACGTCGAGCATGCCGCGCTGATGGAATTGGTTCGGTGATGGGGATGGCCCTGTCTTGCCCCCTGTTCAGGTGAGGGGCTGTTGCCGGTGTCAGCCTATTAAAGACTGATGTCTTTTGAGTAGCAGGAGCGGGAGTAGGGATGGTCAGTCTTGTAAAGACTGGCCCCTTGGCAGGAGAAGCCTCCTTGATGACTTCGAGAGCAGGGTTGGTTACTCTCTTCGGAATAACCTTCTCTGGGACTGTAAGCTTCATTGTGGGCCCGCAGGAGTTTTGGCCCAATCTGGAGAAGACCGAGGTGCTTGTGCTGGACGACCCGCTGAGAGGGGTCGCAGTAGCTGTAAGTCGATCGAAGACCGACTTCCTAGGAGCTTCTGGTACGGGCACGGGGGTACTGAAGCTTGTCGGCGGAAGCATGGTTCCGAAAAACAGCCCTGTGGTGGCTTGAGTAATCTGCTCCACGGGCATCGTGAACAAAGAGGCCGCTTGGGGCCCGTAGGTTATGCCCCCAGTTGAGGCAGGACATGAGTTGCAGCTGCAGTTGGAGCACTTCGAACAGGTGAATGCCATTGCTGTCTTGCTTTCTGCGCCAAGCAAGAGACCAAATCTTAGTAACTTGAAACCCAAGGGCAACTATTAACAAACCGCGATTCGTTCGTGAATACGACACACAAAGTGTGGAACGGAAAGAGGAAAAGGTCCCACCGGGCGTGCCAGAATCTGTTCCCTTCCGAAAGACGCGGCAGAGACGCGGCGGGCGTCTTGCCTGAAATTCGGGGTAGATGCTAATTGGTGCTATCCGTCCACCTCTCCGAAGATGCCAAGTTGATTTATGATACCTTGTATCGAAGGTTTAAACGGATGCGGCCGATGTAACAGACTTCGTCAGATTCCCCCTCGTTTGAGGGGTTATTGATTGTGGGGACGCTCTTCCCTGCAGGCACAAGCCCCTGCAGTTAATTACGCTACCGCATCGCGGTAACAACTTTCTCCTTCTTCATGTGGTCACTTCGTGTCGTGTGTGTTTGTTTTGTGTTTGCTTGCCCGTGGATTGTATACGGAGACTAATTTGTGCTGTCGCCCGTAGGACGTGGATTAGTCCAAATCCGTATCTTTCTTAGATTTGGGTTTGGGGGGGTATGTGTTTATGGATACGTTAGCCTTATTTGAGGTTAAGATCAACTTAAACGTTCATTAAGGACACATTAGTCTAATTTTAGACTAAGATCGACTTAACGGGATCGTTTAGATCCGATAAGAGAGCAATTGGGGGCTCTATTGTTTAGTTTAGTGACATTGCGGTCGATAATTAGTTTAAGGACATTGCGGTCCAATGTTAGTTTTATGACGTTGTGGTCAAGGTTAAGGATGTCATAGTCCATGAGTTTAAGGACCTCACAGTCCGGTGTTAGTTTTAAGACATCACGGTCGAGGTTAAGGACGTCATAGTCCGGTATTAGTTTTAAGACATCACGGTCGAGGTTAAGGACATCATAGTCCGGTATTAGTTTTAAGACATCACGGTCGAGGTTAAGGACATCATAGTCCATGAGTTTAAGGACCCCACAGTCCATTGTTAGTTTTAAGACATCGCGGTCAAGGTTAAGGACATCATAGTTCATGAGTTTAAGGACCCCACAGTCCGTAACAGTGTGTGGTTGTCGGGACCCGTCACCTCTCTGACGACGCTGAAGGATTACAACGACAGATGTCAGAGGAGTAAAGAGATGTACCCTCGAACTGGGTGTAAATTAATTGGGAGAGCGGTTGTGCTCAGTTCAATTTAAATTGAGGACTTATGGCCAGAATTGAGCTAAGTCCATTTGAAAATTTTCAACATTTTATTCATGTTCTGCCTATTAGGATTTTACTAGGGCTCTGCCCTTTTATTAATGCATAGCATTGGGCTCTGTAATTAAATCATAGCATTTATATTTGGCCTGTTAGACCTTTACTTGGGCTCTACCCTTTTTAATAATGCATAACATTTATATTTGGCCTGTTAGGCCTTTACTTGGGCTCCGCCCTTTTAAATAATGCACAGTATTTATAATGGTCTGATAGTGCACCACGTGTCTTGTCAGGCGCTTTGCGCCAATTAAAGAGCGCAAGGCGCTAGCGCATGTGGAGGTAACACGTGTCACGCTCTACGCTAAGCGAAAGTCTGTTAGCGCAGTGCGCTGCGCCAGTGCGCTGCTGACACGTGGCGCGCTCTGGTGCTATGCGCCATCTCAAGAGCGCAGTGCGCTATATTTAGGAGCGCAAGGCGCAGATTGTTTCGTGGTTGACACGTGGCGCGTTCTGGCGCAGTGCGCCAATCTAATAAGCGCAAAGGCGCATTTCAAAAGTGCAAGGCACTGTACAATAGCGCAGAGTGCATCTTGATCCAATTAAGATCAAAGAAACAGGTTCTTTGTTTTCTCAAAAGAGGTTCTACCTCAAGATTCAAGAACCAATGGTTCATCAAAAGGCTGTGCCTTTATATAGATCAAATGATCTAAGAATGAAGTAAATTACTTCTTTCTAATCTTTTATAATTAGATCTTTTTGATTGTTTTTCCTTTTTATTGAAGATCTTGATCTTGTTCTTAGATCTTTGATCTTTTTAGAAGAGATTCTTCTTTTTTAATGAGGTATTTTCATCCCTATTCTTCAAGAATCAAATTCTTTACCTTCAAAGATGAAGAAGATGATCTTCTTTCTTCAAAGGCTTGCCTTTCAAATTTTTCAGAGAGTTCTCTCTTTTCTGTATGTCTATACCTCTATATGTATGAGACTTGGAGTCTAGGGACCTTTATATAGGGCCAATTGGTTTGTTAAGTTAGTTATAGAGATCTTTCTCTGATTGATCTGGGGATATTTCCCCACCGTTGGATCTTTGATCCTAAGGCCTATGTTTTACAGAAGATAATCTTCTTATTTTAATAAGATTGGAAAGATCCTTCTAGAATTTTAATTCTGATTAATTAAAAATTTATTATTTAAATTCCAGTGCTGGCGCAATTGGCGCGAGCACACCTGCGCTTGACACGTGTCGCGCAGCGCAGAGCGCAGCGCAACTGCGCTAGTGATTATTGTCAAAAACATAAGTTTACCGCAATCAAGAACGGCGTCGCTTTGCAGCTAGCCGGTGAGTACGGGTCGATCCACAGAGACGGGTAAATTCCTTTTATGTGTTTTAACGAGTTGATTCAAAATGTTGTTTTGATTGGTTTATAAAAATCTAAAAAACTGGATCTAATTAATCTAATTAAGAGTCTTGCTAGGGTTAGGCTTAGGGGAAGTTTTCGAGATTAACGTTTTTCCTCACCGCTTTCAATGCCTTTCTTTTTAGATCTATTAGATGTTAAGGTAATTATTAATAAAGTGAATCCAAATCTTTTGGGAAGATGTTTCTTCCTCTAGATTTGTATCCTTCCTTTGTTGATAATTACCCTAACCCCCACGGAAAACGCGCGCAACGGGCCCTTTATACTACGGTTCATCGTTACCTCGAAGGGTAGGATGCCGCAGGGAGCGGTTGTGCTCGTATGCGTGGAGTTCTAATTCATTAGGTGAAGGTGGCATTGAAAGGGGTGGGAGATCTCATCTCTCAACCCTTTCCCTACGGCTAACCCTAACAAGCGAGGAGACTACTCGCTCATTAGGGGATGATAAAACATTTTAATTAAAAGAAACAGAAATAACATACCTTTCTAAGTTGACGGCTCCCTCCAAACAAGAAGAACAGATCTGAATTTATCCCTCAGAAAGTCTGAATTTTATTGATTGAAAAGAGGCATCGGGTTTTACAATTTTAGATTACAATTTATAAGCAAACAGGAGAATTAGGGTTTCAGAGTCTCGTAGATGTGCAATTACAGATTTGCCTTCGAAAAATCCCAACACTCACACCGACACGGCAACAGAAGAAAAATCCACCGACACGGGCATTAGACGGCCGCGGATCCGCGGCATTGGTTGGCTTGGGCCGCGGATCCGCGGCCCTTTAGTGGTCTTGGGCCGCCAAACTTTTGGGCTTTCTTATATGCTTCATGGGCCTTATATTTCCATAGTTCTTTTCTTTGTTGGGCTTCTAATTCTTCTCCAGATCTTCAGTGAAAACTTGTTCGTATCTTTTGACCGTTCACTTGACATTTTGGATCTTGTACTGTTCTTCGACTAGGCTTGACTAGGATCTGTCAAAAGTCCCTTTTCTGTATCAGCTTTCGTCTTTTTCACTGTATCTGCATCAGAAACCTGTATCCTGTAATATGCAACAAATGTGCGTCAAGAGTACCTGTTTATTTATAAAAAGGATAAGAATAGGGGAATGAAAAATGCAATATTATGGTCTGAACAAATACCCCCAAACTTACCTTTTGCTCGTCCTCGAGCAAACTTATTATTTTATTCTCTAAAATCCTAACCACACTTTCGCAGGGAAACGCGATTGCACTGAGCACGTGCAACAAGCCGTTAAACCTCTAGGTGTCCCTAGTAGGAGGAGTGTTGTCTCCTGAGGGTTTTCAGCGGATTACACCCATAAAATCCTATCAACTCGGCCCATTGACTTTTGTTCTCCAATTAGGTTTTCTAACAAGGAATTCTATTATCGTTGACCCGCAAATTATCCACCCATTTTTTTCACGCTTCCTCATCATTTAACTTAAGATTATATATGTTCTATAGACTAATTTAGCTTTCGACATTTCTTAAGTCTTCCTTCTAGGGTTTCATCTCTACTTAGGAATTTTCTATCAACTCTATTAAAGATACAAATTTTATCTTTCATTCCTCTCTCTTACCTAAATTCCAATCACATACCCCTACGTGTGTGTATAGATCATCCTTACACTTGGAAATTCAAATCAAGCAATCGTACTCTCGTCCTTTGTCCAAAACACTTATTAATTAGTGAATTTTTAAATGAAATTTGCTTACACATCCTTCATGCGACCGTTAATACTTCTTGAGGTACCAACAACCGACTACAAGATGCGTTAGCACTTTAAAGCGTACTTCCTAGTTTTGCAACACCCAAGGCTTTAGCAGTGACTCCCAAATCAGTTGGTCTAAGGCACTAGGTGATAAGGCACCCTCGCTAAATATTTTTCTATTTTTACAGCCTTAGGTAATTACAAAAACCAGTGTCCATTTTTTTTTATTCACACTTTTATTTTCTTTTATTTTCTTCGTATGAAGGACTTTAGACAAGAGCATTTCAAGGTTTCTTCTACTATTCCAAGTTTCAAGGTGCGTGATTGTGCAAATTGTAGGGTATACGTTTTCAGAATCTAGACTTAAGCTAGGAACTATTTTTCAAACTTATACTCTAATAAGAACATCAATACTCTTCCCTTGTTTCGACTTAGCCCAAGAAGTGAACCCAAAATTTGCCTATTTCTAAATAAACTACAAGGCATATACTTTCTACCGTTAAACTTTAAGGAATGTTATTTTTAGGGTTTTTAACTTACTAAGTCTAAGATTTAGTTATTCCTAGCTAGTTGACCTATTTGTCAAACTCAAGTCAATTAGCCAAAATTGAATACATTAATTTTTATAATTTTTCAAAATTTTTTATGGGTTTTCAAATAAGTATGCAAATGCAAAATATGTACAAATAAATGCGAAGGAAGAAGACGTACCGAGCATACCCCCAAACTTGAACTTGACAGTGTCCTCACTGTCATGCTAAACCAAGAGGGTCAAAATACCGATACTCCCCTGTTTATTTATAGTTTTTTTTATTTTAAAAAAAAATATATATACAAAAAGACCCTCCCCCAAACTTCATTTAAACTATGTGAGACATTACTGCCAAACTTTGCATCGGCCAAAAGTCAACACCAACCAGTTGAAAAATTTATCAGTAAAGAATATTGGTTGGTGGAAGAATAAGTTGTGGTGGTCCGCAAAGAATTGGGGAAGATAGAAGTAGTGGTATGGGAGGTGTGGAGGTAAATATACAGGTGATGGTGATGCATCGAAACGAGAATGTAAATGATCGGCAATCAGTGGAGTGTTGGCATTCTCGTAGCTTATTAAAAGAAATGGGGGTATTTCAACTTCTAAAGGAGGAGGTTGACTCACCACAATACCCCCAAGATGTTCCTGTGGGTCCTCTAGTGACCTGGCATCATCCATCAATTGTGTATGATATTCAATTATGAGGGAACTGATCTCCTCGATGTCCGCCATAGTCCAACTGAAAACTTGCCGCCTATCTTGTAAGACTTTTAAAATAGCGTTCTCTTGCTCGAAGGCTAGAGAGGCTGATATGATAATGGGAAAAGTCTCATTCTCACCTATGTAAGCATATTTAAGGTGAGGCGGTAAGGACATTAGTTCGAGTTTCGGAGGCGAAAGAATCATTGCGGAATCTACCTCGAACTTAAAGGACTCCAACACAGGTTCGAAATCACTTCAAACAACCGATTCGGATGGTTCGACTAACTCATCCAAAAATTCAAAAGACTCATATTCGGGCTGTGAGTCGTCGTCATCCGAAAAAGTGAAACTTTCATAATCAATATCGGTTGTGTCAACGGTAGTAGGCTCAAGGAGGGACGCACTAGTGGCGTCAAAACTGTTTTCATCAAATAAAAATCTTTCAAGCTCGCAGTCCTCCTGCATGATTTCGTGAATAGAGCAAACTTCTCGTGTACTAGTTTTAGGTACGGGGGGCAGACTTCCCATCTTATAAATATTAAACTCACTAGACCTCTTTCCGAAGGATAGAGTCATGGAGCCATTGCGACAATTTATTACGGCATTGGAAGTGGCCAAAAATGGTAGACCAAGAATCACCGGAATTTGGTTTCTTGGGTTAGCAACAGGTTGTGTATCCATAACGATAAAATCAACGGGGAATATGAATTCCCCGACTTTGATCAACACATCCTCTAGTTGACCCCTTGGATGGGTGATTGATCGATCAGCCATTTGGAGAGTGCAACGAGTGGGTTTCAACTCTCCAACCCCTAATTGTTCGTACACGGAGTAGGGAATCAGGTTAACACTAGACCCAAGATCTAAAAGTGCTCGATTAATTTTCTTATCCCCAATTGTGATTGAAATAGTAGGACAGCCGGGGTCCTTTCGTTTTTGGGGTAAGATTTGATGGTGGTTAATAGCATTGCTCACTGCACTAGCCACTAGAACTTTCTTGGGTACTTGAGATGCCTTTCTCTTCGAGGTGCACAAGCCCTTTAAGATTTTCGCGTATGAAGGGACTTGTTGGATAGCATCCAAGAGAGGTATATTTATGCTAACCTGCTTAAATATCTCCACAATCTTCTCCACTTGTGTATTTGGTTTATTAGGACTCAACCTGTTTGGGAATGGAGCGTTCTGAAACTTTGTTGAGTCAAAAGTCTGTGGAGTAGAATGTGGAGTAGGAACGGATCCCAGTGTGGATGTGTTCATGTTGTGAGAAATGGGTCCGTTCGAGTCAGAAGAAGTAGAGCCGTGTGAAGGGTGGAGAATAGGCTCTAAAGAAAAAGGTGAAGAAGGAAGTGAAGAAAATGAAGAAGGGGAAGAAGAACCACCGGCGGGGAAGTCATCACTAGTTCCCACATTATTTTGCAACTCTCTTCCGGATCTCAACGTGGTCACCGCATTTACATTGTGATTGTGATATGCGTTTTGTGTGTGACCGGGATTGGGCAATGGTTGAGATGGAAGCTTTCCCTTTTCTCTCCCGCTCAACGCAGCAGTTAATTGTGCAATTTGTGCCTCAATAGATTTGATACTTTGATCGTGTGAGGCATTGTTATTCATTAAAGATTGAACATAACTTTCAAATCTTGCTGCGGATTCTGTAGTTTGCTTAAGAAATGCATCTAGACTTTTTTCGAGCGAGATAACCTTATCATCATTTGGTTGAACCAAATTGTTCGTTTGATTTGTATAAGGTTGTTGTTGGAAAGGTTGCTGGTTTTGAGTTTGTAAAGGTGCTTATTGTTGTTGTGGAGGAGGTCTTTGAAAATTGTTATTCCCTTGGAACTGTTGATTTGGGTGACTCCTCCACCCCTGATTGTATGCCGAAGAGTACGGATCGTTTCTTTGTCGTTGCTGAAATGAAGCATTGACTTGATCCTGTCCTTGAATAGGTGCATTATAAGGACACTCTTCGGTTAGATGTGATGGATTAGAACAACAAGCACAAACAGTTCGTGTGGGTAGAGTAGGGGCAGGAGAAGACGATGAGATTTTTGTCTCAATGGCTTCTAGCTTTTTCATAAGTGAGGCCATCTCGGCCTTCATAGCAATCGACATATCTATTTGATGTATGCCTGCCCTAGATTGACCAACTGAAGAAGATGATGTGGTCTTGGTACTCTCCTACTGAATTGTTTGCTTACTTAGGTCCTCAAGAAACTGCCAAGCTTCGTCGCTAGACTTGGAGAGAAAATGACCTTGACATATTGTTTCTAGCAACTGCTTCGTTGCTGCGTTCAATCCCTCATATAATGTTTGGCAAAGTTGCCAACTTTCGATCCCATGATGAGGGCATTGAACAAGTAGGTCTTTAAATCTCTCGAAGCACTTCCAGAATGGTTCGGAAGAAAGCTGCGAAAATTGTATAATCTCGTTTCGGATTCTAGCAGTTTTGTGATGAGGATAGAACTTTTTCAGAAAAGCTCTTACAAACTCGTCCCAATTTCTAATGGAATGTGATGCGGTGCTGTATAGCCACTTCTCGGCTAGGTCACATAAAGTAAAAGGAATGACCCTTAGCCTTATTGCGTCATCACTTAATTGGGTTGTCTTCATCATGGCGCAAACGTTTTGGAATTTATTAATGAAAATATATGCATCTTCGGATTCCAAACCATGAAACTTAGGCAGCATATTGATGAAGTGTGGTTTTATTTCAAAATTATCCCCATTCGCCGGTGGGGGTGAAAGACATGTAGGTAAAGAAGTGCGGACGGGGTAGAAGAGATCCTGGAGCGCGACTCGTGCGGGCGCTACAACAGGCGGAAGATTCGGGTTATTCGCACCTAACGGAGGTGGAATCATTCCCGTCGGTAAGGTATTGTTGGGGTTGTGTCCCGACATACCTTCGAAAGAAGAATTTGAAGGTGGAGGTAAAGAAATGGACGGAATGTCGACGAAGGGTTCGTCGAAGGGTTCGTTGGTCGGTACCAACGAAACACGGACTAATCGGGCGTTAGTATCCCTAGTCCAAAATGACATACACTAAAAGGGGTAGTTTAGTCAGAAAAAAAATAGAAAAACAGAATGTGGGGGTAAGATAACGTCAATGAAGGAGAAATGATGGAAGTGAGGTGCAAGTTTTCTTAGCGGCAAGTTGCAAGTTTTGAAAAGATTTTTCTTTAATTTTTTTTATTGGAGAGTTTTGCAAGACGGTTTTAGAAAATAGGACTCGTGACACAAATGTATCAACCACACATGCACAATCAGGCCTAGATCTAGGGTTACCTAGGTCTGCTAGACAGCTCCTAACTAGGGCTAGAAATAGGACCTCAAACCGCCTCTTCACGGACAAATACGGCCAGGTAAGTGGGAAGGAACCACCACTACAGTGGGCCTATTTAATAACCACTAGTCTAGACACCGCAAAGTCGGTTAGGATAAACGGCCGATGCCTATACTAGTCCTTTTTCTATTGAGCTCGATGTCCTTCGGTCTGAGTCTAATCTTTTTTTAATTAGTTATGGTCGATGCAAAATGCTTTAGGTGTTTTCTGGGGTCCTGGGAAGGGTGATGAAATCCCCACCCAATCTGAGTTTGGTCAATTAGCCCCTTAAGTCCAATTAAATTATGCAAAACAAAAATTCACTTGCATTCAATTTTAGCGCGGCGCAAAGAAACCTGCAGAAAATCTGTTATTTAGAAGGGGAGAGAAGCTTTTTAGCGCAAAGAATTCCTGCAGAAAATTTTTACAGAAAGATATATGGAGGTTGAAAGAGGGGAGAAGGAGAAATCAAACCAGCAAAATTTGGTGCGCTGACGTGGCACTTAGAGCGCGGAACCGCGGCATAATGGCCCCCAATGCGGCGGAAACACGGCGGAGCAGAGGGATCGGGATCTGTAAAATTTTGTGCTGCTCTGTACTGAGATTTCCTCTCTGTTCTGATATGTACTTTTCTGTTTTGACCTTCTGTAAAACTCCAGATCCAAAAGTTTTTGCTGTTCCTGCAAGATTCAAATAGATACACCGTTCAAACAGATCAAAGTTGATAATTTTTGTATTTTTTATATTTTCAGATTTTTATAATTTTTAAAATTTATATCAACCCGAAAATTCATAAAAAGAAAAATTACGCCATCCCCGGCAACGGCGCCATTTGATTATTGTCAAAAACATAAGTTTACCGCAATCAAGAACGGCGTCGCTTCGCAGCTAGCCGGTGAGTACGGGTCGATCCACAGAGACGGGTAAATTCCTTTTATGTGTTTTAACGAGTTGATTCAAAATGTTGTTTTGATTGGTTTATAAAAATCTAAAAAACTGGATCTAATTAATCTAATTAAGAGTCTTGCTAGGGTTAGGCTTAGGGGAAGTTTTCGAGATTAACGTTTTTCCTCACCGCTTTCAATGCCTTCTTTTTTAGATCTATTAGATGTTAAGGTAATTATTAATAAAGTGAATCCAAATCTTTTGGGAAGATGTTTCTTCCTCTAGATTTGTATCCTTCCTTTGTTGATAATTACCCTAACCCCCACGGAAAACGCACGCAACCGGCCCTTTATACTACGGTTCATCGTTACCTCGAAGGGTCGGATGCCGCAGGGAGCGGTTGTGCTCGTGTGCGTGGAGTTCTAATTCATTAGGTGAAGGTGGCATTGAAAGGGGTGAGAGATCTCATCTCTCAACCCTTTCCCTACGGCTAACCCTAACAAGCGAGGAGACTACTCGCTCATTAGGGGATGATAAAACATATTAATTAAAAGAAACATAAATAACATACCTTCCTAAGTTGACGGCTCCCTCCAAACAAGAAGAACAGATCTGAATTTATCTCTCAGAAAGTCTGAATTTTACTGATTGAAAAGAGGCATCGGGTTTTACAATTTTAGATTACAATTTATAAGCAAACAGGAGAATTAGGGTTTCAGAGTCTCGTAGATGTGCAATTACAGATTTGCCCTTGAAAAATCCCAACACCCGAACCGACACGGCAACAGAAGAAAAATCCACCGACACGGGCATTAGACGGCCGCGGATCCGCGGCATTGGTTGGCTTGGGCCGCGGATCCGCGGCCCTTTGGTGGTCTTGGGCCGCCAAACTTTTGGGCTTTCTTATATGCTTCATGGGCCTTATATTTCCATAGTTCTTTTCTTTGTTGGGCTTCTAATTCTTCTCCAGATCTTCAGTGAAAACTTGTTCGTATCTTTTGACCGTTCACTTGACATTTTGGATCTTGTACTGTTCTTCGACTAGGCTTGACTAGGATCCGTCAAAAGTCCCTTTTCTGTATCAGCTTTCATCTTTTTCACTGTATCTGCATCAGAAACCTGTATCCTGTAATATGCAACAAACGTGCGTCAAGAGTACCTGTTTATTTATAAAAAGGATAAGAATAGGGGAATGAAAAATGCAATATTATGGTCTGAACAGCTAGCGCACCTGGCGCGCAGCGCAACTGTGCTTGACACGTGGCGTGCAGCACAGAGCAACTGCGCTAGCGCGCTTGTGCTTGACACGTGGCGCGCAGCGCAACTGCGCTAGCGCACCACTGTTTGACACGTGGCGCGCAGCGTAGAGCGCAAGTGATCTGAAGCGTTACTTCATTTATTTTAAAATTTGAATTTTAAAACAGAGCCTTGCTGTGATTGGGGGTGCGCCGTCTTGGGCGCAGCGCTCCTTGTGCTGGCGTGTCAGCTTTTGACACGTGGCGCGCTGCGCACAGCGCAAGGAATCTGAAGCGTTGCTTCAATCTTTGAATTTTTGAAATTCAAACAGAGCTTTGCTCTGATTGGGGGAAACAGTGGTAAGTCGATCAAAGACCGACTTCTTTGGGGCTTTTTGCGACAGCAGCGGGGCATTAAAGCTCATCGGTGGGATCATGGTCCGAAAGAACAGCCCAGTGGTGGCCTGAGTTACTTGCTCCACTGACATCTTGAAAAGGGAGGGCACTTGGGGCCCGTAGGTTATACCTCCAGATGAGGCGGAACGGGAGTTGCAGTTGTAGCTGGAGCAGTTAGAGGCCATTGATTTTCTTTTTTCTACACGGGAGCAAAACAAAATCTTAGTACCTTGAACCTATGGGCAACTATATCAAACCGCGATTCGTTCGCGACCACGACACACGAAGTGTGGAGTGGAAAAAGGAAATGGTCCCACCGGGCGTGCCAGAATCTGTTCTCCGCCGAAATACTGGACCGACACATTAGGACGCCAGGGCCTGAACTTCGAGGGAAGATGCTAATTGGTGCTATCCGTCCACCTCTCCGAATATGCCAAGTTGATTTATGGCGCCTTGTATCGGAGGTTTGGACGGATGCGGCCGATGTAGCAGACTTTGTCAGATTCCCCCTCGTTGAGGGGTTTTTGATTATGGGGACGCTCTTCCCTGCAGGCGCAAGCCCCTGCAGTTAATTACGCTACCGCATTGCGATAACCACTTTCTCCTTCTCCGGATGGTCACTTCGTGTCGTGGGTGTTTGTTTTGTTTTTGGTTGCCCATGGATTGTATACAGAGACTAATTTATGTTGTCGCCCGTAGGCCGTGGATTAGTCCAAATCCGTATCTTCTTAGATTTGAGTTTGGGGTTGGGTTTAAGTATATGTTAGTCTCATTTGAGACTAAGATCAACTTAAATGTTAGTTAAGGATACGTTAGTCTAATTTTAGACTAAGATCAACTTAACGGGATCGTTTAGATCCAACAAGAGAGCATTTGGACTCTATTGTTTATTTTAGGGACATTGCGGTCGATAATTAGTTTAAGGACATTACGATCCAAGGTTAAGGACATCATAGTCCATGGGCTTAAGGACCCCACAGTCCAAGGTTAAGGACATCATAGTCCATGAGTTTAAGGACCCCACAGTCCATAGTTTAAAGACGTCATAGTCTATAAAGTTTAAGGACATCATAGTCCATGAGTTTAAGGACCCCACAGTCCATGGAATGTTTGGTTGTCGGGACCTGTCACCTCTTTGAAGACATTGAAGGATTACAACGAAAAATATCAGAGGAGTAAAGATATGTACCATTGAACCAATTTTGGTTGAGAGATCTGTAGTCCAATTTAGGACTAAGATCAAAAAGATTAATAAGTATATGGGCTCAGTTAATCTGAATTAAGGACTTATGGCCAATCTTGGGCTAAGTCCAATCTGGTTAAAATGTTTAACATTTATTTTGGGCTGTTGAACATTTATTTGGGCTTGGCCCTTTTAACAATGCTGAGCATTGATTTGGATTCTGACAATGTTTTTGTCTTTTTTTGAATGCTGGTCATTCATCATAGCTCTGGGGCTTATTAAAGAACAATTTATGTTCTATCAGTGCAGCACATGGTACGCTTAGTGCCAGTCAAAGAGCACAGTGCGCTTCTGCCGAGTAGCATACACGTGAGGGATATGTGGTGCGCTTGGCGCTGAGCGCCATTCTATGAGCGTATTGCACTGATTTATGAGCGCAAAGCTCTATTAGTTCAGTGGTGCACACGTGAGGAGCACGTGGTGCGCTTGGCGCTGAGCGCCATTCCATGAGCGCAAAGCGCTAGTCCAAGAGCGCAGAGCGTTAATTTATGAGCGTAAAGCGCTATCTGATCAGCTTTATGATCTGAGAAATAAATTCTAGTTTATAAGAGACTTTGTCTCAAGATTCTAAGAACAAAAGTTCTTACTCCATAGGAGATACTTCAGTCTCTTATATTGATGAAAGGCTTTGCCTTTATGGATCTGTGATCCTTAAGAGAATTGAATTATTCTTTCCCCTTTTTTTATAATAAGATGTTCATGATCTCTTTGTATAAAAGATCTTAGTCTTATAGATCTATGATCTGTGAGAAGAATTATGTTCTTCTTTTTATTTTATGATGAGATCCTTTGATCTCTTTGTGAAAGACCTTGGTCTTGTAGATCTATGATCTTTAAAGAAGTGAATTCTTCTTTTTAATTATGAGATGATTTCATCTCTCTGTTCTTTTACCTTGAAGAAAATTTGTTCTTCAATCGAGAGCTTAGCTCTTCTTTCTGAGATTTTCTCAAAGCTTCTGGGGGGGTTCCTCTATTTGTTTCTGTATATCTGATACTTGAATTCCGGGGGCCTTTATATAGGGCAAACTGATTTGTTCAATCAGTTAAGAAGATCTTTTCTCCAATTGATTTGGGGATTTCCCCACCGTTGGATCTTTGATCAAGGGCTTTTGATTTACAAAAGGCAATCTTCTTGTTTTTAACAAGATTGGGGAATTTCCTCTAAACAGAATTTATTCTGTGTTTTTGGTGATTTTTAATCACCATTGGATCATTGATCCAACGGTGCTCTGATTTACAGAGCACAATCTTTTTGTTTGAAAAGATTTTGAGGAATCTTTCCTTAACAGAATTTAATTCTGATTAATTGATGATTTATCATCTTTATTGGATCTCTGATCTGACGGTGAGGAGCTTTTAGTTCCAGCACTAGCGCACTCGTTCTTTGCACGTGGTGCGCTGCTTAGAGGGCATCACACTTAGCGCTAGCGCACCCATGCTTTACACGTGGTGCGCTGCTTAGGGCGCAGCGCACTTGGCGCTAGCGCACACATGCTTTGCACGTGGTGCGCTGCTTAGGGCGCAACGCACTTGGCACTGCTTCTGAAGCGTTGCTTAATTTCATGTTGGGCTTTCCTTGCACCTAGTCTAGGGTTTGGTAGCCACCCAGGTATTGAGCGATCGGAAGATCAACAAGCAAGCCTGTACATTCTCCTGCGAATCCAATCAGTAACACTCCCGTACAGTCCGGTCTCTTCGTCTGATATGTCACATATCTCGCTTAGGGGTGGTAAACGTCAGACCCCAGTAGCTTAATAAGTCGTGTCGATATGAGGTCCATAACAGTTCGAGAAACTAATGATAACACTTACCAGTAAATCTCAGCAACCCTGGCCAGGGATTTCTAGTTATAGCCAATCGAACACAGCGCAACATAAACTCCCTATACCGGGAGAGATGAAACCCCTCCTATCGCTCACTGCCTCCATGTGATTTGGGACTGTACCCAAAATCCACCATTTTGTACGCTCTCTTGGACGTGGTATGATGGAAATCAAAGCACAGTGGGAATCACACAAGACTCTATGACGATCTCGGGTCTACAAACTAACCTGTACCAGTGTCACCAGAGAACTGCCATCTGACGTGAGGTATAATACTATCCGGGAGTTCTCGGCGAGTCCGTCCAGTGTACCCAGTCTCCATTGAGCACCCGTATACTGTCTATGATGTCAAACACCAATGAATATGGGATCATCCATCGCCCATCTATATGGGTCGAGAAGCATACGCTAGTCTACTCTGATATATCGATGCCCTGTCTCGATACACCTACGACTAGGAACATTTGAAGGATGTACTTAGCGACTACACAGTCCTCACTAGTATGATCTGCATCATAGTCCTGGTAGTCAAGTACTCATCCTAAGGGCTTTATCAACATGTAACATAGAGACAATCGGTGTACATGTTAAGATAAAAAGCAACCAGATAACATACTATCATGTCGAGCAAGAAAGTCCTCCATATATATGTCCAAACATCCACTACAATATACATCGTATGTACAGTAATGTCCTCTAGGGCATACATATCACTAACAATCTCCCAGTTGCACTAGGGCCATCTGTTGTGGTATCTCATACCCAACAATCAGCTGTGGTTGAAGTATCTCATACTCAACCATCCCATAAAGTCTATACCGGGAAATAGGCCTTTGTGAGTGGATCCACGCAGTTGTCCTCTGTATCTACTCTCCTGACCTCGATCTCCCTGGAGATCAACCATCTCCATGATCAGGTGATACTACCTAAGAATATGTCTGGATCTTTGATGGGACGGGGGAGGGGGAGGTTCCTAGGCATAAGCCACAACTCCATTGTCACACAATGGTAGGAACGAATTTCATCTCATGAACTTATATACATCCAGACTACATCTTTGGTAGTATCCTAGGTAGCCATGTATACAACCTTTATCGTCTAGTTAGTCACGGTATCTAGCTTGGAACTCTTCCAACATACCGTCCCTCCATTGAGGGTAAAGACAATGCTTGTGACTGACATTCAGTCTACCTTATCACCCTGGAACTATTCCAGTGATTCATCCCAGGATCGATTGATACCATCTCACTACACTTAGTGAGAATCCTAATATCCAATTAGATCTATCTCATAGATCCAAAATCCAGGATTCAGGAGTTATCACCTTGATCCTATATGGAGAATCCTTGTGATAAGAGGAGATTGACCGAGCGTAGCATAGGAAACTCCTTCCCTATCAAGAGTATATCTTCCACGTACAATACGAGGAACACCACCATACTCCCTACTACCCTTTTTGTATATACTAGGTTCGTCTACCGATTTGATGAAGTCAAACTCTTTGACTACCACATCAAAACAGATGTTCCAACTCCACGATGCCTGATTTATCCCATAAAACAACTTGCACACTCTTCCGCTGCTCCCATTGTCTACGAAGGCCTCTAGCTGTGTACTTACAGACGCCTTCTTCTAAATCATCATTTAGAACAGTAGTCATGACACCCAACCACCAGATATCGTAGTTATGGTATGTAGCAGTGGCAAGTAGGATCTGGATGGACTTAAGCATAAACACTAGAAAAGGTTTCATCATTATCCACACCTGGTCGATGATGAAAACCTTTTGCAATTAGCCTTAGCTTTGAAAGTCTCAACTTTTCCATGTACACCTAGTAATCTTCTCAAGATATACTTTCTTCTGATGGGGATTTAACCCTTCAGATAAAGCAACCAAAGTCCATACTTTGTTGGTGTATATGGATTCCATCTCAGATCGCTAAGCATCCAGCCATACTCACAGAGTCCTCACTCTTGATGGCCTGCTCGAAACAAGTTGGGTCATCATCTCATGATGCAATCCTCGCTCCCACTGTCATAGAGAAACTGAAGTATCTCTCAGGTGGATGAGGAACCCTACCCGATCGGCGGAGAGGATGAGGTTCGTTGGGATCTATTGAATCCTCCAGGTTTACCAAATCATCATTTGCAGTTTGTATAGCTGGAACTCTTTCCAGTTCTATCTCATGACCACTAATTTCTTCACAAGAAATTCCCTTTCCAAAAGGTGGCATGCTGAGAAAACAAAACATCTTTTGCTCCTCAGTTTGGTAGAAGATATTCCCTTGCGAATGCTTGAGATATCTAACAAACTTTTACAGAACTGACATTGCCTCGAGCTTGTCCGGATTATGCTTTTAGACATAGGCCGGACAACCCCAAATCTTAACATCCTTAAGAGATGGGCTCTTCCCATACCATATCATATATGGAGTGGTAGGCACCTGATTTGATTAGAACCCTATTCAATAGTTATGCAGCTTCTTAAGTGCATAACTCCCAAAAGGAAATAGGCAACTCAGTAGTTCTCATCATAGAGCACACCATATCACATAGGGTGCGATTGTTCCTCCCCGATACACCGACGTGCTGTGGTGTATACGGAGGAGTAATGCTGAGAGAGAATCTCATTCTCCTTTAGAATAATCCAGGAATCCCGTGCTCAAGTATTCTCCTCCCTGATCACATCAAAAGGACATAATACTTATATCCGTTTTGGTTCTCTACTTCTATCTTATATTCATTGAATTTCTCAAAAGGTTCAGACTTGTGTTTCAACAGGAACATATGTCCGAATCTTGAGAGATAATCAGTGAATGTAATGAAGTACAAAGAACCGGTCCGGCATGTGTAGATAGGGGACCTTACATACATCATCATGTATCAATCCCAAGAGTTCACTAACTCTTTTTCTGTTTCCAATAAACAGAGCTATGGTCATCTTATCTTTGTGACATGACTGGTAAGTTTCACATGATGTAAATTTAAACACATTTAAATATGCATCTCTATGTAACTTCAGCTAGTCGGGTTACATTGATATGACCTAGTCTACAATACCTTAAGAAGGATTCGTTCATTTCTGAACTCTTCCCCTTGTGTGTGTTCTGTACGTCAAGAACCATGGTTTGATTTAGAACGTATATGCTTTTAGACAACGTGCCTGAACCGATCAACTCTTGATATAGGAAATGTTCAAAACATTATCCAACAATACAAAATTATATCCTTCTTTACTAATAAAGAGATTGATATGATGTTGTATATCAGGTTCGGTATCTAATAATATTCGTTTAGAATCAATGTATTTGGTAATACAGGGTGATAATTGCCAACAAACTTGGCCGCAACACTTGCACCATTTCCAACTCTTGAAACTTAATACCCGTTCTCAGTTCTCTACCTATTTATAGCCAATGTAACAGATTACATATGCGGGATCCTGATCCCGTATCTCATACCCAGGACGTAAAGTATACTGAGAAACAGTTCTCGGTAATGAACACACCCGAAGAAGATGCATCAATATGTACTTTCTTCGTTTGGGCGGCATGGGAATTCTGGTAATCCCCAATTTCTTGCTCGCTCTTATAACAATTATAAGTTGGAGTGGGACCAACGTTCCCCAGCGCAGTATAACAAGCGGGTTCGGTCAATACATCCGTATTATTATCTTGATTAAGGTATGACATGGTCGCTACCTGGAGAGAGAGAGAGAAGAAAACACTCAGCGTATGCTCTTGCAAGATTAGATTGGTTTTTAATATATCTAATCAGGATGGCTCCCACCGTTTTAGTCAAATCTTCCTTCAAACCCTAAAAGGAAAGACTAGCCGGGATTAATTACACTCTACAAGTTCGCCAATCTTTCAGCCAGGCCAGTGTCGGTACTTTGAGGGAGGTTCCCCGTGCTTTCGCACGGACCTAATTAAAATAAACCTCGTTTTCCCAGGGGCATAACCCCGTTGACACCTTTCTAGACACCTACTTGATCGGCTATTTGTAATGTGTAAAACTCTCCCAGGAGTAACTCTTACTCGCAGCGGGTATCGGGATCCAACTATCTCATAGGAGGTATGCAATCTCATTGCAAATTTCAACACTTGAAATTCTCGATAATATTTTACCCCTAGCATCCTATGACCTTGACGAAAGCCAACAAACCATAGGCTACTAGTCAAGTTTAACCCGTACATTTCCCGATTGAATTAAACCCACCCGCACGACCCTTGACGAATGCCAAACAACGCCGTACGAATACCCTAATCCAATCGCATCATATACTAGCAGATAAGCACTAGTTAGCTACCGTACACTACGCCTTGACGAATGCCAAACTACCACAGCACGAATACTAAGTAGTACTTATCTGAAATGACGGAGGGCTACGACAGGATTTTAAGAAAACCCTTTGCGTAATGAACTTGATATCACTGTAGAATCGAGTGATTTTAAATGGAGTGTTTTTTAGGCCTTTACTAGTTTTGCTAAAGAGGTCACTCCCGGTGAAGGGATCTCCGCTCTTTCCTTATCGAATAAGGTGCAGGATATTTCACAAATACCGCCGTGCAAAGCAAAACTATAGAAGTAATCAAAAGACAAACCGAGTGTGTAGCATCTGCTAGTTTTGCTAAAGAGGTCACTCCCGGTGAAGGGATCTCGGCTCTTTCCTTATCGAATAAGGTGCTGGATATTCTACAAGGAATACCGCTATGCAAAGCAACAACTAGAGCTACTTGTTTTCGAGACAAGTTTCTACAACATCTTTAGGTTTCTTTTAGTTTCATTAATCTCATTAATGAAGTCCCATTTTATTATGCTTCACAAGCATCACATTTGAAACAAAATCGACAATATGTAATATATATCTCATATATATAATATAAACATTCGTCTCAGGCAGTAATATGATCTCATCACAGAACATTGCAGCAGAAGAACACATATGAAATATTGGATATACTAGGAGGTCCGTGTTTTAATACGAGCCTGTATAAAACACGGATTCCACGGTTGCGATGAATAGCAAATCCCATAACCCTAGACCCCTACGAGAGCATCAAGCAACCCTACCAATTCTAGAGTTAGGAGACCCGGTCTCGACTCCTCGAGATGGTCTCCCACTGGACCCTAGAACCCGGTTACTTGTGCTCCCCGCCTTGGGTCTATCCTAATGCGAAAAAATAAATAATATACAATAGTGACATTATCCTCAACCCGGAAGTGCCCCAATAAAAGAATATTACATACAAATAAATTTTACATGAATGAAAATGAAAAACTCTCATCTTACATAAAACCCCCGGCTATTCAAAACACGACGATCCAATATAACATATCACAGCAACACATAATATCTCATATCATCAACGTAAGTAAATATGCGTACCCCAATTGTCGTTGACATATAGCAACGAAACCAGCGATACACCACATATTACACTTACGGTCGCAGAAAAGAAAGTGAAAAACTACAACAGTTGGAATCCGCAACCACCTTAGACATCATAAACCCAACGTATCTCATACTTTGGATTTCATGCCTATCAAATGAATTCCTTAGACAACGCATGCCTAACAATTATAAACCCCGCATTTTAGTCTCAATCTTGAAAACACTTTTCAACATCATGCCGGGCAATTCAACAAGATTCTCGACATTCTGTTCGAATGCTCGTCGGAAACTTTAGTAGACGGCCGACCCCCCGGTGCCGTCGACGAAGTGCACTAAGGCGGAACACCGCTGCCACGAGCACCCGAACGGATGCTTTTGGCGACGGGGTTCTCCTACAGTCACTTGGTCGGGGCTATGGGGCTTGACTATCTATTAAGTTTACCCGGCGAGTATCCGCGTACGCTACGTGATTGCGACGGACTTTTGATCGCATCAAAATCCCGTGGCAACCGATCAAATGAGACTAAACTGCTAGATTTATAACATTCAAATTAGTTATCTCATAACTACTTGTGGATTCCAAATATTGTATCACATTCCAGAATATCATGACGATGTTTAACGTTTCGATCGAATCAACATACACTCACAAATTACCCCCGTGAGCTCAACACTTGAGCAAAGTCAAAACACTCAAAAACCGTGCCACAGTGTCTATGGTCCAGCCGTAGAAGGGGTTAACCAACGCCTCACCTATGACACCATGGAACTACGGCAAACCTGAAGGTTCATTCATGATTCCGTGGGCATAGAATCGAGTTAAGGTTATTATGTCTTCTAGGGGGTCCATAGGGGTACTTGCACGATTTAACGAGTACAATCAACTTCGGAAAATTACAACACTTGGAAATTTCAGCGGGGTAGAAAGTGTGGTGTTTGATGTTCGTTCGAACTGTTAAAAATAGTCAAGGTTACCAATACAGTATTAAATAATACGACTACGAAGCACTACGTATTAGCCCCAAGTCAAAGTTATCATCACATGAACATTGGGCTAAATAAACAATACTAGGAAACCCAAACTGGAGACAAATAAGCACAGGAGGAATACGGGGGCCAGAGGAGGTGGTGGGGCCGGCCAGGCCGGAATTTCTTCTATAGTGACCGGCCCAAAACCGATTACCCTCCCCCCCGTGTTTCCCCTGTGTTCATATTTTTCCCCAGAGACCATTCTGCAACTGTTTGAAATTTTTTTAAAGGACTTTTTGTAAAACTTCCAGAGAGCAAGAATGGGGTTTCCTAATACCGTATTTTGAAGTGATTTTCATTTTTGTAATTGTTATAACACTGTATCTAGAATTCTAGTTTGGCTCTGATACCACTGTTGGTCAGGTGGCCACCCCATTCAATGGGGTCACCGTGGCACCAACAGGTCCCTCAGTAGCTACTTTTTACGCATACCCCCTCGCAAGGACTACAACCCACCGGAACACCTTCCGGTCTTGGGACACCCTGAGGGTAAGAGCCTATGCTTCGCCACACTGTCACACAGTGAGAACCCCCCATAGGTCGACATCCAATGCCTAGTAGCTCTGATACCACTGTTGGGCTTTCCTTGCACCTAGTCTAGGGTTTGGTAGCATCACACATGCCACTTTAAAAATTTAGAGAGGTGCAAAGCAAGCAAACCATGAATCATGCTAGAATTTCTAGGGCAACACGATTGTATCGCATACAAAGAAGTAAAGAGATAGGGATTACAACCTTTGTAGTCCGTTCCTTCACTTCATAAGCTCCGTGTTGAGGTCCCTTCGCTACGATCATCATGAACTCCAACACTCGAGAGGCTCCATGAAGAGAATGAGGCACCTTGCTTGAAGACTTTACTAATCCAAGATGATCTACCTTGAAGAATCTCAAACCCAAGCTCTTGCTAGACTAATCAAGTATTAGCAAAGCAAGCACCCTAATCTAAGTGGCTAGAATAGATGAGGATGATGAAGTAAGAATTTTGCTCTCTTTTGTTTTCATATTCTCACTTATAAACATCACAAATGAAAAAGCTAGTGAAGGTTTTCTTCATAGAAGAAAGAAGAAGAAGATGAAGCAAATCCTTTTGTGATGAATAATGAATTAAATTGTTGTGGTTACAAATCCAACCATGGGTTAAGAATGAAGGCTTAACCCTTGTAGAGAATCAACTAGAGTTAATGGTTTGGATTGGGTTAAATAATATTTTCACAAAATATCAAGAATGAAGACAAAAGTCAAAGCTTCATGCAAAAGCTAACCCTAATCCAAACCCTAACCAAGTTTAAAACCTAAACCAATGTTGAATTTGTAACCCTAACATATTACAATATTATATATCACATATACAATATATTTTGTAACAAAAGAAAATAATACAATTAACATATATCGCATATATATCAATGTATTATCTCGTGAGAAAATGAATCAATAAAGCGAGCTTATATTAGTTAATGTAATGTAATATAACTCATATATTATATACATCAAATTGTCGAATCAACACTTGATCCGATAACCCGGTTATAATACATACAACCGACTAATATAACATGTACCATTTCATCGAATCAACACTTGATCCGATGTCCCGGCTATATCATATATACCCGGCCGATATCTCATATCGCGAGAATAGAATACAGTATCACATACTCGTATTATTCTCGGTCCCGTACATATCACATATGTGCTCCTACTCCGTTTTGCCCGAGCCAGGAAACCTCTATGTAGGACTCTAAAGAATCGTCAATACGCCGGCAGTGGGTGATGATCATATCAAACACCCACAAGCTGCAAGCGGTCAGCTAAACGCAACAGCCACCCAGGTATTGAGCGATCAGAAGATCAACAAGCAAGCCTGTACATTCTCCTGCGAATCCAATCAGTAACACTCCCGTATAGTCCGGTCTATTCGTCTGATATGTCGCATATCTCGCCTAGGGATGGTAAACGTCATACCCCAATAGCTTGATAAGTCGTGTCGATATGAGGTCCATAACAGTTTGAGAAATTACTGATAACACTTACCAGTAAATCTCAGCAACCCTGGCCAGGGATTTCTAGTTATAGCCAATCGAACACAGCGCAACATCAACCCCCTATACCGGGAGAGACGAAACCCTTCCTATCGCTCATTGCCTCCATGTGATTCGGGACTGTACCCGAAATCCAACGTTTTTCATGCCCTCTTGGACGTGGTATGATGGAAATCAAATCACAGTGGGAATCACACAAGACTCTATGACGATCTCGGGTCTACAGACTAACCTGTACCAGTGTCACCAGAGAACTGCCATCTGACGTGAGGTATAATACCATCTGGGAGTTCTCGGCGAGTCCATCCAGTGTACCCAGTCTCCACTGAGCACCCGTATACTATCTCTGATGTCAAACACCAATGGATATGGGATCATCCATCACCCATCTACATGGGTCGAGAAGCATACGCTAGTCTACTCTGGTATATCGATGCCCTGTCTCGATACACTTACGACTATGAACATTTGAAAGATGTACTTAGCGACTACACTGTCCCTAATAATATGATCTGCATCATAGTCCTGGTAGTCAAGTAATCATCCTAAGGGCTTTATCAACATGTAACATAGAGACAATCGGTGTACATGTTAAGATAAAGAGCAACCGGATAGCATATTATCATGTCGAGCAAGAAAGTCCTCCATATATATGTCCAAGCATCCACTACAATATACATCGTATGTACAGTAATGGCCTCTAGGGCATAAATATCACTAACATTTCAAAATTTGAATTTTGAACAAAGCTTTGCTCTGATTAGGGGAAACACCCGTCAATGCCTAGGATAACCGACAAACTTCCATTACTGAAACGTGCCTTGAGTTTATCCGGATTCTGGTTTTAAGCATAAGCCGGACAATTCCATATATCTTAACATCGTTAAGATATGAATCCATTCTATATCCAATATAGAAATAAAGGCACTAATTTAATTGGAACCAGATTCAAAATACATGCAGCCGTTTCCCGTGCATATCAACTAAATGGAAGGAGGCCAAACAACATTACTCATCAAGGAATATACCCACGTATGAGTAACATGAAAGAGAAGAAAGTTCTCAAAACTATTACTTACGACATAATACCTGGCATAAGTATCTACATCTTCGATCACCTTAAAGAATCCTGATACTTGCAACATATGGTTATCTACTTTATTCTTATACCTATAACTTCTCAAAATCTGGACCTTGTGTTTCAACGAAATACTTGTATAAAGCTAGAGAAGTCATAAGTACATAGAATATAGTACGAGTACCAACCCCTTTGTCCTAATGGACATCAGATAACATACAATACTTCGTATAAGTCCTCTGAGTTTTAACTCAAACCCTGTGTGTCGTAGGTTGAAAATTGTGCTATGGTTAAGAAGAATTACACCATTGTTGAATGCACCTTATCTAACCATCAACTGATATAGGTAAGTGTCATAGACATAATTTCAAAAGCTTATATCTCACTTTATAAAATAAACGTACAGATATATCAATTTGCAATTATTGCATAACAACGGATATTCAAAACCAAATATTTTCCATTAGGTAAAACCCAGATGATTTCCTCAAATATCACCAATTACAAAGAATTCCGATATATTAAGGACCTAACCACCCAGTTCCTAATATTCTACTCCCACTCAGCATCTGTAACGCCATACAGACGCGAGAATCAAGTCTGGTAAATACATACCCTGGAGTCAAAATCTAATTGGGAAAACAATTTTCAATTAACACTGCACATCAAAACTGAAACATGAAAATATTTCCAAGGGGTATCCGGGTATTCCTCGTAATGCCTTTTCCACTATCAAGATTCATGATAGTAACCGTATATTTCCTTGCCCTCACTCCAATCCCTTTATATGTCTTTACTTCTTACCTTCTGTACACTACACTCAGGCTAATTGGTTTTTTCCTTCCCTACCTTTTGGCACATGGCTAAGGTTTGGAAGAACACTATCCAATAAGCATAATAGGTGTGCTCTCCTAATACTAGGAGCTCTCGTAACCTGAGAGAAGGTAAAGAGAAAAGACAACCGAATAATCTTATTCAATTTCTCCGGAACCGGAAACCATCCTCGAACTTAAACAAGTTTCTTCGAGTTTGTATGTAACTATACGATGGCATATCCAAGCAATATGGATCTTCATAGTGATACGAAGTGTTCTGTATAAATGCAAAGGGGAAGTAGGAGTGGCAAGGATATACGCGGCTTCTTCATGAATGACAGTAGTCGCAATTTCTTTTGCCCTCACTCTAATCCCTTTATATGTAATTACTTATTACCTTCTGTATACCATACTTAGGCTAGTTGGTTTTCTTCCTTCCCTACTTTTTGGCACCTGCCTATAGTTTGGAAGAAGACTATCCAATAAGCGCAATATGTGTACTCTCCTAATACTAGGAGCCCTCACAACATGAGAGAAGGTAAAGAGAAAAGACAACCGAATAATCCTATTTAATTTCTCCAGAACCGGAAACCATCCTCCAACTGAAACAAGTTTTTTCGAGTTCGTATATAACTATACGATGGCATACCTAAGCAATATGGATATTCATAGTGATAGGGAGTGTTCTGGAGAAATGCAAAGGGGATATAGAAGTGGTAGGGATATATGCGACTTTGACAATCTAAAAGACAAAATGTTTAAGAAGGTTCGGTTAACTTGGTTCATGATTTTTAGTTTAAGGTCAGGTCATGGTCGCTGCAAAAGAGAGAGAGAGAAAAGAAATACTCAGCGTGCACTCTAACCTAGATTAGATTGGTTAATCATTTTATCTAATCAGGATGGCTCCCACTGTTTCCACGAATTCTCCTTCAAACCCTAAAAGGAGAATTAGTCGGGATCATCTGAAAATCATCCGAGGAGTAACACCTATTCATTAGTGGAAATCGGCATCCAACTATCATCGCATGATAACTTGATGGAAGCCACTCAAATCACCACACTCCAGAAGGTATGCGCATGCCTGGAAAGTTTCCTTTATGTTTGAAACTCCCGATGTGGTTTTTAGCCCTAACGACTTATGACCTTGACAAGGTCAACAAATCATAAGTATCTAGTCAAGTTCAACCCGTCATTATCTTGAATAACCTAGACCCACCCGCATAAGCCCTTGGCAAGGTCAACAAGGCTATGTGACTATCCTAGTTAATCTCATCATATGCTACAAACAAGCACCACTCAGCTACCGTGCACTACGCCTTGACAAGGTCAACAAACGCAACACAAATACTAAGCACTACTCGTAGGAAATGACGGAGGGCTACGGCTGGTTTTTAGCGAAAAAACTTTAACGTAACGAACTTGATATCGTTGAAGGAACTGAGAGGTTTTACAAATATATATAGTGGTGTAAACTTTTGCTAAAGAGGCCACTCCCTGTAAAGGGATCTCGACTCTTTCCTCATCGACTGAGGTGCAGGATATTCCTAACTGAATACCACGATGCAAAGAAAAAGAATCGACTTTAGTGAAGTTATTAAAAAGATGCAAATTTTTCCCCAAGAGGTCACTCCCTATGAAGTGATCTCGGCTCTTTCCTTGTCGAATGTGGTGCTGGATATTCATAACCGAATACTGCTGTGCAAAGCAAAAGGAAACGTCTGTAATATCAGTTTTCAAAAATTGGTTCCAACAACATCATTTAGGTTTATTTTTCCTTGCATTAATCAAAATTAACGCAATCCCATCAATTAATCCATATCATACCAGAAAAGAACGAAAATACAATGTACGTATATGCCATCTACCGTTAGGTTACTTAACTAACGGAAGAGCGGAGGCTGGACTAGTGCGGATGCAAAATATATACAATATTTACCAGTATATATAAATATATATAACATTCGTTCCAGACATGATATAAGCAACATCATAGAAGAGCGATAAGCAACACAGAATAACGGATAATCTAGGAGCCTCGGGTTTCACATGAGCCGCAAGTGAAACCCGATGTTCCCCGGTCGTGTGGATAGCCTGTGCACTGAATAACCAAGACCCCTATGAGTGCGGCAAGTTACTCGCCAATCCCAGAAGTGAGGCAACCCTAATCAACAAAGTGAATGGGCCACCCAGCAGTTCACGAAATCTGGTAACTTGAGCACCCCTCCGTGGGTTATCCTATACCCCCTATGAGTGCGGCGAATAGCCCGCCAATTCTAGAGTAAGGCTCCCTCCGTCTAAATGCCATGAGATGCGAGCCCGTTACCCTCTAGAACCCGGCTACTCGAGCACTCCACCGCGGGGTAATCCTAGTACAGAAAAGGAAAGTATATATACAATGGTGACATTGACCTCAACCCGGTCGTGCCCCAATAAAAGAATATACAATCAGGTAGAGACGACTGTCTACATGTCGGACGCTCACCCCGCAATAACGAATATACAAATGAATCTGAACTGTCCTACTACCATTGCACCATAAGCTATCCACCACGACAATTCATCCACAATATCAGCACAACACAGAATATCAACGTGAATATCATGTTCGCAAACCCGTCTAGTTGAACATATAGCAACTAGTCGAGTTGTACCACTCAATGATATTCACGGTCGCAGATATAAACAAATGCACTGATAAACACGTATCCAAAATTTCGATCGACAAAACTTTTACACATTGGCCCCAAATGCAAACCAGCACTCAAACAAATCTGGCCAAAAACATGCATACCAAAAATCACATTTCCACATAATAGAGTGCCAGAAGAAATTTGGAGCCCTACGGCCATACATCGACCGCGGAACCACCGCCAATAGGCATGTAATGCGGCGGTTCCGCGGCCGTTTGTAAGGCTCATGTGCCCAAATTTCTTCAGGGCTTCTAAATATGCATGCACGTATTTGTAAGGCAATCTGAAATATTTTTTGAACAAGTTTTAAAATCGATAGCAAGCATATCAAAAGGGAATTGTGATTCGGAAAATTTGGTCGATCGATATTTTAACCTTGTGCAAACTAGCTAGTAAAGGTTTAAGGGGTGGCTCTGATACCATGTTGGGGTTTGCTAGCATCCTGTCCATCTACTGTGGCCGATGCGGAAAAAAAACGGTGTTTAAAAATTTTGGCGCTAAAAAACCCGTCCTAGAATCGAACCATAAACTTAAAACTAGCTACAAAAGATAGATGTTGTATACCGAAAGATCCGTGTCCTTCGGTCTTCTACCCTCTTCCTTAGCTCCTTGAGGTCTCCTCGATCGAGCTTGGCCGCCGGTCTTCCTCCGTCGAAGATAATCCACCCGAGAGATGTAGCTCATGGCTCTAGCTCCACACTAAGAATATAGTGAAGCAACTAGGGACTCTAGGTTTCTAATCTAGAGTGCATAGAGATGTAGTGAGTTGCTCTAAATGAATATCTATCCCTCTTCTACCCTTTATTCTTAACACATGAGATGGTAGGATAGAAGATGAAGAAGGAAGAGAAGCTCAAGAAAGGTAGTGAAGAGAGAGGTAACCAAATGGTAAGAGTATTTTTCCAAAATTACCATCCATCAAGTGAGAGAAAAAATGAAGCAGGGTTTTATAAAACCATTTTTCAATAAACATATTGCAACCATGCTTGAATAGTTTGCACAAATGAATTAACAATTCATTTGTCAACATTATTCAATCATGGTTCTCACCATCCTCTCTTCATCTCCTTTACACCTCATTTCTATTTAAATAAATAAATGGATAATCCAAAATGAGGTGTCCACCTTCTAGAATATTTTCCATATAAATACGGATTACACTCAACTGTATATACATACATGTATTCGTACCAAAATACGAATACCAAAAGAAATAGAATAACAGAAAGAACATAATACTAGAATATACATATCGAAATACATATACATAAATTATTAAATCAATAACCGATTTAATAATCCGGCTCAATTCCGATCCGGCTAGTATTATCAACCGTCCGATCGAAATTCCGGGTAACTAGTACAATCATTCGATCAGAACCCTGCACGTATCAAAATACGACTACTACATCATTTCGCCAGAACCAGGGAAACCTTTTGTGTGGGACTCTAAAGACCCTTCAATAAGCTGGCAGTGGGTTTAACCATAAGCACGTCGGCATCACTAGCTGTATATAACGGCTACCCAAGTATTGAGCGAAAAGAAGGTCGACGAGCAAACTCATCCGAACCCATACTGATCCTGTCCGTGACAATCTCCATACAGTCCGGTCTGTTCGTCTAAGAGTATCGCATATCGGGTCTAGGGGGTGGATAAAGTCAGACCCCTAATAACGCAATATTTCGTATCGGTATAAAGCCCATCACCCACTGAGAAACTACTGATCCAAATCAGTAATTCTCGTCTACTTTGTCTAAGGATTTCTGGTGATGCCACCCGTGCACAGCGTGACATCATCCCTCAATACCGGGAGAGATGAATCCCCGACGATCTGCTCACTGCCTCCATGTGGCCCGTGCACAGCATGAATCCTTTGAGCCATGGTAGGATAGTAATCAAAGTACAGTAGGAACTTACACGAGACAAATGACGATCTCAGGTCAACAGACTAACCTTTACTCATGTCTGCTATCTGACAATAGGTATAATACCATCTAGTATGTTCCTGGCAAGTCCGTCCAGTGTAACTCATAACCTAATGAGCACCTGTATACTATCTTAGGCGACTAACTGATGCCAATGGCTTGTGAAACCGGACACCGCCCCTTGTCGGGGTCTCGAAAAGTATACACTGCAGGGTTGCCTAGCACGGCAACAAGGTTTCGGGAGGCATCGTCCATGCCAAATTCAAAAATTTGCCATTCTAGCTAACCCTAACCCTAGAATCGTATACTAGAAATCTGACGGAATGAAATGCAAACGACTTTGCAAGTAAAGTGAATAAGGAATACAACCTTTGTAGACCGGTCCTTCACTTCATTAGCTCAGTGTAGTCATCCATTCGCTGCGATCATGAACTCCCGGACTCTAGAGAGGCTCCATAAGATGTACGGATCAAGCTTGCTATAAGATTTCGAGGCATGCTTGAGGACCAGAAGCGGCAGACCGAGCTGAACCAGCGGCAAGCCAAAGCTTTTCAGGAAGGTTTGCGGACTGTCCAGCAGTCCGTAAACAATGTTGCGGCCAAACCGGTAGAGCGTGTGGGTATCGTGGCGGATTTTAGGAGACTTGGTCCGTCCATTTTCACTGGTTTGGAGGAGCCGTTGCCAGCGGAGCTGTGGCTGGTTGATACGGAGAATTTGCTCGTTGCGGCACAGATTCTAGAGGACAAGAGAGTGGATGTTGTACGCATCCAATTGGTAGACTATGCCCGCGAATGGTGGCTTGTAGAAGAGACCCGTTTACCCAAGCCGATCAGTTGGGCAGATTTTTCGAAGAGTTTCTTGGAGAAGTTCTTTCCGCAGACTGCACGGGAGGAAATGGAAGAAAGTTTTATCAGCTTAAAGCAGAATGGCGGATTCGTGGATGCGCATGCGGCTGATTGGACACGGCTCAGTCGATTCGCTGGACCTTTGGTGGCCAAAGAAGCTGATAGGGCACGAAGATTCATGCACAGTTTGGACGTGGAAATCCAGAGGCACATTATATCTCTGGGATTGACCACTTTCTCGTAAGTGCTTAAAGCAGCCAGGGAGTAGCAGAGTTTATCATTGAAGACTGAGGGTATGTAGCAGCAGGCAGTTGTGGTACGGAAGCAGAGGTATTCCGGTGAACCGACGTGGCGTGGTGCCGATGAAGAAGCCCGTTGTTCCCCGTCGAACACGGAGATGCGACCGCGCGGGTCCGTCTTGCCTGAGATTCGGGGCAGATGCTAATTGGTGCTATCCGTCCACCTCTCCGAAGATGCCAAGTTGATTTATGGCACCATGCATCGAAGGTTTAAACGGATGCTACCGATGTAGCAGACTTCGTCAAATTCCCCCTCGTTTGAGGGGTTTTTGATTGTGGGGACGCTCTTCCCTGCAGGCGCAAGCCTCTGCAGTTAATTATGCTACCGCATCGCGGTAACAACTTTCTCCTTCTCCAGATGGTCACTTCGTGTCGTGGGTGTTTGTTTTGTTTGTGGTTGCCCGTGGATTGTATACGGAGACTAATTTAGGTTGTCGCCCATGTTAGTTATATGTATGCCCTAGAGGCCATTACTGTATATACGATGTATATTGTAGTGGATGCTGGGATATATATAGGGAGGACTTTCTTGCTCGACATGATAGTACGCTATCTGGTTGTACTTTATCTTAACATGTACTCTGATTGTCTCTATATTACATGTTGATAAAGCCCTTAGGATATATACTCGACTACTGGGACTATGATGAGATCATACTAGTAGGGCCACGGTAGTCGACGAGTACATCCTATAACTGCTCCTAGTCGAGGGTATATCGAGACAGGGCATCGATACACCAGAGTAGACTAGCGTATACGCATCTTGACCCATATGATGGGCGATGGATGATCCCATATCCATCGGTGTTTGACATCAAGGATGGTGTACGGGTGCTCAGTGGAGACTGGGTATACTGGACGGACTCGCCGAGAACTCCCAGATGGTATTATACCTCACGTCAGATGGCAGTTCTCCGGTGACACTGGTACAGAGTAGTCTGTTGACCCGAGATCGTCATAAAGTCTTGTGTGATTCCCACTGTACTTTGATTTCCATCATACCACGTCCAAGAGGGCGTGCAAAAAGGTGGCTTTTGGGTACAGTCCCGAATCACATGGAGACAATGAGCGATAGGAGGGGATTCGTCTCTCCCGGTATAGGGAGTTGATGTTGTGCTGTGTTCGATTGGCTATAACCGGAAATCCATGGCCAGGGTTGCTGAGATTTACTGGTAAGTGTTATCAGTAGTTTCTCGAACTGTTATAAACCTCATATCGACACGACTTATCGAGCTACTGGGGTCTGACGTTTACCATCCCTAGGCGAGATATGCAACATATCAGATGACGAGACCGGACTGTACGGGAGTGTTAGTGTTTGGATTCACAGGAGAATGTACAGGCTTGCTTGTTGATCTTCTGAGCGCTCAATACCTGGGTAGCTGTTACGTTTAGCTGACCGCTTGCAGCTTGTGGGTGTTTGATATGATCATCACCTACTGCCGGCGTATTGACGATTCTTTAGAGTCCTACACAGAGGTTTCTTGACTCAGGCAAAATGGAGTAGGGGCACGTATGTGATATGTGCAGGACCGAGGATAATGCGATATGAGATACCGTATTCTATTCTCGCGATATTTGATATCAGCCGGGTCATCGGATCAAATGTTGATTCGATGAATCGGTACGGATATATATTAGTCGGTTATATGCGATATAGCCGGATTGTCGGATCAAGTGTTGATTCGATAATTTAATGTATAATAATATATATGATATATTAAATTACATCAACTAATATTATCTCACTAAAAGATTCTTTTTCTCACTCGGGTAATACATTGATATATATGCGATATATGTTAAATGTATTATTTTATTTTGTTACAATAAATATTGTAAATGTGATATATAATATTGTAACATGTTATAATTATTAATGCAACATGTTTAGTGGAGTTTAAACATGATTAGGGTTTGGATTAAGGTTAAGACTTCTAGTTGATTCTAGAAGCTTTTCTTTTGTCATGATAAAGATATTATGATAGATATTTCTTTGTGACTCACCCTTTAACCCAACCCAAACACTAACCCTAGTAAACTCTCTACAATGATTACTACAACCATGGTTGCATAAATGATTATGATAACTTTTTATTATTCATCACAAATGATAATTCAATCTTCTTCCTTCATCTTTCTTCATGGAAAAAGCTCACTAGATTTTTTCCAAGTGATGAATAATTGTGAGAAAAAGATAAATAAAGAGAGCAAAAATCCTACTTCATCATCCTCATCTTCCCTTGCCCTTTAGATGAGAGTGTTCACTCAATTTTAGTGAGTGTTAGCTTGTGTTAATGAAACTTCAAGGTAGATCATCTTTGTATCGAAGATCGGAAGCAAAGGTTGCATCTTTCTCTTCGTGGAACCTCTGGAGAGTCCGGAACCCGATGATCGCAGCGAAAGGACCACAACACGGAGCTTATGAAGTGAAGGACCGGATCTACAAAGGTTGTAATCCCTCTCACTTAGTGTTAAAGTTGTTAACATGCTAGTTTTCGCCTAATCTCTAGTTTAAAGATCGGGCTTCGGGTTGTTCGGCGCGGCTAATTTTTAAACCGGGCATGGTTGATGCCTCGTAGAACCTTGTGCGCGTGTATAGCAACCCTACAGTGGTATCAGAGCCAAGCTAGAGATTTAGGCGAAGTCTAGACGAAGTTTAAAGTCCGATCGAACCCGAGAACCCCGATAAAACCCCTTCTCTGGAATTTTTTCAAAACTGTGATTTTTTCCATATTAAAAATGCTCAAAAAATTCAGCAGGGTATTTTAGGAATTACTGTGAAACCCGACCCCCTAAATCACCCAAAGCGCGCGGAACCGCGGCCAAACCCAGGTATTGGCAGCGGTTCCGCGACAAGAATTGATGATTGAGGGATAGGGTTTGCACAGTAATAACCGTTGGTAATTCCTGATTCTTCTGGATATTTTTATATTTTCACTCAAGTGTTGAGTTTTCTGGGATGTATTGGGGACTCGTTGTTTCGATCGGATATTTTAACTTTGTTTAGTTTGTCCGGGTAATTTTAGAAACTGTTAAAAAGTTCGAACGGATATCAATAACTCACTTTTTCCCCTGTCGGAAATTTTTTCAAAAGTTGGATTTTCCCTCGTGTTTAAGAACGTTCTAAGTCGTGCAAGTAACGCGGTGGACCCTCTAGAAGACAACAAACCTTACCTCGATTATGTGACCGTCTTGAACTGCTTCTGAACCTTAGGGTTTGTGGCAGTACGGCGTGCCATATGTGAGGCGTTGGCTTGACCCTTCTACGGCTGGACCATTGGTACTGTGGCATGTGATGGATGTTTTTAAACTGATTTCAAGTGTTGAGATATATTGGGGAAATCTTGGGTGTTTGATTATTCGATCGGAAAGTTTAACATTGTCTATTTATCTGGAATGTGATACAATATTTGGAATCCACAAAAAGTTATGAGATAACTAATTTGAATGTTATAAATCTAGCGGTTTAGTCTCAGTTGATCGGTTGCTACGGAATTTTGATGTGATCAAAAGTCTGTCACAATCACGTAGCGTACGCGGATACTCGCCGGGTAAACTTAATAGACAGCCACGCCCCATAGCCCCGACCAAGTGACTGTAGGAGAACCCCGTCGCCGAAAGCATCCGTTCGGGTGCTCGCGGCAGCAGTGTTCCACCTTAATGCACTTCGTTGACGGTATCTGGGGGTGCAGCCGTCTACTAAAGTTTGCGACGAGCATTTGATCAGGTTGTTGGGAATCTTGCTGAATTGCCCGACTTGATATTGAAAAGAGTTTTCGATAATGAGACTAAAATGCGGGGTTTATAATTGTTAGGCATGCGATGTCTAAGGATATTCATTTGGTTAGGCATGCGATGTCTAAAGAGGTTGTGGATTCCAACTGTTGTAGTTTTACACTTTCTTTTCTGTGACCGTAAGCGTAGTATGTGGTGTATCGCCGGCTTCGTTGCTATACATCAACGACAATCGGGATACGCATACTTGCTTACGTTGATGATATGAGATATTATGTGTTGCTGTGATATGTTGTATTGGATCATCGTGTTCTGAATAGCCGGGGGTTTATGTGAGATGAGAGTTTTTCTTTTTCATTCATGTAAAATTCATTTGTATGTAATATTCTTTTATTGGGGCACTTCCAGGTTGCGGAAGATGTCACCGTTGTATATTATTTACTTTTCCGCATTAGGTAGACCCAAGGCGGGGAGCACAAGTAACCGGGTTCTAGGGTCCAGTGGGAGACCATCTCGAGGAGTCGAGACCGGGTCTCCTAACCCTAGAATTGGCAGTGTTACTTGCCGCTCTCGTAGGGGTCTAGGGATGTGGGTTTGGCTATTCATCGCAACCGTGGAATCCGTGTTTTATACAGGCTCGTATTGAAAACACGGACGTCCTAGTATATCCAATATTTCATATATGTTCTTCTGCTGCAATGTTCTGTGATGAGATCATATTACTGCCTGAGACGAATGTTTATATTATATATATATGAGATATATGTTATATTGCAGATTTCGTTTCAAAAGAGATGCTTGTGAAGCATAATAAAATGGGACTTCATTAATGAGATTACTGAAATAAAAGAAACCTACGATGTTGTAGAAACTTGTTTAAAAACTGGTAGCTCTAGTTCTTGCTTTGCATAGCGGTGTTCCTTGTAGAACATCCAGCACCTTATTCGATAAGGAAAGGACCGAGATCCCTTCACCGGGAGTGACTCCTTTAGCAATAACTGGCAGATGCTACAAACTCGGTTTGTCTTTTGATTGCTTCTATAGTTCTTGCTTTGCACAACGGTATATATGATATATCCTGCACCTTATTCGATGAGGAAAGGGCCGACGATCCCTTCATCGGGAGTGACCCCTTTAGCAAAACTAGAAAAGCCTCAAAAACATTCCATTTAAAATCACCCGATTCTACAACGATATCAAGTTCATTACGCAAAAGGTTTTCTTAAAAACCTGTCGTAGCCCTCCGTCATTTCAGATAAGTCCTACTTAGTATTCGTGCTACGTTTGTTGACCTCCGTCAAGGCGTAGTGTGCGGTAGCTGACTAGTATTTATCTGCTTATGCATATGATGCAGATTGGATTAGGATAGTCGTGCAGCCTTGTTGACCTCCGTCAAGGGTCGTGCGGGTGGGTTTAATTCAATCAGGAAATGACGGGTTGAACTTGACTAGTAGCCTATGGTTTGTTGACCTCCGTCAAGGTCATAGGACGCTAGGGGTAAAATATTATTGGGAATTTCAAGTGTTGAAATTTGCAATGAGATTGCATACCTTCTATGAGATAGTTGGATCCCGATACCCGCTGCGAGTAAGAGTTACTCCTGGGAGAGTTTTACACATTATAATTAGCCGATCAAGTAGGTGTCTAGAAAGGTGTTAACGGGGTTACGCCTCTGGGAAAAAAAGGTTTACTTTAATTAGGTTCGTGCGAAAGCACGGGGGACCTCCCTCAAAGTACCGACACTGGCCTGGCTGAAAGATTGGCAAACTTGTAGCGTGTAATTAATCCCGGCTAATCTTTCCTTTTAGGGTTTGAAGGAAGATTTGATTAAAACAGTGGGAGACATCCTGATTAGATATATTAGATAACCAATCTAATCTTGCAAGAGCATACGCTGAGTGTTTTCTTCTCTCTCTCCAGGTAGCGACCATATCACGCCTTAATCAAGATAATAAAATGGATATATTGACCGAACCCGCTTGTTATACTGAGCTGGGGAACGTTGGTCCCGCTCCAACTTATAATTGTTATAAGACAGAGCAGGAAATTGGGGAATACCAGATTACCCGTGCCGCCCAAATGAAGAAAGTGCATGTTGATGCATCATCTTCGGGTGTGTTCATTACAGAGAACTGTTTCTCAGTAACCTTTACGTCCTGGGTATGTGATACCGGATCAGGATCCCGCATATGTAATCTGTTACATGGGCTACAGATAGGTAGAGAACTGAGAACGGGTGATAAGTTTCATGAGACAGAAAACGGTGCAAGTGTTGCAGCCAAGTCTGTTGGTCACTATCACCCTGTATTACCAGAATACATTGATTCTGAATAAATGTTATTAGATACCGAACCTGATATACAAAATCATATCAGTCTTTTTATTAGTAAAGAAAGGATATAATTTTGTATTATTGGATAATGTTTTGAATATTTCCTATATCAATAGTTGATCGGTTCAGGTACGTTATCTAAAAGCATTGACGTTCTAAATCAAACCACAGTTCTTAGTATACAGAACACACACAAGAGGAAGAGTTCAGAAATGAACGAATCCTTCTTGAGGCATTATAGACTAGGTCATATCAATGCGACCCGACTAGCTAAGTTATATTTAGATGCATATTTAAATCTGTTTGAATTTGCATCTTGTGAAACTTGCCGGTCATGTCACAAAGATAAGATGACTATAGCTCTTTTTATTAGAAACAGAGAAAGAGTTAGTGAACTTTTGGGATTGATACATGCTGATGTATGAAAGTCCCCTGTCTACATATGCCAGGACCGTTTTTTTGTACTTCATTACATTCTCTGATAATCTCTCAAGATTCAGACATATGTTTCTGTTGAAACACATGTCCGAAGCTTTTGAGATATTCACAGAATATAAGTTAGAAGTAGAGAACCAACAACGGGTATAAGTATTATGTCCTTTGATGAGATCAAGGAGGAGAATACTTGAGCACGGAATTCCTGGACTATTTTAAAGGAGAATGAGATTCTCTCTCAGCATTACTCTTCCGTATACACCATAGCACGATGGTATATCGGGGCGGAGCAATAGCACCCTATTTGATATGGTGTGCTCTATGATGAGTACTACTGAGTTTCCTATTTCCTTTTGGGAGTTATGCACTTGAGAAGCTGCATACCTATTGAATAGGGTTCAAATCAAATCAGTTGCCTACCACTTCATATGTGATATGGAAAGGGAAGAGCCTATATCTTAAGCTTGTTAAGATTTGGGGTTGTCCGGCCTATGTATAAAAGCAAAATCCGGACAAGCTCGAGGCAAGGTCTGTTATGTAGAACTGAAAATGTTCCAGCTATACAAACTGCAGCTGATGATTTGGTAGAACCAAAGGATTCAATAGTTTCCAACGAACCTCAGCCTCTCCGCCGATCTAGTAGGGTTCCTCACCCACCTGAGAGATACTTCGGTTTCTCTATGACAGTGGGAGCGAGGATTGCATCATGAAATGATGACCCAACTATTTTCGAGCTGGCCATCAGGAGTGGGACTCTGTAAGAATGGCTGGATGCTTATCGATCTGAGATGGAATCCTTATACACCAACAAAGTATGGACTTTGGTTGCTTTATCTGAAGGGTTAAATCCCCATCAGGAGCGAGTATATCTTGAGAAGATTACTTGGTGTACATGGAAAAGTTGAGACTTTCAAAGCTATGCTTAAGTCCATCCAGATCCTACTTGCCACGGCTACATACCATGACTACGATATCTGGTGGTTGGGTGTCATGACTGCTTTTCTAAATGATATTTTGGAAGAGAGCATCTATAAGTACACAGCTAGAGGGCTTCGTAGAAAGTGGGAGCAGCGGAAACGTGTGCAAGATGTTTTATATAATAAAGCAGGCATCGCGGAGTTGGAACATCTGTTTTGATGTGGTAGTCAAAGAGTTTGATTTCATCAAAATGGTAGATGAACCTTGTATATACAAAAAGGTAGTAGGGAGTATGGTGGTGATCCTCGTAGAGTACGTGGATGACATACTCTTGATAGGGAAGGAGTTTCCTATGCTACGCTCGGTCAATCTCCGCTTATCACAAGGATTCTCCATATAGGATCAAAATGATATCTACTAAATCCTGGGTTTTGAATCTATGAGATAGATCTAATTGAATGTTAGGATACTCACTAGTTGTAGTGAGATGGTATCAATCAATCTTGAGGAGAATCACTGGAAAGGTTCCAGGGTGATAAGGACGACTGAATGTCAGTCGCAGGCATTGTCTTTACCCTCAATGGAGGGACGGTATGTTGGAAGAGTTCCAAGCTAGATACCGTGACATACTAGACGATTAAAGGCAAGATACATCGTTACCAAGGATGCTACCAAAGAGGCGGTCTGGATATATAAGTTCATGAGATGAACTTCGTTCCTACCATTGTGTGACAATGGAGTTGTGGCTTTAGCTAAGGAACTACCGTCCCATCAGAAATCCAGATATAATTCTTAGGCAGTATCACCTGATCATGGAGATGGTTGATCTCCAGGGAGATCGAGGTTAGGAGAGTAGACACAGAGGACAACAGCGCGAATCCACTCACAAAGGCCTTTTTCCCAGTAGAGATTTTTATGGGATGGTTGAGTATGAGATACTTCAACCGCAGCTAATTGTTGGGTATGTGATACCACAACAGATGGCCCTAGTGCAAGTGGGAGATTATTAGTTATATGTATGCCCTAGAGGCCATTATTGTACATACAATGTATATTATAGTGGATGCTGGGACATATATAGGGAGGACTTTCTTGCTCGACATGATAGTACGCTATCTGGTTGTACTTTATCTTAACATGTACTCTGATTGTCTCTATATTACATGTTGATAAAGCCTTTAGGATATGTACTCGACTACTGGGACTATGATGAGATCATACTAGTGGGGCCACGGTAGTCGACGAGTACATCCTATAACTGTTCCTAGTCGAGGGTATATCGAGACAGGGCATCGATACACCAGAGTAGACTAGCGTATACGCATCTTGACCCATATGATGGGCGATGGATGATCCCATATCCATCGGTGTTTGACATCAAGGATGGTGTACGGGTGCTCAGTGGAGACTGGGTACACTGGACGGACTCGCCGAGAACTCCCAGATGGTATTATACCTCACGTCAGATGGCAGTTCTCCGGTGACACTGGTACAGAGTAGTCTGTTGACCCAAGATCGTCACAGAGTCTTGTGTGATTCCCACTGTGCTTTGATTTCCATCATACCACGTCCAAGAGGGCGTGCAAAAAGGTGGCTTTTGGGTACAGTCCCGAATCACATGGAGGCAATGAGCGATAGGAGGGGATTCGTCTCTCCCGGTATAGGGAGTTGATGTTGTGGTGTGTTCGATTGGTTATAACCGGAAATCCCTGGCCAGGGTTGCTGAGATTTACTGGTAAGTGTTATCAGTAGTTTCTCGAACTGTTATAGACCTCATATCGACACGACTTATCGAGCTACTGGGGTCTGACGTTTACCACCCCTAGGCGAGATATGCAACATATCAGATGACGAGACCGGACTGTACGAGAGTGTTACTGTTTGGATTCACAGGAGAATGTACAGTCTTGCTTGTTGATCTTCTAAGCGCTCAATACCTGGGTAGCTGTTACGTTTAGCTGACTGCTTGCAGCTTGTGGGTGTTTGATATGATCATCACCTACTGCCGGCGTATTGACGATTCTTTAGAGTCCTACACAGAGGTTTCTTGACTCAGGCAAAACGGAGTAGGGGCATGTATGTGATATGTGCGGGACCGAGGATAATGCGATATGAGATACCGTATTCTATTCTCGCGATATTTGATATCAGCCGGGTCATCGGATCAAATGTTGATTCGATGAATCGGTACGGATATATATTAGTCGGTTATATGCGATATAGCCGGATTGTCGGATCAAGTGTTGATTCGATAATTTAATGTATAATAATATATATGATATATTAAATTACATTAACTAATATTATCTCACTAAAAGATTCTTTTTCTCACTCGGGTAATACATTGATATATATGCGATATATGTTAAATGTATTATTTTATTTTGTTACAATAAATATTGTATATGTGATATATAATATTGTAACATGTTATAATTATTAATGCAACATGTTTAGTGGAGTTTAAACATGATTAGGGTTTGGATTAGGGTTAAGACTTCTAGTTGATTCTAGAAGCTTTTCTTTTGTCATGATAAAGATATTATGATAGATATTTCTTTGTGACTCACCCTTTAACCCAACCCAAACCCTAACCCTAGTAAACTCTCTACAATGGTTACTACAGCCATGGTTGCATAAATGATTATGATAACTTTTTATTATTCATCACAAATGATAATTCAATCTTCTTCCTTCATCTTTCTTCATGGAAAAAGCTCACTAGCTTTTTTCCAAGTGATGAATAATTGTGAGAAAAAGATAAATAAAGAGAGCAAAAATCCTACTTCATCATCCTCATCTTCCCTTGCCCTTTAGATGAGAGTGTTCACTCAATTTTAGTGAGTGTTAGCTTGTGTTAATGAAACTTCAAGGTAGATCATCTTTGTATCGAAGATCGGAAGCAAAGGTTGCATCTTTCTCTTTTTGGAACCTCCAGAGAGTCCGGAACCCGATGATCGCAGCGAAGGGACCACAACACGGAGCTTATGAAGTGAAGGACCGGATCTACAAAGGTTGTAATTCCTCTCACTTAGTGTTAAAGTTGTTAACATGCTAGTTTTCGCCTAATCTCTAGTTTAAAGATCGGGCTTCGGGTTGTTCGGCGTGGCTAATTTTTAAATCGGGCATGGTTGATGCCTCGTAGAACCTTGTGCACGTGCATAGCAACCCTACAGCCCGTAGGGCGTAGATTAGTCCAAATCCGTATCTTCTTAGATTTGGTTTTGGGGGTTGGGTTTAAGGATACGTTAGCCTCGTTTGATACTAAGATCAACTTATACGTTTGTTAAGGATACGTTAATCTCATTTTAGACTAAGATCAACTTAACGGGATCATTTAGATCCCACAAGAGAGCAATTGGGCTCTATTGTTTAGTTTAGGGACATTGCGGTCGGTTAGTTTAAGGACATCTCGGTCCAGGTTAAAGACATCGTAGTCTATGGGTTTAAGGACCCTACAGTCCGTAGTTTAAAGACATCATAGTCTATGAAGTTTAAAGACATCGTAGTCCATGAGTTTAAGTATCCCACAGTCCGGTTTAGAGACATCGTAGTCTATGAGGTTTAAGGACATCGTAGTCCGTGAGTTTAAGGACCCCACAGTCTGGTTTAGAGACATCGTAGTCTATGAGGTTTAAGGACATCATAGTCCATGAGTTTAAGGACCCCACAGTCCGTAGAAATGTGTGGTTGTCGGGACCCGTCACCTCTCTGAAGACGTTGAAGGATTACAACGACAAATATCAGAGGAGTAAAGAGATGTACCCTCGAACCGGTATGAATTGGTTGGAAGATTCGTAGTCCAGTTTGGGACTAAGATCTGTTGAAACATTGGTGAGCAGATGGGCTCAGTTCAATATAAGTCGAGGACTTACGACCAATCATTGGGCTAAGTCTAATTAAAATGTACATTTTTTTATTCTGGCTATTGAGCCTTTACTTAGGCTTGGCCCTTTTAATAATGCTAAGCATTAGGTCCTGACATTTTTTGTTTTGTGTTGAATGCATAGCATTCATCAGAGCCTTGGCTCTTTAAAGAAAAATTTGTGTTCACTGAGCGCAACATATGGTGCGCTAGGCGCTTTGCGGCAATAAAAAAATGCAGTGCGCTTCTGCCACGTGGCGCGCATGTAAGTGTTGCGCTCTGCGCTAAACACAGATGCCAGTTTGTGAGCACTGAGCGTTAGTGCTTGAGCGCATTGCGCTGGCGCATGCGTGAATGACACGTGTCGCGCTTGGTGCCGAGCGCCATCCCAAGGAGCACAAAGGCACAGTTCATGAGTGCAAGACACTTTTCAGTAGAGCAAAGCGCATTTGAGGAGCGCAAAAGCGCAGTTCATGAGTGCAAGGAACTTTTCAGTGGTGCAAAGCGCATTTGATCAAATTTATGATCGGAGAACAAGTTTATGTTCTTTTTAAAGGAGGCTTTGCCTCGAGATTCAAGAACAATAGTTCTTATTTATAAAAAGGCGCTTCCTTTATAGATCAATGATCTGTGAATGAAGTAAGTACTTCTTTTGTTTTTATGATGAGATCTTTTGATCTCTCTCTTTATCAAAGACCTTGGTCTTTTTCAGATCTATGATCTTTTTTAGAAGTTAGTTCTTCTTGTCATGAGATGATTTCATCTCTGTGTTCAAGAATCATGTTCTTTACCTTGAAGAAATGATCTTCTTTTTACTAAAAGCTTGTTTTTCTTTCTTTGAGCTTTCTCAAAGTTTGTACAGGGTTTCTCTATCTCAGACTTTAGGTCTTGGGGCCTTTATATAGGGCAAATTGATTTGATAAATCAGTTAAAGAGATCTTTCTCTGATTGATTTGGGAATATTTCCCACCGTTGGATCTTTGATCTTGGGGCTTCTGTTTTACAGAAGACAATCTTCTTGTTTTTAACAAGATTGGAAAGATCTTTCTATATAAGAATTTTAATTTTTATTAATTAATAATTTATTATTAGATCTTTTGATCTAATGGTAGGGAATTCTTAATTCCAGCTCTGGCGCACCTTGCGCTAGCGCACCTACGTTTGATACGTGGCGCGCAGCGCAGAGCGCTGGATCTGAAGCGTTGCTTCAATTTTTGAATTTCGAATTTTAAAATAGAGCTTTACTCTTATTGGGGGGGCGCTGCCTAGGGTGCAGCGCATCTGGCGCTAGCGCATCCATGTTTGACACGTGGCGCACAGCGCAGAGCACTGGATCTGAAGCGTTGCTTCAACTTTGAATTTTGAATTTCAAAACAGAGCTTTGTTCTGATTTGTGGAAACAAATGCCCCCCACCGTTGCGCTCACGTGGAGCACACGTGAGTGCAGCGGTGGCAGCATCTGAGCCCTTGAATTAACTCGGAAGTTGAAGAGGCGGTTCAATGCCTATAAATAGGACCTTTGGTCCTCTAGATGATTATCATCTTCTTTGAGAATTTTTGTTCAGAGCACAGCTCTTCTGTTTAAGAACTTCTCAAGAGTAAAAACTCTTTCCAAACTTAGGTAAAGTTTTTTTTAATAAATTAGGGTTTTACCCATTAACAGAGCCTTGCTCTTTATAGATCTTTGATCTACAGAAAACCCATTTAGGGTTTCATTAGCAGATCTTTGCTCTCATGAACCTATAGATCTAAAGAGATCTCTTGGGGTTTCTCAGCCCATAAATAGAGCCTTGCTCTTCTGAATCATGTGTAGATTTCTTAATCTTTGATGAAGAACTCTTAAGAGTTTTTTCATGGATCTTAAAGATCCCAGAATTTTTAATTCATAAAAATTAATTTTAATTAATTCTTGATGGATTTTTCCATTATCATTACAAAGCCAGGCTCTTATGGAATCTTATTCCTTCATGATCAGAGTTTGACAAGTGTCACTCTGTCATAGAGCTTTTGCTCTCAAAGGGAGATTTTCTCCTTTTCCCGAGGGATTTCTCATTTAATGAGAATTTCCCTAAGGATTCTCTCATTAATTAGCAGTTTCATCCAATGATGAGGCTGTTTTATTAATTGATGCATTATCATCTAGATTTTGTGGGTCCCCATTTGGTCCCATTTCCACTGCATTGCAGTGTGGTACAACTTATAAAGTACCGAGTGTTAGAAATTTAAAATTAAGTTATAGCACTGGCAGTTGATTTCTGTCCCTCTTTTTTGCAGGCGACATGTCTTTCGATGCTTCGTTTCCGTTCGTCCGTTCAGAGGGAGGATTCCCTGCAGCATCTGTAGACCGGGAAGTCCTAGCTTTGATCAAAGATCATGACCCGGAACATAAGAAACTTCACCTCTAAGGGACATGGTACAATCAGATTATTAAGGGTCGACAAAGTTTTTCGTGCGCGGTACCCTCAGAGCCCATCATGGCGATCCACTACGCCAACTTACCCCCGGTGAACTACGCCGTGGAGATGGTTAACTGGACTTCAGAAGGCCTTCTTCAGCCCGCTATAGCTTCGATACCCGTTCAGCCTCCTATGGCTTTAGATACCTTGGGACGACGTATTTTTCAAGGCGAGGCGTGGCTGTGGGGGCAACCATATAATATAGGTTTGATTCCTCGTCATCCGACCGGTTATCTGCAATGGGCCCGCTACATTCTGTCAGCGAAGAAGTTGTAGTTGTTGAGGCTTGGGTTGTATCTCGCCCTTTATGCTTCTTTCTTTCAGTGTCCTATGCTTCCCACCTGGTGTGTCAAGGCATTTCTGGAGCAGTGGAACATTCCTACCCACACCCTCCTTTCGCTGGATCGAGAAGTATCAATCTCCTTAGAGGAATTTGCAGAAGTTTCTGGCTTACCGGTCATATGTGAGCATTATGAGGAGCTGTTTCCCACGGACGAATATGTTTTTGGTGCCAAGCCAGTGATGACGGGCCTTACTCCGGTGAATGCCGTTCAACACCAATTTCCTAGTTTGATCAAAGTGTTGAATATCTACGAGGGCCTTTTTCTCGAATCTGGGAGCCGCGGGGTTAGTTTCGAGGATTTCATCGCTCGCTTCCTTCACTCAAAAGTCCTCTCGAAGGAGGCCGTTAAATTCGTCATGCTTGACGACCCTTTCGGCTTAGGTTTGGACAACCTGGCAACGACGGAGGTAGATCAGAAGAGTTTCTTCCTTCCCAACTCTCCGGTTGTTCCTTTTGCGGAGATTGTAGTCCCTGGGATTGATGAGGAAACATTCTTCTTGGGATTTCTTGGGCTATGGTTGAGCTGGTTCGTGCTCCCGATGCACCTTCGCCGTATGAGGCCGTCTGTCTTTTATCCGGCTCACCGAATGACTATTGGGGTGAAAGTGGCTGTCGGGGTCGTCGGTTTTGCCCATTTATATTACGGCCTTGGTCAAGCGGTGGATACCACTGAGCCTGGAGTGCAGCATGTGAACTTCTCGATGCATTACTTCATGTCATGGATCGAGCTACATGCACTTGGCATTTTTGGCATTCACAAAAGGCCTTCATTTTATGATCGGTGCAGCTTCCCCCGGATTATGCGATTAGTCGGCGCATCAATTGTAAATATGTCACCGTGAGATGCTAGAGGTTTGCTCCTTCGTCCTCGCAAGGTTGGAGACGGCATGACCTTCACCGACAAGGTTTTAACCATCGGAAAAGAGTCCTCCACAACGGTGCGGCCATTGCAGGACATTTTTAAAGATGGAGCCTCAGTTTTGAAAGCTCGGGAGATCCTCCATTTATATTCTATCAGACCGGGCTTCCTAGTGTTTAGGCAAAATGATGCGGCGCATTTTATGAGATACAATCCACATCGTTTTGCCCAACAATTGAGCTATAATCAAGGAGTGCCGCTAGAGGATTTCTTGCTAGAACCCACTGCCACTGAAGAGGGGATGCAGAACGCGCTGCATCACTTCATGCGCTTGAATACGGGCTCTCGCTTCTTTATCAGCGAGTCGAGTTGCGTACCGAGGATCCTTAATGTGTGTATGGCGTGGTACCAGCACTCGATGGGCGCCGTCATTAAGGAAGAAAGGCGGCTACTGCTCGATCGTAAAAGTGCACCTCCTGCCAGTGATCGCAATGTCCCTTTGAAGCGGCGGACCACTGTCCCTCCTCCGCTAAGAGAAGTCACTGCAGTCGAGCCTCTACGTGTACTAAGCCTTACGCGCGGGTTGCCCCATGCTCCTGTAGAGACGGTGGATGTACTATCGGTGCCCCATGCTTCCGCGGAGACGGTAAATGTAGCTTCTCCCGACTCTGGCATGGGTTCAGACATTGGGACTCGCTGTCCCAAAGTGCCTACCAAGCGCAAGCAGGTGCTGGCTGCGACTGGAGCTCGTGCCTAGAAGAGGAAGAAGAAGTTAGTCCTCTCCCTAGATGCTGTACTCGGCCTGGAGCCTCAGGCTCCTTATCACGAGGGCCTGAGCGAATATGGGACCAATGAAGGTCTCTTGATAGTGCCGGAAGACACTGATCTCAAGGCTGCCATTGCCGCTTCTGTGCGATCCGCAAGCCACCAAGCGGAAATGGCCACCCTTGCGCTATCAAGTAAACAACAACCACACCTTCTGTTATTGCACTATACTCTTATTTTTATTATCATGTCTTGACTGACATTTTTCCTTTTGTAACATGCTTTACCACTGAAGAGGCTCTGGCGGCTTCCCTCAGGACCTTCGAGGAGGAGGAGAGGAATCATGCTTTGTTGGGTATTGGTATGTCCCGACTCATTGCATCTTCATTCTTTTTTTTTTTACAGCCAATCTAACCCCTTTTTATCTTATCACAGGGACCACAACGCCAATCCAACAAGGTGATGCGGAGGTTTTTCCCGGGCCAGCCACCGAAGTCCCGGCCTCCTCAGGATTGCCAAAAGAGGCTTTACTCAAGTAACCGATGACGGACGCCGTAATGGCTCCAGAGGCAGCTCCTGGTGTGGATGATGACGTGCCATTGACGGAGGTCTTAAGAAGATCGGCTCTCACGGCCCGGGCGGAAAGGAAGCGCAGAATGCATGCAGCAAGGGAGCGTAGTGTTGCCTTAGCCGCGGGTGCGGGTTCGAGCACCGCTACCCCTGCCCCTACCCCCTCAGAGGATTCTCCGGCTGCCTTGTCAACTGCCTACAGACGGGCAGCACGCATGGCTCGGGAAGCAAACGGAAGATCAACTCAAGGTAATATGACATGGGGTTCCGTTGTCTAGGTTTTAAATTACCAGTTCTCACATATCTTATCTTGCAGGGCCGTGTCCTACCAAAGAAGCGACAACGACCACTGATCCTGTGGTAGCGGTAGAGGAGGTAGCCGTGATTGCCGAACCCTAGGCGGCGGTAGGCGAGATGGCTGCGATCACCGAGCTCGAGGTAGTGGTGGATGAGACAGTCACGATCGCCAAGCATGAGATGGCGGTAGGTGAGACGATCACCATCGCCGAGACTGAGATGGCGGTAGGTGAGACGACCACCATTGCTGAGCCCAAGGTGGCCGCTCCCTCTCAAGAGTCGGGCACTGCCCCAATCATCCCTCTTCCTGCCTACGGCTCTTGGCCATCTCCTGGTGTCTCAAGCGTTACGACGGCTCTTGTAGAGTCAGGGGATGAGGCGATGGGAGGTGAGACCATCCCGATGGAGGAGGGAGAAGCCGTCGCTGTATCAAGTGGTGACCTCGTCGCGGTTCCGACTGGCGACTCATCAGGTAGATATTGGGTCATTGCTTTTCTTTTTATTCTGCAATCCTTTTCAATCTTTCCTGACAGTATTTATCTTGTTTCTAATGCAGGTGTGCGAGTGCTGAGGTCGCGCTACCCGAGGCAACGCCATCAGCTACCGTTTTGACGGTGACTCCTCCTCTACCTTCTCTCGCACCGTCTCAGACGTTAGAAGGTACGGATTTGTGACCCATCAGTCTTACTTCTAGGCTGTATGATTTACGTACCGACATTGCATTACTGCGTCTTTCTAGAGTCCTTTTTGACCACCTGTATCAGGTGCTGCATCCACACTTCTCCTTCCTGTCAGAGATTAGTCCGCCAGGTGGTGTCGGTGAGTATCTTTTCTAAACGACGTCCTCTCTTTAACGGGCAGTCGCATTATCGCTAATCCCTCTTTGTATTGCTTGTAGCCCTATAAATCGAAGGCGGGGACGCGGCTATTGTTGCGCCACTAGTACTCCCAGCTCTGCCTCTTGTTGCAGCCGGTATAGTAGACTCTATTTGTGTATTTTTTTATTTCTCGAGCCGTGATCTATTTGTGATCTGTTTTGCAGCGGTCATATCGACTCCAGCCCCGTTCGAGTCTCGCGTCATAATGTCGGCCGGTCCCTTTTCCAGACGTCCATCCTCGAAGGGTGCCGCAAATAGTCTGCGCATGTTAAGCGACTGTATTGAGGAGCTTGACATGGAGACTCCTACATTTGCTGCGGACTTTGCTGCGGAGGTTAATCTATTGCTAGCGACGCTTATGAACTTCCATAATGAAAGCGTTGTCGAGTCCTGGGTTAACTACTGCCGGAAGATTGAGGCCTGCTGTTCATATCAGATTTTTGCATTTTCATACCGTCCAATTTTTATCACATTGCTTATCGGTAGGTACTCTTGAGCCGTGTTTGCTAGTCAATTGCAGGATACAGGTTATCGGCTATAAACGGTGAAATCCATGGAAAAACACGACAAAAATTCGGGTTCCTGCCAACCACAGATAAAAGACGGGTCTCCGCTCTTTATCCGTCTGTTGCCACACACCAGTTAGGAGACAAAATGGCAAATCGATTGTCACCTTCATGAACAAGGCTCAATGGCAACACAAGTTCCAAGAAATCTACGCGGAGCTCAAGAAAATCTTGACAAAAGTCCACATCAAATCACTTTTTGGGTCAACAGAAATTCTGGAAGAAATGTGGAAGTATTTTCAGAAAATACATGTAACAGACTCATGGGCACAGCAAACCAGGAAACCCTAGAAAATTTGTCCACCTAACTCCACTAAAGGGCCGCGGATCCGCGGCAAAAGCTGGCTTAGGCCGCGGATCCGCGGCCGTATAGTGGCGGCAGGTGACCAATTTTTGAGGGTATTTTGGTCTTTTCATTTGTAGTCTAATGGTTGCCCTAGATTTTCAGTTTCCTGCCTATAAATAGCCCAGAACTTTGTGAAGGAAAGGGTCCATTCTTGTATTTTCATTTTCTAGGTTTAGTTGTTTTCTTCTTCCTCTTCTCATCTCTTCTCCATTAAAACTTGTAATGAGCTTGGTGAGTGAAGAATGGTGAATAAAGAAGTTCATTTTATTATCATGCTTGTCTTGTTCTTTCTATAATTGTTGTAATTTTCATTTGTTAACTAGTTGTTGTTATTTCTTGTTGTTTCTTTCTTCTCTCTTTTTCTGTATCCTTAACACAACCATGATGCTTACGTTTGATCCTTGCCAAGGTGAGGTCGCAAATAGCTAGTTGTTATCTTCTAATCTCTTTCTTTCTATCTTCCTCTTTTGTTTTGTTTTATTTTTCCGTATCATGATGTGTGAGTAGTTTCATTCTTGTTAGGGTAGGATAAGGGAAGTTTGAGAGAAGGAAATCTCTCACACTCTTTCCTTGCCCAACAGCTTAATTCGACTCCCGTTAATTGAACCACAATCCGCTCCTTACGGCACCCTATCCTACATGATAGCGGTGATTCCGTAGTGAGACCGGTTGTGGTTGAATTAACCGGAGGTTATGGCTAAGAGCCAAGAACGGACGGACAAGCACCAAAAGGAAGAACTTATGCGTTGGAAAGCCTAGCTTATACTCGCAAGTTCCTTCCTAGTCGTGCTAATCCCCGTTGTTGCCGATTACCGTAACACCGATATTAAGAGGGGAAACGAAAGATGTGGGAGACTCCTAACTCAAACTAACCTAATCCTAACCCTAACAAGCTCTCTTTACATATCATTTTACCACTTAATTAATCACAAAAAAATCTGAAAAACTGGACTTAACTCATTAAAGCACATAGAAAAAGATTCCCATCTCCCTGCGGACCACCCGTACTCAACCGGCAAGCTACAAGCGAAACCGTCTTGATTGCGGTAATTTAACTAAAACTTGAACACACAGAATCTCTACCAATCACCTTCCTGCACGAGCTTGGGCTTATCTGTCCTGCCCCTGAGACTCAGGCATTGAACTCCCAGCGGGCCGCAAGGGTTGAGCAGAGCGTTCCGTTCCTTCGCCATTTCGAACGAGAGGCAACCCTTAAGCGAAAGGAACGTGAGGCGACTTCCATTGAATCTGTTCAACTGCGCGCTGAGGTTGCAGCAAACGCTGCCCAGCTGAACTCCATCTTTGAAAATCTTCAATGATGTATCTCTGATGGGCTGGTGTTGAGGAAGAAGCTTGATCTTAGTGAGCTGGTTGCGCAGAGTCAAGAAGCTACTCAGCAGGAAATTGATCAGAAACTTTCATCCTGTCTGCAACAACGGGCCTAAATTGAAGAAGAATTGGCCGCGGCGGCTGATCGTGAGAAGGAGTTGAGAGGAGTGCCCGAGCAGCTGGCTGATTTATTGAAGACACCTCCCTCCCAGTAGCTCTTTTTGTATAGATTGAACACTTGTAATCTTTGAATAACATGTATCCATTTTTATTCTTTTATGTGATTTGCCTTGTACTCAATTGAATTCATGAATAAAATATACACATTTTTGTTCCATTGTTGCTTTCTTCTCCTTACTGTGTTGTTGCCATGTGATTTTAGCAAGAGTGGCCAGTAGATAGCATATAGCTGTCCATCTTGGACTGTTTGTAGAGTAGCGATGGCTTAGGAAACAGGGTTAGGATCTATCATCTAAGACTTTTCAATTTTATGAGTCGTGAGGGTCTCATAAAGATTTTTCTCCCTACGAGTCGTGAGGATCTCGTAGGTGTATTTTCTCTTTAGGAATCGTGAGGATTCCTAAGTGTGTTTTCCTTTATAAGTCGTAAGGATCTTATAAGAGAGTTTTCTTCCTTACAAATCGAGAGGATCCGTAAGTGTTTAGTGGGGATTGACATGTAAATGACGTATTTCCGAAACGGGGTCATGTGGATGACGTATTTCCAAACGGGGTCATGTTGATGACGTATTTCCGAGCGGGGTCATATGGATGACGTGTTTCCGAGCGGGGTCATGTTGATGACGTATTTCCGAACGGGGTCATGTGGATGACGTATTTCCGAACGGGGTAATATGGATGACGTATTTCCGAGTGGGGTCATATGGATGACGTATTTCCGAACGGGGTCATGTGGATGACGTATTTCCGAGCGGGGTCATGTGGATGACGTATTTCCGAATGGGGTCATATGGAAGACGTATTTCCGAGCGGGGTCATGTGGATGACTGTTCAGTTGATAAAACTGCACATTTAATATGACATTTTTCCTACTATTTTTATTTAATAAAAGGTGTTTATTATAATATATGATACATTTGAGGGTTTATCTGTAAAAATACTATTTTTATGTGTTTATATATTATAATTGACATTTGGTAGGAAAAAGTAAGCATATAATATTCATGTCACATTTGACCCATTTAAATATGCTTACCTTATTAAAAGCCTTTAACCTATCCTTAATGGTTAAGTTAAATATCTCAATAAAACAAACTCTACTAATATTATTTGTTGAGTTATTGTGCAGAATTTGCAGGGTTGAAATCAAGGAAATCAAAGTTGTTAAAACGAACCTGCCTAATTAAGAAAGTAAACTATAGAAATCAATTCCGACAGTGACGTAGAAAAGAATTTCAGTTTCCAGAGATTCAAAAGATCACCACGTGTCACCAGAAGAAGTCACAAGAAGAATGAGCCCAAGATTCCCCTGCTTCGCCGCGGATCCACGGCCAAACCCACCTATTGGCCGCGGATCCGCCGCGCTTTTGATGAGTTGGGAGTTGGGATTTTGGTGGTTAGGATCTTAACCTCTGGCTTCCAAATTAGGCAGCTAGGGTTCTGGCTCTGGGACTATAAATAAGGGTCGAGAGCCTCTTGGAAAAATTATCAAGCTGAAGAGATCACGAAGTCCACGACAGGCTCACGCATCCAGGCTGATCATCAACGGTTCATCTACCTCCTTAGAAGAGATCGAGAAGCAAACTAGCATTTTGTAATCATTTTCTAAGGGAACAAAGTGTAAATGAATTTTGTTGATTAATAAAGGTAGTTCTTTTTCTTATTCTATTTATTTGTAGTTTTAATATGATTTCCCTCTCCATCTATTCTTCTCCCAACATGCGAGAGTAATTCTCCGCTTGTTAGGGTTCATAGGATTAGGGTAGGTTAATGGATGATGAAGATCCTTAAACTCTTTTTAAGTCCTATAAAGTTTATAAACTTTATCAAAAGAATAGTTAACATCCTAATCGGGCGCGCTACCAATTCATTGCTAGTCTCAACCGTGATTAGAGATTAGATTAACTATTGTTTTGGTAAAGGCTAGACATGAACGGAGTTCCATGTCGAGATCGGGGTTAAGAGTGAGAACCCTTTTCCCTCCAGAAACCCTAATCTACATGTATCACTGTCGTTCTAGTTTTAAATCTATTAAAGGATAAAAAGAGTAATTTTTAATTAATCATCCATAACTACTAAATCCCAATGAACCCTACAAGCCCCCTTTTAATATTAAACCTGCATCCGTAGTTAATCTAGATCTATATTCTGCATCCGTGTTTAACGTAGATCTAGATCCTACAACCATTATTCACCATTCTTTATTCTTCCACCTTTCTTTCTCAACACGTCTAAAGTAAGATTAAAATATTCAACGTTTCCCAGAGGACGACCCATACTCATCTCGGTCTAGCTACACGCGACACCGTTATTGATTGCGGTTACTACAAACACTTTAAAATAGATCAATCAAATGGCGCCGTTGCCGGGGAAACGTGCGTAATTTTTTTATTCTTACTATTTGTGTTGAATTCTTATTCGATCTATATCATAATTAAAACAAAACTGCAAATTATATATTTAACGATCGTCGTGTGAATTTTGCGAGGGGATCTGAAGTCACAGAATTGAGGAAACAGAAAGCCGGAGACATTCATCAAGATCCAGAGGAGTGCAGGAGGCCACGTAACAAAATTCATTACCTGATCCCTCTACTCCGCGGCGGAAGCGCGGTGAAAGGAGCCTTTTGGCGGCGGAAGCGCGGCGGGATTAGGGAGTTAGGGGTCGTAACTTCTCTGGTAAGTTTCTCAACTCTTTCTCTCTCCTATGAAATCCAATAAAATATCTTTTTTGCAGGATTCTTTGCAAAATTTTGCCACTTAAAAAATCTTTTTGCAAGTTTTGTTTTGCGGTTTGTTTTTGCATATTTTAATATGGACTTTAAAGGGCAAGACCAAAATTCAGATTAGGTGGGGATTTTATCACCCTTCCTACGCCCCATAAATCACAAAACGAGCATCCGCATAACCCTACATTAATTTAAAAAATACCTAGACCAAGACTCTAAGGACTGTCGCGCTCAATAAGGACCGAGGAAGGCCGTGGGTAATCTATCACTTATCTGCATTTCTTTTGTGGTGCTTAGGCAAGTGTGTCTAAGGCAAGTGGTTATTTAATTAGGCCCGCTATTTTCGGTGATTCGTATAGCGGATATCTCCCACTTACCTGGCACTTACCTGGCCACAAGAGTTATAAAGAGGTGGTAGAGGATTTATCCCGTGGCTTGTCCTTTGGAAGTCTAGGAGCGGTCTAGAGCTTGTCCTAGGTAACCATAGTTTTAGGGTTGTTTGTGCATTTTTTTGTGATTTTGTGAGTTAACCCCCAAATCCACTTTTAAAGCAAACCCTTCCCCTCTTCTCTTCTTATAATGGGTGACCCAAACAGACGAACTCTTGCCGAGCTTTGCTGTCCACAACCAGATATTTTTTTTCGTAATCGCTTCGGTATACCATCTGACTCTCCCATTTCTTTAAGAGATCGGATAGAACAAGCGGATAGAAACAGTTGGCCACCTCAGTCCAGGTCTTATCAACCGTATCCTAATTCTACATCTATTTCAGTTGATACTCCGAGTAAGGATACCCTTAGATGCATATCCATTGCTGAGCATATAGCAAGGGCTAACGGCCAAAGTTTCAATCCGAACCAATATCAACCATCACCAGCACTTTGTAAAGAAGAATTTCATAATCAGTTTGTGGCATAAATGATGTATATTGAAAATAGCCAACCAACCAACCAATATCAATATTCTTCTTATCATAATGTTGATTCTACTCCTGCCCAATTTTCGCAACCATTCTCTTCCTATCAATCCTATCTGACTTTTACACCTTCTCTAGACAGTCCTTCTAATCATTCATTTGGGAGTTTTAATTATCCACAAGAATTTCAATCTTATCATGAAACCCTTTATCAACCAAAGTCTAGTCTTCAGCAGAAATTAGAAGAAGGTATAGTGATGATGAACCGCATTAGAGAGGAATGGAAGGAAAGCATGGCTAAATATGAAAAAGCAACGAGTTCCGAACTAGCCCAAAATTTTTCAGTATATAATATGAGCATCGGACAAAATGAGAATTTGGGTAGTGAGACAGAATTATACACCCTTCCTAATCAAACCTTCCCTTTCCAAACTGAAATCCACAACTCCAGTTTCACAGATTCATCTAGTACACCAAATGATTCATCAATTAAAGATAGAATGTCTGATAAGTTGTATGACTTTGTAGTGTTTGATTTACCCGATTGTGATGGGTCCATTTCAAGTGAAACCATACCCAACCCTTGTGATCTCTACATCTCCACTCTTGAACCAAAATTGATTGAAAACCATACTTTTAATGAGGTGTTTGAGAATTTTAACCTTTACTTGAATGAGGAGATTGACATTGGGGATATATTGAATGATGTACCGGGAATTTTAGATGAGTGTGTTCCACCAATTCATCAGGTCCTTTCACTTCCTTATGGTCATCATTTAGAGCCTTTAATTATTCTTCCCGAACCCCAAATGCGTCTCGATGTTGATAATAATGGTATCACCGAAAAGCAGAACGAAATTCAGCCTTCATCTCCCACATCTGGTTCAGCAATACTCGACACACCAATTTGTTTACCTATTTCATCTCCCACTTTCTCTGGTTCTTCTTCAATTCTTCCTTTAATTTTAGCGAATGTTGATGAATCACTATTCGATTTTTCGAGTTCGATAATTTTTGAATGACAACTTGATTTAGAGAATGAGGTAGATAAGCTTTTCGAGAATCCTACCTTCATAATTTTTGACAATAAAGTGTGTTGAATTCTGGCGCGACACTTATTGACATTGAAACGTTCAATCGGACCATCGATGAAAGTTTCGAAGGTATTTTCGCCGACGAACTCACATTCCTAAATGACACGGATTTTGTGATTAATCAACCTCCACCTGAAGAAATCGAACCACCACCATTTCTTATCCCATACGAGAATGTGACCCTGCTTTCCATTCCTAATCATCCACATTCTCGTTTCTGTTCACCATTATTGTTTCGTCTCTATCAACCGAGACGTAAACCATACCGCCTCCTATCTCCCCACTTCTTCAAATCTCTGATTTTCCACCAACCAGTGCGTTATATCGATAAGATTTTTGAATGGTTGGTGTTGAATTTTGGTCTTTGCAAGGCTTTACTTTGACCAATAATTTTAACCCCCCCAAAATAATTTTAAATGCATAATACGATTTTACTTAAGTTTGGGGGGGGGGATATTTTGTCTCTTGAAAGAATTTTTTTATAAGATTGTGAGCTAAAAATAAGTTTGGGGGAGGATTTTCATGTTCATATTTCATGTCCCCATTAATAAATTTTTCCTCCCAAGCTTATAGGTTTTTGAGCTTTAACAAGATGACAATAGTGAGGACACTGTTGAAAACAAGTTTGGGGGAGGTTTGTGCTTATTTACGCATCAATTTGCATCATACTTTGCATAAGCACAACATTTTCAAAAAATAATTTTAATTTTTTATTCTTTTATAATAAAAGATTAGATAGTGAAAAATTACATCCAAAAGATAGGAATAGTTTAAGAAAACCAAAAAAATTAGAAGTTTTCTTAAACGAACTAGTAATAAGTAGTTATGAGCTGTTGTCCCAAGGGTTAGTAAGATGAAAGAAGTCACTAATCTGAGAATAAAAATAAGTCTGAAAAATAGTTCCTATTCTGGAAGCCAAACATTTGAATGTTGATACCCTACTATACGCACTTACACACATCTTGAAACTCGGGATAGTAGAGGATACCTTGAAATGCTCTTGTCTAAAAGCCATAGTATGAAGGAAGTAAAAAAATGAATAAAATATAAAAGGGTGAAGAAAAATGAACACTGGTTTTGTTATCAACGAGGCAACAATAAAAAAATATAGCGAGGGTGCTTCATCACCTAGTGCCTTAGACCAACTGGTCTGAGAGTCACTGCTAAGCCTTAGGTGTTGCAAGACGAGGAAAATCACCTAATTAGCAAGCACAGGAGTAATCGGTCGGTTAGTACCTCAAGAAGTATTAATAGTCGCATGAAAAATGCGTGAGCATATTCCATATAAATATCAATTAAAAAGTACTGAGCTAGATGGACAAGAGTATGATAGCTTGAATTGAATTCTCCGAGTGTATGGATGTTCTATACACACACGTAGGGATATATGATCGATATTTGGATGAAAGGTAGGAATGAAGAATAAATACGATGTTTTATTGAGGGATGATGTGATTTCTAACATCTTTTCATGACTATTAAGATAGGGCTCATGACAACTGAAAAGCTAGTATAGTTGGAAACTCTAAATTGTCAAAGTATTTCTTTTATAGTTCTTATTTTTATACGTAAATTTCACCATCTCTCTTTTATTATAGGATTTTGTGGGTGTAATCCGCTGAAAGCCCTTAGGAGACAACACTCCTCCTACTAGGGAAACCTAGAGGTTTAACGGCTTGTTGCACGTGCTCAGTGCAATCGTGTTGCCAACGAAAGTTTGCTTAGCTTTCTTCTTTCTTTTTCTGCTTCTCTTGAATAAACTAGTTTGCTCGGGACGATCAAAGATAAATTTGGGGGTATTTGTTCAGTTGATAAAAAAGCAAATTTAATATCACATTTTCCTACTATTTTTATATAATAAAAGGTGTTTATTATAATATATGATACATGTGAGGGTTTATCTGTAAAAATACTATTTTCATGTGTTTATATATTATAATTAACATTTGGTAGGAAAAAATAAGCATATAATATTTATGTGACATTTGGTCCATTTAAATATGCATACCTTATTAAAAGCCTTTAACCTATTCTTAATGGTTAAGTTAAATATCTCGAAAAAACAAACTCTACTAATATTATTTGTTGAGTTATTATGCAGAATTTGCAGGGCTGAAATCATGGAAAACAAAGTTGTTAAAACAAACCTGCATAATTAAGAAAGTAAACTAAAGAAATCAATTCCGACAGTGACGTAGAAAAGATTTTCAGTTTCCAGAGATTCAAAAGACCACCATGTGTCACCAGAAGAAGTCACAAGAAGAATGAGCCCAAAATTCCCAGGCTTGGCCGCGGATCCGCGGCCAAACCCACCTATTGGCCGCGGATCCGCCGCTCTTTTGATGAGTTGGGAGTTGGGATTTTGGTGGTTAGGATCTTAACCTTTGGCTTCCAAATTAGGCAGCTGGGGTTCTGGCTCTAGGGCTATAAATAAGGGCCGAGAGCCTCTTTGAAAAATTATCAAGCTGAAGAGATCTCGAAGTCCACGACAGGCTCATGCATCCAGGCTGATCATCAACGGCTCATCTACCTCCTTAGAAGAGATCGAGAAGTAAACTAGCATTTTGTAATCATTTTCTAATGAAACAAAGTGTAAATGAATTTTGTTGATTAATAAAGGTAGTTCTTTTTCTTATTCTATTTCTTTGTAGTTTTAATATGATTTCCCTCTCCATCTCTTCTCCCAACATGCGCGAGTAATTCTCCGCTTGTTAGTGTTCATAGGATTAGGGTAGGTTAATGGATGATGAAGATCCTTAAACTCTATTTAAGTCATATAAAGTTTATAAACTTTATCAAAAGAATAGTTAATATCCTAATCGGGCGCGCTACCAATTCATTGCTAGTCTCGATCGCGATTAGAGATTAGATTAACTATTGTTTTGGTAAAGGCTAGACATGAACGGAGTTCCATGTCGAGATAGGGGTTAAGAGTGAGAACCCTTTTCCCTCCAGAAACCCTAATCTACATGCATCACTGTCGTTCTAGTTATAAATTTATTAAAGGATAAAAAGAGTAATCTTTAATTAATCATCCATAAATACTAAATCCCAATGAACCCTACAAGCCTCCTTTTAATATTAAACCAGCATCCATAGTTAATCAAGATCTATATTCTGCATCCGTGTTTAACGTAGATCTAGATCCTAGAACCATTCTTTACTATTCTTTATTCTTCCACCTTTCTTTCTCAACACGCCTAATGTAAGAATAAAATATTCAACGTTTCCCAGAGGACGACTCGTACTCATCTCGGTCTAGCTACACGCGACATCGTTATTGATTGCGGTTACTACAAACACTTTAAAATGGATTTAACTATTTTATTGTTAGTCTCGACCGCGAGTAGAGAACCCTTTTCCTTCCAGAAACCCTAATCTACATGCATCACTTTCGTTCTAGATTTAAATTTATTTACGCATCAATTTGCATCAAACTTTGTATAAGCACAATATTTTCAAAAAAAAATTTTAAAAAATTTTCTTTTATAATAAAAGATTAGATAGTGAAAAATTACATCCAAAAGATAGGAATAGTTTAAGAAAACCAAGAAAATTAGAAGTTTTCTTAAACGAACTAGTAATAAGTAGTTATGAGCCGTTGTCCCAAGGGTTAGTAGGATGAAAGAAGTCACTAATCTGAGGAAAAAAATAAGTCTGAAAAATAGTTCCTATTCTGGAAGCCAAACATTTGAATGTTGATACCCTACTATACGCACTTACACATGTCTTGAAACTCGGGATAGTAGAGGATACCTTGAAATGCTTTTGTCTAAAAGCCAAAGTATGAAGGAAGTAAAAAAATGAATAAAATATAAAATGGTGAAGAAAAATGAACACTGGTTTTGTTATCACCGAGACAGCAATAAAAAAATATAGCGAGGGTGCTTCGTCACCTAGTGCCTTAGACCAACTGGTCTGGGAGTCACTGCTAAGCCTTAGGTGTTGCAAGACGAGGAAAATCACCTAATTAGCAAGCACAGGAGTAATCGGTCGGTTAGTACCTCAAGAAGTATTAACGGTCGCATGAAAAATGTGTGAGCATATTCCATATAAATATCAATTAAAAAGTACTGAGGTAGATGGACAAGAGTATGATAGCTTGAATTGAATTCTCCGAGTGTAGGAATGTTCTATACACACACGTAGGGGTATATATGATCGATGTTTGGATGAAAAGTAGGAATGAAGAATAAAGACGATGTTTTATTGAGGGATGATGTAATTTCTAACATCTTTTCATGACTATTAAGATAGGGCTCATGACAACTGAAAAGCTAGTGTAGTTGGAAACTCTAAATTTTCAAAGTATTTCTTTTATAGTTCTTATTTTTATATGTAAATTTCACTATCTCTCTTTTATTATAGGATTTTGTGGGTGTAATCCGCAGAAAACCCTTATGAGACAACACTCCTCCTACTAGGGAAACCTAGAGGTTTAACGGCTTGTTGCATGTGCTCAGTGCAATCGTGTTGCCTACGAAAGTGTGCTTAGCTTTCTCCTTTCTTTTTCTTCTTCTCTTGAATAAACTAGTTTGCTCGGGACGATCAAAGATAAGTTTGGGGGTATTTGTTCAGTTGATAAAACTGCACATTTAATATGACATTTTTCCTACTATTTTTATATAATAAAAGGCGTTTATTATAATATATGATACATGTGAGGGTTTATCTGTAAAAATACTATTTTCTTGTGTTTATATATTATAATTAACATTTGGTAGGAAAAAGTAAGCATATAATATTCATGTGACATTTGGCCCATCTAAATATGCTTACCTTATTAAAAGCCTTTAACCTATTCTTAATGGTTAAGTTAAATATCTCAATAAAAAAAACTCTACTAATATTATTTGTTGAGTTATTGTGCAGAACTTACAGGGCTGAAATCAAGGAAATCAAAGTTGTTAAAACAAACCTGCCTAATTAAGAAAGTAAACTAAAGAAATCAATTCCGGCAGTGGCGTAGAAAAGATTTTCAGTTTCCAGAGATTCAAAAGATCACCACGTGTCACCAGAAGAAGTCACAAGAAGAATGAGCCCAAGATTCCCCTGCTTGGCCGCGGATCCGCGGCCAAGCCCACCTATTGGCCGCGGATCCACCGCGCTTTTGATGAGTTGGGAGTTGGGATTTTGGTGGTTAGGATCTTAACCTCTGGCTTCCAAATTAGGCAGCTAGGGTTCTGGCTCTGGGACTATAAATAAGGGTCGAGAGCCTCTTGGAAAAATTATCAAGCTGAAGAGATCACGAAGTCCACGACAGGCTCACGCATCCAGGCTGATCATCAACGGTTCATCTACCTCCTTAGAAGAGATCGAGAAGCAAACTAGCATTTTGTAATCTTTTTCTAAGGGAACAAAGTGTAAATGAATTTTGTTGATTAATAAAGGTAGTTCTTTTTCTTATTCTATTTATTTGTAGTTTTAATATGATTTCCCTCTCCATCTTTTCTTCTCCCAACATGCGCGAGTAATTCTCCGCTTGTTAGGGTTCATAGGATTAGGGTAGGTTAATGGATGATGAAGATCCTTAAAATCTTTTTAAGTCCTATAAAGTTTATAAACTTTATCAAAAGAATAGTTAACATCCTTATCGGGCGCGCTACCAATTCATTGCTAGTCTCGACCGCGATTAGAGATTAGATTAACTATTGTTTTGGTAAAGGCTAGACATGAACGGAGTTCCATGTCGAGATAGGGGTTAAGAGTGAGAACCCTTTTCCCTCCAGAAATCCTAATCTACATGCATCACTGTCGTTCTAGTTTTAAATCTATTAAAGGATAAAAAGAGTAATCTTTAATTAATCATCCATAACTACTAAATCCCAATGAACCCTACAAGCCCCCTTTTAATATTAAACCTGCATCCGTAGTTAATCTAGATCTATATTCTTTATCCGTGTTTGACGTAGATCTAGATCCTACAACCATTTTTCACCATTCTTTAATCTTCCACCTTTCTTTCTCAACACGCCTAAAGTAAGAATAAAATATTCAACGTTTCCCAGAGGACGACCCGTACTCATCTCGGTCTAGCTACACGCGACACCGTTATTGATTGCGGTTACTACAAACACTTTAAAATAGATCAATTAATGACGTATTTCCGAACGGGGTCATGTGGATGACGTATTTCCGAGCGGGGTCATGTGGATGACGTATTTCCGAGCGGGGTTATGTGAATGACTTATTTCCGAACAGGGTCATGTCGATGACGTATTTCCGAATGGGGTCATATGGATGACGTATTTCCGAACGGGGTCATCTGGATGACGTATTTCTGAGCGGGAAACAGGGTCATGTTGATGACGTATTTCCGAACGGGGTCATGTGGATGACGTATTTCCGAACGGGGTCATCTGGATGACGTATTTCTGAGTGGGGTCATGTTGATGAGGTATTTCCGAACGGGGTGGATGACGTATTTCCGAACGGGGTCATGTGGATGACGTATTTCCGAACGGGGTCATGTTGATGACGTATTTCCGAACGGGGTCATGTGGATGACGTATTTCCTAACGGGGTCATGTGGATGACGTATTTCCGAACGGGGTCATGTTGATGACGTATTTCCGAACGGGGTCATGTGGATGACGTATTTCCGAGCGGGGTCATGTAGATGACGTATTTCCGAACGGGGTCATGTGGATGACGTATTTCCGAGTGGGGTCATTTGGATGACGTATTTCCGAGCGGGGTCATGTGAATGACGTATTTCCGAGCGGGGTCATATGGATGACGTATTTCCGAGCGGGCTCATGTGTATGACGTATTTCCGAGCGGGGTCATGTTGATGACGTATTTCCGAACGGGGTCATGTGGATGACGTATTTCCAAACGGGGTCATGTGGATGACGTATTTCTGAACGGGGTCTTGTGGTTGATGTATTTCCGAGCGGGGTCATGTGGATGACGTATTTCCGAACGGGGCCATGTGGATGACGTATTTCCGAACAGGGTCATGTGGATGACGTTTTTCCGAGCGGGGTCATGTGGATGACTTATTTCCGAGCGGGGTCATGTGCATGACGTATTTCCGAACGGGGTCATGTTGATGACATATTTCCGAACGGGGTCATGTAGATGTCGTATTTCCAAGCGGGGTCATGTGGATGACATATTTCCGAATGGGTCATGTGGATGACGTATTTCCGAACGGGGTCATGTGGATGACGTATTTCCGAACGGGGTCATGTGGATGACGTATTTCCGAACGGGGTCATGTAGATGACGTATTTCCGAGCGGGGTCATGTGGATGACGTATTTCCGAACGGGGTCATGTTGATGATGTATATCCGAACGGGGTTATGTGGATGGAGTATTTCCGAACGGGGTCATGTGGATGACGTATTTCCGAGCGGGGTCTTGTGAATGACTGATTGAAATGATTTAGCGTGCTCGCGCTTTCTAAAAGATAGATCAAAAATATTTGTAACCGCAATCAAGAACGGCGTCGCTTTGCAGCTAGCCGGTGAGTACGGGTCGGTCCACAGGGATGTTGTGAATTTCCTAATCACGCTAACGAGTTAATTGCGAAGGGTGTTCGGATTGATTATTAAATCTAAAAATTGAAGTTGTATGATACTAGGATTAGAAATTTGCTAGGATTAGGTTTAGGGAAAATTTGGTAAACAAAGATCTACATCTCTTTCCATTGCCTTTAATTAAAGATATCATATTAGTGTTATGGTAAATCTTAACAAAGGGGATTAGGATGATTGGGAAGATTGATTCTTCCTCTAGATCCTTGTTGTTCCTTTCTTAATCTTTACCCTAACCTCCATGGAAAACCTTAAAATCTGGGCCTTTAGACTACGGAATCACCGTTACCTCGAGGGTAGAGTGTCGTAGGGAGCGGAATAAGAAGGTATGCATGGAGTTCTAATTTTCATAAAAGATTGGCAAAGAAAAGAGATGAGAGATCTTCGTCTCTCAAATCCTTCCCCATTCCTAACCCTAACAAGCGAGGAAACTACTCACTCATTAGGGAATTGAAGAACATTTATCTAGGGCAGAGAATAAAAATTACCTAGGGCAAGAATTGAAATCTAAACTAGAGAAAGGAATTAAATCTACTTACAGATGCATCTCTCCAATCATCAACGCAAGGTTGTCAGATCTGAATTCATGAATTGAAAAGAAACACCGATGCTCTCCAAAAAGAGTTCTAGAATTTATTATTAAAAAGAGGCATAGAAATTACAATCTTTAGAGTTCCTATTTATAAAGAATAGGAAACCCTTGGGTTACATTTGACCCGCATGTCTACAATTACAAATATACCCCCAGGAAATCTTTCCAAAGCCGCCAAAGAATTATGGTAAAATTTTCTTTCATTGAAGGCTTCATACGGCCGCGGAACCGCGGCATTGGTGCGCTTGGGCCGCGGTTCCGCGGCCTAATGGTGTGATCTCCTTACAATTTTTCTTGGGCTGTCTTAGGTTCTTCTGGGCTTTCTGGTTCTTTATTCCTTTTATCAATTGGGCTTCTTTATTAATTCCAGATCTTCAGTGAACACTTTGCCATGGATCTTTTAACCGTTTTCCTTGACAATTTGGATCTTGTGTTGCCTTGTTGATGGTGAACCGTTCTTCTGCTAAGCTTTACTAAGATCTTCCTATTTTTTAGTCAAAAATCCTTCTTTTGTGTCGTCTTTTGTGTTTTTCACTGTTTTTGCTCCAAGAACCTGTAACCTGTAACATGTAGCAGACATGGGTCAAAAGCACATGTTTTTATTCTTAAATGCATAAGAATGGGGAATACAAAATGCAATATTATGTTATAAACAAATACCCCCAAACTTATCTTTTGTTCGTCCTCGAGCAAACTTATTTTTATTCACTACAAACCTAACCGCACTTTCGCAGGGAAACGCGATTGCACTGATCACGTGCAACAAGCCGTTAAACCTCTAGGTGTCCCTAGTAGGAGGAGTGTTGTCTCCTGAGGGTTTTCAGCGGATTACACCCACAAAATCCTATCAATTTGGCTTTTCGACTTTTGTTCTCTAATTAGGTTTTCTAACAAGGAATTCTATTATCGTCGACTTGCAAATTATCCACCCATATTCTTCACACTTCCTCATCATCTAACTTAAGATTATATATGTTCTGCAGAACTACTTAGCTTTCGGCATTTCTTAAGTTTTCCTTCTAGGGTTCCATCTCCACTTAGGAATTTCTATCAACTCTACTAAAGATACAAGTTCTATTCTTCATTCCTCTCTCTCATCTAAACTCCAATCACATACCCCTACGTGTGTGTATAGATCACCCCTACACTTAGAAATTCAAATCAAGCAATCATACTCTTGTCCGTTGTCCAAAGTACTAATTAGTTGGTGAATCTAAATGGATTTTTGCTTACACATCCTTCATGCGGCCGTTAATACTTCTTGAGGTACCAACAACCGATTACAAGATGTGTTTGCACTTTAAAGCGTAATTCCTAGTCTTGTAACACCTAAGGCTTTAGTAGTGACTCCCAAACCAGTTGGTCTAAGGCACTAGGGGATGAAGCACCCTCGCTAAATATTTTTCTATTGTTGCAGCCTTAAGTAATCACAAAAACCAGTGTCCATTTTTTTTATTCTTTATTCACTTTTTTTTTCTTTATTTTCATTGTACTAAGGACTTTAAACAAGAGCACTTCAAGGTCTCTTCTACTATTCAAAGTTTCAAGGTGCGTGATTGTGCAAATTATAGGGTATACATTTTCAGAATCTAGACTTAAGCTAGGAACTATTTTTCAAACTTATACTCTAATAAAAATATCAATACTCTTCCCTCATTTTGACTTAGCCCAAGAAGTGATCTCAAAATTTGCCTATTTCTAAATAAACTACAAAGACATATAATTTCTACCGTTTAAACTTTAAGGAAGGTTATCTTTAGGGTTTTTAATTCACTAAGTCTAAGATCTAGTTGTTCCTAGCCAGTTAACCTATTTGTCAAACTTAAGTCAATTATAGCCAAAATTGAATACAATAATTTTTATAATTTCAAAAATTTTCAATTTTTATGGGTTTTCAAATAAGTATGCAAATGCAAAAATATGTACAAATGAATGCGAAGGAAGAAGACGTACCGAGCATACCCCCAAACTTGAACTTGACAGTGTCCTCACCGTCATGCTAAACCAAGAGGGTCAAAAATACCGATACTCCCCTGTTTATTTATTTATAAAAAAATTTTAAATATTTTTTTAATGTTTTGAATTTTTTTTAAATATTTTTTATAGAAAAAGAAAACAAAAAATATATACATATATACAAAGATTCCCCCAAACTTAAGCTTGGCCTTGCACAAGCCAAAAGTTAGCACTAACCATTCAAAAATCTTATCGTGGAAATGGTATAGTTGGTGCAAGAAAATGAGAAGCACGCGAGACAGTGTAGAAAGAAGAATGGTAGAATATGGTCTCGGTAGGGGAGAAGAATGGCGAAAAGAAGAAGGAAGTGGAGTACGATCTTGAGGGTGTAAATTGAGTGAATAAATTAGCGCAATATATGATGACCGATATGTTATAAGCGATTGCGCTAACCTATCAACCCGTCGGGAAATGGGGTCAAATCCCTCAAGATTCGCAAGAAAACATGGGTACGCCGAACTTGGTATAGGAGATGAAAGCGTAACGGTTATTTGTTCGATCGGAACAATGGGAAAGACGGAAAGGAGTGAATTAGGGATAGTATCTTTCTCACCGTAGTAAACTGTTTCAAACTTGAAAGATTCCATTAATGGTTCGAAACTACTATAATCAACCGAGTCTGATGGCTCATCTGAAAATGTAAAGGACTCAAACTCGGGCGGTGAGTCATCAACATCGTCCGAAAAAGTGAAACACTCGTAAGTGTTATCATCTGTGAGATCTGTGTCAGATTCAAAGGAAAAGGTTTCAAGCTCACAGTCTTCAAGCGGGGTCGGAACGATGGGAAGGAGGGAGGGTGATATAATAGTCAAAGGTTCAGGAGGATGAATTGGAAAATCAGACACATCAAACAAAAATGATTCAACCTCAAGTCTCTCCTCAATACTATCCTCAATATTCAACTCATCCATGCCATTATCATCAAAATCTAGACGCATATGAGATTCGGGAGAAACATTTAATAACTCAGGATGATGATTTGAACATAAAATCTCAAGTAAATCGACAGGTTCATCATCCGAAATATTCCCGGCGTCTATATCCTCAATCAAGTGAAAATCAATTTCTTTAGACACTTCATCCACAGCATGGATATTTATCAATGTAGGTTCTAGAGTGGAGGTGTAAAGATCGAAAGGATTAGGTGCGGTTTCACTCGAAAGGGGTTCCTCACAATTTGGCAAATCAAACACTACAAAATCACACAACTCATTTTTATTTTCAACAGGTGAACTATTTAGGGCAATCGATGGAAAACAGGAGTTGTGGGCTTCAATTGGGTAAGGGTAGGTTTGATTTGAAAATCCTCTCTCATTCTCACTCTGTCCAACTGCCGCCTCATACATTGAAAAATTTGGAGCTAGCGGAAAACTAGCTACCGGTTCAGCAGGTTGCATAAGGGTCGCCACGGACGCTTCCACATTTCTAACCATTTTGTTTGTTGCTGCGATATACGCCTCCAACGCCTCTTCCAAACTAGACTTTGGTGGTAAGGGGGTTTCAGTAAAAGATTCAAAATTGATTGGATATGTGAAACTCCCTAATGGCTGTGAAGAAACATTGTCTAGTGACGGTGGAAAAGTCGGGTAAGACTGGTAGGAAGTGGGTGATTGGACAGGGGTAGGGTCAACATATGGATAAAAAGGTGAATAGTCGTGCGGATCGCTAGAACTAGATGAGTGGAGAGGGGTGAAAGATCGGCTGCGAGATTGAGCAATATGCTCAGCAATGGACATTGGCTTAGGAGTGACGGAAGGACTTGAAAAAGTGGTATCAACATATGGAGGTGGTAAAGATTGACTTGGTTGACACAAAATGGGTTGAAAAGTCGAATTGTTTCTCCTAGACGCCTCTATTTGATCTTTCAAAGATATTTTAGGCAAGGAATGATCGTCTTTAAATTGATCGAACAAATTGCCGAACGACGCAAAATTAGGTTCGGGATACCAAAGTTCGGCAAGTGATTTGTTATGTGGGGTACCCATGTTAGAAGAAAGGGAGAAAGAAAGAAAGTTTGTTGGTGCAAGGATTTATTTGCGGCTAAATTTTTTTTGCAAGTTCTATAAAATATTTGTCCTTTTTATTTTCATTTTTCATTGATTTTTTTTCTCTTTATTTGGAAAAATTTTGTTGCAAAAAGATTTTAGAGAAAAAATATGCAACAGCAAAATATTTTATAGAAAAGATATGCAACAGAAAAATATTACTTGCAGTTGGTTATTATTTGAAGCATATCACAAGAATCTTTATTTGGAAAAAATTGTTGCAAAAAGATATTCGAGAGAAGATACGCAACAAAAAAGATTATTTACGATCAATTTCAATTTTGAGCGGGGCCCAAAAATCCTGCACAAGATCGTTATTTGGAAGGGAATATATTTTTAATGTGCACAAAATCCTGCAGGCAATTTTCAGAAAATATCTCAAAATTTACAGAGGAAAAATAACAGGGAGCTTACAATGCAAATTCCATCAACCGAAGACACCAAATGGCCGCGTTTCCGCGGTTAGAATAGGTATTGTGCGGCGGATCCGCGGTGAAAAAGCCGGCTCGGGTCCCGAGAAATTTTTTGATGCGACGACTCGACAAGACGGCCGCGGTTCCACGGCCTAAGGTGGGTTTTGGCCGCGGAATCGCGGCGGTATGGGGGGTTCACTGCTCCAAAAAATTTGTACTGTTCTGTTGTTCAAAATCTCTTCTGTTCCGATATTTTATTTCCTGTTTTGCTTTCTGAAAATCTACAGATCCGAATTTGTATATCCTGCAAAATTCAAATAACAAAGTATCCCTTCCAAAAATAACAAAATATATAATTTTATATAATTTTTTTTATTTTTTTAGATTTTTATGATTTTTTAAATTTTATGATTAACCCGAAATTGTGAAAAGGAAAGTTCTACGCCATCCCCAGCAACGGCGCCATTTGATTGTAGTATAGTGGTGAGTATTCCCGCCTGTCACGCGGGTGACCCGGGTTCGATCCCCGGCAACGGCGCCATTTGATTGAAATGATTTAGCGTGCTCGCGCTTTCTAAAAGATAGATCAAAAATATTTGTAACCGCAATCAAGAACGGCGTCGCTTTGCAGCTAGCCGGTGAGTATGGGTCGGTCCATAGGGATGTTGTGAATTTCCTAATCGCGCTAACGAGTTAATTCCGAAGGGTATTCGGATTGATTATTAAATCTAAAAATTGAAGTTGTATGATACTAGGATTAGAAACTTGCTAGGATTAGGTTTAGGGAAAATTTGGTAAACAAAGATCTATATCTCTTTCCATTGCCTTTAATTAAAGATACCATATTAGTATTATGGTAAATCTTAACAAAGGGGATTAGGATGATTGGGAAGATTGATTCTTCCTCTAGATCCTTGTCCTTCCTTTCTTAATCTTTACCTTAACCTCCATGGAAAACCTTAAAATCCGGGCCTTTAGACTACGGAATCACCGTTACCTCGAGGGTAGAGTGCCGTAGGGAGCGGAATAAGAAGGTATGCATGGAGTTCTAATTTTCATAAAAGATTGGCAAAGAAAAGAGATGAGAGATCTTCGTCTCTCAAATCCTTCCCCATTCTTAACCCTAACAAGCGAGGAAACTACTCACTCATTAGGGAATTGAAGAACATTTATATAGGGCAGAGAATAAAAATTACCTAGGGCAAGAATTGAAATCTAAACTAGAGCAAGGAATTAAATCTACTTACAGATGCATCTCTCTAATCATCAACGCAGGGTTGTCAGATCTGAATTCATGAATTGAAAAGAAACACCGATGCTCTCCAAAAAGAGTTCTAGAATTTATTATTAAAAGAGGCATAGAAATTATAATATTTAGAGTTCCTATTTATAAAGAATAGGAAACCCTAGGGTTACATTTGACCCGCATGTCTACAATTACAAATATACCCCCAGGAAATCTTTCCAAAGCCGCCAAAGAATTATGGTAAAATTTTCTTTCATTGAAGGCTTCATACGGCCGCGGAACCGCGGCATTGGTGCGCTTGGGCCGCGGTTCCGCGGCCCAATGGTGTGATCTCCTTACAATTTTTCTTGGGCTGTCTTAGGTTCTTCTGGGCTTTCTGGTTCTTTATTCCTTTTATCAATTGGGCTTCTTTATTAATTCCAGATCTTCAGTGAACACTATGCCATGGATCTTTTAACCGTTTTCCTTGACAATTTGGATCTTGTGTTGCCTTGTTGATGGTGAACCGTTCTTCTGCTAGGCTTTACTAAGATCTTCCTATTTGTTAGTCAAAAATCCTTCTTTTGTGTCGTCTTTTGTGTTTTTCACTATTTTTGCTCCAAGAACCCGTAACCTGTAACATGTAGCAGACATGAGTCAAAAGCACCTGTTTTTATTCTTAAATGCATAAGAATGGGGAATACAAAATGCAATATTATGTTATAAACAATGACGTATTTCTGAACGGGGTAATGTTGATGACGTCTAGGCTATCCTGAACCGGCGAGATTTGGCTTCGTTTTTTGATGGAGCCTGGGGAGGGAAGGTGTGGTTCCTTCTTTGTTTGCGCCCCTGGATTGTATACAGGGATTGATGTGATGTCACCTGTAGGGCATAAATTTTATTTTTCTTTTATTTCTTTCAGCGATGCTCAATCATTTCAGCTTTTATATCACGAAGGTCGCGATTGCCCAATCATTTCGGCTATTTTTCGCGGTGCCTAATCATTTCGGCTATTTATTTTATTTTTACTCGCTGCTTTTTATTGCGAGTTGCCCAATCATTTCGGCTATTTTGCATGCATATATTTTTTTACTTGCTGATTTTGCTGCAAGTTGCCCCATCATTTCGGCTATTTCTTATGCATGTGTGGCTCGCTAGCTTCTCGCGGCAAGCCTGGGATTAGACATCGATTTCGGCATCAGCATCGCTACAATTAGAATATTGCCAGGAGCGAATCATTATTTGTCTCTTTTGATGTCGAATAAGGGTGGCTTAGCGAACAGGGTTAGGGTCCTGTCGACTAAGGCTTTTGACTTCATGAGCCGTAAGGGTCTCATAAAGGTATTTCTCCCTACGAGTTGTGAGGATCTCGTAGGTGCGTTTTCTCCTTAGGAGTCGTGAGGACTCCTAAGTCCATGGTCTCCTATAAGTCGTAAGGATCTTACAAGAGTGCTTTCTCCTTATAAGTCGAGAGGACTTACAAGGGTTGTTCACCGTACAAATATATCCCTAGTCACGGATGGGACTTTGTTAGGGAAATGTTTATTCGTGCCCGTGGATTGTATACAAGGGTCGGCATTGAGCCGCTTGTAGGGAAAAATTGGAGGTTGTGGCGGTTGCTTAAGAACAGGTTTAAATCCCTGTAGCTTAAGACTTTCAAATCTTATGAGCAGTGAGGATCCCATAAGAGGGTTATCCTTACGAGTCGTGAGGATCTCGCAAGTGTAATTTCTCCTTAGGAATCGTGGGGATCGCTAAGTGTGTTTCTCCCTTGTGAGTCGTAACGATCTCACGCAGGTGGTTTCTCCTTACAAAGCCGAGAGGACCTTGCAAGTGTCTTTTAACGAGATTGCGCCCTTTTGGGTTTTCACAAAACTCGCCGGTAGCCCTGTTGTTTTTACTCATGGAGCCCTTTCGGGTTTTCATCCGTGCCCATTTTGCTTGGGGACATACCGTTCTTTTTTTTTATTTGTTTTAACGAGGTTGTGCCCTTTCGGGTTTTCACAAAACTCGCCGGTAGCCCTGCTGTTTTTACTCACGGAGCCCTTTCGGGTTTTCATCCATGCCCATTTTGCTTGTGGACATACCGTTCTCCTTTTTTTTTAATCTCTTTTTTTATTCTATATTAGCTTTGGGACGCTGCAGTCTACAGTAGTTTATTGACGCCTCGGTCAGCAGCTAGTTTCAGGACATAGTGGTCCATCGTTAGTTTAAGGACGTTTCGGTCCGCTGTTAGTTTAAGGACGTTTCGGTCCGCTGTTAGTTTAAGGACGTTTTGGTCCGCTGTTCGGCTACTACTTATAGAGCTTGGGCTTACGAAGAGAGCGAGCGGACATAGTCGTCGTCATCTATCATTGACCTAGGCCGTGACTTGTCAGGCATAGTACTTTTTCAGGAAGCGACTATTTATTGGCATGAAGGGCCTTTCGCCATGCATGTCCACGAGTAGATAGGCTCCACCCTGGTAGACCTTGTCTATGATATACGGGCCTTCATAGTTCGGCTCGAATTTCCCTCCTTTGGCACGATTGGGGATCACAGGTCTTTTGACCACTAGTACGAGTTCTCCTTGGCGGAATGCTCTCGGCTTAGTCAATCTCTCGTATGAGCGCGTCATCTTTGCTTTGTAAGCCTCTAGATTTTGTTGCGCTATGAGCCGGGTTTCATCAAGGGCATCGAGCTCGTCAAGCCAAAGGTGAGCATTCTCTTCGTCCGTTAGCTCGTAGCGAACTGCCACTCATAGAGTGGGTAGCTCTATCTCAAAGGGGAGTACCGCCTCTATACCGACTACCAATGTGTACGGCGTTGTGTTAGTGGCCGTTTTGAACATAGTTCGATACGCCCAGAGAGCTTCATGCAGTCTCTCATGCCAGTCCCACTTATTTCGGGACACTATCTTTTTCATGATCTTTGTCTAGGTCTTGTTAAAAGCCTCAGCTAGACTGTTAGCCTGGGGATTATAGACTGAGGAGAATCTCCAGTCTATATTATGTTGTTGTGCGAAGCGGCTGATCTTGTGTCTTCTATAGGCTGGCCCGTTATCGGAGATGATCCGTCGTGGGGTACCAAATCGATGACGTGTGTCTTGAAGAAATGGAGGATGTTCTCCGTCTTCACTTCCTTCAGCGGTACTGCTTCTGCCCATTTGGTGAAGTAATCAGTTTTCGCCAAAATGAATCGATGTCCTCTGGACGATGCTGGTTCGATAGGGCCGATTATGTCAGTCCCCCACATTTCAAACGGCCAGCTAGCCACCATTGGATGTAGTGGATTTGGATGCTGATAGATAAAGTCCCCGTGAATCTGGTACGAATGGCACTGCTTCGCGTACTCGAGGCAGTCTTGGATCATCGTGGGTCAATAGTAGCCCATCTGTTTGATCTTCAGCTTCATTTTAGGACCGGCTTGGTGAGAACCACAGAGTCCGTCATGGATTTCCTGAACGACTCTCTTCGCCTCTTCAAGTCCCAGGCATCTTAGCCATAGAGAATCAAATGACCTTTTATACAGAGTATCATTGATGAACGCGAAAGACAGAGCTCGTTTTATAAGCTGATGTCTTGAGGATGCATCTTCAGGTGTTCGACGGGATTTGAATTAGTCTATAAAGACTTCTCTCTAATCCGTAACCTTTTCCTGGTCTTTTATTTGCAGAGTCGTTTGCTCGATCGCTCCATTTTCTTCGGACGACTCCGGAGATATTTCTGCCGGTGTGAGAACCCGACGGCTTTGCACAACGATCCTCACGTCATCGAGGTTCTCGTCGGCCAGTTCTTTAGCGAGCTTGGCTAATGCATCTGCCTTGCTATTTTCCGCGCGCGAGATGCTTTCCAGGGTGTAGGAGGGAATTTGAGTCAGTAGTCGCTGTACTCTCTCGCCGTACTTCACCAACTCAGGCTTGCACGTCTGATAGTCGTCGTTTACTTGACTGATGATCAGTTGGGAGTCTCCGTATATAAGGAGGTTTTCAATCCCTATGCCGATGGCGATCTCGAGACCTGCTATCAAAGCTTTATACTCGGCTTCATTATTTATCCTCGGCTCTGTTAAGGAGAAGGCAAAGAGCATTATCCCTCCTTGTGGAGTCACGAAGATGAGGCATACCCCTAATTTGATTATGGGGGTGCTTTGTTTGCGCTTTTTCATCGAAGAGGCTCCATCGAATTAAAGTTCCCAGCGGGTATCATTATCTCTTCTCTCCCCGTCGATCGCATCAAACGCATGTTCGTCTGGCAATTCGCAGTTCAAAGGAGAATCGGCGGGTATCGGATTCTCAGCGAGGAAGTCGGCGATGGCCTGGCCTTTCACTGCTTTGAGAGGCAGATAAGTTATCGAGAACTCCATCAAGAGCAGGGCCCATTTAGCGAGTCGTCCTGTTAATATGGCCTTCGACATCAAATACTTGAGAGGATCCACTTTTGATATGAGATGGACCTCATGTGCCAACGCGTAGTGTCTGAGCTTCGTTATTGCGAAGATCAACGCCAGGAAGTGTTTTTCAATAGGAGAGTGATTGCTTTCTGCCCCCAATAGAACTTGAATCAGATAATAAAGGGCTCTCTCCGTCCTTTGGTCGTTCTCTTGTTCCTACAACGCGCCTAAAGATCCTTCGAGGGTTGTTGTATACAGAATGAGAGGCTTTTCCTTGACCGGAGCGGTCAGCACCGGCGGATTCTGCAGGTATCGCTTAATTTCGTCTAGCGCACTTTGGCATTTATGATCCCAGATGAACGGGGGTCCCTTCTTCATCAGGTGACTGTAAGGACGACACTTGCCTGAGAGATTGGCTATAAATCACTGGATATACACGAGTTTCCCTCGGAGAGATCGCAATTGCTTGAGAGTCCTTGGCGGAGGCATTTCTATAATCGCCTTGATCTTTGACGGATCTATCTCGATGCCTCGGTGTCGGACGATGAATCCTAATAATTTGCCTGAGGAAACTCCGAACGCATATTTGAGAGGGTTCATCTTCAAGTTGTATTGCCGAAGGCGCTGAAACACGATCTTAAGATACTCTAAATGTTCCTCGTATGATTTGCTTTTAACTACGAGGTCATCGATAAAGCATTCGACGATTTCATGTATGAGGTCATCGAAAATCTTTGTCATGGCCCTCTGATAGGTGGCACCGGCGTTCTTTATACCAAAGGGCATCACCTTGTAGCAGAATATACCCAAAGGGGTTCGGAAAGCGGTATGTTTATGGTCATCAGGATGCATTTTTATTTGATTGTATCCTGATGAACCGTCCATGAACGAGAAAACTTCATGAGTGGACGTATTGTCTATCATCAGTTCGGTGACCGGTACTGAGAAGTCGTCCTTCGGACAGGCTTTATTGAGATCCCGAAAGTCTACGCAGATGCGCACCGTCCCATTTTTCTTCATCACTGGGACGATATTGGCGATCCAGTCAGGATATTGAACCTCTTGGATGAAGCCGGAGGCGATTAGCTTCTTGACCTCAGCGTTGATGCTCATCTCAAGCTCGAGCCGCATTCTTCTTGGCGCTTGTTTGATCGGCTTGACGTCCGGAGATATCGCCAATTTGTGCACAGCAATCTCTGGATCTAATCCTGGCATCTCGGAATAGTTCCATGCGAAGCAATCTTTATGCTGCATGAGCACGTCTTTTAGCGTAGCCACCCTTTCTTCAGGCAACAGCTCACTGACGAACGTCGGCCGCGGGTCACTTGCCGTCCCCAAATCAATTTTCTTGAGGTTATCTGCAGTAGTATGTATCCCATCTTCCAGCTCTTTTGGAGGGAAACTCTGAGATTACCTCGTCATCATCATTTTCGAAGCACCAGGGGAGTTCGTCCATATTATCGGGGTCTTCTTCTGACAGCGTTATCACGTGACAGGTACGAGCTCGCTTCCAAGACCGATGTGGATCTGGTTCTACCCTTGTAGATTTGGGTTCATGCTTATGCGGCGGGGTTACCCTCCAGCTGCTGGATAGAGCGAACCTGCCTTGCTGATACTGGTCTTTTACCCAGTCTTTAAATGTGAAGCATTCTTCGATAGGATATCATATTGCCCTGTTATTGGAGCAATAGTCTGGGTAGGAGACTTCTCATGCTTACTCAGGGTGCTTGGACTCCAGGAGTGTCATCATCTGATGTTTTATGATAAGATCAAATATCTTCCTTGTCTTGTCTTGGGAAAAAGAATATGTTCGACCCAACTTTTTTATAAGAGACGAATCCGGACTGCTCGATTCCTGATCGCGTGGCTTCTTGGACCCGCTTTGTCGTTGTCGAACGCCATTCCCGTTCTTTGGTTTGTTTCTGCCTCTGCGTCGGGCCTTTTGTACAACGGGTTGACAAGGAGGAGGATTTTCATTTTTCGCGGCCTGTTGAAGGAGGCGTTGCGTCCTGGCTCTTTCGTAGATGTCCATTTCACGATTATGGTCGTCTCGAACCTTTTGACCCGCTTCCTTTATAATCTTGTCCATTTGTTCTTCAAACGACTGACTGGGCATTTTCATGTCGGGAGCTCTTTCTGGTTCAGGGTTAGCAACTTCCCATAGAGCATCTCCTTCTTCATCAAAGTCATGTACGACGTAGTAGCCGTGGAGTAGCTCCCGTTTCTTGGATTGAACATACCCAAGCCCGGTCGTTTCCCTTCTCCCGTTAGGCAACTTTCTTTGAGTTCCGGGAACGTTCCAGATCCTGTTATAGAACTGTGCTTGTCGCGCAGTTTGCTTAAGGGGTACACCTTGGCGTCTCAAGAGTCTCTTTAGTCCGTCTGTGTAATATCTGGGCAAACGGATGGGCTGGAGCCTGACAAGTGTAGAATCTGCGCCATGCCAGACTTCTTTCTCCACTTTGGTTTCCCCGGATAGGTAGAATAGGATCGCCTTTTCACCTTTTCGCATGGGAGGGACGTAGAATGTCTGCAGTTCTTTCACACTATAGGTATCAAGCGCGTCTAGTTCTCTATGATGCTTTGGCGGATCCATGCCAACTTGCAAACTTTGTTCTTCGTCAGCGAAGGTTTGTATGGATGGCCGGGCCGTGAATATGGAATTGACCTCATCTTCCGAGTCGCTGCTGAAGATCAACATAGGAGTGGACGGTCCTGGCTTGCTGCACTGGGGCAGACCTGAATAAACTATCTCTTCTTCCTCATCGGTATCACTCCCGAAGACCGGAATGGTAGGGATTGCTTTGTTCTCCGGTTTGTGACATCTTTCTGTGTCCTCAAAGTCTGGTAAGAAGTATTTTGCATCTTCGTATTTGCGGACTTCGTTCATGGAAAATGGGTTTATCTCTCCTGTCACAGTATACTCGAGACCATCCTTGAAATACTTCATACACTGATGTTGTATAGAAGGGATGATGTTGTATTCGTGCAACCAAGGCCGGCCGAGCAAAGCGTTATAGCATGTCTTGGCGTCAATGACGTGGAACTTGATATCAGTGACGAGCAGCCCAAAGCGTAATGTCAGTATCACGGACCTAAGCGTCCGTGATGACTGAGAGTCGAACCCGGAGATGGTGATTTTATCGCGAGCGAGGTGTTGGACGCTCATGCATATTTCCTTTAACACCCTCACGTTAAGGAGATTGACGGAAGACCTAATATCAACCAGGATTTTACCTATCTTGATATCATTACAGTCCCCGTAGACATATAGGGGACGGTTGTGCTCGCATGTCCTAAGTAGGAGATCTTCATCGCCGAAGGTGATATCGGCTGTGTATACTTCTTCCAGCTCGTCCTTCATCTTTTCTTCGACGAGGAAAGTTTGGAACTGCTCGGGCTCTTGTAACTCCTTGATCAGTGAATCTCTCGCCTCTTTGGATAGCAGAAGGGCGTCGAGAATGCTAAGCTGCGAGGGTATCTTCCTCAAGTGTGTGAGAACGTTGTAGTCCACCTTACTTTTCTTTAGCGGATCCTTGGCTGTCAGCTTCTCGACGGCCTGGTGATCAAGGATGATATTCTCAGAGACCTTTTCCCCTTATCTTTTCTATTTGACCCACTGTTCGAGGGCCCAAGATTCTTTTCGGGCAGCGTAAGATTGCGCAGCTGAATATTCTCACAAGTCCTTGGTTCTTCCTCTTTTCCCAAGATGGATTCTTTAAAGAAAGGGCCAATAGCCATTTCTTCGTCAGAGTCACTCTCGAAGGTGAGAACTTGCGATCCCCCGGCGTTGACCATGCGACAGTTGCCAGTAGTTCTTTTATGCTCCTCGGTCGTATTTCTTTGCTCCCGATGAGTTTTGCGTTTCATCCGCTTAAAATGCTGCCGGTGAGCCACATATCCCTGCCACCATCTTGTAAAAGCGTTGCACTCTTTGGCAGGGTGCGCAATCTTTCGATGATATAGGCAGTAGCTAGGATGTGTTTCTGCTTCACCAAAGGCATTCGCTTCGGAGGATGGTAGCTTCATTCCCAATTATATGGCTTTTGGCGAACCTCTTCCTCGTCTTGAACCTGTTTTTATTTGCAACGGAGGTACTTTGATCTGGTGGGAATATTTCAGCCCTTTCGTCCAATCGCCGGTGTTTGGCCTTTTCAAATATGGCCATCTCACGCTCCAGATCAGTTTTTCTTTTAAGAAGGGCTGTGTTCAGCAATGCATCGATCATTTCGTCTGATGGACCTAGAAGTTCCGGTTCAGGATTTGCCCCCAGTTTCTCAGTGCAAGGAGCTTCTTCATCGTCTATCGACGAGTGAGAGATCACATGGCAACTCGCCACGTAATCTTCAGATTCATCCGACGAGTCTTCTCTATCATCTCCGTCCTCAAGGACGTGGCTGAGGAACTCTTGGAGCGTGATTGGAGTCCACGCCTTCTGGTTATACTCTTCCAGCGCGTCAATTTGCTTTTGTAGGTCCGTGCGCTTGTCGCCAGGCTTTACGGGCTTCTTGGATTTCTTTTTCTTCTTCGAAGATTTTGACGGCATGGTTTCAGCATCCCCTCGATGATTTCAGGCTCCAGTGGATTCTTCCACCTAATTGCCGGACATGTGTGGAGATCCTTCAGCATTCTTTTTGTCTTGGATGAAAGAGCGACCTCCCATGGAGCTTCTTCTACGAAAGAGCATGATGCCCCCGGTGTATCTATTTTCTTGGGAGTATGTGGCCGAGGCGGGTTCACCTTCCAATTCTCAGATAATACGAATTTTCCCTGCTGGTATTGATCTTCTATCCAGCTTTTGAAGATGTAACAATCCTCGATCGGATGGCCGAAAATTCGGTGATAAGGGCAGTAGTTAGGATTGCTAATATCACCGGGTTGCGCTGGGCGTCTTGGCTCTGGCAGATTGATGAGTCTGTTGCACAGTGCAAGCTCGAATAACCTCTTCGTCTTGTCTCTAGGGAATGAGTAAGGGCGACTCATTTTATCTTCAAGAGACCGAGTTCTGTTATTTTGGCGATCAACTGGTCTTGGGCTACCGGGCTGCTGTTGAGCATTGGCGACGACAATCGCCTTCCCCTTTCCCTTCTCATTTCGAGAGTCCGGCTTTGGAGGAGACAGTCTATGACCCATCTGGTCCATTGGGGCCAGTTTTTCGATCAAGGCCTGAAAAGTAGTCGGCTTGAAGAACATCATGAACTGGGAGATAGTTGTATGAGGGTCCAGAGTTCCCACGAACATACCCACTGTCGGTGCTTCTTCGATGCACTGTTCGCACTTCGACCATAGATTCCGCCATCGTATGGCGTATTGGACCCATGTCTCGCCAGGCTTCACCCTGGCATTGATTAATGCCGTTATCGGGGTGCGTTCACTAGCACTCGCGAATCGCTTGGTGAATAACAGCTCCATTTCCGCAAATGTCTTGATGGAGTCGTTTGGAAGTTTGGAGTACCATTCGAAGGCCGTCTCCGACAAGCTGCCGACGAATTGGCGGAGCAAAAGCTTATCATCGCCCCGATGTTGCCGCAAAGAGCTCTGAACTGGGCAACGTGCTGGTGAGGATTGCCCGTCCCCTTGTACACATGGAATTTGGGGATCGTGTATCCCAGTGGGTATTTTATTTAGTCATACCAGCTTGGATACGGTCTCCTAGTTTTGATGACTTGGCCGGCCGCTTCATTCACATGGTGAGCTCATATTTGCTGAGCTATATAGTCATCCAGTGCGGCCTTGGAAATGGTTTCCTCCTTGGATGCTGAAAGAGCCGGAGGAGGGTTAAATGTCTCCCCTCTGTCGTCTTCAATAATGATCGGAGGGTCTTCAGCTGGAGGATCCGGCTGTATCATCATCCCTACCATGTCTTGGAAGAGAAGCGCCATTCAATTTATGTTGGAAGCTTGTTCTGCTGCTTCTCTGTCCTTTTTTCGAGGACTCTGCGTAGGAAGTCAGCATCGGTTTCTTGTTCGTGACGCTGTTCTGATGATGCCTCCAGGCTTTCTTTTGGCCCGGTGAGTGCGGCCGTTGCAGTCAGCATATCTTGAAGCTTCTGCTGTTGTTGTTCCTAGGCTTTTGTCACGGATCGGGTGAGCGGTTGGTGACCCATGGAAGCACGACTTTCCTCTTTTCCGGAAGCCATAAAAACAGTATGCACCATTATGCCCCCAGACTTGGGGCGTTTGGGCTCAGCGTCTTTGCATTCTGCCGTAGTCATAGGGGCTTTCTCTGGCCTCCTTTTCTTTTGAGCAGCTGACGTTGAGGGGGCCGTTGCAGCGGGCACCCATGTAGTCGTCGTCCTTTGTGGCTTGCCAGGACGGTTCTCTTCCTGCCGAACCTTCATCTTCTTCTGCCGGCGAGGATAGTCTTGATCAATCACCGACTCCTGGACCCGTCGCCAGACTTTGTAAACTTTAGAGGACAGCCGCTGAAGGGGCTGATCCGGCTTTATTTCTATAACATTCTCCACCAGTGGAGGAGATCTTTTCAGTACGGCGGTAGGAGAGTTCCTGCGCACCTTGTTTACCAATTCAAAGCTGTTCCCGGTTGGAACAGCAGCATTGACTTCCACCGTTGGGGCTAGTGGAGTTAGCCCAGAGGGGGAGTCGCCCCCAGCCTTCCTTACTCGGTGCCAGTGGCAACGTCGAGCTTGTCGGGCCGATGGTGTTGGTTCGGTAATGGGGATGGCTTTGTCATGCCCTCTATTTTGGTAAGGCATTGCTGGTACCAGCCTCTTGAAGATCGATGTCCGTTGAGTAGCGGTATCCGATCTGTCAAAGACAGACTTTCGAGCAGGAACGGGAGCTGGAGTGGGAGCCGAAATAGTCAGTCTTGTAAAGACTGACCCTTTGGCAAGAGTAGCCGCCTTGATGACTTCAGGAGCAGGGATGGCTATCCTCTTCGGAACAACCTTTTCTGGAACTGCAGGGTTCATCATGGGCCCACATGAACTTTGGCCCAATCTGGCGAAGACTGAGGCGCTGAAGTTGGTTGACCCGTTGAGAGGGGCCGCGGTAGTAGCAAGCCAATCAAAGACCGACTTCTTGGGAGCTTCTGGTGTTGGTACAGGGGTGCTGAAGCTCATCGGTAGGAGCATAGTCCCAAAGAACAATCCGGTGGTGGCCTGAGTCACCTGGTCCACCGGCATCGCGAACAAGGAGGCCGCTTGGGGCCCATAGGCTATGCCTCCAGATGAGGTGTAGCGCGAGTTGCAATTGCAGTTGGAACACTTCACGCAAGTGGATGCCATTGATGTTTCGCTTTCTTCGCCGAGCAAGAAACCAAATCTTAGTACCTCGAACCCAAGGGCAACCATATCGAACCGCGATTCGTTCACGAACACGACACACGAAGTGTGGAGTGGAAAGAGGAAAAGGTCCCACTGGGCATGCCAGAATCTGTTCCTCGCCGAACACGGAGACGCGACCGCGCGGGTCCGTCTTGCCTGAGATTCGGGGATGTTGCTAATTGGTGCTATCCGTCCACCTCTCCGAAGATACTAAGTTGATTTATGGAGCCGTGTATCGAAGGTTTAAACGGATGTGGCCAATGTAGCAGACTTCGTCAGATTCCCCCTTGTTTGATGGGTTTTTGATTGTGGGGATGCTCTTCCCTGCTGGCGCAAGCCCCTGCAGTTAATTACGCTACCGCATCGCGGTAACAACTTTCTCCTTCTCCGGATGGTCACTTAGTGTCATGGGTGTTTGTTTTGTTTGTGGTTGCCCGTGTATTGTATACGGAGACTAATTTATGTTGTCTCCCATAGGGCGTGGATTAGTCCAAATCCGTATCTTCTTAGATTTATGTTTGGGGGTTGGGTTTAAGGATACGTTAGCCTCATTTGAGACTAAGATCGAATTAAACATTTGTCAAGGATACATTAATCTCATTTTAGACTAAGATCAACTTAACGGGATCATTTAGATCAAACAAAAGAGCAATTGGGCTCTATTGTTTAGTTTAGGGACATTGCGGTCGGTTAGTTTAAGGACATCTCGGTCCAGGTTAAGGACATCGTAGTCCATGGGTTTAAGGACCCCACATTCCGTAGTTTAAAGACATCATAGCCTATGAAGTTTAAGGACATCGTAGTCCATGAGTTTAAGGACCCCACAGTCCGGTTTAGAGACATCATAGTCTATGAGGTTTAAGGACATCGTAGTCCATGAGTTTAAGGACCCCACAGTCCGGTTTAGAGACATCGTAGTCTATGAGGTTTAAGGACATCATAGTCCATGAGTTTAAGGACTCCACAGTCCGTAGAAATGTGTAGTTGTCGGGACCCGTCACCTCTCTGAAGACGTTGAAGGATTACAACGACAAATATCAGAGGAGTAAAGAGATGTACCCTCGAACCGGTGTGAATTGGTTGGAAGGTTCGTAGTCCAGTTTGGGACTAAGATTTGTTGAAACATTCGTGAGCAGATGGGCTCAGTTCAATATAAGTTGAGGACTTACGGCCAATCATTGGGCTAAGTCCAATTAAAATGTTTGACATTTTTTTATTCTGGCTATTGAGCCTTTACTTTGGCTTGGCCCTTTTAATAATGCTAAGCATTAGGTCCTGAAATTTTTTGTTTTGTGTTGAATGCATAGCATTCATCAGAGCCTTGGCTCTTTAAAGAACAATTTGTGTTCACTGAGCGCAACATATGGTGCGCTAGGCGCTTTGCGCCAATCAAAAAATGCAGTGCGCTTCTGCCACGTAGCGCGCATGTAAGTGTTGCGCTCTGCGCTAAACGCAGATGCCAATTTGTGAGCGCTGAGCGTTAGTTCATGAGCGCATTGCGCTGGCGCATGCGTGAATGACACGTATCGCGCTTGGCGCCGAGTGCCAGCCCAAGGAGCGCAAAGGCGTAGTTCATGAGTGCAAGACACTTTTCAGTAGCGCAAATCGCATTTGAGGAGCGCAAAGGCGCAGTTCATGAGTGCAAGGCACTTTTCAGTGGCCCAAAGCGCATTTGATCAAATTTATGATCAGAGAATAAGTTTATGTTCTTTTTAAAGGAGGCTTTGCCTCGAGATTCAAGAACAATAGTTCTTATTTATAAAAAGGCGCTTCCTTTGTAGATCAATGATCTATGAATGAAGTAAGTACTTCTTTTGTTTTTATGATGAGATCTTTTGATCTCTCTCTTTATCAAAGACCTTGATCTTTTTCAGATCTATGATCTTTTTTAGAAGATAGTTCTTCTTGTCATGAGATGATTTCATCTCTGTGTTCAAGAATCATGTTCTTTAACTTGAAGAAATGATCTTCTTTTTGCTAAAAGCTTGCTTTTCTTTCTTTGAGTTTTCTCAAAGTTTGTAGGGGGGTTTCTATCTCAGACTTTAGGTCTTGGGGCCTTTATATAGGGCAAATTGATTTGATAAATTAGTTAAAGAGATCTTTCTATGATTGATTTGGGAATATTTCCCACCGTTAGATCTTTGATCCTAGGGCTTCTGTTTTAAAGAAGACAATCTTCTTGTTTTTAATAAGATTGGAAAGATCTTTCTATAACAGAATTTTAATTCTGATTAATTAATAATTTATTATTAGATCTTTTGATCTAACGGTGGGGAATTCTGAATTCCAGCGCTAGCGCACCTACGTTTGACATGTGGTGCGCAGCGCAGAGCGCAGCGCAACCTGCGCTAGCGCACCTGTGTTTGACACATGGCGCGCAGCGCAGAGCGCTGGATCTGAAGCGTTGCTTCAATTTTTTAATTTCGAATTTTAAAATAGAGCTTTGCTCTGATTGGGGGGCGCTGCCTAGGGCACAGCGCATCTGGCGCTAGCGCATCCGTGTTTGACACGTGGCGCGCAGCGCAGAGCGCTGGATCTGAAGCTTTGCTTCAACTTTGAATTTTGAATTTCAAAATAGAGCTTTGCTCTGATTTGGGGAAACACCCGTCGTAGCCAATCAGAGAAAGAGCGTGATTTATGACTACTGCCAATTACCCGGACATGTACAGAGGGAGTGTCGAAGGATGCGGGGACTTTGTTTGGTTTGTGGATCGGAGGATCATACTATCAATGCTTGTCCGTCGATGCTTCGTTTGAAGGATGATGTTCAGAAGCCACCGCAGAAGCAGTTTCAGGGGCATAAGCAGTTGACTCAGGGACCTAATCAAGCTCGAGCCTTTACTCTGACGACTGAAGAGGCCAAGGCTTCAGATGAAGTTGTTTCAGGTATCCTACTTGTTCATGATTTTCCCGCATTGGCATTATTCGATTCTGGTGCATCCTATTGTTTTATGTCGTCCAAGTTTATTGCCGCACACTCGATTTCTTGCACGACCTTATCTAGTTGTTGGGACATACACACCGGGAATGGGAAGATCATAGCTAGTAGAGAATGTAAGGATTGTTCGGTTGTTATTTGCGGACGGGAGTTATTTGCAGATTTCTTGGTGATCGATACCGGCAGCTACGATGTTGTTTTGGGAATGGATTTTCTCGGCACTTTCCACGCTCACATAGATTGTAGATCAAAGAAAGTGATTTTCCAGATTCCTGAACATCCAGAGTTTGTTTTCACTGGAGGAAGCAGTTCTGTCGGGCCAGTCGAGTTTAGGGCTAGGCCGACAAGCAGTGTTCTTTCATCAATGGAAGTTGATAAGGAGGAAGCGCCATCTGTAGTTCGAAAGCTCATGGACGTGTTCGAGGACATCTCGGGTTTACCACCAAAACGAGATGTGGAGTTCGCGATCGATCTTGTTCCTGGTGCAGCGCCAATCTCAAAGGCGTACTATCCGATGGCACCAGTAGAGTTGGAAGAAGTAAAGAAGCAGGTTACCGTATTGCTAGAGAAGGGTTGGATTCGAAGCAACAATTCACCTTAGGGAGCTCCAGTTATTCTAGTCAGGAAGAAAGATGGCACAAGGAGGATGTGCATCGATTATCAAGAATTAAACCGGGTGACTATTAAGAAAAAGTACCCGATCCCTCGCATTGGCGAATTATTCGAGCAACTCAGTGGCGCGAGGGTATTCTCGAAGCTGGATTTACGATCTGGATATCATCAGGTCCGAGTTAAATAATAAGATATTTGCAAGACTGCGTTCCGAACTCGGTATGGACACTACGAGTATTTAGTGATGCCATTCGGAGTCACGAATGCACCGGCGATATTTATGGACTTGATGAACCGAATCTTTTCACCGTTCTTAGACCAGTTTATAGTGGTGTTCATGGATGATATTCTGGTCTACTCGAGGAGCATTGAAGAGCATGCAGAATACTTAAAGATCTCATTGCAGACATTGAGGCAAGAAAGATTATATGCAAAGATGAGCAAGTGCGAGTTTTGGCTTGAAGAAGTGAAGTTTTTGGGGCATGTTTTATCCGGAGATGGAATCGCCGTTGATCCCGAGTAGATTGCAGCAGTTCGAGATTGGCCGATTCCGAAAAGCGTAGCAGAGATCATAGGTTTTCTTGGACTTGCCGGGTATTACAGAAGATTCGTGGAGAATTTTGCTCGATTGGCTGAGCCTTTGACCAAGCTTACGCGTAAGGAAGTACCGTTCGTATGGACGGATAAATGTGCGTCATCTTTTGAGGCGTTGAAGTAGAGATTGATAAACGCTACTATTTTGACCGTACCAGACGGTTCCGGAGGATTGGTGATTCACAGTGATGCATCTGGGAAAGGTTTGGGATGCGTTTTGATGCAGCATGGGAAAGTTATAGCTTACGCGTCGAGATAGTTGAAGACCCATGAGAAGAATTACCCAACTCATGATTTGGAGCTAGCAGCTGTGATTTTCGCTTTGAAGATTTGGAGACACTACTTATTGGGCGAAAGGGTCGAAGTATTCACCGATCACAAAAGCCTAAAGTATGTGTTCACACAGAAAGAGCTTAACATGAGGCATCGTAGATGGTTGGAGCTGATGGTTGACTATGATCTTGATCTTAAGTACCATCCAGGGAAAGTTAATGTAGTGCCGGATGCGCTTAGTCGGTTGCCAGCAATTCAGATGTTGACTGCACAGAAGGAGCTTATCAAAGACTTTCGGAGATTCGAGCTGGAGATCGTGCTACCGCATTCTTCGGGACAGTTGATGCAGCTGCAAGTATAGTCGTCGTTGATCGAAAATATTAAAGCAGCGCAATCACAGGACCCAAGATTGCAGATGTTTCGAGAACAGGTTGAAGCTGGACTTCGTACGGACTAGTTAATTTATGAAGATGGTTCGTTGCGATATGGTAGCCGTTTGTGTGTGCCAAAAGGAGGTATTCGCGAAGAAGTTATGAAGGAGCCATACACAGGAGGCACAAAGATGTACCGCGATCTAAGACAACATTTCTGGTGGGAAGGCATGAAAATGGAGATTGCTCGCTTTGTAGCGAAATGCTTGGTGTGTCAGCAAGTTAAGGCTAAACATCAAAGGGTTGCTGGTTTATTGCAACCACTTCCGATTCCTCAATGGAAGTGGGAACATATAACTATGGATTTCGTGACAGATTTACCGCAGAGTCCAAATAGCAACAATGCAGTTTGGGTAATTGTTGATCGATTGACCAAGGCAACTCATTTCATACCATTTCGAGTTGGTCAATCAATGGAAGCGTTGGCAAAACGGTACATGCAGGAGATTGTGAGATTGCATGGAGTACCTATAAGCATCGTGTCCGACCGTGACACCCGATTCTTATCGCACTTCTGGAGGAGTTTACAGGAAAGTTTGGGAACTCGATTGAAGTTTAGCACAGCTTATCATCCTTAGACAGATGGCCAGTCGGAAAGAACGATCCAAACTCTTGAAGATATGTTGGGAGCTTGCATGTTGGACTTCAAGGGTTCATGGGAGGATCATCTACACTTGGTGGAGTTTTCTTACAACAACAGTTTTCAGGCGACCATTCAGATGGCTCCATTCGAAGCATTGTATGGTCACAAGTGTCGCTCACCCGTTTGTTGGGATGATGTTGGAGAACGAACATTGTTGGGACCGGTTTTGATCGTGCAAACAGTTGAGAAAGTTAATACTATCCGAAGTCATATGAAGGCAGCACAAGATCGGCAGAAGAGTTGGGCCGATACATCGAGAAGACCTCTAGAGTTTGCTGTTGGTGATCTGGTATTCTTGAAGATATCACCGACTAGAGAAGTGATTCGTTTTAGGAGTCGAGGCAAGCTTAGTCCTCGATTCATGGGGCCTTTCGAGATTTTAGAGCGTGTTGGAGATGTAGCTTATCGATTTTCTTTACCATAATCATTGACGGATGTTCATGACGTGTTTCATGTATCTCAACTCCGTAAGTATGTTCGAGATGAAACACACGTGCTGGATCATTCAGAGCTGACTATAAGAGAGGATTTGACCTTTGAGGAACGACCGATGTCGATTGTTGATCGAAGAGAAAAGGTTTTTAAGAACAAGGTTATCCCTCTTGTACTTGTTTCTTGGGGAAATCGCCCGCACGAAGAATCGACTTGGGAACGAGAAGACGAGATTCGATAGAAGTTTCCAGATCTCTTCCTGTAGTTTCATGTTTGTTTATCTTTTCTTGTTCCTGGAATTTCGAGGACGAAATTCTTTTTGTAGTTGGGTATAATGTAACACCCTAGTTCATTTATACTAGTTTTAGTTCATGTATTTCTTTATTTATGATATTTTCCTGTTTTACCATGTTTTTGGGTGCGAATAGTATTTTGACATCTGTATTTGCATTCTACCCGACTCGCTTGCTTGAAACCCGTCTTGATTCATGTTTATGATTTATCCTGACCTGTTACATGGACTCGTGCACTTTCATTTATTTGTTCATTGCATACTCGCATTTTATCTAGCATCTGCATTTTAATTTAACATTTTAAGTTACATAAAATATTTTAAAAATACATTGCATGGCCTGCATGATACCCCTAACCCTGTGGTAGCATCCGCGCATCTTGTTCTCGTCCCGTTCAGTGAAACGGACTTGTTTGGATGGCTACGCGCACGTACGAGCATCCGTTCTTGGGGGTATGCATTTTCGTTACCCGGACATTCATTTTTAATTTTGGTCGTCGCATATATTTTTTCGTATTTTAAAATTGAATTTTAGACCCGACCCGGACGTGTTTTGGACTAAATCTGTATTTACCAGAAAATCCAATTTTTATTTAATATAGTATTTATTTAAACGGTTACATTTAAAATTTATTTTAACTAACAGACTTTTTTAAAAATTTAAAATCTTAAAACAAATTTCCCCTAACAACCTATCCCTTTCCCTCTCACTGACGTAGCATCTCTCCTATCTCTTTCTCTCTTTCTCTCGCTCTCCTTTTCTCTCTCCTTTCACGCCTTTCTCTCTCCTCTCGGAAACACTGTTTCCTTCTCGACTCTCATCACCACCCCTACGCTTACCGTCACCTCCCTTCTCTTCTTTCTCTCTTCTCTTCTCTTTAAAAGCCCGCGCCCACGAGAAAACCCACAACTCATGGCAACCCTAACCCTAAAACTTCTCTGCCTCATCACCCTCGACCTCAACCCTCACTCCATCTCCCTCAACCGAGCCTCCTCCTCCTCCTTGTTACTTTCTTCTTCTCCTTCCTCATTTCCCCGAGCCTGCACCCTACAGAACCCAACACCTGCACACCTACTGCCGATCACCTCGTCATCGCAAGCACCTTATTCTCTCCTCATCTCCATCATCTCATTCTCCTCTTCATTCTCTTCTCCTCCTTCTTTCATTTTCTTCTTCTTTCTTAGAAACCCCACACCAAAAGAACCCTTACCTGCACCCTGCACCCTCGCCGGCACCTCACCGCCGGTGACCCCGACACCATCACCTCGTTTCCCTTGACCCTAGTAAACACCAACCCCAGTAAGCATCAACCCTTCTCCCTTCTTCTTCCTCTTCTTCTTTTCTTTTTCTTGTTCTTGAATTCTGTATTTTTCCAGCGTCGCTGGAGTCGCGTCGCCGTTGCCGTTCCAGACGACCCAGTGGACGTACCTTACCTGCGTGATCACCCTCTTGCTTTGCTTGGACCCGTCCCGTGTGCTGTGCATGCGTTGCGACATTTTACCGACGTCGGACGTGCCGTGCGTATCCGTATCGTGATCCATCGAGGCAAGTTAATTTTGCTACATGCTATACTACAATATATTGCACACATATGAATAATAACATTACTTATTATTTAATTATGCATCCTACATTACCATTTTACTATTTTACTGTCTTCGGACATCCGTGTGCATCTATATCACTATTTACATATCTAGTCGCATGCTAATTCATCTTGCTACATGTTAGGTATATTATTATGCATCCATATGAGTAAAATATTACCCGTTTATCACATTATACATCCATATTAATGTTTTACCGCTTTCAGATACCCGTTTGCATCCATATCATTTAAAATAGATATAACTGCATCTATAGATCATATTAATTCATGTTATTATTGTAGTAACACCCCATGCTTAATAATGTGCATCCCACTTAGTCTTGGAACTGTAAATATAACCCTAATCGATAATTGTGCATCCATACCATTAATTATATATCTATTTACATTCCAAGTCACGTTATTTCATATTACTACTACATTAACACCCCATGATAGATAATGTGCATCATACATGGTAATGAAACTATAGTTGTAACCCCTGATAGTTATTTATGCATCCATGTTTATTTTGTAAGTCGACGTTAGACACCCAACATGATGCGGGGAGGCGGAATAGGTAAAACAATCATTTTGTTTAAGTTAACATCGACCAACTTTACGGATCTTTGCTAAACCCTAACTAACAACTATCTAGAAGTGATTCGCTACTATGATAGATGATTATACCTAAAGATTCAAGTCCTTCTTGTTCTTGTAGTTCACTTCCTCATCGGCCTCCTCGATGTGATAGAAGATCCACCCAAGAGCTCCTTCTCTAAGCTTTAACCTCTCACTTGAGGTAACTAGGTGGCTATAAGTGCTAATCAAAGTAACCTAGAGGATATAGAAGATGATTAGGGATCTATTAGTCTTGTTAAACCTAGGATCTCAACACATGAGAGGATTATGGTTAGGTCTTTGAAGAGAGAGAGCTTGAGGAGAGAGAGTGTGAAAGTGAGAATCAAATGAATTATGTCTCATTTGTGAATATATAAAGCATGATAATTATATAAATGAATAACATATAATAATATCAACGATGCTTCATTAATTCACTTTGGATGAATCACCTCATGAGTCATTAAGCAATAAATGCTTCATTAACTCATTTGGATGAATCGCTCCATGAGTCACTAATCCATTTAATGCAAATTCTACCTAAGCTCTCCATCTCATCATTCTTCTAGAAGCTTCTCGACTAATTACGAGAATGCCCCTCCCATCCGTGAAAACACGAAAATACTGAGACTGTATAAATCCAATAATCCAATACTAGAATCTGGCATAAACTAAAGCCTGCTAGTAAAAAACTGTCCGAACATCGTACGTGCATAAATACACGTATGTGTCCGAACCCTGTCGTAAAACCATACGACCTCTATATCGTTTCGCCTGAAGAAGGGAAACTCTCTGTGTGGGACTCTAAAGACTCAACACTACGCTGGCAGTGGGTTTAACCACAGACCGCAAGCGGCACTAGCTGTACGTAACGGTCCCCAGGTAGATGTCGATAAGAAGGCCGATGAGGAAACCCATCCGAACTCCTACTGAGCCTGATGTGACAATCTCCGTATAGTCCGGTCTGTTCGTCTAGGACTATCGCATATCGGGCCTAGGGGGCGGCAAGCGTCAGTCCCCTAAAAGCGGTATAAGTCATGTCAGAGTGAAGCCCATTACACCTTGAGAAGCTGCTGGAAATCCTACCAGTAAATCTCGTATGCCCTGGCCTGGGACTTTGCGTAATGGCTCTCCAAACACAGCGCGATATCAACTCCCAATACCAGGAGAGACGAATCCTATCTAACCGCCACTGCCTCCTAGTGCTTCAGGACTGCACCCAACTGCTACCTATTTGCACGACTCCTTTGAGCCGTGGTAGGGTAGCAATCTAAGAACAGTGGGAACACACTCGAGACAAAGCAGCAGTGTCAAGTCTGCGGACTATGCTGTACTCATGTCACCTGGAAACTGTTAACTGATGACGGGTATAATACCAACCAGTAGTTCCCTGCGAGTCCTGTCCGGTGTACCCGTAACCCAATGAGCACCTGTATACTATCTCCAGTACAACGTACTAATGGCTGTGGGACAGACCATTTCCCCTGCTGGGATGAGAAGCGTACACACTAGTCTACTACGGAGTATCGTTGCCCTGTCTCGATAATCCTACGACTAGGGACCTGAAAAAGGATGTGCTTGTAGACTACCCAGCCCCCACTAGTGTGACTGCCATCACAGTGCTGGTAGTCAAGAAAGATCCTATGGGCTTTATCAATATGTATTCGCGATATGTTAACATATACACATATTAAGATAGATATAAACCAAGTAGCATACTACTATGTTGAGCGAGACTGTTAATATAACTGTGAATATCCCAAGCTTCCATTAAGTAATATACAAACTAGTATGATACAATAATGGCTCCTAGGCTATATACACTAACATATTTGTGTATCCATACCATTAATTCTGGATAACTAGTTGTAATGCCTTAGATTTCGGTTAGTGTTCGTTTAGACATTAATGCGGGTTTACTGTAAGAAGTTTACCAATTCGGGTTCCTCACATTTTATAACATTTAATTAATAATTTATTATTATTTGTTATAAGCATGCACGCATGTGTGCATGTAAATGTGAGTTTCGTTTGTGCTAATCTAGTCTTAGCAACCTTGACCCTTAACCTAATCTCTTTGCTTTATCTAATCCAACCCTTAACCATTTCTAGATATTTCCTTATGAGTGAGAGAGAGAGTGTGAGTTATTTATTTTGGAATGGTGAGGTGTGTGTGTGAAAACATTAATGATGCATTAATGATGTGGTTACACCCACCCTCATTCCTCACCCTACACTCACATCCCTCTCTCTTCATCATTTCCTCTCTCTCTTTTCTCTATCTCTTTCTCATTTCTTCATCTCATTCTCTTTATAAACTGAGCCCTCTCTCTTTTCTTTACAAAATCCATCACAAATTCACAATTTCATCACAAAAATCATATCTTTGTTCACATATTGCCTCTTGGATGCCATGGAGTGTACAAAGCTTGGATCTTTGTGTTCTTTTGATTAGGTAATGTTTCCTTGCTTTTGTTTAAGTTATTTTTGTGTAGCTTAACTTTTTAGTTGCCGTTTTTATCGCGTATCGTATCGTTTCGGATAAATATCGTATTTTTAGTGTCGATTTGGGGTCTCGAATGATCTGCTGTTAAACTAAGTATTTGTTGCAAAATTTGACTTGACAGTAACCTAGTATAGAGACCTAGAACCTACCCTCAAAATACGAGCCAGTTCTTCCTTGTTCAGGCTGCAATTTTATTGGTTCTGGCCGCAAATTGCGGCCAGACTGGGGAGTTGGGGTTTGGGTTTTTTTGGTAGGGGTCTCTGGGGTGATTGGTAGTCTCACGGTACTTGCAATTTTTATAAATTGTTAACACAGAAAAATCTGGGACCGCTTTGCATATTTCCGGTGTTTCGTTTCTTGCGATACGTTATCCGATACGGTGAGTGTTACGTGTTGCTGTTGCGCTGAGTTTGTTTCGTAGTGTCGCTATACGCGTTAGCTACAACACAAACCCTTTAGAGTACGTAGGTGTGTCATGTTGGTCCGTGTAGATTGTATGTATTTTAGGTTTATTATTAATATATATATTTGCTTTGCTGTTTTAATGTTGCAGGTTCACAGGCGGGGACTACGGACACTGCTACAAGGGAAAACAGGTGGTAGGATTCACCTAGCTTGGAGCGTTGGTGAGTAGATTTAACATCTACAGGGGAATCGCCCGCATGGCGTTATGCGTCTGGGCTAGAGATGTTATTTCTGTCGCATATTCTATGTCATATTTAGAATTGCGCATTTACCCTATTACTTAGATATTGTTGTGCTTGGACTAGTATCCTTAGGACACTGCACATATTATTGACGACTCATGTTGCACGAGCACTGATTGTATGCTACATACACCTTCAATAATTGCCATGTCACACACAAACCACTTATAGTTAGGATATTGCTTGGTTAGGGATATTGTGACATTGATTCATATTCCTTATCGCATATGACTTATAGCATACATGTATATCTACATGCTTACACATATGCCTTCATATACTTATATGCTAGATACCGTATACCTATAGAGTATTGTACCATTAGTGATAGGTACATACACACTTTACGACATAGCTACAGGTATACCTTGCACATATTTCACTTATACCCAGGGGGTATACTACATCATTTACTTATAGGTAGATACATATATCTTGCTATATCTTTGTGTTTACACATATATCATTTATAGCTACATATTTACCTTCACTTGATGTTATTTAGAATTGGATAAAATAGGAAACGCATGATATTTTATATTAACTTGTTGCAGTTAATTAGCGGCTTTTCCTTTATATGCTTACATTTCAGCTTATGGTGCATATACCATATTCATAGATTTTCGCATTGTTATATGGATTTTTCATGATGTTTTCTGGATTTGGGGACCGTGGGAGTTCATGAAATTATGCATTATTTGAAAAACCCGGTTTCCCTTGATATGATATTTCAGCATCCACCATGAGTTTTATCGGTTCTGATATATATATATATATATATATATATATATATATATATATATATATATATACCCCTACGAGGAGGCGTCGAGGTCGTATGAGGGTACATAGTGGGGCCCGGAAGTATCCCGGGGCAAGAAAGGGATGTCGATGTACCATGCCGATGAGCCCGGCAGGGGAACCATACACTCTGGTGACATTACCTATGACTCGGCGGTTATCATGGGGATACCGACGGGAGTCATGTACGTATAGATACGTCGAAAGGCGAGGGTCAGAGTTAGGCACTCATGCTTTCGGTATAGCGTATGATACGTACCTATCAGGGTTCCAGTCTTGGTGACAGCACCTGATAGATCAACATTTCTGTGTCGATGCTTGGCACATTGGTTTCATTATATTTCTATTTACTTCTTAGTATATATAACAGTGGATTAGGACGTTGTTATATATGCCCTTACACTAATATTAGTGGAATGGGACGCTAATATACGTGTATTGACATTAATTCTATATACATCATATTTATTTATGCAAATATACCTAGGTTATAAGAGATTCACTTGATATTGGATTTAGGACATATGACATTTACTTGATATTGCTCATAAAGGATATATGAGATTCACTTGATTTTGTACATTCATGATATAGGAGATTTATTCGATATTGTACATTAAGGATTTGTGAGACTTATATGATATGAGAGCCAATTTGGGGGCTGATTTGAGGAATTGGGATTTGGATTGTCTTGATGGATTGTGATCTTACCACGATGTCAGGATTCCATGGAAATGGCATATTTCATTCCATATTCCACCTTTATTTATATGCACTGTTCCATGTATTAGTTGTAACTATTAGTGTACCTTCCATGATTATTGCGTATACACATTTTCATATCATTATTGCATGATTATTGCATACTGATTGTCATATTACTATTGCTTCATGTATTAGTTGTACCTGTCAGTGTACCTTTCATGTTTATTGCATTCATATGACCTTTTATTGCTATTAATTGCATTTGTTAGATTCACACTGTACGTGCATACTTGCGATTACCTGCATATGTTATTTACTATTCACGAGTTGGCAACTCACTCCCGTTGTGCCATAGTTGTTTTGCAGGGTGTTCCCCAGAGTAGTCGAGGCTGGCTATTCATCTATCTGATCACTTTTGCTACGGATACCGCTTCAACTCATAGTGTGTAGTTTTGCTTTGGTGGGTTTTATGATTATCTGTATTGTTGTATTGTATATTCGTTGTATCCTTGTACTCTCCATCTACTATTATTTTGTTGACTTAGAGACTTGGTGAGGACGATATTGTATATTATTTGTGATTTGTTGTCTTTTATACAGTTTCCTTTCTATCGTCTTTTATTTCTTCGCTACGGCGTCATATATTTGTTGTAGTGGTTGTTTTCCGCCTTTGGGCGTGTATTTGCTCCCGTTTGGGGATGCTTCATTTATATTTATGTTGTACCCATTTTTAGGGCTAGTTTTTACAAAGGAGGTGCTGCCAAAATTTTAAAGGAAATAAATTGGACTTTTAAAGAATTTGGGTTGTGATTTCAAATGTTTCAAAACTTCTATTATCTTTTCTTGTCTTTTTAATGGTTTAGATTTCTGGGTTTTGGCTTTCTTTTACTGCGTTACGTCTGTAGGCGTTGCGTAGTATTAGGGCCGTCACGTGCCAATTTCGGGTCGTGACACTAGTTGCACCCCATATTACATTAACTCATATTATTAATATATTAGTACCCTATGCTTGATATTGTACATCCTACTTAGTCATGATGTAACCCCTGATCGATATTTGTGCATCCATGCTTTTATTGTACATCCGTACTTTCACCCTGATTCAATACTTGCTACAGTTTGATTATGAGCACCTGCTTGATACCTGTGCACTACTTGACATGCCCTGATACACCACTACTTGCCATGACTTGATACATGTACACTACCTGACATGACCTGATATATCACTACTTGACATATTACCAGATCCTGTTTCTAATGCCGACAATCCTGACATGTTGTCCCGATGGACATATCCTGTTGTCTGTATAGACAAACCTGTTCCTACTTGATCCTGTGTTGGCATTAGCTCCAGATTTATTAATACCCGACTTGAACACATAACTTAAGGGTAAGGGGAAATCAATGATGAAACCTGACTTGTAACTCGACAGTTCGATGCTTATACTGATCAGTCTTACGGGCTAGGCCAGCCCCGGGATGCTGCTGCTGACATCATCCGTCTGTACATGTTACCTGTTTACTGCCTAGCGGCACGTCTCGGGTTCAACCCGAGTGTCTTGACCGTGGTCCCGGGCATGCACGGGATACTATTGAGTTACATCGATAATTCATCAAATTGATTTCACAGACTTGAGAGTAGTTAACCCAGTAGCACAGTTTAGTTTCACCGCTGCACTTCATATATACTGTTACACTTCATTGTTTTATATCCCTGCTCACTTATTACATTCTTGTACCTTTTTATAATTCATGCCTGCATTCCCGTTACTCCCTGTTTATATTATTGTTGATATTGTGACGCTCTGACGTCTGGGTTTTGCATGGCCCAGATCCGCTACCCTTGTCGCAGGCCGAGCAGGAGTATTTCAGCCTACATGCCGAGCTGTGAGGACCTATTAGTATTCTAGATTAGTTTCCTTTCAGCATTTTTATTCCTGATGTGAGCCCGTATTTTGGGACGTACATTCTAGATTGTTATTGTTTATTGGATCTATTGCTTCCGTATATTATTTCTTGACTCGTTTATTCTGGCTCATGGACATGTACTAGATAGTTTATTTTACTTCTACTATTCTTGATATCTCTAGACAGCCGTAATGTGACTGTGGAGAGATGTTTCCTATCCACAGGTAGTATGATTGGCTCTGTCATGTGCCTATCTTAGCGCACTCTAGGAAGTGGGGCGTGACCGGGTTTGTTTGGTATCAAAGCGCCAGATTATTTTTCGCGATTGCCCAATCATTTCGGCTATTTTTCGCGGTGCCCAATCATTTTGGCTATTTGTTTTATTTACTCACTGCTTTTTATTGCGAGTTGCCCAACCATTTCGGCTATTTTGCATGCATACATTTTTACTTGCTGATTTTGTTGCAAGTTGCCCCATCATTTCAGCTATTTTATATGCTTTTGTGGCTCGCTGGCTTTTTGCTGCAAGTTTAAGATTTGATACCGATTTAGGCATCAGCATCGCTACAACTGGGATATTGCCAGGAGCGAATCATCATTTGCCTTTGTCGATATCGAACAAAGGTGGCTTAGTAAACAGGGTTAGGATCCCGTCAACTAAGGCTTTTGACTTCATGAGCCGTAAGGGTCTCATAAAGGTATTTCTCCCTACGAGTCGTGAGGATATCGTAGGTGCGTTTTCTCCTTAAGAATCGCGAGGAGTCTTAAGTTTATGGTCTCATATAAGTCGTAAGGATCTTACAAGAGTGATTTCTCCTTATAAGTCGAGAGGACTTACAAGTATCTTTTGCCATATGAGCATATCCCCAGTCTTTGGTGGGACTTTGTTAGGGAAATGTTTATTCGCGTCTGTAGATTGTAAACAAGGGTCAATATTGAACCGCTTGTAGGGTAGAATTGGAGGTTGTGATGGCTTAAGAACAGGTTGAGATCCCTGTAGCTTAAGGCTTTTGAATCCTATGAGCCGTGAAGGTCTCAAAGGGGAATTCTCCTTACGAGTCGTGAGGATCTCGTAAGTGTAACTTCTCCTTAGGAATCGTGGGGATCCCTAAGTATGTTGCTCCCTTGTGAGTCGTAAGGATCTCACGCAGTTATTTTCTCCTCACAAGGTCGAGAGGACCTTGCAAGTGTCTTTTAACGAGATTGCACCCTTTCGGGTTTTCACAACACTCGCCGGTATCCCTGCTGTTTTTACTCACGGAGCCCTTTCGGGATTTCATCCGTGCCCATCTCGCTTACGGACATACCGTTTTCTTTCTTTTTTTATTTTATTTTTTTTGTCAGCCTTGGGATGCTACAGTCCGTAGTAGTTTATCGACGTCTCAGTCAATAGCCAGTTTTAGGACATAGAGGTCCATCGTTAGTCTAAGGACGTTTCGGTCCGTCGTTAGTTTTAGGACATTTTGGTCCGTTGTTAGTTTAAGGACGTTTTGGTTCGATAGTAGTTTATAGACGTCTCGGTCAATAGCCGGTTTTAGGACATAGTGGTCCATCGTTACTTTAAGGATGTTTCGGTCCGTCGTTAGTTTAAGAACGTTTCGGTCCATCGTTAGTTTAAGGACGTTTCGGTCCAATAGTCGGCTACTACTTATAGAGTTTGGGCTTAGGAAGATAGCGAGTGGACTTAGGCGTCGTCATCTATCGTTAACCTAGGACGTGACTGGTCAGGCGTAGTATTTTTTTAGGAAGCGACCGTTTATTGGCCTGAAAGGTCTTTCACCATGCATGTCTATGAGTAGATAGGCTCCAACCCGGTAAAATTTTTCTATGATGTACGGGCCTTCATAGTTCGGCTCGAATAGGCTGGCCCGTTATCGGAGATAATCCGTCGCGGAGTGCCGAACCGATAAATGACATGTGTCTTGAAGAAATGGAGGATATTCTCCGTCTTCACTTCTCTTAGTGGTACTGCTTCTGCCCACTTGGAGAAGTAATCAGTTGTTGCTAATATGAACCGATGTCCTCTGGATGATGCCGGTTCGATAAGCCCGATTATGTCGGTTCCCCACATTTCGAATGGTCAGCTAGCCTCCGTCGGATGTAGCGGATTTAGATACTGGTGGATAAAATCCCCGTGAATCTGGCACGAGTGGCACTGCTTCACGTATTCGAGGCAGTCTTGGATCATCGTGGGCCAATAGTAGCCCATCCTTTTGATTTTTAGTTTCATCTTCGGCCCGGCTTAGTAAGGACCGCAGAGTCCATCGTGAGTTTCTTGGACGACTCTCCTTGCCTCTTCAGGTCCCAGGCATCTTAGCCACAGAAAATCAAATGATCTCTTATACAGAGTATTATTGGCGAAGGCAAAAGATAAAGCTCGTTTCATGAACTGATGATGCATCTTCAGGCATTCGACGGGATTTGAAGTAGTCTATAAAGACTTCTCTCCAATCCATTGCCTTTTCCTGGTCTTTTATTTGTAAGGCCATTTGCTTGGTCGCTCCTTTCTCTTCAGATCACTCCGGAGATATTTCTATCGGTGCAAGAACCCGGCGGCTTTGTACCATGATCCTTACGTCATCGGGATTCTCGTCAGCTTGTTCTTTAGCGAGCTTGGCTAATGCATCTGCCTTGCTATTTTCCATACACGGTATGATTTCCAGGATGTAAGAATGAACTTGAGTTAGCAACTGTTGCACTCTCTCGCCATACTTTACCAATTCTGGTTTGCATGTTTGATAGTCGCCGTTTACTTGACTAACGACCAGCTGGGAGTCTCCGTATATAAGGAGGTCTTCGATTCCCATGTCGACGGCGATCTCAAGACCTGATATCAAAGATTCATATTCGGCTTCATTGTTCATCCTCGGCTCTGTTAGGGAAAAGGCAAAGCGTATTATCCCTCCTTGTAGAGTCACGAAGATGAGGCCCACCCCAGATTTGATTATGGGGGAGTTGTGCTTTCGCTTCTTCATAGAAGATGCTCCATCGAAGTAGAGTTCCCATCGGGTATCACTTCCTCCTTTTCCCTCGTCGATCGTGTCAAGCGCTTTCTCATCTGGCAATTCACAGTTCAAGGGAGAATCGGCAGGTATCGGATGCTCAGCGAGGAAGTCGACGATGGCCTGGCCTTTCACTACCTTAAGAGGACGATAAGTTATCGAGAACTCCATCAAGAGTAGGGCCCATTTAGCGAGCCGTCCCGTTAATATGGCCTTTGACATCAAATATTTGAGAGGATCCACCTTTGATATGAGATGGACCTCATGCGCCAACGCATAGTGTCTGAGCTTCGTTATCGCGAAGATCAATGCCAAGCAGTGTTTTTCAATGGGGGAGTAATTGCTTTCTGCCCCCATGAGAACTCGACTCAAGTAGTAGAGGGGTCTCTCCTTCCCTTGGTCGTTCTCTTGTGCCCATAATGCACCTAGAGAACCCTCGAGGGCGGTTGTATACAGAATGAGAGTCTTTCCCTTGACCGGAGCGGTTAGCACAGGAGGATTCTGCAGGTATTGCTTGATTTCGTCGAGTGCGCTTTGGCATTTGTGATCCCAGACGAAAGGGGTTCCCTTCTTCATCAGTTGACTGTAGGGGAGGCATTTGCCAGAGAGATTGGCTATAAATCGCCGGATATACGCGAGCTTTCCTTGGAGAGATTGCAGTTGCAATCCTTTGATGATATAAACAGTAATTAGGATGTACATCCTCTTCATTAAGGCGTATACCGCCAGGAGAATTTTCTCTAAAATAGGGCAGCATCATTCACATCGATATGGCTTTGGAGAACCTCTTCCTTGTCTTGAGCCTGCTTTTATTTGCGGCGAATACGCTCTGATCTAGTAGGAGTGTTTCATCCCTTTCGTCCAGTCACCGGCGTTTGGCCTTTTCAAATATAGCCATTTCGCGCTCTCGATCGTCTTTGCTTTTCAGAAGAGCTTCGTTCAGGAATGCGTCAATCGTCTCGTCTGACGGTCCTAGGAGCTCTGATTCGGGATCTGCCCCCAGTTTCTCTGCATCCAGAGCTTCTTCACCATTTATCAACGAGTGAGAAATCACATGGCTGCTTGCCACATAATCCTCAGGTTCATCCGACGAGTCTTCTCCCTTGTCGTCCTCTCCGTCCTCAAGGACGTGGCTGAGAAATTCTTGGAGTGTTACTGGGGTCCGTGCCTTCTGGTTATATTCTTCCAACGCGACAATCTATTTTTACAGGTCCGTGCGCTTGTCACCATACTTCACGGGCTTTTTGGTCTTCTTCTTCTTCTTCGAAGACTTTGACGGCTGGGTATGGACGCTTTGACTATCCCCACCAATTCTTGGCATCGGGCGCGGCTTCAGCATTCCCTCGATGATCTCGGGTTCGAGCGGACTTTTCCATTTGATCGCCGGGCATTGTTCAGACTAGAATATTGCATTATTATATTCCCCATTCTTATTCTTTTTATAAATAAATAGGTGCTTTTGACGCATGTCTGCTACATGTTACAGGTTACAGGTTCTTGGACAGAAAACAGTGCAAACGATTTAAAAACGATGAAGATATGGACTTTAACCAACAAACAGAGAATCTTGATCAAGCCTACATAAGGAACAATTCACAAAGCAAGATTCAAGACATCGACTCAAAGCGAACGGTTAAAAATCCATTGCAAATTGTTCACTGAAGATCTGGAACCAACTTAGAAGCCCAAATGGAAAAGGACATGTAGAAACAGCAAGAAAATAAAGCCCAAAAGCAGCACAAAAAAGTTGACAAGCCAAGTCCACTATTGGGCCGCGGAACCGCGGTCCAACCCCTACCAAGGCCGCGGTTCCGCGGCCATAAAGCGCAATCAGGAGCTGGAAATTTGACCTAAACTTGATGCGATGTTGACTGGTCTTTATAGGGATATTTTTGTAAATGTAGATGTGCGGATCAAAATGTAACCCAGGGTTTCTATTTCCTATAAATAGAACTCTACAGATTGTAATTCTTTATGCCTCCTTTTAATAAAAATTCAGAAATTCTTTTGGAGAGCATCGGTGTTTCTTCTCCATTCTGAAATTCAGATCTGACAACCCTGCATGGACGATTGGAGGGATGCATCTGTAAGTAAATTTAATTTCTTTCCCTATTGTAGATTTCAATCCCTTTCCCTAGGTAGATTTAATTTCATGCCCTAGGAACTTGTTTAGGGTTTAGCTTTGGGGAAGGATTTTGAGAGATGAGATCTCTCATCCCTTTCTTACCCACCAAATATTTACAATAGGACTCCATGCATACGCGCACACACCGCGCCTTACGGCATCCTACCCCTCGAGGTAACGATGACACCGTAGTGTAAAGGACCGGTTGCGCGTGTTTTCCATGGAGGTTAGGGTAAGGATCTCTAAAGGAAGGACAAGAACCTAGAGGAAGGATCACCTTCCCGAACGGATCTAATCCCCTTTATTGATAATTACCATAACTCCTCACAGATCTTCATTCGGGTATTGAAAGCGGTGAGATTTAATTACATTTCCAAACCATCCCTAAACCTAGCCCTAGCAAGAGTAGATCTAGATAATTGCCCTAGGTTAATTAGGTTTTTAGATTTAATAATTAATCCGAACACCCTTCGGAATTAACTCATAAGCGCGACTAGGAGATTCACAAAATCCCTGTGGACCGACCCGTACTCACCGGCTAGCTGCAAAGCGACGCCGTTCTTGATTGTGGTTTAGAAATAGTTTTTGACATAACAACCAAATGGCGCCGTTGCCGGGGATGGCGTAGAAATTTCCTTTTTGCAATTTCGGATTAATCTTAAATTAAAAAAATCATAAAAATCTAAAAAATCCAAAAATTACAAAAATATATCAATTGTTATTTTTTGGAAAGGGTACTTTGTTGTGTGAATCTTGCAGGAACAAATTCGGATATGAAAATATTCAGAAAGCGAAACAGAAAACAACAGATCAGAACAGAGAGAGATTTCAAAAACAGAACAGTAGACTTTTTCTGGAGATTTGAACCCCTCAACGTGCCGCGCTTCCGCGGTCGAAACCAGACTTATACCGCGGAAACACGGCCACCTTGCTGATTCAGTGCGCTACACAAATTTTGGTGATCCGTGCCGACTTCCCCGCCGCGAAACCGCGGTGTGAACCCTCTATTGCCGCGGAAGGGCGGCGCGCTGGTGACATCTTCTTCTTAAAAAATATCTGTAAGATCTTCTGTTCCTCCTCTGTAATTTTTGAAATATCTTTTCTGAAAATTCCTGCAGGATTCCGTGAGCTATAAAATATTTTCCCTTCCATATAACAATCTTGTGCAGGATTTTTGCGCTTCGTTTAAACTAGAAATTGATTGCAAGTAATCTTTTTTGTTGCATATCTTTTCTCGAATATCTTTTTGCAACAATTTTTTTTCCAAATAAAGATTCTTGTGATATGCTTAAAATAATAATTGATTGCAAGTAATATTTTTCTGTTGCATATCTTTTATTAAAAATCTTTTTGCAACAATTTTCAAATAAAGAAAAAGAAAAAGACAAATCTTTTATAGAAACTTGCAAATTGATTGCCGCAAATAAATCCTTGCACCACAACAAACATTCTTTCTTTTCACCCTTTCTTCTAACATGGGTACCAAACATAATAAATCACTTGCCGAACTTTGGTATCCCGAACCTAATTTTGCGTCGTACGTCAATTTTTTCGGTCAATTTAAAGACGATCCCTCCTTGCCAAAAATATTTTTGAAAGATCAAATAGAGGCGTCTAGGAGAAACAGTTTGACTTTTCAACCAACTTTGTGTCAACCGAGTCAATCTTTACCACCTCCTTTTGTTGACACCACTTTTTCAAGTCCTTCTGTCACTCCTAAACTGATGTCCATTGCTGAGCATATTGCTCAATCTAGCAGACAATCTTTCATCCCTCTCCACTCATCTAGTTTTAGGGGCCCGCACGATTATTCATATTTCTATCCATATGTTGACCCTACCCCTGTCCAATCACCCACTTCCTACCAGTCCTACCCGACTTTTCCACCGTCACTAGATAATGTTTCTACACAGCCATTAGGGAGTTTCACATATCCAAACAATTTCGAATCTTTTACCGAAACCCTCTTACCACCCAAGTCTAGTTTGGAAGAGTCGTTGGAGGCGTATATCGCAGCAACAAACAAAATGGTTAGGAATGTGGAAGCGTCCGTGGCCGCCCTTATGCAACCTGCTGAACCGGTAGCTAGTTTTCCGCTAGCTCCAAATTTTTCAATGTATGAGTAGGCGGTTAGACTGAGTGAGAATGAGAGAGGATTTCCAAATCAAACCTACCTTTACCCAATTGAAGCCCACAACTCCAGTTTTCCATCGAATGACCTAAATGATTCACCAGTTGAAAATAAAAACGAGTTGTGTGATTTTGTAGTGCTTTATTTGCCAAATTGTGAGGAACCCCTTTCGAGTGAAACCGCACCTAATCCTTTTGAACTTTACACCTCTATTCTAGAACCTAAATCGATAAATATCCATGCTTTTGATGAGGTGTCTAAAAAAATTGATTTTCACTTGATTGAGAATATAGACGCCGGGAATATTTCGGATGATGAACCTGTCGATTTAATTGAGATTTTATGTTCAAATCATCATCCCGGGTTATTAAATGTTTCTCCCGAATCTCATATGCGTCTTGACTTTGATGATAATGGCATGGATGAGTTGAATCTTGAGGAGAATTATAAGGATAGTATTGAGGAGTGTTTTGAGGATCATATTGAGGTTGAACTATTTTTGTTTGATGTGTCTGATTTTCCAATTCATCCTCCTGAACCTTTAACTATTAAATCACCCTCCCGCCTTTCTATCGTTCCGACTATACTTGAAGACTGTGAGCTTGAAAAATTTTCCTTTGAATCTGACACAGTTCTCACAGACGTTAACACTTACGAGTGTTTCACTTTTTCGGACGATGTTGATGACTCACCGCCCGAGTTTGAGTCCTTTACATTTTCAGATGAGTTAGTCGAACCATCAGACTCGGTTGCTTACAGTCGTTTCGAACCATTGATGGAATCTTTCTAGTTCGAGACAGTTTACTACGGTGAGAATGAGACTATCCCTAATTCACTCCCTTTCGTCCTTCCTATCGTTCCGACCGTGCAAGTGACCGTTACGTTTTCATCTCCTATACCAAGTTTGGATTACCCATGCTTTCTTGCGAATCTTGAGGGATTTGACCCCATTTCTCGACGGGTTGATAGGTTAGCACAATCGCTTTTAACACATCGGTCATCACAAATTGTGCTAATTTATTCACTCGATTTACACCCTCAAGATCGTACTCTACTTCTTTCTCTTTTCCGCCATTCTTCTCCCCCACCGAGACCGTATCCCGTTTCTACCTCCACACGGTCTCGTGTGTTCCTCATTTCTTTTCTTTCCACCCCATTCTTTCACCAACTCGATTATTACCACGATAAGATTTTTGAATGGTTGGTGCTGACCTTTGGCTTGTGTAAGGCCAAGCTTAAGTTTGGGGGGAACCTTGTTATATTTATGTACACATATTTTTTGTTTTATTTTTCTATAAAAAAATGATAAAAAAATTTCAAAACATTAAAAATATAAAAAAAAATTATAAATAAATAAACAGGGGAGTGCCGGCATTTTGACCCTTTTGGTTTAGCATGACAGTGAGGACACTGTTAAGTTCAAGTTTGGGGGTATGCTCGGTACGTCTTCTTCCTTCGCATTCATTTGTACATATTTTTGCATTTGCATACTTATTTGAAAACCTATAAAAATTGAAAAAATTCAAAAATTATAAAAATTATTGTATTCAATTTTGGCTTATTTGACTAGAGTTTGACAGATAGGTTAACTAGCTAGGAACAACTAGATCTTAGACTTAGTAAATTAAAAATCAAAGATAACCTTCTTAAGGTTTAGTGGTAGAAAGTATATGTCTTTATAGTTTATTTAGAAATAGGCAAATTTTGAGTTCACTTCTTGGGCTAAGTCGAAACGAAGGAAAAGTATTGATGTTTTTATTAGAGTATAAGTTTGAAAAATAGTTCCTAGCGTAAGTCTAGATTCTGCAAATGTATACCCTACAATTTGCACAATCACGCACCTTGAAACTTGGAATAGTAGAAGAGACCTTGAAATGCTCTTGTCTAAAGTCCTTAGTACAATGAAAATAAAGAAAAAAAAAGTGTGAATAAAGAATAAAAAATGAACACTGGTTTTTGTGATTACTTAAGGCTGTAAAAAATAGAAAAATATTTAGCGAGGGTGCTTCATCACCTAGTGCCTTAAACCAACTGGTTTGGGAGTCACTGCTAAAAGCCTTGGGTGTTGCAAGACTAGGAATTACGCTTTAATGTGCAAACACATCTTGTAATCGGTTGTTGGTACCTCAAGAAGTATTAACAGTCGCATGAAGGATGTGTAAGCAAAATTCAATTAAAAATTCACCAACTAATTAGTACTTTGGACAACGGACAAGGGTATGATTGCTTGATTTGAATTTCCAAGTGTAGGGTTGATCTATACACACACGTAGGGGTATGTGATTGGAGTTTAGATGAGAGAAAGGAGTGAAGAACAGAACTTGTATCTTTAGTAGAGTTGATAGAAATTCCTAAGTTGAGATGGAACCCTAGAAGGAAAACTTAAGAAATGCCGAAAGCTAAGTAGGTCTGCAAAACATATATAATCTTAAGTTAAATAATGAGGAAGTGTGAAGAATGTGGGTGGATAATTTACGGGTCGATGATAATAGAATTCCTTGTTAGAAAACCTAAATGAAGAACAAAAGTAAATGGGCCGAGTTGATAGGATTTTGTGGGTGTAATCCGCTGAAAACCCTCAGGAGACAACACTCCTCCTACTAGGGACACCTAGAGGTTTAACGGCTTATTGCACGAGCTCAGTGCAATCGCGTTTCCCTGCGAAAGTGCGGTTAGGATTTTAGTGAATAAAAATAAGTTTGCTCGAGGACGAGCAAAAGATAAGTTTGGGGGTATTTGTTCAGACTAGAATATTGCATTATTATATTCCCCATTCTTATTCTTTTTATAAATAAACAGGTGCTTTTGACGCATGTCTGCTACATGTTACAGGTTACAGGTTCTTGGACAGAAAATAGTGCAAACGATGTAAAAACGATGAAAATATGGACTTTAACCAACAAACAGAGAATCTTGATCAAGCCTACATAAGGAACAATTCACAAAGCAAGATTCAAGACATCGACTCAAAGCGAACGGTTAAAAATCCATTGCAAATTGTTCACTGAAGATCTGGAACCAACCTAGAAGCCCAAATGGAAAAGGACATGTAGAAACAGCAAGAAAATAAAGCCCAAAACCAGCAAAAAAAAGTTGACAAGCCAAGTCCACTATTGGGCGGCGGAACCGCGGCCCAACCCCTACCAAGGCCGCGGTTCTGCGGCCATAAAGCGCAATCAGGAGCTGAAAATTTGACCTAAACTTGATGCGACGTTAACTGGTCTTTATAGGGCTATTTTTGTAAATGTAGATGTGCGGATCAAAATGTAACCTAGGGTTTCTATTTCCTATAAATAGAACTCTACATATTGTAATTCTTTATGCCTCCTTTTAATAAAAATTCAGAAATTCTTTTGGAGAGCATCGGTGTTTCTTCTCCATTCTGAAATTCAGATCTGACAACCCTGCATGGACGATTGGAGGGATGCATCTGTAAGTAAATTTAATTTCTTGCCCTATTGTAGATTTCAATTCCTTGACCTAGGTAGATTTAATTTCATGCCCTAGGAACTTGTTTAGGGTTTAGCTTTGGGGAAGGATTTTGAGAGATGAGATCTCTCATCCCTTTCTTACCCACCAAATATTTACAATAGGACTCCATGCATACGCGCACACACCGCACCTTACGGCATCCTACCCCTCGAGGTAACGATGACACCGTAGTGTAAAGGACCGGTTGCGCGTGTTTTCCATGGAGATTAGGGTAAGGATCTCTAAAGGAACGACAAGAACCTAGAGAAATGAACACCTTCCCGAACGGATCTAATCCCCTTTATTGATAATTACCATAACTCCTCACAGATCTTCATTCGGGTATTGAAAGCGGTGAGATTTAATTACATTTCCAAACTATCCCTAAACCTAGCCCTAGTAAGAGTAGATCTAGATAATTGCCCTAGGTTAATTAGGTTTTTAGATTTAATAATTAATCCGAACATCCTTCGGAATTAAGTCGTAAGCGCGACTAGGAGATTCACAAAATCCCTGTGGACCGACCCGTACTCACCGGCTAGCTGCAAAGCGAGGCCGTTCTTGATTGCGGTTTTGAAATAGTTTTTGACATAACAATCAGGCATGTTTGGAGATCCTTCAGCATTCTTTTCGTTTTGGCTGATAGAGCGACCTCCTATAGAGCTTCTTCGACAAAAGAGCACGATGCCCTCCGTGTGTCCGTATTTTGAGATCTTGCGGCAGGGGCGGGTTTACTTTCCAATTCTCGGACAGTGCGAATTTGCCCTGTTGGTATTGGTTCTCAATCCACCCTTTGAAGACGAAGCAATCTTTGATTGGATGGCCTATCGCTTGGTGATAGGGGCAATAATTGGGATTATTAGCCTCACCGGGTTGCAATGGGCGTTTTGGATCCGGCAAGTTGATGAGCCTGTTGCGCACCGCCAGCTCGAATAATCTCCTCGTTTTGTTCCGGGGAAACGAATAAGGGCGCTTCATCTTCTAATTATAGAATCGCCGTCTCTCGCTTAAGTGATCAGTTAGTTTTGGGCCACTGGGCTGCTGTTGAGCATTGGCGACGAAGGTCTCTTTCCCTTTCCCTTTTTCATTCCGCGGTTCCAGCTTCAAAAAGGAAGGCCTGTGGCCCATCTCGTCTATTTGGGCCAGCTTGTCAATCAAGGCCTGGAAAGTAGTTGGCTTGAAGAACATCATAAATTGGGAAATGGTTGCTTGAGGGTCGAGAGTACCCACGAACATGCCTACCGCAGGTGCTTCTTCGATGCGCTACTCGTATTTTGACCATAGATTCCGCCACCGTATTGCATACTGAACCCATGTTTCTCCAGGCTTCACCCTGGTATTGATCAATGCCGTGATTGGGGTGCGTTCGCTAGCGCTTGCGAAACGCTGGGTGAATAGCAACTCCATCTCTTCAAATGTCTTGACAGAGTCATTTGGGAGTTCAGAATACCACTCGAATGCTGTCTCCGACAAGCCGCCAACGAATTGGAGAAGCAGTAGCTTATCGTCGCCTCCGGTGTTGCCGCACAAGGCTCTGAATTGAGCGACGTGCTTATGCGGATTTCCCATCCCCTTATATACGTGGAATTTGGGGATCGTGTATCCCGGCGGGTACTTTATTTGGTCGTACCAACCCGGATAGGGTCTTCCAGTTTTAACAATTTGCCCAGCCGCTTTATTCGCCTGGTGAACTCGAATCTGCTGAGCGATATAATCATCCAGGGCAGCTTTGGAGATGGTCTCCTCCTTGGCTGTTGACAGAGCCGGCAAAGGATTTGATGTCTCTCCTCTATCATCTTCAATTATTACTGGAGGGTCTTTGGCTGGAGGGTCCGGCTGGATCATCATGCCCACCATATCTTGGAACAGAAGGGCCATTTATTTTATATTGGCCGCTTGTTCCGCAGCCTCTTTGTCCTTTTTCTCAAGCATTCTTCGAAGGAATTCGGCATCAGTTTCCTGCTCACGGCGCTTCTCCGAGGATGTCTCCGGGCTTGCTTTCGGTCCCGCAAGTGCGGCCATAGCTGTTAGCATTTCTTGGAGCTTTTGTTGTTGTTGCTTCTGAGCCTTAGTCACTGATCACGTAAGCGGTCGATGACCTGTGGAGATACGGCTATCCTCTTTTCCAGATGCCATATAGATGGTGTGCACCACCATGTCCCCACCCTTGGGGCGTTTGGGTTCAGTAGTCTCGCGATTCGTCGTAGATGCAGGGATTTTCTCCGGTCTTCTCCTCTTGTGGGCGGTCGAAGTTGAGGGGGCCGTTGCATTGGTCACCCATGTAGCTGTCGCCTTCTGTGGCTTGATAGGATGGTCGTCTTCTCACTGAACTTTCACCTTTTTCTGTCGGCGAGAGTAATCTTGGTCAATCACCGAGTCTTGGACTTGACGCCAGACCTTGTAAATTTTAGAGGATATCCGTTGAAGGGGCTGCTCCAGCTTCGCCTTTGTGGCATTCTCCATAGGTGGAGGAGATCTTTTCAGCACAACAGTCAGGGAGTTCTTGCGGACCCTCCTTAGTTGTTCAAAGCTGTTCCCAGTTGGAACAACAGAGTCGACTTCCACCATAGGAGCTAGAGGAGTCAGTCTAGAAGGGGAATTTCTCCCAGCCTTCCTTACTCGGTGCCAGTGGCGATGTCGAGCATGTCGAGCCAACGGTACTGGCTCAGCTATGGCGGTGGCTTCATCATGCCCCCTGTCTTGGTGAAGGGTTACAGCCGGTGCGAGCCTCTTGAATAATGACGTCCGTTGAGAGGGATGGCCAGCCTGTCGAAGGAAGACTTTCGAGCGAGGGAAGCAGCCTTAGCAACTTCGCTTGGATGGGGAGTTGTAACTGCCAGTCTTGTGAAGACCGACCCTTTGGCAGGAGAAGCCGCTTTGACGACTTCAGGAGCAGGAATAACTATCCTTTTCGGGATAACCCCTTCTGGTATTGCGGGCTTCTTCACGGGCCCGTTGGAGCTTTGGCCTAGTCTACTGAAAATTGAGGCTCTTTGTTTGGGCGACCCACTAAGAGGGGCCGCAGTAGTGGTAAGCCGATCAAAGACCGACTTCTTCTGAGCTTCTTGCAATGGTACATGGGCGTTGAAGCTCATCGGTGGGAGCATAGTCCCGAAGAATAGCCCAGTGGTAGCCTGAGTTACCTGCTCCATGTATCGGGATAAAATACGATATCAAGGTTAAGAAAAATGGAAACTAACAAGAATGAGATAGAGAATGGAGTGAATATGGAATTAGTTAAGTGAAGTAGCAAGTATAGAATATATGCAAGAATGCTATATATCCTATCTAGCTAGTTGCGATACGTAACGTAATTCCGTATTCACGCCTACTTCAAATCGTAACATAGCAACGATAAAATGTAAGTAAGGAATAGGATATATGTTAAAGGTTGATTTGCAACCATTCAAAACGATATATCCTATCAAGCAAAACATAATAAACTTGCAATATTAAGAAAAGAAGTGAAAAAGTGCAAGAATCAAAAGGGAGGGGTTGGAAGTAAAGTCATTCCACAACCTACCTCACCATAGCCCAAGAATAACTACTCACACATCATCGTAGAAATAACACAACTTAATAATGAAAAGAAATGACAAAATAGAAAAGAGATACAAGAATCAAACTTGAATGTAATGAAGATTTATTGCAATGGTTCAAAATAAAAGTAAATGAGTTCAACTACCAAAATCTAATCTTGCAAGCTCAAAAAGAGAAGTTGCAATACCCGAGGAAGGCAAAGAACTCAACTCAATCCCAAGTGCTACAAGAAATTTAACACAAGAGTTTACAAGTATGCAAATAGTTCTCCACTGGACTCATGTCTTGATCTTCTATTTATAGAGAAATCCAAAGCAAAAGTTGCAGGTGGCAATAGACTAACATCACCACCAGGGACCCACACAAAGAAAACGAGCCAATTTTCCACCATCTTGGCCGAAATTTGCGGCCAAATTGAATATATTTGCGGCCAATTTGAAGAGTCTGAGGCCCACCTTGCTTCAGTAGTCTTCTGGTCTTATAGGTATATCTCTATAATTGCAACTTTTTTTAATCAACACATATGTGTAATCTAGAGCAATATCACAGAGAAGAGATCAAGTGTAAAAGCTTCATATCACATCACTACTTTATGCATTTAATGCACATCAAGACCACTTGCACAACACATCATTGTTGTGTGCCATGGCAGCACACAAGGTACATGCATCTCCAAAAATGTTTACACATGTATGTGTTGGACCATTTCACAATTAAACTTTGTACACACATATTTGTTGCAAAATCTTTTCAAATCTTGATCTGTATAATGTCCTGTTTGCAGTTCCAGCTAAAAATCCGTCTTCTTGTGCATGTTGTGTACAAAAACCCTTGTTTCCGTCTGCGTACATATACTCTGTATAAATGAGCAGACATGGATTAAATAGCACCGTTTATTGACAAAATGATATAAAATTGGCGGTATTAAAATGTAACAAATCGTGCCGAACAAATGGACGGTATTATAATCCAAATCAGTCAACTGGCTGCAGCAGTTAATGAACATGAGAAGTGAACATTTCCCTCTCAACCCGTGATGAACCCAAGAGAGCAGAGAAACAACAACGCTCATGTTGTTCAGACGAACAATATTGAGAATGCGAACGCCGTCACCGTCCTAAGATCAGGACGAACGTTTAACAACAAGGTTGTCAACCTCAGCGACTCATCCAAGTTTGCGGTTGTCAGTTTACCATCACGTAGTTCATCTTCTGCTCCTCATTGTGATTCGTTGTCATCTTCATCACCTTCTTCTTCTTCTTCTCCTTCTCCTTCTGCTTCTTCTTCGTCGTCTGCTGCACATCCTTCAAAGCGGCTTGAGAATTCGCCGCATGACCACCCTGACTCTCCAGCGAGAACATTCCTTGCTTCTACACCTATTCCATCTGCAGCTTCTCCAAACTCAGTGTTCGGACCCAAGGCTCCCTATCCTAATAGGTTGAAATCAAAGAAGTCTTCTGCAAATATGGAAAATGTGTTAGAAGTTTTTAAACGCTGTGAAGTAAACATTCCTTTGTTGGACGTGGTCCAACGAGTTCCGGCGTATGCGAAATTTCTGAAGGACCTGTGCACGCAAAAACGACGCACAAATGTGCCCAAAACTGTCTTCTTGGCCGCCACTCTGAGCGATGTCTTGTCCAAGTCTATTCCAGAGAAATATAAGGACCCAGGCTGTCCGACTATTTCTTGCACTATTGAGGACAAACAAATCAACCATTCCTTGCTAGACTTAGGGGCAAGCGTAAACCTCCTCCCCTACTCAGTTTACAAACAACCGGGATTAGGAGAGCTCAAGCCGACTAGAGTGACTCTACAACTGGCAGATCGATCTACGAAAGTACCGAGGGGAGAAATTGATGATGTTGTAATCAAGGTCAGGGAATTCATATTCCCCGTAGATTTCATTGTATTGGAGACTGAGCCCGTCACCAACCCCAGCGGTCAAATTCCAGTCATTCTGCGACGGCCTTTCCTAGCCACATCCAACGCGTTGATAAACTATCGTAATGGGTCCATGAAACTCTCATTTGACAGTCGACCTCAGCATTTTCACGCTAGGAAACCAAGCGAGCGAGAAACATGATGACACTTTGAAGTCAACGATGTATACGATATGTCTGAGGAGGGGACATTTGACTTCAACAATGAGTGTCTTGAAGAAACGTTTGAAGAACTATTTTCTGAGGGGCTTCTTTTCCTTGAGAAGCTATGTCCTGAACAGGCATCCTACGCACATTGGGCGCCCCAATTTGAACCACTTCGTAATGAACCGGTCCCTGAAGTGCGACCATCTGTGGAGAGCCACCAAAACTTGACCTCAAAGTTCTTCCTGACCACCTCAAGTATGCGTACTTGGGAAATAATGAAATGCTTCCAGTAATAATTGCAACCGACCTTGCGCCTGAGCAAGAGTTGGCCCACATGGACGTTCTGAGAAAGAACATGGAAGCGATTGGATGGTCAATGGCTGATATCAAAGGAATCAGCTCTGCTATCTGCCGGCACAAAATTCATATGACTGATGATTCCAAACCCTTCAAGGATCCTCAACGCCGGCTTAACCCGATAATGAAAGAAGCTGTAAGGGATGAAATGCTAAACTGCCTGGAAAATGGGATCATCTATCCCATATCTGATAGCAAATAGGTAAGCCCCATTCACGTGGTACCAAAGAAATCGGGACTCACATTGTCATGAATGAAGCAAATGAGCTAATCCCAACCCGCACACAAACGGGATGGAGAGTCTATATTGATTGCAGAAAGCTCAACGCAGCAACTCATAAGGATCATTTCCCGCTGCCCTTCATTGATCAAATGCTTGAACGCCTAGCCGGACACGCCTACTATTGCTTCTTAGATGGGTATTCCGGCTATAATCAGATCCCGATTGATCCTGAGGATCAGGACAAGACAACATTCACTTGTCCTTTTCGTACCTTCGCCTACCCCCGCATGTCCTTTGGGCTGTGCAATGCACCCGCAACATTTCAGCGGTGCATGATAAGCATCTTCTCTGATATGGTAGAGCGATTTTTAGAGGTTTTCATGGATGATTTCTCCGTCTTCGGAGATTCATTCTCTGAGTGTTTGAGACATCTGGAGCTAGTAATGCTACGATGTAGAGAAAAACACCTCACACTCAACTGGAAGAAGTGTCATTTTATGGTCAAACATGGTATCGTGTTAGGCCATATCATTTCTGAAAAAGGTATTGAAGTCAATAAGACAAAAATCGACGTTATTTCAAGCCTCCCACCTCCACGGACTGTCCGTGACATTAGGGCATTCTTAGGCCATGCCGGGTTTTACCGGCACTTCATCAAGGATTTTAGCAAACTGGCTAGACCCTTGACTTCTTTGCTGTCCAAAGAAACACCTTTTGATTTCAACTCTAAGTGCCTTCATGCATTCAAGCTTATGAAGTCGGAACTCACTCCTGCTCCGATTTTAAGTGCACCAGACAGGAGCGAACCATTTGAGCTAATGCGCGACGCTTCTAACTTTGCGATAGGTATTGTCTTAGGACATCGATTTGAAAAGAAGCCGCATGTTATCCATTACGCGAGCAGGACGTTGAATGACGCACAACTAAATTACACCACCATGGAAAAATAATTCTTAGCTGTTGTGTACGCTCTCGAAAAATTCCGTCCTTACTTGATCGGGACCCATGTCACGATTTATACTGATCATTCTGCGTTGAAGCACCTCTTTGAAAAAAAGGATGCCAAGGCCAGACTGATACGTTGGATTCTCCTTCTCCAGGAATTTGACTTAACAATCAAAGATAAGAAGGGAACCGACAATGTTGTGGCCGATCATTTGTCTCGCTTACCAAATGCACCAATCGAGGAAATTCCAATAAATGAACAGTTCCCTGACGAACAACTTCTCCCCGTATCAATCGAACCCTGGTTCGCTGATATCGTGAACTTTTTAGCCACTGGAGAAACACCATCTTTTTGGTCGAATCAGGACATGTCTAAATTTCTTTCCCAGGTCAAATTCTTTTACTGGGATGAACCATACCCGTTCAAATACTGTCCTGATAAGATTATTAGGCGGTGCATCTCCAACTCTGAGGCAAGAAGTGTTCTGTCCTTCTGCCATGACCAAGCTTGTGGGGGCCATTTTGGACCCAGAAAGACGGCTGAAAAGGTTTTGCAAAGTGGCTTCTACTGGCCGATGCTCTTCAAGGATGCTTTTGAATATTGCAAGACCTGTAGCCACTGCCAGCACATGGGAAAAATTGGTAGGCGAAATCAAATGCCCCTACAATCCATTCTGATTGTAGAAATTTTCGACGTCTGGGGCATTGATTTCATGGGGCCATTCCTAAACTCTTTCGGGAATTTGTACATATTGCTGGCTGTGGACTATGTGTCCAAATGGGTGGAGGTTATCCCTTACCGAACCAACGACAACAAGGTTGTCGTAAAATTCTTGAAAGAAAACATTTTTTCTCGGTTCGGTACACCTCGCACCATCATTAGTGATAATGGAACGCATTTCTGCAACTGATCTTTTGAATCACTAATGAAAAAGTACTCCATCAACCACAAGTTGTCAACGCCCTATCATCCTCAAACTTGCGGCCAGGTTGAAGTCTCAAATAGACAAATTAAACAGATTTTGGAAAAGACTGTCAGCCATAACCGCAAAGATTGGTCATTGAAGTTAAATGATGCGCTATAGGCATTTCGCACCGCTTTCAAAACAAATCTTGGTATGTCCCCATACCGACTCATCTTTGGGAAAGCGTGTCATTTGCCTGTCGAATTAGAGCACCGCGCTTTTTGGGCAATCAAACATCTCAATATCGACTTAGAAAAGGCCGGCAAAGCGCGAAAACTTCAATTGAATGAACTTGACGAGATACGCAGCGATGCGTATGAGAATGCCAAAATGTACAAAGAAAAGACGATAGTCTTTCACGACAAGGCAATTCTCCGGAAAACATTCACCGTGGGTCAAAAGGTTCTGCTCTATGACTCCCGACTTCATTTGTTTCCTGGGAAGTTGAAATCACGCTGGACAGGTCCATTTTTGTGCGCACCGTCTTTCCACACAGTGCTTTCGAAATTGAAGATCAGCAATCGGGCAATACGTTCAAGGTCAATGGCCAACGGCTCAAGCCATTTTTAGAATTTCCCGCGGAAACGGGGGAGCTCATGTTTTTACATGAGCCACGTCACATCGATTAAAACACATCCCCAAGTTGTTTTCCTGTATATACTCTTTCTTGGAGCTTTTTGTAATTATTGGTTTTCTTTTACTATTTCTTTTTATAAAGGGTTGTTTTTTGCAAAGTACCCGTTATAAGCATCCCCAACCCAACCCGAGACTCATTTTCTGTTTCTTCCAAAAACGTGCGGTTCTCTCCCCAAACCAAACCCTAGCAACCAACCTCAGCCCCCGACTCTACAGTCAGGCCGTCGGAAAATCTCATTCAGCCGCAAATTGCAGACTTCTCTGCTCTAACAGCCCCGATCCCCTTTCTCCTCTGTAAGATTTCTTCTCTTCTTGTTCAATTTCTGCGCAAAATTTCAGATATGAATTGGTAGCTTTTGATTGTGAGAAGAACTTCTTTGAGATTTTCTCCGACGCAACTTACGGACAGTATTTCTACGGTGAAATCTGTCAAAGGGTGTGGGAATTTTTAATTTACAGTGGCAATGTTCTTTTTTCTGTGAGAGAATTAGTCGAAGATTTTTACGAAGCATTAAGACATGGTAAATCTGAATCGGGGTTCGTAGAATTTTTCTTCCAGGGGCGACGTAGGATTTTTCAGCCCCAAACCATTTCTAGGGTTACAAATATCCCCATGCGACCAGGAAATCAACAACCGCGAGAATTGGCGGTTTACAGATCATTGTGGGGGATTTGTGGAATTAAAAGATAAGGGGCTGAACCCCGCCCAGATGTACAGAAATGTGTTTGTGGTCTGCCGATGGGCAAACAACAACATCAGGGGAAAAAGCCGTGTTTCTTCCTTTCCGGCTAGTGTTGGACATATTGTGCACTGCTTAATAGAAAAAGAGCAGCATTTCTGTGTTGTAACACAATTGTTGTACACAATCATGGAGGGGGTAGCTCAGAAAAAACCCTGCTGCCGGTGCTAGTAACCCTCCTTGCCAAGTACTACATGGAGAGAATCGAGTTTGATGGGTATGCGACTGTATATGCAAATTGGCCGGTCAAAATAGAGAGAATTTCACAAGGATACACCGGCGGCCACTACGAGCAGAAAAACTGGACAAGGGAGGATCCAAGCGAACATCTGGGTCCCGAAAGCTCGACGGAAGCACTTTTAAATGAGCCCGAACCAGAAAACGAGAAAGACCTGCAGCGCCTGATGTTTAGGAGTGTTCGCCACAAGCTCAAGAAACAACAGAAAATGTAGGAGCAGCTGGACAGGATTGAAGCGGCTCACCAGGCAGCGCATGACGATGTCAGCGGTAGCAAAAAGGGCAAGGGAAAAGCCAGAAGGCATTGAGGACAATGCAAGTTTCAAGTTGGGGGTGATAGCATATAGTTTGCATTTGCATATTTCTTGCATTTCATCATTTACATATTGTATTTTTCTTTTCTTTTGCATGTAGTTGCATTTCAAATCCGCTTTTGTACTGCATTGTATAAAAAAAAAATTGAAAAATTGATAAAAATTGAAAAAATTCCTGAAAATTATAAAAAATTTATCATGTTGGTTAGTAGGGAAACATTGATTCAAAATCTGACGGTTCAATTGATAAGGTAGAAATAACTATATTCTTGCTATGAGATTGACAACCTGAAAAATAACCCGTCTGTGTGTTTAACCTTAGCTGATACGCGTCTTTTATATCACTTACCCGTGTCGTATGTTTTTGAGAATTTAATGAATGTCTGACATGTCTGTAAAAACTTTTAAAATTGATAAACATCCTTAGGATCAAACAGATTTGGCTGAGTTAAGTAATATCAAGATGAATTCATACAATGAAGTTGATATGAAGAATTGTATAGTGATTTTGACAGAAATTATAAATCTGAAAAATTACCCATCTGAAACCTTATTGGAGTAATTTCACACCTTATCACATGTAACGTCTTCAAGTTTAAAAGAAAAAGCTGGTTATATCTCCGTTTTTCACTGAATGCAAAACTTAAAACAAAATGAGTCTTTTTGTTTTGTGGCCTTAGTAACTTGGGTAATTAAGTCCAAGGGGTGTCTCCACACCTAATGCCCTAAAACTGTCTGGTTTGGGAGCCATTGACCCAAAGCTCGCTAAGTTTTCATTCACCAGATAAAACAAGCTAAGCAAGTGTTCTCTCCGTATTAAAAGTCCTTATGGTTCTTTGTGGGAGAATAATCTTGGTGGTGATGAATTTTTTGGTAAAACAGTTTTTTTCGCGGAGATATGAAAGTTTGTATTTATTAAGACGTTTTGCACGATATTGAAGGGTGTGTATGAATAAAAAAAAGGGGAAAGATAGGAGTGAACAATAAGACTAAGGTTTTCTGTTAAAATTGATATATATTCTGACTTGAAACCTAACTGGAGAATAAAACTTGAGAAAATCTCAACCCCTTTCAAACTTGTGTGATCCTTTAGAAGTTTATCTTGGTCTGTAACTTTTGACATGATGACCCTAATCAAGTTCTTAAAAATATGACGAAACTACCGCACTATCATGAAAAGACGCATATTAGCTTGTTAAAAAAATTGCGATGAGTGAAAAATAGGGTTTAATGTTTCTAACTTGGGTGATAGAATTTCTAGCTTTGATACTTAGCCATAAGGTTTGAATCAACTGTTTTCTAGCAAAACTAACTTGACTGGATTTTGTGGGAGCAATCCGCTGAAAACCCTCAGGACACAACACTCCTCCTACTAGGGACACCTAGAGGTTTAACGGCTTGTTGCACGTACTCAGTGCAATCTCGTTCCCTGCGAAAGCGAGGCTAGGAATTTTTGTTTTGCTCGGGACGAGCAAAAGATAAGTTTGGGGGTATTTGTTCGGCATGATTTGTTACATTTTAATACCATCCATTTTATATCATTTTGTCAATAAACAGTGCTATTTAATCCATGTCTGCTCATTTATACAGAGTACAGGTACGCAGATGGAAACATGGGTTTTTGTACACAACATGCACAAGAAGATGGATTTTTAGATGGAACTGCAAACAGGACATTATACAGATCAAGATTTGAAAAGAGTTTGCAACAAATATGTGTGTACAAAGTTTAATTGTGAAATGGTCCAACACATACATGTGTAAACACTTTTGGAGATGCATGTACCTTGTGTGCTGCTATGGCACACAACAATGATGTGTTGTGCAAGTGGTCTTGATGTGCATTAAATGCATAAAATAGTGATGTGATATGAAGCTTTTGCACTTGATCTCTTCTCTGTGATATTGCTCCAGATTACACATATGTGTTGATTAAAAAAAGTTGCAATTATAGAGATATAACCATAAGACCAGAAGACTACTGAAGCAAGGTGGGCCCCAGACTCTTCAAGTTGGCTACAAATATATTCAATTTGGCCGCAAATTGCGGCCAAGATGGTGGCAAATTGGCTCGTGTTCTTTGTGTGGGTCCCTGGTGGTCATGTTAGTCTATTGTCACCTGCAACTTTTGTTTTGGATTTCTCTATAAATAGCAGATCAAGACATGAGGCCAGGGGAGAAATTTTTGCATACATGTAAACTCTTATGTTAAATTTCTTATAGCTCTTGGGATTGAGTTGAGGTCTTTGCCTTCCTCTGGCCTTGCAACTTCTCTTTTTGAGCTTGCAAAATTAGATTTTGGTAATTGAACTCATTTACTTGTATTTTGAACCATTGCAATAAATCTTCATTACATTCAAGTTTGATTCTTGTATCTCTTTTCTATTTTGCCTTTTCTTTTCATTATTAAGTTGTGTTATTTCTATGATGATGTGTGATTAGTTGTTCTTGGGCTATGGTGAGGTAGGTTGTGGAATGACTTTACTTCTAACCCCTCCCTTTTGATTCTTGCACTTTTTCACTTCTTTTCATAATATTGCAAGTTTATTATGTTTTGCTTGATAGGATATATCATTTTGAATGGTTGCAAATCAACCTTTAACATATATCCTATTCCTTCTTTACATTTTATCGTTGCTATGTTACGATATGAAGTAGGCGTGAATACGGAATTATATTACGTGTCGCAACTAGCTAGATAAGATATATAACATTCTTGCATATATTCTATACTTGCTACTTCACTTAACTAATTCCATATTCACTCCATTCTATATCTCATTCTTGTTAGTTTTCGTTTTTCTTAACCTTGATATCGTATTTTATTCCGATACATGTTATCGGATAAATACGGCATACTTTCGCTATTCAAATGGAAACTAAAAGGAATGAATCTTGAATCAAAATGGAGAGTTGGGGGTAAATGTCGTATTTCACTCTTACTGAACCTTAGCCTAAGTTTTTGTATTCCAAAACTTTGCTTCTTTTAAGTATTATACTAAAACGTGACAAAACACCATTTTCCAACCAATTGATCCATAACTCAATTTTATGTCATGATATCGACTCCTTATGGTTCGACCCGTGCTTGCCGGCTTGCTTCAACGCACCGTGCACTTGCGGTATTTTTAAACTCGATACTCACGTCGTGCACTATTTTTCCGACAAAAACCGATATATCCGATATTGACCTTATCCTCCAAAAGCACGTCCCCATGGGTTTCGAACACTCCACTGTCATCTTGAAAAGGGAGGCACTTGGGGCCCGTAGGTTACTCCTCCAGATGAGGCGGAATGGGAGTTGCAGTTGCAGTTAGAGCAGTTAGAGGCCATTGATGTTTTTTTTTCTGCACGGGAGCAAAACCAAATCTTAGTACCTCGAACCCAAGGGCAACCATATTAAACCGCGATTCGCTCGCGAACACGACACAGGAAGTGTGGAGTGGAAAGAGGAAAATATCCCACCGGGCGTGCCAGAATCTGTTCCCCTCCGAATACAGAGACGGAACTGTGTAGGTTCGTCTTGCCTGAATTTGGGGGCAGATGCTAATTAGTGCTATCCGTCCACCTCTCCGAAGATGCCAACTTGATTTATTACACCATGTATCGAAGGTTTTAACGGATGCGGCCGATGTAGCAGACTTCGTCAGATTCCCCCTCGTTGAGGGGTTTTTGATTGTGGGGACGCTCTTCCCTGCAGGCGCAAGCCCCTGCAGTTAATTACGCTACCGCATCACGGTAACCACTTTCTCCTTCTCTAGATGGTCATTTCGTGTCGTGTGTGTTTGTTTTGTTTTTTGGTTGCCCGTGGATTGTATACGGAGACAAATTTATGTTGCCGCCCGTAGGGCGTGGATTAGTCCAAATCCGTATTTTCTTAGATTTGGGTTTGGGGTTGGGTTTAAGGATGCGTTAGTCTCATTTGAGACTAAGATCAACTTAAACGTATGTTAAGGATACGTTAGTCTAATTTCAGACTAAGATCAACTTAACGGGATCGTTTAGATCCAACAAGAGAGCATTCGAGCTCTATTGTTTAGTTTAGGGACATTGCGGTCGATTAGTTTGAGAACATTACGGTCCAAGGTTAAGGACATCATAGTCCATAGGCTTAAGGACCCCACAGTCCGAGTTTAAGGACATCATAGTCCATAGGCTTAAGGACCCCACAGTCCGAGGTTAAGGACATCATAGTCCATGAGTTTAAGGACCCCACAGTCCGTAGTTTAAAGATATCATAGTCTATAAAGTTTAAGGACATCATAGTCCATGAGTTTAAGGACCCCACAGTCCGTAGTTTAAAGACATCATAGTCTATAAAGTTTAAGGACATCATAGTCCATGAGTTTAAGGACCCCATAGTCCTTGGAATGTTTGGTTATCGGGACCCGTCACCTCTCTGAAGACGTTGAAGGATTACAACGATAAATATCAGAGGAGTGAAGAGATGTACCCTTGAACCAATTTTGGTTGAGAAATCCGTAGTCCAATTTGGGACTAAGATCTGTTAAAAGATTTATGAGCATATGAGCTCAATTAATCTGAATGAGAGGTTTATGGCCAACTTGGGCTCGGCCCACTCAGTTAAAATGTTAAACATTTGACAATGCTGAGCATTGATCTGAGTTCTGACAATATTTTTGTCGTTTATTGAATGTCGAGCATTCATCATTACTCTGGGCTTTATTTATAGAACAATTTATGTTCTTTTAGCGCACACATGAGGAGCATGTGGCGCGCTTGGCTCTTTGCGCTAGTCAGAGAGCGCAAAGCGCTAGTTTATGAGCGCATTGCACTTCTGCTGAGTAGCTCACACATGAGGAGCACGTGGTGCGCTTGGCGCTGAGCACCAGATTATGAACGCATTTTATTTCTGCTGAGTAGCGCACATGTGAGGAGCACGTGGTGCGCTTGGCGCTGAGCGCCAGTCCAAAGAGCGCAAAGTGCTTCTGTTCAAGTAGTGCACACATGGGGAGCACGTGGCGCGTTTGGCGCCGAGCGCCAGTCCAAAAGAGCAGAGCGCCAGTATATGAGCGCAAAACGCTATCTGATCAGCTTTATGATCTGAGAAATAAATTCTTATTCAGAAGAGATTTTGTCTCAAGGTTCTAAGGATAAAGTTCTTATTTTGTAGGAGATGTTTCAATCTTTTATTTTGATGAAAGGCTTTGCCTTTATGGATCCGTGATCCTAAGAGAATTGACTTATTCTTTCCCCCTTTATTTTATAATGAGATGTTCATGATCTCTTTGTATAAAAGATCTTAGTCTTATAGATCTATGATCTGTGAGAAGAATTATGTTCTTCTTCTTATTTTATGATGAGATCCTTTAATCTCTTTGTGAAAGACCTTGGTCTTGTAGATCTATGGTCTTAAAGAAAGAAGTGAATTCTTCTTTTTAATATGAGATGATTTCATCTCTCTGTTCATTTTTACCTTGAAGAAAATCTTCTTCTTCTACCGAGAGATTGGCTCTTCTTTTTGAGATTTCTCAAAGTTTGTGTGTGTGTGGGGGGGGGGGGGGCGGGGGTCCTCTGTTTTTTCCTCTATGTATCTTTTTTGTTTCTTTTCCTTTTTTTCTGAAAAGAAGGATCATTGGTCGTTAGGACCCACCACCTCTCCGACGACACTGAGAGATTACAGCGCCATATATCGATGGTGTGGAGGTATGTACCCTTTGTGAAGGGTTACAGCAGCGCCCCGGCCATCGAAAACGCGGCTAAAATGCGGAACAAAAATTTCTAAACTGGCGCTACCATTACCTGAACCCCGGATCGACCTTAAACCCTAATCTAGCATGCTAACTAACAGTTAGAATCGTTATACTGAGTTGATCCGTGTCCTTCGGTCTACATTCCAAGCTCCTAGCGGCTCCTTGATGTGGTCTGCCGGTCTTCCTCCATCTCCAATGATCCACCCGAGGGAAACGGCGCAAGCTCCAGCCTCGACGAATGAGGCAACCGATGCTCCAAAGTTGCTAATGATGGAGAGTCGAGGTGTAGTAGTGTGTCACTATATTTTCTCTCATACTCATTTGCTCAACTTAGCAACCATAGAAGATGAATGAGGTGATGATCATGGGCATGAGCTAAGGAAATCGGCTAAGTATTTTTAGTGTGAAAAATTAGAGAGTGAGAGAGAGCAAGTGTAATGAACAAAATGAAATGAACCCCCACCTCCAAATTAGTGGCCGTCTCCCCCCTCTCATCTCCTTCACACAAAAAATATCATTTCCAATTACATTAAACAATAGCAACCATACCTTATCTCCATGCTTTGACCCATGCCTTGACTCATGTCACCTTTTCCACCTCATTTAAAAGCAAATGATTTTCTAAAAATCAATAATGGGGTGGTATCTTCTAGAAGCTATTCCGTATAAAATACGGAATACTTCCCGGTACATGTATCGTAATACATATACGCATATTCGTCCAAAAATACGAATGGCCAAGAGAGAAAATGAATAGTGAACAATAATACTAGAATACATATATATATATATATACATATGTAAATTATTAAATCAAAACCTGATTTAATAAACTTGCTTAATCCTAAGCCTCTAGTATTATCAACCGTCAGATTAAGGTCTGGGAAGCAAGTGCACATATTTAATCGGACACCCGTATGTACCAACATACGACATGTACACCATATCGCCTGTACCGTGAAAACCCTCTGTGTGGGACTCTAAAGACTCGTCAATACTCTGGCAGTGGGTTTAACCACAAGCACGTCAGCAACACTAGCTGTACGTAACGGCTACCCAGGTATTGAACGAAAGGGAGGCCAACGAGCAAACTCATCCTGAACCCTTACTGAGCCTGACAGTGAAAATATCCGTACAGTCCGGTCTGTTCGTCTAAGAATATCGCATATCGAGTCTAGGGGGTGGATAAAGTCAGAACCCTAACAACGCGATATTTATTGTCGGCATGTAACCCATCACCACCTGAGAAACTATCGATCCTGGATCGGTAATTCTCGTTCAACATGGCCATAGATTTCTGGTGATGGCCACCCGTGCACAACGAGACATCAACCCCCAATACCGGGAGAGACGAATCCCCGACAATCTGATCACTGCCTCCATGTGGCTCGGGACTGTACCCAACTAAAACCTATTTGCACGACTCATTTGAGCCGTGGTAGGGTAGTAATCAAAGCACTGTGGGAACTCACACGAGACAAATGACGATCTCAGGTCGACAGATTAACCTGTACACATGTCACCTGGGAACTGCTATCTGACATTAGGTATAATACCAACTAGTAGGTTCTCGGCGAGTCCGTCCAGTGTACTCATAACCCAATGAGCACCTGTATACTATCTTAGGTGAACAAACTAACACCAATGGCTTGTGAGACCTGGCCACCGCCCCTCGTCGGGGTCTCGATCAGTATACACTGGTCTACACTGGAGTATTGATGCCCGGTCTCGATACTCCTACGACTAGGGACATTTAAGGATGTGCTTATAGACTCCAGCTCCCACATATATGATCGCCATCATAATTCTGGCATTCAAGCAAGAATCCTATGGGCTCTATCAACATGTACATGATGATAGAGATGTAAGTCTACGGTAGCGCCCCGGCCGTCTTTCCGAGGCCAAAATGCGGAAACGAAAACTTTTTCTTAACTTTAAACTGGCGCTATCGTATGCTTAAAACCCGGATCGGACCATTAACCTACTACTAGCTAACTAGAGAAAGGGTAAAGAGGCTATACCGAGCGATCTATGTCCTTCGGTCTTCGTCCACCATGCCAAGCTCCTTCGCGGCTTCTCCGGTCTCGATCTCCTCGTCGGAAGGGCACCACATCGAGAAATCTTTTTCCGGGCTCCCACCTCTGAACCGAGGCAACTCGGACACGAAGTTTGCTAGCCGACGTGTCCAAGATTGCTATAGACTAAGTGTAGAACGCTTTGCCTCAAGGGTTAATCGAAGTTGCCTTAAAGAGAGATGGAAGGGAAATGAGCTCAAGGATTTTTCTTTGCAAAATGAATAAAAAAACCTCACACACAAAATGGGGCAGCCCTTTCTCTGTGCTCGGCCAGAGAATGATGGAGATGAGCAAGTGAAGGGAGGTTAGTGCAAGCATGTGAGAAAATAGGGTGATCATAAGCCAAAAAAAATGTCACAACAATTGCCATTACAATCCAATCTCATTTAATGCAAACAATGATGCACAAAAGATCCATCCTAATCCAAGATCATTCCAGAAATTACTGGAGCCTCAGCACCACAAAAAAAAACCCATTTGCTAATTTGCTTTTTGGAGCCCCAGCTCCACAAAAAAAAACCATTTGTTAATTTGCACATTTGCAAATTAGCCCCTCCATGTAAAATTCAGCCAACAAACAAAAGAAAGGAAAATGGCCGAAAAAGGAAAGCAAGCTGGCAACTTCAAAAAGCGATCCAGTAACAAATTACAGGATAACCCCGCGACTGTATATACATACCCGCATTTGTATTTCGACCGAATACAAATGCAATGAGACAAAATCTACACAGTATAATACTGGGATCTGGCTTAAACCAAAGCCTGCTAGTATTATCCGTCCGATCATGATCCGTGCAATATCGCACGTATATGATCAAACCCTGCCATATATCATACGGCTTCTACAACCTTTCTCCCGAACCTTGAGAAACTGTCTGTGGAGGACTCTAAAGACTCATAAATACTTTGGCTGTGGATTTAACCACCAGCATGTCAGAGGTACTAGCTGTACGTAACGTGCTACCAGGTATTGACTAAAAAGGAGGTCAATGAGCGAACTCATCCTGACACCCTACTGAGCCTGTCAGTGACAATATCCGTACAGTCCGGTCCGTTCGTCTATGAGCATCGCATGGCAGGCCTACGGGGTTGGTAAAAGTCAGACCCCCAAAAGCGCTACAAGTCGTGCCGGAATGTAGTCCAGAACACCCTGAGATACTACTGGAATACCTACCATTAAATCTTCTGCCTTGGCCAAGGACTTCGTGTAATGGCTCTCCTAGACACAGCGCGATCTCGCCCCCAATACCGGGAGAGACGAAACCCCTGCAGATCCGCTCACAGCCTCCATGTGGCTCGGGACTGTACCCAACTAAAACCTGTTTGCACGACTCCTTTGAGCCGTGGTAGTGTAGTAATCAAAGCACAGTGGGAACTCACACGAGACAAATGACGATCTCAGGTCGATGAACTAACCTGTACACATGTCACCAGGGAACTGCTATCTGACGTCAGATATAATACTAACTAGCATGTTCCCGGCGAGTCATGTCCGGTGTACTCATAACCCAATGAGCACTTGTATACATCTTAGGTGAACCAATTGACACCAATGGCTTGTGAGACCGGCCACCGTCCCTCGTCGGGGTCTCGACTGTATACACTAGTCTACTCCGGAGTATCGATGCCCTTTCTCGAAACTCCCACGACTAGGGACCACTTTAAGGATGTGCTTATAAACCCCAGCTCCCACGTATATGATCGCCATCATGCTGCTGGCCGTCAAGCAAGAATCCTAAGGGCTCTACCAACGTGCAATAGTGATCTGTAATGTCACCTAAAGTAGTATACGATGATAAAGATAAACCAGATAGCATACTATCATCTTGAGTAAGAATGTCCTACCGGCATAAGTCCTCCCTCAATCATTGCAATCACGTGCCTGTGATCCAATAATTGACTCTGAGGGCACTATATCCAACAAAAGACAAACCAGATAGCATACTATCATCTTGAGTAAGAATGTTTTATCGGTATAGGTCCTGCCTCAATCATTATAATCATCTGCCTGTGATTACGATAATTGCCTTGAGGGAACTATAGCCAACAATCTTCCACTTGCACTTAAGGCCAATTATTGCGATGTCGCATACTCACAGCCCGTGGGATACCGAACATCCAACTTCTCTACTAATTAGTTTTGCAAAGCCCGTTTGCGAAAATGATTGCTTTCGATAAATAGCCTTAGTGAGTGGATCCGCCCCGATGTTTCTTTCTGTATCTCAACTTCGCGGAGAAAACTATCCCCCGAAATGAGCAATACCTGCCTTAGAATTTGTCTGGATATCTGATTGGACCCAGTTCATAAAAGAACTCCAATTCCAGAAAACTTCTTAGACTGTATCGTCCACTGAATTTAATCACTATTCTGCGCCATGCCCTTCCATAGTATCCGCTTGGGCCACCTGTCCAACATACTGTCCCTCAAAAGAGGGAAAACTATAACTCTGACAGTCACTCTGACAGTCACTCTGCCATCCAGGTCACCTTGGAAGCCTGAAATGATAACCGTCTCCTGAAGCAGGCTGCCGTAATCATTTCCCTAGAACATTCACTCATGTTCAATAACTGCTTCCCAATGTTTCTCCAGGATTGGATTAATATATCTGCCTATTGCATCTAGTGCAAAAGCAATATCTGGTGTGGTACTTGACATTTCATGATTAACTCAATTGCCTAGGCAAGTGATATGCTAATCATGCAGATCCCTCTCTCCTTTAGTATGTAAGACACCTTTAGAGAGGGCGACTCCATCACCTGCAGGTACACCACCATGTCAGGAGTCGTCCATTCTATAATTCCTTTAGAATAATGTCAAAGTACCCAGATTGGGATACTTCCCAAATCTAGATCTAATACCATAGATCTAGTAACCAAAAAACCTGATATTAAATCCATATCCTATATGGATAAACAACTGTGTGACAATCACAGTAAAACCGATCGCAATATAAGAATATCTCTTCCTATCAATTGCATGTCATCCCAAATACCTGGACATCACTCTCTACTACCTACTTAGCAGATCCATCTCCTATTCTGATGAAGTCAAAGCCTATGACCGTCACATCAAAAATAGATGAACTATTTCTGCTATACTTACTTTAGTCTATAAATAGACATAAGCTACTTACCCATTATGCTTCCGCTGCTCCCACTGACTACAACAACCCTCTGGCAGAATCATATATACGTGCACTTCCAAAGCTAGTTTAGAACGACGCTATACTCATCCTCCTGCCGGGTCTTATAGTCTAGAACAACAGCAATGGCAAGTCTGGGTAAACAAGAACCTCTCTGTCACCATCACTGAGAAGACCGAAGCACCTCTCGGACGCCTGAGGTTACCTACCAAAACTGCGGAGTGGCTAATGGAACATCAAATCCAATTGAATTCTTAGGTTCTATTAAACTTTCAGTAATCGTTTGTGGTTCTGGAATCACTTCCAGTTCTACTATACTCCCACTTCTGTTTTCTAAAAAAATCCATTTTACTAAAACCGTGGTGAGTCAAGAACAATATAAATATTGATCTTCATGATGGTAGAAAGTTAACCCTCGTCAAAACCCGGGATAACCCACAAACTTCCATTACTAAAACGTGCCTCGAGTTTATCCGGATTCTGGTTTTATGCATCAGCCGGACAACTCCCTATACCTTAACATCGTTAAGATATAAATTGATTCTATATAGAAACAAAAGCACTAATTTAATTTTGATCCAGATTCAAAATCATGCAGCTGTATCTAGTGCATATCAACCAAATGGAATGAGGTCAATCGACATTACTCATCTAGGAGTGCATCCATATATAAGTAACCTGAAAGAGAAACAAGTTCTCAAAACCATTACTATTAACGGAATACCAAACACAAGTATCTACATCTTCGACTTCCTCGAAGAATCCTGATACTTTCAACAAATGGTTCTCTCCTTTATTCTTATACCTATAACTTCTCAAAATCTGAACCTTGCACTTCAACGAAATACATGTCTAGAATCAGGGAAGTTATGAGTAAATAGAATACAGTGAGAGTAACAACCCCATTGTCCTAATGAACACTGGACAACATACAATACTTTGTATAAGTCCCCTGAGTTCAATAACTCAAACCCTGTGCGTCGTAGGTTGAAAAACTGTACTATGGTTAAGAATAATTACACCGCTGTTCAATACACCTTACCTAATCACCAGCTGATATAGGTAAATGTCACAGACATAATATCAATAAGTTATATCTCACTTTATAAAATAAATGTCCAGATATATTAGTTTGAAATTGGTGCATAACAACGAATATTCAAAACCAAATATTTGCCATCCGGCAAAATCCAGATGATTTCCTCAAATATTACCAATTACAACGAATTCTGATATAATGAGGATCTAATCACCCAATTTCCAATATCTTACTCCCACTCACCATCCGTAATAGCATACAGATGTGAGAAATTGATCTGGTAAATACATACCCTGGAGTCAGATTCCAATTGGGAAAACAATTTTCAATTAACATCGCACAGTGAAACTGAAACATGAAAATGTTTCAAAAGAGGGGTTAACTTGTATTCCTAGCAATGCCTCTTCCACAAACCTTATTCATGACAGTAACCATGTACTTACCTACCCTCACTCCAGTCCCTTTATTATGTCTTTACTTATTACCTTCTGTACACCTTCTTTAGGCTAATTGGTTTTCTTCCTTCCCTACCCTTCGGCACCAGCTTAAGGTTTGGAAGAAGACTATCCAATAAGCGTAATAGGTGTACTCACTTAATCCTAGGAGCCCTCGCAACCTGAGAGAAGGTAAAGAGAAAAGACACCTGAATAATCCTATCCAATTTCTCTTGAACCGGAAACCATCCCCGAATCTGGAACGAATTCCTTCGAGTTCGTATGTAACTATACGATGGCATATCCAATGGAAGTGGATATCCATAGTGATACGGAGTGTTCTAGAGAAAAGCAAAGTGGATGTAGGAGTGGCAGGGGTATACACAGTTTTTGTCTTGAATGATGGTGGTCGCAATTTCCTTTTCCATTATTCTAATCCCTTTATATGTCTTTACTTATTACCTTCTGTACACCACACTTAAGCTTAATTGGTTTTCTTCCTTCCCTACCGTTCGGCACCTGCCTATGGTTTGGAAGAAGACTATCCAATAAGCTCAATAGGTGTACCCTCTCCTAATCCTAGGAGCCCTCACAACCTGAGAGAAGGTAAAGGGAAAAGACAACCGAATAATCCTATTCAATCTCTCCAGAACCAAAATCCATCCTCAAAAAAGTTCCTTCGAGTTCGTGTGTAACTATATAATGGATTTATCCAATGGAAGTGGATGTTCGTAATAATGCGAGGTGTTCTGGAGAAATGCAAAGGTGATATAGAAGTGGCAATGATATATGCGACACCGTGAAATTCCAAAAGTCAAAGTGTTTTAAGAAAGTTCGGTTAACTTGGTTTCATGAGTTTTAGTCAAAGGTCGGGTCATAGTCGCAGCCAGAGAGAGAGAGAAAAGAAACACTCAGCGTGCACTCTAACCTAGATCAGAATGGTTAATCACTATATCTAATCTGGATGGCTCCCACTGTTTCCTTGAATTCTCCTCCAAACCCAAAAGGAGAATTAGTCGGAATCACCCGAGGAGTAATCCTACTCATCAGCGGGAATCGGGATCTAACTATCATCGCATGATAACTTGTTGGAATCCACTCAAGTCACCACACTCTAGAATGTATGCGCAAGCCTGGCAAGTTTCCTGTATGTTTGAAACTCCCGATGTGATTTTTTACCCCTAGGACCCAAGTGACCTTGACGGAGTCAACAAATCAGAGAGTCCTAGTAAAGTTCAACCCGTCATTATCTTGATTGCATTAAACCCACCCACACGAGCCCTTGACGGAGTCAACAAGGCCGCACGACTGTCCTAACCAATCACATATCCATGGTACAAACAAGCAACACTCAGCTTCCGCACACTACGCCTTGACGGAGTCAACAAACGCAGCACGAATACTAAGTACTACTTGTAGGAAATGACGGAGGGCTACGACTGGTTTTTGGAGAAAAACTTTTAACGTAATGAACTTGATATCGTTGAAGGAATCCAAGTGGTTTTACAAATATATAGTGGCGAAAACTTTTGCTAAAGAGGTCACTCCTGGTGAAGGGATCTCGGCTCTTTCCTCGTAGAATGAGGTGCAGGATATTCCAAACTGAATACCACGATGCAAAGCAAAAATAATCGACTATAGTAAAGTTATTACGTTGACGCAAACTTTTACCCGATGAAGGGATCTCGGCCCTTGCCTCGTCGAATGAGGTGCATGATATTCCCAATCGAATACCACTATGCAAAGCAAAAGAGAACGTCTGTAATGTTAGTTTTTAAAAACTTGGTTCCGACAACATCATATATAGGTTTGTTTTATCTTTTCATTGATAAGAATCAATGCAGTCCCATCAATTAATCACATCAGAAAAGAACGAAAATAAAATGTACGTATATGCCATCCGCATTCTCCACTGGGTCCCGTCATCACCCGTTAGGTTACTTAACTAACGACGGAGCGGGGACTGGACTAGCGCGGGTTCAAAACATATACAACATCTACTAGTATATATATATATATACATATATATATATGTATAACATTCGTCCTAGGCATGATACAAAGAAACATCACAGATACATCACAGAAGCAACACAGAATGGTGGATAATCTTGGAGCCCCGGGTTTCACTTGAGCCGCAAATGAGACCCGACGTTCTCTGTCGTGTGGATAGCCTGTGCAATGAAACCTAGACCCCTACGAGCACGGCAAGTTACCCGCAAAACCAGAAGCGAGGCAGCCCCCTTCAGCAACGTGAATGGGCCACCCAGCACTTCACGGAATCCGGTAACTTGAGCACCCCTCCTGGGTCAACCTATACCCCCTACAAGTGCGGCGAATAGCCCGCCAATTCTAGAGTAAGGTCCCTTCTGTCCTAATGCCATGAGATGCGGACCCGTTGCCCTCTAGAACCCGGCTATTCGTGCACTCCACCGTGAGGTAATCCTAGTACAGAAAAGAAAATAATATACAAGGGTAGCATCGACCTCAACCCGGTCGTGCCCCAAAAGAATAATATACAAACTGGCAGTGACGGCAGTCCATATGTCGGACGCTCGCCCCGCAATATCAAATGTACAATTGAAAATAAAACTGTACTAACATTTCACCATAGCTATCCACCATGAACATCACAGCACAACACAGAATATCAACGTGAATGTCACGTTCGCAAACCCTTCTAAGAGAGCTATAGCAATTAGACAAGATTTAACCCTCGAATGACATTCACGGTCGCAGATAGAAATGTAATGTACTGCAAATTTTAAACAATGTTAGAAAATATCGACTTCGAAATAACCCCCGAATAGCCCCAAACAATCTAATAATACCTTATCCAAACTGGGCTAAACAAACAATACCACCGCACATACTTTCCAAAGACTAGACTGCACACCAAAAACCAAACCCAGAAGCCCAAAGAAGGCCGGCCTCCTCGGATTTTTGAGCCATGTGCTCGGCCAAAATCCGAGGGATTGGGGTCATGCTCTACCCAGTTTGTTACCAATCTTAAAAAAGTTTGTGCTCTTTGTAAGTGTGTAGGCTAAGGGTCATGTCAGTATTCTTATGCACTTGTTTAAATAATTTTTTGAACACTTTGAAAATTGACAAAGAACAATCTTCTGTGCATCGTTTCGGGACTGTTTTGATTTCGATACTTTTACATTATCTAAGTAAGCTAGCTAAGGGTTTAAAGGGTGGCTCTGATACCATGAAGGGTTACGGCAGCGCCCCGGCCATCGAAAACGCGGCAAAATGCGGAACAAAAATTTCTAAACTGGCGCTACCGTTACTCGAATCCCGGATCGACCTTAAACCCTAATCTAGCATGCTAACTAAGAGTTAGAATCGTTATACCGAGTTGATCCGTGTCCTTCAGTCTTCATTCCAAGCTCCTAGCGGCACCTTAATCTGGTTTGGCTGCCGGTCTTCCTCCATCTCCGTTGATCCACCCGAGGGAAACGGCGCAAGCTCCAGCCTCGACGAACGAAGCAACCGACGCCCCAAAGTTGCTAACGATGGAGAGTCAAGGTGTAGTAGTGTGTCACTATATTTTCTCTCATACTCATTTGCTCAACTTAGCAACCATAGAAGATGAATGAGGTGATGATCAAGGGCATGAGCTAAGGAAATTGGCTAAGTATTTTTAGTGTGAAAAATGAGAGAGTGAGAGAGTGCAAGTGTAATGAACCAAATGAAATGAACCCCCACCTCCAAATTAGTGGCCGTCTCCCCCCTCTCATCTCCTTCACACAAAAAATATCATTTCCAATTACCATTAAACAATAACAACCATACATTATCTCCATGCTTTGACCCATGCCTTGACTCATGTCACCTTTTCCACCTCATTTAAAAGTAAATGATTTTCTAAAAATCAATAATGAGGTGGCATCTTCTAGAAGTTATTCCGTATAAAATACAGAATACTTTCCGGTACATGTATCGAAATATATATACGCGTATTCGTACAAAAATATGAATAGCCAAGAGAGAAAATGAATAGTGAACAATAATACTAGAATACATATATAAAAATACATATGTAAATTATTAAATCAAAACCTGATTTAATAAACTGGCTTAATCCTAAGCCGCTAGTATTATCAACCGTCCGATTAAAGTTTGTACAGCAAGTGCACATATTTAATCGGACACCCATATGTACCGACATACGACATGTACACCATATCGCCTGAACCGTGAAAACCCTCTGTGTGGACTCTAAAGACTCGTCAATACTCTAGTAGTGGGTTTAACCACAAGCACGTCAGTGCCACTAGATATACGTAACGGCTACCCAGGTATTGAACGAAAGGGAGGCCGACGAGCAAACTCATCCTGAACCACTACTGAGCCTGACAGTGACAATATCCGTACAGTCCGGTCTGTTCGTCTAAGAATATCGCATATCGAGTCTAGGGGGTGGATAAAGTCAGACCCCTAACAACGTGATATTTATTGTCGTCATGTAACCCATCACCACCTGAGAAACTATCGATCCTGGATCGGTAATTCTCGTTCACCATGGCCATGGTTTTCTAGTGATGGCCACCCGTGCACAACGCGACATCAACCCCCAATACCGGGAGAGGCGAATCCCCGACAATCTGATCTCTGCCTCCATGTGGCTCGGGACTCTACCCAACTAAAACTTGTTTACACGACTCCTTTGAGCCGTGGTAGGGTAGTAATCAAAGCACAGTGGGAACTCACACGAAACAAATGACGATCATAGTTCGACAGACTAACCTGTACACATGTCACCTGGGAACTGCTATCTGACAATATGTATAATACTAACTAGCAGGTTCCCGGCGAGTCCGTCCAGTGTACTCATAACCCAATGAGCACCGTTATACTATCTAAGGTGAACAAACTAACACCAATGGCTTGTGAGACCTGGCCACCGCCCCTCGTCGGGGTCTCGATTAGTATACACTAGTCTACACTGGAGTATCGATGCCCGGTCTCGATACTCCTACGACTAGGGACATTTGAGAATGTGCTTATAGACCCCAGCTCCCACATATATGATCGTCATCATAATGCCGGCAGTCAAGCAAGAATCCTATGGGCTCTATCAGCATGTACATGATGATAAAGACAAACCAGATAGCATACTATCATCTTGAGTAAGAATGTTTTATCGGTATAGGTCTTGCCTCAATCATCATAATCATCTGCCTGTGATTACGATAATTTCCTTAAGGGCACTATAGCCAACACTTTGAACCATGTCCCACTCATTAGGGGGAAAGAACAGGCTGGAGCTTAAGCTTCTCGCTGCTGAAAAAGGCTTCTTTGCGTTCGTGCACGTGCGACGCACGTGCGTCGCACGTGTTAGGCGCACATGTTTGCATATAGCACACATGGAGCTTGCGCATATGCGCATTATGGGGGGAGCAAGATCCTATGGAGAAATACTCTCCTTTGAGTATTATGGAATAGTCCCACGTACGTTGCACGTGTTTGGCTCACGTGCGTTGCACGTGGCGCGCATGTGGCCAGCGCACGTGCATTGCACGTGGTGTATATGGCGCTTGCGCATATGCGCATTATGGAGGGGAGCAAGCTCTTATGGAGAAATAATCTCCTTTGAGTATTATGGAATCCCCCACGTGCGTTACACGTGTTTGGCTCACGTGCATTGCATGTGGCGCGCATGTGGCCTGCGCACGTGCATTGCACGTGGCGCACATAGCGCTTGCGCATATGCGCATTATGGGGGGGGAGCAAGCTCCTATGGAGAAATATTTTCCTTTGAGTATTATGGAATACTCCCACGTGCGTTGCACGTGTTTGGCTCATGTGCGTTGCACGTGGGGCGCATGTGGCCGGCGCACGTGCATTGCACGTAGCGCATATGGAGCTTGCGCATATGCGCATTATAGGGGGGGCAAGATTCTATGGAGAAATAATCTCCTTTGAGCATTATGGAATACTCCCACATGCATTGCACGTGTCTGGCTCACATGTGTTGCACATGGCGCGCATGTGGCCGGCGCACGTACATTGCACATGGTGCACATGGTGCTTGCGCATATGCGCAATATGGAGGGGAGCAAGCTCTTATGGAGAAATAATCTCCTTTGAGTATTATGGAATACCCCACGTGCGTTGCACGTGGCGTGAATGTGGCCGGCGCACGTGCATTGCACGTGGCGTGAATGTGGCCGGCGCACGTGCATTGCACGTGGCGCATAAGGCGCTTGCGCATATACGCATTATGGGGGGAGCAAGCTCCTATGGAGAAATAATCTCCTTTGAGTATTATGGAATACTCCTCCTTTTCTAAGAGGTATCTCCTCTTATTTATATGGGAGTGGTAGAGAAGAGATCTCTTTTTTTCCCGATGTGAGACTAAAAATGCATTTCCCATGTAGTAGAGCATTACTTTAGATTACACGTACGTAGCACATTTGCTCATAAGTTTTGATCCATGATGAATTATGAGGCCCATAATATATCAAATCGAAGGATTTTTCAAGACACTTTCGATACCATCAGAATTTAGCTGTTTCTCACTCGGGAGTTTGTCAAAATACAGCCCGGAAAATACTGGTTCGCATTTTCTTCCTTAGATTCTGCATAGCATATTTGCTCATAACTTTTGATCCCGGATGAATTATGAGGCCCGTAATATATCAAATTGAAGGATTTTTCGAGACGCTTTCGATACCATCAGAATTTAGCTATTTTACATTCTAGAGTTTGTCAAAATACAGCCCGAAAATTACTGGTTCATATTTTCTTAAGCGTATCGCTGCCATTTGATACCTTAGGCTCTTTTGCGCAGAAATTTTTTTGGTGGGAACAAATTCCCCCCACTACTTTGCCCATGTAAGTATATATGTGGGTGAAATAGTGCAGAGTAATTCATAGCATATGACCAGTTTCGGGTTGGTATATAATTTTCAGAATATTGATCTGAGAAGATAACCAGCGGACACAAGCATCGTCATTTATCATTGACTCAATTCTCGACTCTTAAGAGATATACTTCCAAACCCTCAGCTCCATGAGCCGCACCCTTCTATTTCCTTGTTTTACTCTGGCGTGAAGTAGTTTATATGATGCGCCACGGCAGCGCCCCGGCCTTCTACTCGAGGCCAAAATGCGGAATCAAAAATTTTCTTAACTTTAAACCGGCGCTACCGCGGACAATAAACACGGATCGTAACCATTAACCTAATCCTAGAAAACAAGAGAAAGGAAGAGATATACCGAGCGATCCATGTCCTTCGGTCTTCGTCTCCACTCCGATCTCCTCGCGGAATCTCTGGTCGTCGCCTAATCGTCGGAAAGGGCACCACGTAGCCGGATTCTTTTACGGGCTCCCACGTCTGGACCGAGGCAACTCGGACGTGAAGTTGGCCAGCCGACGCGTCCAAGGGTACTGTAGGTTGTAGTGTAGAAACCATTGTCTTATTTGGGGTTTTAGTTGCCATGGAGGATGGAAGTGGAGAAGAGAATGAACAATGGAGAGAGGTTTTGAATTCTAGCAAGCAAAGAATGAATATGAGATGAATCAATTTCTCACATATCAAAATGAAATCTCTCATCCTCTCCCCAATATGGCCGGCCTCTCTCAAAAATGGGAGTGGGAAAAAGTAACCCAAGAAGGGAGGCGAGTGTAGGGAAAAAGGAATGGTGACCATACCCAAAAACCATGATAACAAAGTCATATCAACTCTCATCAAGTCCTAATCCATTCTAATCACCATAAAGCAAGTCATCATGAAAAAGCAAAGATTCTTATCCTATCATAATGCCACAAATGCAAGAAACCCCTCGACAACAAGTTATTTGCAAACTTGCAAATAACCCCCTCCACCGGAAAAGTCCGGCCGGGAAAGAACAAAGGAAAACCGGCCGGAACGGAATGCAAACTGGCAACTTCAGAAAACTGATCCCGTAATAAATTACAGGAAAACCCCACTACTGCACATACATGCCCGCATTTGTATTCCCACAGAACACAAATGCAACGAGACAACATCTACACTGTCTAATACTAGGATCCGGCTTAAACCAAAGCCGGCTAGTAAAAACCGTCCGATCACGATCCATGCAATACCGCACGTATCTGATCGAACCCTGCCATATCTCCATACGGCCTCTACAGCGTTTCGCCCGAAACCTGAGTAACTGTCTGTGTGGTGGACTCTAAAGACTCGTCAATACTATGGCTGTGGATTTAACCACTAGCACTTCAGAGGTATTAGCCATACGTGATGGGCCACCAGCTATTGACCAAAAGGGACGTCGATGAGCGAACTTATCCTGACACCCTACTGAGCCTGTCAGTGACAATATCCGTACAGTCCGGTCCGTTCATCTATAAGCATCGCATGGCGGGCCTAGGGGGTTGGTAAAAGTCAGACCCCCAAAAGCGGTACAAGTCGTGTCGGAGTGTAGCCCAAACACCCTGAGATACTACTGGAATACCTACCAGTAAATCTCCTGCCTCGGCCGAGGGCTTTGTGTAATGGCTCTCCTAGACACAGTGCGACCTCACCCCCAATACCGGGAGAGACGAACCCCTGCAGATCCGCTCACTGCCTCCATGTGGCTCGGGACTGTACCCAACTAAAACCTGTTTGCACGACTCCTTTAAGACGTGGTAGGGTAGTAATCAAAGTACAGTGGGAACTCACACGAGACAAATGACGATCTCAGGTCGATGAACTAACCTGTACACATGTCACCAGGGAACTGCTATCTGACGTCAGGTATAATCCCAACTAGCAGGTTCCCGGAGAGTCCTGTCCGGTGTACTCATAACCCAATGAGCACCTGTATACATCTTAGGTGAACCAACTGACACCAGTGGCTTGCGAGACCGGCCACCGCCCCTCGTCGGGGTCTCGACTGTATACACTAGTCTACTAATGGAGTATCGATGCCCAGTCTCGAAACTCCCACGACTAGGGACTTTTTAAGGATGTGCTTATAGACCCCAGCTCTCATGTATATGATCGCCATCATACTGCTGGCCGTCAAGAAAGAATCATAAGGGCTTTATCAACGTGCAATAGTGATCAGTAATGTCACCTAAAGCAGTACACGATGATAAAGATAAACCGGATAGCATACTATCATCTTGAGTAAGACTGTCCTACCGGGATAGGTCCTCCCTCAATCATAACAATCACGTGCCTGTGATCCAATAATTGACTCTGAGGGCTTTATCTCCAACAATCTCCCACTTGCACTCAAGGCTAATTATTGCGATGTCGCATACTCACAGCCCGTGTGATACCGAACACCCAACTCCTCTACTAGTCAGTCTCACAAAGCTCGTTTGCGAAACTGTTGCGTTCGAGGAATAGCCTCAGTGAGTGGATCCGCTGTGATGCTTCTTTCTATGTCTCTCTATATCTCAAGTTCGCGGAGAAAGCCATCTCCCGAAATGAGTAATACATGTCTTAGAATATGTCTGGATATCTGATGGGACCTAGCTCATAAATGAACTCCAAATCCAAACTTCTTAGACTGTATCGTCAACTGAACTTAATCAGTATCTCGCGCAATGCCTTTCCCTCAGTATCCACCTGGACCACCTGTCCAAAATACTGCCCCTCGTCAGAGGGAAAACTATAACTCTGACAGCCACTCTGCTATCCAGGTCACCTTGGAAGCCTGGAATGATAACCGTCTCCTAAAGGAGGCTGCCGTTATCAATTCCCTAGAACATCAACTTATGTTCTAAAACTGCTTCCGATTGTTTCTCCAGGATTGGATGTGTAAGTCCATTCTACCTCTCCCGGTACTTTCGGGCATGCGGAATTTGATAAAAAAACAATTTTCTTAGAGGTGGTAACATGGACTTATAACCCGGATCTTTGTTAAACATCTAACTAACAACCTAACTACGAGTTGCTAACTACTCGGTTAGGGGGTTATACCTTTCTTTTTCTCGAACTCCTTCGTCTTCAAGCTTCGATGGTCGTCCGAATCGGCTTCTCCCCGTCGTCTCCTTGCGCCGAAGATAGATCCACCTGAAAGCTTCAACCTTTGGCTCCTTCTTCGAACTTTGAAGAAACTAGTTCACTCGGTTTGCCAAACCTTGTGAACTAGAGTGAGTAGAGAAGAGTTTGTATGGGATTTTATCTATGGTTCTTGTTTCACAACTCATGAGACAAGTGAACCATAGAGTCAAGAGAGGGAGCAAGAAGAAGAGGGTGAGAGCAAGAGCAAAAGAGCTGAAAAACAAAAGAGAGAGAAAGGTCAAGCAAGAATGAGCCTCTCTTTTGTCTTTCACCCTCTCATAATCCATAACCATCAAAACTCATCATACCAATTAAGTGTTATGTGATGGTTGAAGCAACCATAGCCATATCATTTCATGCACTCATTTTGCACAAAGGAGCAAGCAAGCAAAAGTCTTTGCCATAAAATGATAGCTATGGTCATCATGATGGTCAACTAGTCAAGCCTAGTCAACCGGTCAACAAAGTCAACAAGTCAACAAAAGTCAACAAGTCAACAAAGTTAATCCCTCAACAAACATGTCACCATAATACTTAATTAATATAATTGTTAATCACATATCATATTCTCATTAGGGTTGAGCAAAAGGTCAATAGTCAACTGTCAACGGTCAACAACCCTAATGAGAATCCTCTGCCTCTGTCTCTCCGTCAACTGTGCATACACACCCGCATCCGCGTTCCGAGGAACACGAATGCATACTGGATAAATCCAATCCCAATAAGTACACTAGGATCTGGCTTAAACCAAAGCCCGCTAGTGTAAACTGTCCGGACACTGTATGTGCACAAGTGCACGGATGTGACCGAACCCTGTCGCAAAACCAAGCGACCTGTCGCAAAACCATGCGACCTCTACTCTTTTGCCTAAAGGCGAATAGCTTTCTGTGTGGGACTCTAAAGACTCGACACTATGCTGGCAGTGGGTTTAACCACAGACCGCAAGCGGCACTAGCTGTGCGTAACGGTCCCTAGGTAGATGCCGACAAGAAGACTGACGAGGTGAAACCCATCTGAACTCCTACTGAGCCTGAATGTGACAATCTCCGTACAGTCCGGTCTGTTCGTCTGATACATCGTATGGCGGGCCTAGGGGGGCGGTAAACGTCAGTCCCCTAATAGCGGTACAAGTCGTGTCGGAGTGAAGCCCAAAACACCCTGAGATAACACTGGAAGCCTACCAGTATATCTCGATTGCCCTGGCCAGGGACTACTCGTGTAATGGCTCTCCTAGACACAGCGCGATGTCAACCCCCAATACCGGGAGAGACGAATCCTGTCTAACCGTCACTGCCTCCAAGTGCTTCGGGACTGCACCCAACTACCACCTGTTTGCACGACTCCTTTGAGCCGTGGTAGGGTAGTAATCAAAGTACAGTGGGAACACACTCGAGGCGAAGTGACAGTGTCAAGTCAGCGGACTAAGCTGTACTCATGTCATCTGGGAACTGATAACTGACGATAGGTATAATACCAACCGGTCAGTTCCCGACGAGTCCTGTCCAGTGTACTCGTAACCTAACGAGCACCCGTATACTATCTCCAGTACGACGTACTGATGGCTGTGGGACAGACCATCTCCCATACTGGGATGAGAAGCGCATACGCTAGTCTACTCCGGAGTATCGATGCCCTGTCTTGATAGTCCTGCGACTAGGGACCTGTATAAAGATGTGCTTATAGATTACCCAGCCCCCACTAGTGTGACTGCCATCACAACGCTGGTAATCAAGCAAAGATCCTAAGGGCTCCACTAATGTGTATAGGTGATATACTAAAATAAACACAAGTACACATTGAAGTAGAAACAAACCAAGTAGCATACTACTATTTTGAGCAAGATTGTATATACAAGGTAAATATCCCAAGCTTCCATTAAGTAATATACAAACTAGTATGATACAGTAATGGCCTCTAGGGCATATACACTAACAATCTCCCACTTGCACTAAGGCCATGTACTGGCGTATCGAAGACCTATCATCTCGATCAGCCGCTCGAACTGAGTCTGGGGCAAGGCCTTGGTGAATGGATCTGCAGTGTTATCTTCTGAATTTACTCTCTTTACCTCGATCTCCTGGCGATCAATGATCTCCCTGATCAGGTGGAACCGCCTCAAAATGTGCCTGGACTTCTGATGGGACCTTGGTTCCTTCGCTAAAGCTATAGCGCCGTTGTTGTCACAATACAGCGGTATTGGATCAACACTGGTGGGAACCACCTGAAGTTCCGTGAGGAACTTCTTCATCCAGACAGCTTCCTTTGAGGCATCGCAAGCAGCTATGTACTCCGCTTCCTTGGTTGAGTCAGCAACGGTTTCCTGCTTGGAACTCTTCCAGCAAACCGCCTCTCCATTGAGGGTAAAGACATAACCCGACACGGACTTGGAGTCATCCTTGTCACTCTGGAAGCTGGAGTCAGCAAAGGCCTCAATCTGGAGGTCTTTTCCGCCATACACCAAGAACATCTCCTTAGTCCTTCTAAGGTACTTGAGAATGTTCTTTACTGCTATCCAGTGTTTCTCTCCTGGGTTCGACTGATACCGGCTTACAACGCTCAATGCGTATGCTACATCTGGTCTGGTACATAACATCGCATACATAATAGAGCCTACCGCAGATGCGTAGGGTATTGATGACATGCGAGCCCTTTCCAAATCAGTCTTGGGAGACATCTCTTTGGAGAGGGTGATTCCGTGACAAGCCGGTAGATTACCGCGCTTGGAATCTTCCATACTGAATCGTTTCAGTATGGTGTCGATGTACCTTGACTGTGAAAGTCCCAACATCCTCTTAGATCTATCACGATAGATCTGGATCCCCAGAATGTAGTTGGCATCGCCCAGGTCCTTCATGGAGAACCTCTGTGACAAGAATCCTTTGACTGACTGTAGCATAGGAATATCATTTCCTATTAGGAGAATGTCATCGACGTACAAGACGAGGAATACCACATTTCTCCCTACAATCTTACTGTAAATGCATGGTTCATCTGGGTTTTTGACAAAGTCGAATTCTTTGACAGTATCATCGAAGCAGATGTTCCAACTCCGCGATGCCTGCTTAAGTCCATATATGGACTTGAACAACTTGCACACTTTACCGCTGCTCCCACTCTGAATGAATCCCTCTGGCTGATCCATATAGACGCACTCTTCCAAATTTCCATTTAGGAAATCCGTCTTTATGTCCATCTGCCAGATCTCATAATCGTGGAAGGCAGCAATGGCAAGAAGGATCCGAATGGATTTAAGCATGGCTACCGGAGAAAAAGTCTCGTCATAGTCCAAACCAGGTCTTTGACGAAAACCCTTTGCAACGAGCCTAGCTTTATAGGTTTCAACCTGCCCATCTATACCAATCTTCTTTCTGAAGATCCATTTGCAGCCTACGGATTTTACCCCTTCTGGAGCAAAGTCCAAAGTCCAAACTTGGTTGGTGTACATGGACTCCATCTCGGTCCGCATTGCATCCAGCCATTTTACCGAGTCACCGCTCTGAATGGCTTGCTGGAAGCTAGTAGGCTCATTATAATCTATGATGCAAACCTCTCTATCCCCGTCTATGAGAAAACCGTAGTATCTCTCGGGCGGATGAGACTACCTACTACTCCTGCGGACCGACGTAGGAATGTCCGGTTCTCCTGAACCTTCTGGTTCTACTAAGGTTTCAGTAATAGCTTGTGGTTCTGGAATTTCTTCCAGTTCTATTGTGCTCCCACTTATCTGATTTTCTAAAAACTTAGTTTCCAAGAAGCCGGCATGACGAGAAACAAGGACTTTTTGCTCCTCTGCGTAATAGAAAAGATACCCCTTGGAGTTCTTTGGGTATCCCACAAACTTGCACTGTACTGAGCGTGCCTCGAGCTTGTCCGCATGCTGCTTTTTTACAAAAGTCGGACATCCCCATGTTTTAAAGGATTTAAGACAGGGTTTCTTCCCACTCCACATCTGATATGGTGTGGTAGGCACTGTCTTAGTAGGAACTTGGTTCAAGAGATGTGCAGTTGTTTCTAGTGCATAACCACAGAAAGATTACGGTAACTCAGCCTTACTCATCATGGAACGAACCATATCTAATAGGGTTCGATTCCTCCTTTCCGATACACCGTTGTGTTGTGGTGTGTATGGAGGAGTACGCTGAGAGAGAATTCCATTCTCTTTTAAGTAGTCCAGAAAACCGGCACTTAAGTATTCACCACCTCGATTCGATCTTAGGATCTTGATACTTTTGCCTGTTTGTTTTTCTACTTCATTCTTATATTCCCGAAATTTCTCAAAGGCCTCGGATTTGTGCTTCATTAAGAAGACATGTTCATACCTAGAGAAATCATCTGTGAAAGTAATGAAGTATGAATAACCGCTTCGCGCATGTGTAGACATTGGACCACACACATCACTGTGTATAAGTCCCAAGAGCTCGCTCGCTCTTACTCCGTGTCCAGTGAACGGAGTCTTTGTCATCTTTCCCATGAGACAAGATTCACAAGTGGCATAAGACTGGTACTCGAACGGATCCAAGTATCCTTCTTTATGTAACTTAGTCAACCGTGTCTCATTGATGTGACCCAGTCTACAATGCCATAAGAAAGCCTGATTTAATTCTGGAGACTTTCTTTTAAGTGTGTTTTGGACACTGAATATCTGAGCTTGATTCAATACGTATATACCGTTATTTAATGTACCTGACCCAATCGGTGCTTGATTTAGGTGGATGTTTACTACATCGCTTACAAAAGCAAAATCATATCCTTCCTTAGAAAGTAAGGATAAAGATATGATATTACAAGTCGCACCTGGTACATACAAACAGTTACGCAGAATCAATATCTGCCCAGTTGTCAGTCCTAGGTGATATTCCCCTACGGATACAGCATCCATGCTCATTCCGTTAGCAACCCTGAGAGTCATATCACCTTTCCTGATAACCCTACGGTTTCTCAGACCCTGCAACGAATTACAGATATGAGATCCTGATCCGGTATCCAATACCCAGGAAGTAGGGTTAACTGACAAACAGTTCTCAATTACAAACACACTCGAAGCCGAAGCCACAACATGCTTCGAATTCTGGCTACTGGCTTTACAAGCCCCGCAATCTCCCTGCCATAGTTCATTCCCGTTACAATAGGAACGTCCCTCTTTTACTATATCCAGTCCTGAAACTTTTTCCCTTCCTTTTCCTTCTTCTTCCCTGGTTTCTTTCAGGGTATAAGCAGAGGGCAGGGACTGTAGAATTAGGTCAGTACTTGACCCATTCTCCAACGTGGTCTCCAGGTCCGTGAGCTCAAAATAGCTGGTCTCTGTAAGGACATTGCCCCTTACAGATGACCCGACAGCCAACCTCGCTTGAAGCAATTCGTTCGAGGTTTCATATCTTGTGATACGAGATTGCTCTCCATATAAAACTTTGTTATGGAGGAAGATAGAAACTGAGTCCATCTTCTCATGCTGCCTCTGGTTTGCACCATCAACTGAGGCTAGCACGAGGCACTTGGCTTTCGCACAATCCTTTTCCGATGTCCTGCGGATTTGAACATCCGTGACAGGGGAAACTGGACCTGAGACAGCAGGGATTTGATTAGTTAAGAGGTGTCCCAGCTTGTCATGGGCAATGGACATCTGGACAGACATTTGCCAGTCAAAACAGTCAGGTTCAGTCATCTTTTTATCTAGATGTAACCTAGGTGTGGTCACAGGGTCGCTGCAATTTAAGAGAGAGAGAAGAAAACACTCAGCATGATGCTCTTGCAAGTTTAGAGTGGTTTTTAGTTTGTCTAAACTGGATGGCTCCCACTGTTTCTCGAATCCCTCCTTAAAACCAAAAAGGAAGAATTAGTCAGGATCAATCTCACCGTACAATACTTGCTTAACCGTTCGGCCAGGCTGGTGTCGGTACTTCGAGGGAGGTTTTCCAACGCTTTCACGAAGTTCCTTAATTTAAGAACCTCTTTTCCCTGGGGGCGTAGCCCCGCTAACACCTTTCTAGACACCTACTAGGTTTATAGCATTGATCGTTAAGTGAGAAATTTCCCGAGGAGTAGCATATACTCACAGTAGGATCGGGATCCAAATATCATTGCATGACAAAACTGAAGGAATCCTACCAGAATCATCACACTCCAAATGGTATGCAGTTCTAGCAAGTTTCAGTTCTTTTGAAACTCCCGATGTGGATTTTTGCCCCATGCTCTTATGACCTTGACTAAGGCCAACAAATCATAAGTCACATGTCAAGTTCTACCCATCGTTGTCCAGGTTAATTTGAACCCATCCATATATACCCTTGACTATGGCCAACAAAGTAATACGACTGTCCCAAACCAACGCATCTATCTATGCAACATACGAATATCCACCAGCTACCAATCACTGTGCCTTGACTAAGGCCAATAAACACAGCTTGAATACTGTTGAATATTCATATGAAATGACGGAGGGCTACGAATGGTTTTGGCGAAACCGTGAACGTAGTGAACTTGATTTAGTCGATGGAACGAGATAGCTTTTAAATGGAGTGGCTCAAACTCCGCATTTTAAAAGTTTGTTTTGAAAAGAACCGAGTGGTTTTTCGAAAGTGTTCCAACGACTTATACTTGGTTTATTTTCTTGCATTAGTTCTTTTAATGCGTGTTTTGCTTGCATTAGTTCTTTTAATGCGTGTTATACTTGCATTAGTTCTTTTAATGCGTCCCATCATTTAAACCTACCATTGCAGAAAACAACCAAAATATGACGTACGCTTATGCCATTCGCATTCGCCACGGGGCCCCGTCATTACCCGTTAGGTTACTTAACTAACGACAGAGCGGGGGCTGGGCTAGCGCGGCTGTAAAACATAAGCAACGCCTAAATAATATCATATATAAATATATTGAAATGATAGACATTTCAGATCACAGATGAACACATTGGATATACTAGGAAGCTGCAATTCATACGAGCCTTGACGAAAAGCAGATTACACGGTCGCGGTGAATAGCCAATACCCCACACAAGACCCCTACGGGTGCGGCAAACTACCCGCCAAGTACCCGAAGTGAAGCAACCTCCCTCATCCCCGTGAGTAGGCCACTCGGCACTTCGGCATACCCGGTAGTTTGTGCACCCCTCCATGGGTCTATCCTAGGAGCAAAAACAGTAAAAAGAAATTATACAATGACGGCTACAACCACGACCTGGTAGTGCGGCCATACAAATAATTATTACATCAATTTACAAATTTACATGAATTGTAAGAAAAGAAAACTCTCGTCTCACAACCCTCGGCTATTCACCCGCGACAATCCAACATATTCATATACACATTCCAGCAACATTATAGATCACAGATTTGTATAACCCCCACTAATCGACATATAGCGATTAGTAGACGTTCAATACAAATATCACATTACAGAAAAACCCGTCAGCTAAAGTCTTTTAGAAGTTCGATCAAAAATACAGATTTTCAGGCCCCAAACACAAAATTTTCGTTCTGGAAAATCTGGGCAGAAAACACATATTCCAAAAATCCCAAAATACCCCTATGAGCAAACTGCAAAAAAGAAAACCCATAACCGAGTCAACTCGGCCGCGGTTCCGCGGCGGGAGCAAGCTCCCGCCGCGGAACCGCGGCGCTTTGATCGAGTTAGGGTAAAATTTTTGCAATCTCTTCAGAAAACCCTGAGTCGATTTTTGGTGTATTTCAAAAAAGTTTTCCAGCACTTTTAAAATCGACAGTAAGTTTGAATTTCGGGACTTTTCTTTGATCGATCTTCTAGCTACTTTGCTAACATGTTAGATAGAGTTTAACTAGGCTCTGATACCACTGTAAGTCCATGCTACCTCTCCCGGTACTTTCGGGCATGCGGAATTTGATAAAAAACGATTTTCTTAGAGGTGGTAACATGGACTTATAACCCGGATCTTTGTTAAACATCTAACTAACAACCTAACTACGAGTTGCTAATTACTCGGTTAGGGGGTTATACCTTTCTTTTTCTCGAACTCCTTCGTCTTCAAGCTTCGATGGTCGTCCGAATCGGCTTCTCCCCGTCGTCTCCTTGCGCCGAAGATAGATCCACCTGAAAGCTTCAACCTTTGGCTCCTTCTTCAAACTTTGAAGAAACTAGTTCACTCGGTTTGCCAAACCTTGTGAACTAGAGTGAGTAGAGAAGAGTTTGTATGGGATTTTATCTATGGTTCTTGTTTCTCAACTCATGAGACAAGTGAACCATAAAGTCAAGAGAGGGAGCAAGAGGAAGAGGGTGAGAGCAAGAGCAAGAGAGCTGAAAAACAAAAGAGAGAGAAAGGTCAAGCAAGAATGAGCCTCTCTTTTGCCTTTCACCCTCTCATAATCCATAACCATCATAACTCATCATACCAATCAAGTGTTATGTGATGGTTGAAGCAACCATAGCCATATCATTTCATGCACTCATTTTGCATAAAGGAGCAAGCAAGCAAAAGTCTTTGCCATGAAATGATAGCTATGGTCATCATGATGGTCAACTAGTCAAGCCTAGTCAACCGGTCAACAAAGTCAACAAGTCAACAAGTCAACAAAGTTAATCCCTCAACAACCATGTCACCATAATACTTAATTAATATAATTGTTAATCACATATCATATTCTCATTAGGGTTGAGCAAAAAGTCAATAGTCAACTGTCAACGGTCAACAACCCTAATAAGAATCATCTGCCTCTATCTCTCCGTCAACTGTGCATACACACCCGCTTCCGCGTTCCGAGGAACACGAATGCATACTGGATAAATCCAATCACAATAAGTACACTAGGATCTGGCTTAAACCAAAGCCCGCTAGTGTAAACTGTCCGGACACTGTACGTGCACAAGTACACGGATGTGACCGAACCCTGTCGCAAAACCATGTGACCTGTCGCAAAACCATGCGACCTCTACTCTTTTGCCTAAAGGCGAATAGCTTTCTGTGTGGGACTCTAAAGACTCGACACTACGCTGGCAGTGGGTTTAACCATAGACCGTAAGCGGCACTAGCTGTGTGTAACGGTCCCCAAGTAGATGCCGACAAGAAGACTGACGAGGTGAAACCCATCTGAACTCCTACTGAGCCTGAATGTGACAATCTCCGTACAGTCCGGTCTGTTCGTCTGATACATCGCATGGCGGGCCTAGGGGGGCGGTAAACGTCAGTCCCCTAATAGCGGTACAAGTCGTGTCGGAGTGAAGCCCAAAACACTCTGAGATAACACTGGAAGCCTACCAGTATATCTCGATTGCCCTGGCCAGGGACAACTCGTGTAATGGCTCTCCTAGACACAGCGCGATGTCAACCCCAAATACCGGGAGAGACGAATCCTGTCTAACCGTCACTGCCTCTAAGTGCTTCGGGACTGCACCCAACTACCAACTGTTTGCACGACTCCTTTGAGCCGTGGTAGGGTAGTAATCAAAGTACAGTGGGAACACACTCGAGACGAAGTGACAGTGTCAAGTCAGCGGACTAAGCTGTACTCATGTCACCTGGGAACTGATAACTGACGATAGGTATAATACCAACCGGTCAGTTCCCGACGAGTCCTGTCCAGTGTACTCATAACCTAACGAGCACCCATATACTATCTCCAGTACGACGTACTGATGGCTGTGGGACAGACCATCTCCCACACTGGGATGAGAAGCGCATACGCTAGTCTACTCCGGAGTATCGATGCCCTGTCTCGATAGTCCTGCGACTAGGGACCTGTATAAGGATGTGCTTATAGATTACCCAGCGCCCACTAGTGTGACTGCCATCACAACGCTGGTAATCAAGCAAAGATCCTAAGGGCTCCACTAATGTGTATATGTGATATACTAAAATAAACACAAGTACACATTGAAGTAGAAACAAACCAAGTAGCATACTACTATTTTGAGCAAGATTGTACATACAAGGTGAATATCCCAAGCTTCCATTAAGTAATATACAAACTAGTATGATACAGTAATGGCCTCTAGGGCATATACACTAACAGGATGAATATCAACTTATTGCCCCTACTGCAAGAACAACATCTGGTGTGGTACTTGACATCTCATGATTGGCTCAATTTCCTAAGCAAGTGATCTGTCAATCATGCACATCCCTCTCCTCTTTAGTCTGTAAGACACCTTTAGAAAGGGTGACTCCATCAACTGCAGGTACACTACCGTGCCAGGAGTCGTTCATTCTAAATACTCATAGAATGCTGTCTAAGTACCCAGATTGGGAAACTACCCAAATCTAGATCTAAAACCATAGATCTAGTAACCAGAATGTCTGATATAATATCCAAGTCCTGTGTGGAGAAACTACTGTGTGACAACCAAAGTATAACCGATCGTAGTATAGGAATATCACTTCCTACTCTGTGTATGTCATCCAAATACCAGGACATCACACCCTACTACCTTCTTAACAGATCCATCCCCTATTCTGATGAAGTCAAACCTATGACTGTCACATCAGAAATAGATGATCTATCTCCGCTGTATCTGCTTTAGTCTATAAATAGACATAAACCACCTGTCCACCAATGCTTCCGCTGCTCCCACTGACTACGACAACCCTCTGGCAGAGTCATATAGACGTACACTTCTAAAGCTAGTTTAGAATGACGCTATACTCATCCTCCTGCCGGGTCTCATACTCTGGAACAACAGCAATGGCAAGTCTGGGTAAACAAGAACCTCCCTGCCACCGTCCTTGAGCATACCGAAGTACCTCTCGGGTGCCTGAGGTTACCCACCATATCTGCGGAGTGGCCAATGGAACGTCAAACCAAATTGAATCTTTAGGTTCTAATCAAATCTTCAGTAATCGTTTGCGGTTCTGGAATCACTTCTAGTTCTACCATACTCCCACTACTGTTTTCTGAAAAAAAAAATCCATTTTGAATTAAAACTGTGGCGAGTCAAGAACAATATCACTATTGATCTTCCAGATGGTAGAAAGTCAACCCTCGTCATAGCCTGGGTCAACCCACAAACAGCCATTACAGAAACGTGCCTTGAGTTATCCAGAGTCTGGTTTTAAGCATAAGCCGGACAACTCCCCGTACCTTAAGAATGTCAAGATATGAACTGTTCTATATCCAATATAGAAACAGAGGCACTGATTTAATTGAACCAGATTCAAATCATGCAGCTGTCTCCAGTGCATGTCAACTAAATGGAAAGAGTTCGATCAGCATTACTCAACTTAGGAGTACTTCCAATTATGAGTAACCTGAAAGAGAAGCAAGTTCTCTTAATCATTACTATCAACTGAATACCATACACAAGTATATACATCTTCGATCACCTTGAAGAATCTCGATACTTGCAATACCCGGTTCTCTACTTTATTTAAATACCTATAACTTCTCAAAATTCGGACCCTGTGTTTCTACGAAACACCTGTCTAAGAACTAGAGAAGTCACAAGTAAACAGAATATAGTACGAGGACCAACCCCTCTGTCCTAATGGACACTGGACAATATACAATACTCTGTATAAGTCCTCTGAGTTTAGTGACTCATTCACTGTGTGTCATAGGTTGAACACTGTACTTATGGTTAAGAAGAATTACACCGTTGTTCAATGCTCCTTACCTAACCATCCACTGATACAGGTAAATGTCATAGACATAATTTCAAAAAGGTACATCTCACTCTATAAAAATAGACGTACAGATATATCAATTTGAAATTGGTGCATAACAACGGATATTCAAAACCAAATATTTGTCGTCCGGCAAACAACCCAGGTGACTTCCTCAAATATCACCAATTACAACGAATCCGATATAATAAGGATGATCACCTAATTCCCAATAACTTACTCCCACTCATCATCTGTAAAACCATACAGATGTGAGAATCAAACCTGGTAAATACATACCCTGGAGCAAGTGTCTAATTGGGAAATCAGTTTTCTTTTAACAGTACACAGTGAAACTGAAACATTGAAATGTTTCGATGGGGTATCCTGGTATTCCTAGTAATGCCACTTCCATTATCCATATTCACAACTGTAACCGTATATCTCTTTTCCATCTCTCCAAATCCCTTCATATGTCTTTAGTCATTACCTTCTATATACCCCTTTAGGCTAAATGGTTTTCTTCCTTCCCCACCATTTGGCACCAGCCTATGGTTTGGAAGAAGACTATCCAATAAGCATAATGGGTGTACTGTCCTGATCCTAGGAGCACTCGCAATGCGAGAGAAGGTGAAGATAAAAGACAACCGAATAAACCTTATTCCTATTTCTCCTGAACCAGAATCCATCCCCGAACTGGAACAAGTTCCTTTCGAGTTTGTATATAACCATACGATGGATTATCCAAATAAACTGTGGATCTTCGTAGTGATACGGAGTGTCCTAGAGAAATACAAAGGTGATTTAGGATTGGCGAAGAAATACTTGGTTAGGTCGTGAATAGCAGTCGCAGTTTACTTTGCCCTCTTACTAATCCCTTTCTTTGTCTTAACTTAATACCTTCTGTACACCGTTTAGGCTAATTGGCTTTCTTCATTCCCTACCGGTCGGCACCAGCCTAAGGTTTGGAAGAAGACTATCCAATTTACGTAATAGGTGTACTATCTCCTAAGCCAAGGAGTACTCGCAATCTGAGAGAGAAGGTAAAAGGAAAAGACAACTGAATAGTCCTATTCGTTTCTCCAGAACCGGAAACCATTCTCGAATTCCTTCGAGTTCGTATATAACCATACGATGGTTTTGTCCAATGGAAGTGGACGTTCGTAATAATACGGGGTGTCCTAGAGAAAAGGGTAAAAGTAGGAGTGGCAATGAGGTTTGCAACTCTGACAATCCAAAAACTAGTGTTAAGAAGGTTCGGTCAACTTGGTCACCGAGTCATAGTCTAGGGTCGGGTCACTGGTCGTTGCCAAAGAGAGAGAGAAAAGAAACACTCAGCGTTCACTCTAACCTAGATCAGAATGGTTATCACTTTATCTAATCTGGAAACCTCCCACCGTAACCTCAAATTCTTCTCCAAACCTAAAAGAAGAATTAGTCGGGATCACCTGAGGAGTAAACCAACTCATCAGTGGGAATCGGGATCCAACTATCATCGTATGATAACGTGACGGAATCCACTCACGTCACCACACTCCAGAAGGTACGCGCATGCCTGGCAAGTTTCAGTTTCTTTAGAAACTCCCGATGTGATTTTTACCCCAAGCGGTTTATGACCTTGACTAGGTCAACAAACCATAAACCGCTAGTCAAGTTCAACCCGTCACTATTCTGGATTGCATTAAACCCACCCGTACGTGCCCTTGACCAGGTCAACAAGGCCGCAAGACTGTCCTAACCAATCCCACTTATGCAACAAACAAGTACCACTTAGCTATCGAACACTACGTCTTGACTAGGTCAACAAACTCAGCACGAATACTAAATAATACCTGTAGGAAATGACAGAGGGCTACGGCTGGTTTTTGGCGAAAAACCTTTAACGTAATGAACTTGATATCGTTGAAGGAACTGCATAGCATTTTATAAAAATATAGTGACGAAAACCTTTGCTAAAGTGGTCACTCCTGGTGAAGGGATCTCGGCTCTTTCCCCGTAGAATGAGGTGTAGGATATTCCAACTAAATACTATGATGCAAAGCAAAAGTAATCGGCTATAGTGAGGTTATTACCCTGACGCAAAACTTCTGTCCAAGGGGTCACTCCCGGTGAAGGGATCTCGGCCCGTGCCTCGTCGACTGAGGAGCAGGATATTCCAACTGAATACCACTGTGCAAAACAAAAGAGAACGCCCTTGCAATAACAGCTTTTTGAAAAAGTGTTCCAACAACATCAGAATAGATTTGTTTATCTTGCATTGATCCAAATCAACGCAGTCCCATCAATTAATCACACCATAAAAGAACGAAAATAATGATGTACGTATATGACATCCGCATTCGCCACTGGGTCCCGTCATCACCCGTTAGGTTACTTAACTAACGACAGAGCGGGGACTGGACTAGCACGGATGCAAAACATATACAACATCTACTAGTATATATATAATATATAATTTTCGCTCAAGGAGGGATAAAATGCAACATCACAGTAATGTAACTGGCATCACAGAACAATACAGATATCTGGGATCCCCGGGTTTCACAGAGCCGCTGCTGAAACCCGACGTTTCCTTGTTCGTGTGGATAGCCTGTGCAATGAAAACCTAGACCCCTACGGGCGCGGCAAGTTACCCGCCAAAACCTGAAGCGAGGCATCCCCCTTCAGCAACGTGAATGGACCACCCAGCACTTCATGGAATCCGGTAACTTGGGCACCCCTCCTGGGTCAATCCTATGCCCCCTACGAGTGCGGCGAATAGCCCGCCAATTCTAGAGTAAATCCCCCTCCGTCTCAATGCCATGAGATGCGGGCCCGTTTCCCTCTGGAACACGGCTATCCGTGCACCCCTCCGCGGGGCAATCCTAGTACAGAAAATAAAATATACATACAACGGGTACATCGACCGCAACCTGGTCGTGCCCCAAAAGAATATTACAAACAGGCAGTGACGACAGTCCACATGTCGGACGCTCGCCCCGCAATATCAAATGTACATATAAAACAAAATTGTACTACCACTGCAACCAGGCTATCCCCCACGACCGATCCGCAACATCACAGCACAACACAGAACATCAACGTGAATGTCACGTTCGCAAATCCGTCTAACCAGGCTATAGCAGTTAGACAGGATTTACCGATCAAGTGGCATTCACGGTCGCAGATATAATGTAAATACTATGAACTAATGTGTTCAAACTTTTCGATCGATCCAATTTATCGAAGTGGGCCCCAAGCATTACTATAGCACTTACAGAGAGTCTAGGCCCAAAAAGAATATTCCAAAAACCCCATTTTCAACCCAGGAGCTCGCTGCAAAAATTTGGTCCAATGAATAGTAAAAATGGCCGCGGAACCTCGGCAAATACGTGGGTTTGGCCACGGTTCCGCGGTGGAATAGTGAGATCACGCAACCAAATTTTCACAGAATGCTTAGAATTGCCTGCACATGTCACTGCAATGTACTGAAAAATTTTTGGAGCCAAAAAAATTTCGACAGAAAACTGTGCAAATGAAAATGGGTTTTCGGAAAATCCGTTCGATCGAACTTGTAAACACGTTAGAGCAAGCTAGACTAGGTTAATAGCGTGTCTCTGATACCATGTTGCGCCACGGCAGCGCCCCGGCCTTCTACTCGAGGCCAAAATGCGGAATCAAAAAATTTCTTAACTTTAAACCGGCGCTACCGCGGACAATAAACCCGGATCGTAACCATTAACCCAATCCTAGCAAACAAGAGAAGGGAAGAGATATACCGAGCGATCCGTGTCCTTCGGTCTTCGTCTCCACTCCGATCTCCTCGCGGAATCTCCGGTCGTCGCCTCCTCGTCAGAAAGGGCACCACGTAGCTGGATTCTTTTACGGGCTCCCACCTCGGGACCGAGGCAACTCGGGCGTGAAGTTGGCTAGCCGACGCGTCCAAGGGTACTGTAGGTTGTAGTGTAGAAACCATTGTATCATTTGGGGTTTTAGTTGCCTTGGAAGATGGAAGTGGAGAAGAGAATGAACAATGGAGAGAGGTTTTGAATTCTATCAAGCAAAGAATGAATATGAGATGAATCAATTCCTCACATATCAAAATGAACTCTCTCATCCTCTCCCCAATATGGCCGGCCTCTCTCAAAAATGGGAGTGGGAAAAAGCAACCCAAGAAGGGAGGTGTGTGTAGGGAAAAAGGAATGGTGACCATACCCAAAAACCATGATAACAAAGTCATATCAACTCTCATCAAGTCCTAATCCATTCTAATCACCATAAAGCAAGTCATCATGAAAAAGCAAAGATGCTTATCCTATCATAATGCCACAAATGCAAGAAACCCCTCCACAACAAGTTATTTGCAAACTTGCAAATAACCCCCTCCACCGGAAAAGTCCGGCCGGGAAAGAACAAAGGAAAACCGGCCGGAACGGAATGCAAACTGGCAACTTCAGAAAACCGATCCCGTAATAAATTACAGGAAAACCCCACTACTGCACATACATGCCCGCATTTGTATTCCCACTGAATACAAATGCAACGAGACAAAATCTACACTGTCTAATACTAGGATCCGGCTTAAACCAAAGCCGGCTAGTAAAAACCGTCCGATCACGATCCGTGCAATACCGCATGTATCTGATCGAACCCTGCCATATCTCCATACGGCCTCTACAGCATTTCGCCCGAAACCTGAGTAACTGTCTGTGTGGTGGACTCTAAAGACTCGTCAATACTATGGCTGTGGATTTAACCACTAGCACGTCAGAGGTATTAGCCATACGTGACGGGCCACCAGCTATTGACCAAAAGGTACGTCGATGAGCGAACTCATCCTGACACCCTACTGAGCCTGTCAGTGACAATATCCGTACAGTCCGGTCCGTTCGTCTATAAGTATCGCATGGCGGGCGTAGGGGTTTGGTAAAAGTCAGACCCCCAAAAGCGGTACAAGTCGTGTCGGAGTGTAGCCCAGAACACCCTGAGATACTACTGGAATACCTACCAGTAAATCTCCTGCCTCGGCTGAGGGCTTTGTGTAATGGCTCTCCTAGACACAGCGCGATCTCATCCCCAATACCGGGAGAGACGAACCCCTGCAGATCCGCTCACTGCCTCCATGTGGCTCGGGACTGTACCCAACTAAAACCTGTTTGTACGACTCCTTTGAGCCGTGGTAGGGTAGTAATCAAAGTACAGTGAGAACTCACACGAGACAAATGATGATCTCAGGTCGATGAACTAACCTGTACACAAGTCACCAGGGAACTGCTATCTGACGTCTGGTAGAATCCCAACTAGCAGGTTCCCGGCGAGTCCTATCCGGTGTACTCATAACCCAATGAGCACCAGTATACATCTTAGGTGAACCAACTGACACCAGTGGCTTGCGAGACCGGCCACCGCCCCTCGTCGGGGTCTCGACTGTATACACTAGTCTACTAATAGAGTATCGATGCCCAGTCTCGAAACTCCCATGACTAGGGACCTTTTAAGGATGTGCTTATAGACCCCAGCTCCCACGTATATGATCGCCATCATACTGCTGGCTGTCAAGCAAGAATCCTAAGGGCTCTATCAACGTGCAATAGTGATCAGTAATGTCTCCTAAAGCAGTACACGATGATAAAGATAAACCAGATAGCATACTATCATCTTGAGTAAGACTGTCCTACCGGGATAGGTCCTCCCTCAATCATTGCAATCACGTGCGTGTGATCCAATAATTGACTCTGAGGGCACTATATCCAACATTATATGCTCATGAGTAACTTCTCCATTTCAGTGGTATGTAGCTTTGGCAAGTGTGGCCCCTGGATGGTAGATAACAGTTCATCTTGAACTCTTTATAAGGTAGCGATGGTTTAGGAAACAGGGTTAGGATCTGTTGCCTAAGACTTTCCAACTTTATGAGCCATGAGGGTCTCACAAAGGCTTTTCTCCCTACGAGTCATGAGGATCTCGTAGGTGTCTTTTCTCCGTAGGAGTCGTAAGGACTCCTAAGTGCGTTTTCTCTTGAGAATCGTAAGGATCCCATAAGAGAATCGAGAGATTCTCGTAAAGACACTGATTTCCTTGCGGGTCGAAATGAATCGAGAGGTTCTCGCCAAGGACGCTGATTTCCTGAATCGAGATAAGAAGCGATGGCTTAGGAAACAAGTTCAGATCTGCTGCCTAAGACTTTATGAGCCATAAGGGTCTCATAAAGACTTTTCTCTCTACGAGTCGAGATGAACTTGTAGGTGTATTTTCTCCTTAGGAATCGGGAGGATTCCTAAGTGTGTTTTTCTCTTGAGAGCCATAAGGATCTCACAAGAGAATTTTCTTCTTTACAAGTCGAGAGGACTCATAAGTGATTGTTTTCTTCCTTGTCGATGTTCGACTTCGAAGAGTGTGGCCCATAGATAGTCCATCTTGATCTCTTTGCAGGGCAGTGATGACTTAGAAGACAGGGTTAGGATCTGCCATCTAAGACTTTTCAACTTTATGAGCCGTGAGGGTCTCATAAAGACTTTTCTCCCTACGAGTCGAGAGGATCTCGTGGGTGTATTTTCTCCTTAAGAATCGTGAGGATTCCTAAGTGTGTTTTCCTTGAGAGTCGTAAGGATCTCCTAAGAGAATTTTCTCCTTACAAGTCGAGAGGTCTCGTAAGTGATTGATGAGTTGACATGCTCCCGAATCAAAGCATTGCATCGACGGGGAGTTCAAGAGTTTACTCTGGCTGTTTCCCACGGAGTCAGGATTGACTTTGGCCGTGTTCCACGGGACCAGAAGGGGTTGACTTTATCCGCATTTCACGGAGTCAGGAGTTGACTTTATCCGCATTTCACGGAGTCAGGGGTTGACTTTATCCGCATTTCACAGAGCCAGGGTTTGACCTTATATGCATTTCACGGGGTTAAGGGTTGACTTTATCCGCATTTCATGGAGTCAAGGGTTGACCTTATCCGCATTTCACGGGGTCAGGGGGTTGACTTTATCCGCATTTCACGGCGTCAGGGGTTGACCTTATCCTCATTTTACGGGGTCAGGGGATTGACTTTATCCGCATTTCGAGTCAGGGGTTGACTTTATCCTCATTGCACGGAGTCAGGAGTTGTCTTTATCCGTATTTCACGGAGTCAGGGGTTGCTCTGGGCGTTTCTCACGGAGTCAGGATTGACATTAACCATGTTCTACGGGACCAGGAGGTGCTCTGGGCGTTTTCCACGGGGTCAGGATTGACATTAGCCGTGTTCTACGAGACCAGGAGGTGCTCTGGGCGTTTCCCACGGGGTCAGGATTGACATTAGCCTGTTCTTCGGGACCAGGATTTGTTCTGGGCATTTCCCACGGGGTCAGGATTGACATTAGCCGTGTTCTTCGGGACCAGGATTTGCTCTGGGCGTTTCCCACGAGGTCAGGATTGACATTAGCCGTGTTCTACGGGACCAAGATGTGCTCTAGAAGTTTCCCACGGGGTCAGGATTGACATTAGCCGTGTTCTATGGGACCATGATTTGCTCTGGGCATTTCCCACGGGGTCAGGATTGACATTAGCCTTGTTCTATGGGACCAGGAGGTGCTCTGGACGTTTCCCACGGGGTCAGGATTGACATTAGCCGTGTTCTACGGGACCAGGAGGTGCTCTCTCGGTTGTCTGTGAACCGTCGAGGTTTGGAACAGGGACTTTGCCATGGCTCCAAGGTTGATTGTCGCGTATGAATCCTGCTGGAATGAGGAGGAACGCTGTTAAGGGTCTCTAGGCTGTAGATGCGGCCGTCGAGACTTGGCTTTCTTTCTGATGAAGCCTGGTGGGAAGGTATGGTTCCCTCTTTGTGTCACGCCCCGATTCCCAAAATACGGAAAACGAGGGATGACTAGGCCAGCCATACTCCTACGGTCAAGGAATCATCCCGCCGTAGTCACACTTCGGCTTCTAGCATTACATGGTAATCAGTAAATAAAGCACAGTAGTAAAGGAATCACATCACTAATTTATTATATTAAAATTTCATTGTTCACAAATTACACATAACAAGAACAATCACTAACCAAGTTCAATCTCACGATCACTTTTATGGAAAGCAGTAAATGAAGAAGGTACACCAAGCTATATCTCCGTGAACTCGAAGGGTAGATCCGTCTCCTGTACTGGTCCTCCCGCGGAATCTGAGCATGCATACTCAGGTCGTCAGAGCGACACAATAACAATATTATTATATGAAGATGAAACAGGTATATGAGGTAATACTAGTGTAAAAACAATGCAAGTAATCACTATATCACTATATGATGCAGAATATGTTCTGTGCCCCTATCGGTCTCTAGATCATGTTTGATATCGCATAGTGGAAGGAGGATCATGTTTAACAGGAGTCTCGTACATACCCGAGACAACGGCCCACATACTCGGGACATAACCCTGTCAGCCGGATCGCTAGATCCTACCTAATATATATATCACTACTCGAATGATCATCCTCTAAAACACGGTCCCACTAAATACGATTCTCTTTCCACTTCGATTTCCCCTTTATTCCCAGGTTTACACTATTTGTGATCTTGATTTAGTCGTGTACAAGTATACCAATGGCCCGATTTTATCATTGCTCACTGTATCAATCACTGTCCCGAATATTCACTTCCCATTGGTATACTCGTCACTTCTAAACCAATATCAACCATGCACGATAATGCAATGTCCACTGACTATAACACGCACTAACACTAAGTATATGGCTAATGGGGTATGATATATGTATGTATGCTATCAATAAGCTAAGTATGATATGAATCAACAAGCATGTCATTGACTTACATAAATTGTATAAATTCATCCGTTTAGAATTCAACAAAATGAGGCAAGTAAGATAATTAGAACATTCAGTCAGCAATTCATCAAAATTTGTTTCAGTTCAATCGGGATTCCGGTTTTCGAGATACAGCTGTTTCATTTTAAGTGCTCGCGGCTGGAAATTCAGTTTCAGAACTGAATGTCCGTTTCGCGACATGAATTGCACCCAGTTGGGTTCAGATTTTAGCGATGTTATAGTTGAATAAAATCTAGGGTTTTCAATAGAGTATTCAACTCAATAGACAGATCCTCAATCGTATCTGTACGTTGAAAGTTATACACAGTTTAATGTCAGTATATCACTTCTGAATCTGTTCTGGACAGTTATACGTTCTGCCCTTTTATTTACAGTTTAAAATAGAAAACGGCAATGAAACGGAATGGAACCACTTGTTTTGTTTAGCTATCAGAATTATCTTTAATCTACTGCAGGGTTCCGTAACATACGACTTTCGGAAACACAGTGACACACATTTTGGTACAGTACACGATAAACAGAGTCGCTCTGGACTGCAGTCCACAGTCGCACTCCGATCTAATTATCATCATAGTTACAGAATAGAAATCATTAGAAGTTTACATAGGGTTAAAGTTCGTCGAGCCGGCTTCGATTTAAGCCCTCGAACGTATCATTCCAATATGTATATAATTTACGGTGATTTTATTCATTTTCAGATACGAGAAAATTTCTAGTTTTATCGGCGTAATTGGGGGTATCAATTTTAGTCCCTAAAAATCGTATTTTCCAGTGAGATTCATACATGATACTTATCACCATATGGGCCAACAGAAAATGTCGGTTTCCGTCAAAATAAACAATTATTTTCATTGGAGACTAGTATCGAACACATAGGTCACAATATATATCGGTAATCGATAAGTTTATAAACTATATGATTTAGGTTTGTACCACAACTATATTAGCATGAAGCAAGTAAACACTTGCCTGGAAACGTTTCGGGGTCGTACGGCAGCAGCGGCGTCACGAATGCGTGAGGTACGCCGTGAAACGGATTTGCGCGAGCTTGGATCGAGATGCGGATTTTACGTCGGAGTTGTCCGGAGTCGTTGCACGGTCACTGGAGGTTGAGGGGTGCTTGATGATCCTCTGCGAGTGCACTGTGGTCGACGACGGTCGACGGCGTCGCTCCGGCGAAAAGCATCAGTGGTGTGCTCGGAGGGGTATCGTGGGTTTGGAGAGAAAGAGAAAGAGAGTGTTTGGTCAGGAATGTTGGTGATGGTGCCGAGGATGTCGAAGGTCGATGGGGTATTTCAGATGAAGTGGGGGTTCGTCGGCGTCGATTTCAGGCGGTGACCGTGGTTAGGTGTGAGTGGGTTAGGGAGTGCAGGGGATGCTTGGCAGGGGGTGCTCGGGTCGGTCGAGGTGGAGTCGTAGAGGGAGAAGGTTGGTGGAGGAGGAGTGAGGGATCGCTGAGGGTTATCGAGGGTCGTCGCCGTCGGCGAAGTGAGGAAAATATTTGGTGCTCGGTGAGTTTTTGTGAGGGAGAGAGATGAGGGATTAATTTGAAATGGCAGAGAAGAGAGAGGTGAGGGTGTGAGGAAGAGAACGAGGTTGAAGTCGTGGGTGTAACGTTGCGAGAACGGGGGCGAGGGCGTGGGCGTGAGGCGCGGCGAAGAAATGGGATTGCGCGCGGGAATTGGGGGATGTTACCGTTGGGGAAGATGCACAGGGGCGGACCGGGTCGGGTATAGAGGAAACGGGCGCGGTGAGGGGAAGGGGCTGGACTTGGGCTGAGGAGACAAATTCCTTTTTAAAAAGTTTTGTGGGCTGGAGGGGAGAAACGGGCCGGGGGAGATTAATTTTATGTTTTAAATTTTAAATGGAGAATTTCTATTGGGCTGGTGTTTAAAAATTTTTAGGGTCGGCTTTCTATAATTAATTTTCTTAAAAACTTTGGGCTGAAGGTTTAAATATTTGGGTTAGGATTTTATTGGTAAATCATGGTTTTAAATCTTGGGTTTTGGCTTTTAGGGTTTGGACTATGATTTCAAAGCATTGGAAGAAATAAGGTTTAAATATTAAGCTTAACAACCAATTCAAATACGACAGGAAAAGAAGGAAACCACTGGAATTCAGAAAATAGGAAACTTTTATTAAAATAGAAACAGGGATTTACATCATACCCCCCTTAACAAAAATTTCGTCCTCCAAATTTAACAAGGATACAAGGAGATAATGTACTAAACAAAGAGATGTGGATAACGATCATGGATATCTTCCTCCCGCTCCCAGGTGGATTCTCCTGGGGAACGACCGCCCCAAGACACTCGGACTAAATGGATGATCTTATTCTTCAGCACTTTCTCTCTGCGGTCGAGGATGGTAGTAGGCTGCTCTTCGTACGATAAATCGGTACACAAAACTAGCTCTGAATGGTCCAGGACATGGCTCTCATCCCGAACATAACGCCGTAGCTGTGACACGTGGAAGGTATTGTGCACACCAGCTAGCGATGGAGGCAAGGCAAGTCGATACGCCACCTCTCCTACTCGCTCTAGCACCTCAAAAGGTCCGATAAAGCGGGGACTAAGCTTTCCTCGACCTCCGAACCAGATAACTCCACGAGTAGGGGAAATCTTCAAGAACACATGATCTCCGATTTCGAATTCTAGTGCCCTTCTGCTGGTATCTGCCCAACTCTTCTGTCGATCCTGAGCCGTTTTAATACGCCGCCTGATCATTTGGACCTTGTCGACTGTCTGAACAATGAGTTCGGGGCCCAGTAATCTTCGTTCTCCCACATCATCCCAACATACTGGGGATCGACACTTCCGCCCGTATTGTGCTTCAAAAGGAGCCATCTGAATACTATCCTGATAACTATTGTTGTAAGAGAACTCGACTAAATGCAGATGGTCCTCCCAAGAACCCTGAAAGTCCAACATACAGGCTCTCAACATATCCTCGAGCGTCTGAATTGTACGCTCGGATTGTCCATCCGTCTGCGGGTGATAAGCTGTGCTGAATCTAAGGCGGGTTTCCAAACTTTCCTGTAGGCTCTTCCAAAAGTGTGACAAAAATATGGTGTCCCGGTCTGACACAATGCTGACTGGAACACCGTGAAGTCGTACAATCTCTTGCATATATCTTTCTGCCAGTGATTCTGTCGACTGTCCCACTCGGAAAGGTAGAAAGTGTGCAGCTTTTGTGAGGCGATCGACGATAGCCCAAATGGCATTGTTGCCCCTAGGGCTCGGTGGTAAGGCCGTCATAAAATCCATGGTAATGTGCTCCCACTTCTATTCAGGTATCGGCATTGGTTGTAACAATCCTGCTATCCTATGATGTTCCGCCTTCACCTGCTGATATACCAAGCACCTGGATACGAACCTTGCAATTTCCTGCTTCATTCTGTTCCACCAAAAGTGCTACTTTAGGTCCTGATACATTTTTGTACCTCCTGGATGCACAGAATAAGCTGAACTGTGTGCTTTAGCCAAAACTTCTTCTCGAACATCTCCCTTAGGTACGTAAAGTCTACTGCCGAATCTCAGAGAGCCATCTTCATGTATAATCAAATCCGTTCTCTGTCCAGCTTCCACTTGCTCTCTGAACTTTTGCAATCGGGGATCATCCGCTTGTGCAATCTTGATGCGATCCACCAGGGAAGATTGCACCTGTAGTTGCCAAAATTGACTGAGTGCGTTCAGTGTAACGACCTTAAGTTCAAGTCTCTGGAAATCCTCAATAATGCTCCTCTGATCGGTCAACATCATGACCGCTGGCTTGCGACTGAGCGCATCTGGTACAACGTTCACCTTCCCCGGGTGATACTGAAGGTCCAAGTAATAATCTGCCATCAACTCTAACCATCGGCGCTGCCTCATGTTCAGTTCCTTCTGAGTAAAAACATACTTCAAACTTTTATGATCTGTGTACACCTCCACTTTCTCACCCAATAAATAGTGCCTCCAAATCTTCAATGCAAAGATTACCGCAGCTAACTCCAAGTCATGCGTGGGGTAGTTCTTCTCGTGATTTCTCAGTTGTCGAGAGGCGTAAGCAACCACTCAACCGTGCTGCATTAGAACACAGCCTAAACCCTTCCCTGAGGCATCACTGTGTATCACCAAACTACCGGAATTATCTGGTACTGTAAGAATAGGCGTCGTGGTTAACTTCTGCTTTAGTGTGTCAAATGCCTGAGTGCACTCCTCTGTCCATGTAAACGGTACGTCCTTCCGTGTCAGCCTCGTCAATGGTTCAACAATTCTTGATCTTGGACGAATCTCCGATAATAACCTGCCAATCCCAGAAAACTCCTGATCTCAGCCACTGACTTCGGCGTTGGCCAATCTCTGACAGATTCTATCTTTGCCGGGTCCACCGAGATGCCTTCGCCCGAAACAATATGTCCCAAAAACTGAACCTTGTCGAGCCAGAATTCACACTTGCTTAGCTTCGCATACAGCTTCTCTTCCCAAAGAATTTGTAGTACCGTGCGCAAATGTTCAGCGTGCTCTTCCCCAGTCTTCGAGTAGACAAGTATGTCGTCGATAAACACAACGACAAACGTGTCCAAGTACTTTACGAACACCCTGTTCATCAAGTCCATGAATATTGCTGGGGCATTGGTAACACCGAACGGCATCACAAGGAACTCGTAATGTCCGTATTGGGTCCTGAAAGCCATCTTGCATACATCCTCGGCTGCTACTCTGATTTGATGATATCCAGAACGGAGGTCCAACTTCGAGAATACCTTGGCTCCACTTAGCTGATCGAATAGGTCGTCAATGCGCGGGATTGGGTACTTGTTCTTTATGGTGACCTTGTTTAGCTCCCGATAATCTATACACATTCGCAGCGATCCATCCTTCTTCTTTACTAACAGGACTGGTGCACCCCACGGTGAGGCGCTTGGCCGAATAAATCCCTTTTCCAATAGTTCTTCAACCTGCTTCTTCAATTCCGCCAACTCAACTGGCGCCATTCTGTATGGGGCTCTGGATACTGGGGCTGTACCTGGAATCAAATCGATTGAGAACTCCAAGATTCGAGGAGGTGGTAGACCTGGTAGATCTTCGGGAAACACATCCAGGAAGTCCCGAACAATTTCTGGGACTGGGCTCTTATCAATTTCCATAGCTGTCAGTTCCTTGGGCTTTGCTCTGTATCTAGCTGGCTCCAAAGATTCGCTTCCGCCCTCGAAAGTAAACTCCGGGTGATTGGGGATGTGGAAGATCATCTTCCTTGCACGACAATCGATAACTGCATGGAAAGTGCTCATCCAATCCATCCCGAGAATTGCGTCGTAACTGCCTGTCCCAATCAGAAGGAAATTCGCATAGAATTCCCTGCCACACACTACAACTGGGCATAATCTACATTCTCGACTAGATATTATAATGCCATTACCCGTATGAATTTCCCATCCCTTGGTTAGTGGTTCATGTGGTATGAGTGTGTATCAGTGAAATGCTCAGACAAGAAACAATGCGATGCTCCCGAATCAAATAGTACTCTAGCTGGCAAGGAATGTATGAGTAGAGTACCTGTAACCACGTCTCCTGACGCCTCTGCCTGCTCGGCGGTCAAGGTGAAAGCCCGTCCCTGATCGCGACCTGTAAAGGGTTGCCTCTGCTCCTGTGGCCTCTGCTGTGACGGTCCAGAACCTCCCTGTATTTTTTCTCGCTCAGGGCAATTGCTAATCTTGTGCTGACTGGACCCGCAAATCAAGCACTGTCCCTTGGCACGGTGACAATCTTTCTGGGTATGTCCACCTCTACCGTAATAGCCGCAAACTACGCCCTGTCTCTGGGGTCGATGTTGTGGTACGAACGGGCGCTTCATTTGTGTCGTTCCTGCTCTGTGAACCGGTATGTCTCCTCGAGAAGGCGCATGGGTACGTGCTGGAATGACCGGGGGTCTCCTGAACCTTTTAATCAATTGCTCTTGGACTCTCTCCGCGTTGAGTACCTGTGCGAAAGTCTGCAAATCCAATGATGCAATCAACTGCACTCGAAATCTAACCCCTGAAGGAAGCGTCTGGCCCTGGTGGCCTCTGATTTAACCATGTATGGAGCAAAGCGGCTCAGACGGTTGAACTCTGCCGCATATACGTCCACTGGGCGTCCATTCTGCTTCAAAAGAATAAACCTTTCCTCCATTTCTTCCTTGGCTGTGGAAGGAAAATAATGATCTAGGAAGCACTCCTTAAACTTGCTCCATTCAATCGGCCCGTCAAGTCTGCTTTCTTCCACCGACCACCATGTACGGGCTTCGTCTTCCAATTGTATCTTTATCACGTCCACTCTGTCTTCCTCTGGAACCCTGGCGGCTGTCAATAAATTCTCCATGTTCACCAGCCATTGCTCAGCCTCAAGGGGTTCAGCTAGCCCTGTGAATGCGGCTGGGTGTAACCGTCGGAAGTCTGATACGGTACCAGCCCTAGCCTGATAAGCTGGTGGAGTAGCGCCCTCAGGGGCGGTAATGAGTGCGGAGGGTCCTCCTGCGGCGGTAATCGTCCTGAGTCCCTCAGTGAGTAAATCTGTCTTCCTCTCCTGAGCTTCCACGAGAGTGGTCAGTGCACTAAGTATTCTTTCCGTGCGGTCCTTAGAGCTGGAGTCCGAGGAGGGATCGTTCGGGGACGTCATATCACTGGAAGATTCAAAAGGATAGGATCAGATTCAAGGATGAAAATCAAGAGTAGTGAAACAAGAATAACGTAATACAGTATAGTTAAAGTTATCCCTTGATACTAAACACAGGCTCTGATACCAACTAAACCATGTCACGCCCCGCTTCCCAAAATACGGAAAACGAGGGATGACTAGGCCAGCCATGCTCCTACGGTCAAGGAATCATCCCGCCGTAGTCACACTTTGGCTTCTAGCATTACATGGTAATCAGTAAATAAAGCACAGTAGTAAAGGAATCACATCACTAATTTATTACATTAAAATTTCATTGTTCACAAATTACAGATAACAAGAACAATTACTAACCAAGTTCAATCTCACGATCACTTTTATGGAAAGCAGTAAATGAAGAAGGTACACCAAGCTATATCTCCGTGAACTCGAAGGGTAGATCTGTCTCCTGTACTGGTCCTCCCGCGGAATCTGAGCATGCATACTCAGGTCGTCAGAGCGACACAATAACAATATTATTATAAGAAGATGAAACAGGTATATGAGGTAATACTAGTGTAAAAACAATGCAAGTAATCACTATATCACTATATGATGCAGAATATGTTCTGTGCCCCTATCGGTCTCTAGATCATGTTTGATATCGCATAGTGGAAGGAGGATCATGTTTAACAGGAGTCTCGTACATACCCGAGACAACGGCCCACATACTCGGGACATAACCCTGTCAGCCGGATCGCTAGATCCTACCTAATATATATATCACTACTCGAATGATCATCCTCTAAAACACGGTTCCGCTAAATACGATTCTCTTTCCACAACGATTTCCCCTTTATTCCCAGGTTTACACTATTTGTGATCTTGATTTAGTCGTGTACAAGTATACCAATGGCACGGTTTTATCACTGCTCACTGTATCAATCACTGTCCCGAATATTCACTTCCCATTGGTATACTCGTCACTCCTAAGCCAATATCAACCACGCACGATAATGCAATGTCCACTGACTATAACACGCACTAACACTAAGTATATGGCAAATGGGGTATGATATATGTATGTATGCTATCAATAAGCTAAGTATGATATGAATCAACAAGCATGTCATTGACTTACATAAATTGCATAAATTCATCCTTTTAGAATTCAACAAAATGAGGCAAGTAAGATAATTAGAACATTCAGTCAGCAATTCATCAAAATTTGTTTCAGTTCAATCGGGATTCCGGTTTTCAAGATACAGCTGTTTCATTTTAAGTGCTCGCGGCTGGAAATTCAGTTTCAGAACTGAACGTCCGTTTCGCGACACGAATTGCACCCAGTTGAGTTCAGATTTTAGCGATGTTATAGTTGAATAAAATCTAGGGTTTTCAATAGAGTATTCAACGCAACATACGGATCCCCAATCGCGTCTGTATGTTGAAAGTTATACACAGTTTAATGTCAGTATATCACTTCTGAATCTGTTCTGGACAGTTATACGTTCTTCCCTTTTATTTACAGTTTAAAATAGCAAACGGCAATGAAACGGAATGGAACCACTTGTTTTGTTTAGATAACTGAATTATATTTAATCTACTTCCGGGTTCCTTAACATACGACTTCAGGAAACACAGTGACACACATTTTGGTACAGTACACAATAAACAGAGTCGCTCTGGACTGCAGTCCAGAGTCGCACTCCGATCTAATTATCATCACAGTTACAGAACAGAAATCATTAGAAGTTTGCATAGGGTTAAATTTCGTCGAGTCGTCTTCGATTTAAGCCCTCGAACGTATCATTCTAATATGTATATAATTTACGGTGATTTTATTCATTTTCAGATACGAGAAAATTTCTAGTTTTATCGGCGTAATTGGGGGTATCAATTTTAGTCCCTAACAATCGTATTTTCCAGTGAGATTCATACACGATACTTATCACCATATGGGCCAACAGAAAATGTCGGTTTCCGTCAAAATAAACAATTATTTTCATTGGAGACTAGTATCGAACACATAGGTCACAATATATATCGGTAATCGGTAAGTTTATAAACTATATGATTTAGGTTTGTACCACAACTATATTAGCATGAAGCAAATAAACACTTGCCTGGAAATATTTCGGGGTCGTACGGCAGCAGCGGCGTCACGAACGCGTAAGGTACGCCGTGAAACGGATTTGCGCAAGCTTGGATCGAGATGCGGATTTTACGTCGGAGTTGTCCGGAGTCATTGCACGGTCACTGGAGGTTGAGGGGTGCTTGATGATCCTCTGCGAGTGCACTGGGGTTGACGGCGGTCGACGACGTCGCTCCGGTGAAAAGCATCAGTGGTGTGCTCGGAGGGGTATCGTGGGTTTGGAGAGAAAGAGAGAGAGTGTTCGGTCAGGAATGTTGGTAACGGTGCTGAGGATGTCAAAGGTCGATAGGGTGTTTCAGATGAAGTGGGGGTTCGTCGGCGTCGATTTCAGGTGGTGACTGTGGTTGGGTGTGAGTGGGTTAGGGAGTGCAGGGGATGCTTGGCAGGGGGTGCTCGGGTCGATGGAGGTGGAGTCGTAGAGGGAGAAGGTTGGTGGAGGAGGAGTGAGGGACCGCTGAGGGTTGTCGAGGGTCATCGCCGGCGGCGAAGTGAGGAAAAAATTTGGTGCTCGGTGAGTTTTTGTGAGGGAGAGAGATGAGGGATTAATTTGAAATGGCAGAGAATAGAGAGGTGAGGGTGTGAGGAAGAGAACGAGGTTGAAGTCTTGGGTGTAACTTTGCGAGAACGGGGGCGAGGGCGTGGGCGTGAGGCGCGGCGGAGAAATGGGATCGCGCGCGGGAATTGGGGGATGTTACCGTTGGGGAAGATGCACAGGGGCGGACCGGGTTGGGTATAGAGGAAATGGGCGCGGTGAGGGGAAGGGGTTGGACTTGGGCTGAGGAGACAAATTCCTTTTTAAAAAGTTTTGTGGGCTGGAGGGGAGAAACGGGCCGGGGGAGATTAATTTTAAGTTTTAAATTTTAAATAGGGAATTTCAATTGGGCTGGTGTTTAAAAATTTTTAGGGCCGGCTTTCTATAATTAATTTTCTTAAAAACTTTGGGCTGAAGGTTTAAATATTTGGGTTAGGATTTTATTGGTAAATCTTGGTTTTAAATCTTGGGTTTTGGCTTTTAGGGTTTGGACTATGATTTCAAAGCATTGGAAGCAATAAGGTTTAAATATTAAGCTTAACAACCAATTCAAATACGACAGGAAAAGAAGGAAACCACTGGAATTCAGAAAATAGGAAACTTTTATTAAAATGGAAACGGGGATTTACACTTTGTTTGTGCCCCTGGATTGTTGGAGATAGTGCCCTCAGAGTCAATTATTGGATCACAGGCACGTGATTGCAATGATTGAGGGAGGACCTATCCCGGTAGGACAGTCTTACTCGAGATGATAGTATGCTATCTGGTTTACCTTTATCATCGTGTACTGCTTTAGGTGACCTGACAAGTCGCCATTACACGTTGGTAGAGCCCCTAGGATTCTTGCTTGACCACCAGCAGTATGAGGGCGATCATATAAGTGGGAGCTGGGGGTCTATAAGCATATCCTTAAATGGTCCCTAGTCGTGTGAGTTTCGAGACAGGGCATCGATACTCCAGAGTAGACTAGTGTATACAGTCGAGACCCCGACGAGGGGCGGTGGCCGGTCTCACAAGCCACTGGTGTCAGTTGGATCACCTAAGATGTATACAGGTGCTCATTGGGTTATGAGTACACCGGACAGGACTCGCTGGGAACATGCTAGTTGGTCATATACCAGACGTCAGATGGCAGTTCCCTGGTGACATGTGTGCAGGTTAGTTCATCGACCTGGGGATCGTCATTTGTCTTGTGTGAGTTCCCACTGTACTTTGATTACTACCCTACCACGGCTCAAAGGAGTCGTGCAAACAGGTTTTAGTTGGGTACAGTCCCGAGCCACATGGAGGCAGTGAGCGTATCTTCAGGGGTTCGTCTCTCCCGGTATTGGGGGTGAGGTCGTGCTGTGTCTAGGAGAGCCATTACACGAAGTCCTTGGCCAAGGCAAGGAGATTTACTGGTAGGTATTCCAGTAGTATCTCAGGGTGTTCTGGGCTACACTCCGACACGACTTGTACCGCTTTTGGGGGTCTGACTTTTACCAACCCCCTAGGCCCGCCATGCGATGCTCATAGACGAACGGACCGGACTGTACGGATATTGTCACTTACAGGCTCAGTAGGGTTGTCAGGCTGAGTTCGCTCACAGACATCCCTTTTAGTCAATACCTGGTAGCCCGTTACGTATTGGCTTATACCTCTGACGTGCTAGTGGTTAAATCCACAACCAAGGTGTTGACGAGTCTTTAGAGTCCCCCACATTCAGTTACTCAGCTTTCGGGCGAAAGGTTGTAGAGGCCGTATGGAGATATGGCAAGGTCCGACAGATACGTGCGGTATTGCACGGATCAGGATCGGACAGTTTGTACTATAGGCCGTATGGTTATATGGCAGGGTTCGATCAGATACGTGCGGTATTGCACGGATCAGGATCGAACAGATATTACTAGCCGGCTTTGGTTTAAGCCGGATCCTAGTATAGTACAGTGTAGACTTTGTCTCATTGCATTTGTATTTCGGTCGAAATACAGATGCGGGTGTGTATGCACAGTATCGGGTTTTCCTGTAATTTATTACGGGACCAGTTTTTTGGAGTTGCCAGTTTGCTTTCCGTTTCGGCCAATTTCCATTGTTCCGTTCATTGGCCGAAGATTGGTGGAGGAGGGTTTATTTGCATTGTTGCAAATAGGCATTAGTGGAGGGGGTTCTTTGCATCTTGTTATATCATGATGGTTTCATGATGGAGCCCATCCTTTGACTTCTAGCTTTATGATGATGGCTTGACCATTGTAGGTTATGATTGGCTTTTGGAGTGTTGTGTTTTGTTCTCTCATCATCTCTTTTCATCATTGCATTCCACCCACCCCCTTGACCTTTCTTTTTCTCTCTTCAATCACACTTGAGAAGGGGGTGGGCCGGCCATTCCATAAGGGAATGGAATGGGATTCATTTTGAGGTGTGGTATTTTTGCTTCTCATGTTTTGCTAGAAAAGTCCTCTAGCTCATTTCCAAAAGTTGCTCTCTTTTCCTCTACCAATGGCAATTCCACAATCCCCAAAGTGAGACATGGTTCTTCACACATTCTACAGCAAATCTTGGGCACGTCGAGTAGCCGGCTTCATGCCCGAGTTGCCTCGGCATTGAGGTGGGAGCCCGTAAACGATGTAGGCGATGTGGTGCACTTCCGGCGACGAGGAGGAGACGGGACATTCCGCAGGAGATCGGGACGATGACGAGAAGACCGGAGGACTCGGATCTGTCGGTATACTTCTCTTCCCTTTCTTGTTAGTAGCTTAGACTTGTTAATGGTTACGATCCGGATGTTTAGTGCGCGGTGGTGCCGGTTTGCTAAGTCCGCAAAATTAAAGTTTATCACCGCTTCCGCATTCCGGCGTCGGATTGACGGCCGGGACGCCGCCGTGCACTTACAGTGGTATCAGAGCCTCGCCATTAACTTAGTCTAGCTTTGTGTAATGTGTTTGCATTTCCGATCGATCAAAAAGTTCCAAGACCCGTATTTTGATCACATCAGTTTTCTGTTGGAAATTTTTAGTGTCCAAAAATTTTTCAGGTTGCATAAAATTGATCTACATGAAATTCTAAGAGTTCTGGAAAAAGTCGACACACCGATCTCCTCAGGGGAGCGCGGAACCGCGGCAAAACCCTGCTTGTTGCCGCGGTTTCGCCGCAGAATGGAGGATACAGTGGGTCGGTTTTTTACAGTGGGCTTCTGGGATGATTTTAGGGGTTTTGGAATATTAAAATTGGGCCCAGGTTTTCTGTGAGTGCTACAGTATTGATTGGGGGCCCACTTGTTAAAGTTTGATCGATCGGATATTTTAAACATATTATTTCACAGTATTTACATTATATCTGCGACCGTGAATGTCACTCGATCGGTAAATCCGGTCTAACTGCTATAGCCCGGTTAGACGGATTTGCGAACGTGATTTTCACGTTGATGTTTTGTTTTTGCTTTGATGTTGCGGCTCGGTCGTGGGGGATAGCCTGGATGCAATGCTAGTACAGTTGTGGTTGCATTATGTACATTTGATATTGCGGGGCGAGCGTCCGACATGTGGACTGCCGTCACTGCCTGTTTGTATTATTATTTTGGGGCACGGCCAGGTTGCGGTCGTTGTACCCGGTGTATGTATATTTTACTTTCTGTACTAGGATTACCCCAGGAGGGGTGCACGGATAGCCGGGTTCTAGGGGGCAACAAGCTTGCATCTCATGGCATTGAGACGGAGGGGGCTTCACTCTGGAATTGGCGGGCTATTCGCCGCACTCGTAGGGGGTACAGGTTGACCCAGGAGGGGTGCCCAAGTTGCCGGATTCCGTGAAGTGCTGGGTGGTCCATTCACGGTGCTGAAAGGGACTGCCTCGCTTCAGGTTTTGGCGGATAACTTGCCGTGCCCGTAGGGGTCTAGGATTTCATTGCACAGGCTATCCACACGACCAGGGGGACGTCGGGTTTCATTAGTGGCTCTGTGAAACCCGGGGATCCCAGATATCTGTATTGATTCTGTGATGCTGTTCATTCTCTGTGATGTTGCATTTTATCACGCCTTGAGCGAATATAATATATTGGTATATATATTAGTAGATGTTGTATATGTTTTGCATCCGCGCTAGTCCAGTCCCCGCTCTGTCGTTAGTTAGCTAACCTAACGGGTAATGACGGGACCCAGTGGCGAATGCGGATGGCATATACGTACATCAGTATATTTTCGTTCTTTTTGGTGTGATCAATTGATGGGACTGCAATGATTCGGATCAATGCAAGTTAAAAACAAACCTAATCTGATGTTGTTGGAACACTTTTTAAAAAGCTGTTATTGCAAGGACGTTCACTTTTGTTTTGCATCGTGGTATTCATTTGGAATATCCTGCTCCTCAGTCGACGAGGCAAGGGCCGAGATCCCTTCACCGGGAGTGATCCCTTGGACAGAAGTTTGCGTCAGGGCATTAACTTCACTATAGCCGATCACTTTTGTTTTGCATCGCGGTATTCATTTGGAATATCCTGCACCCCATTCTACGGGGAAAGAGCCGAGATCCCTTCACCGGGAGTGACCTCTTTAGCAACGGTTTTCGTCACTATATTTTTAAAAAGCTATCCGTTCCTTCAACGATATCAAGTTCTTTACGTTAAAGGTTTTCGCCAGAAACCATTCGTAGCCCTCCGTCGTTTCATATGGGTGGTCAATAGTATTCAAGCTGTGTATGTTGGCCAAAATCAAGGCACAGTGATTGGTAGCTATTGGGGTATTCATATGCAGCATAGATAGATGCGTTGGTTTGGGACAGTCGTACTGCCATTTTGGCCAAAGTCAAGGGTATGTACGGGTGGATTCAAATTAACCTGGAGAATGACGGGTAGAACTTGACATGTGACTTATGATATGTTGGCCAAAGTCAAGGTCATAAGAGCATGGGGCAGAAATTACATCGGGAGTTTCAAAAGAACTGAAACTTGCCAGATATGCGCATACCTTCTGGAGTGTGATGACGTGAGCGGATTCCGTCACGTTATCATGCGATGAGAGTTGGATCCCGATTCCCACTGATGAGTTAGTTTACTCCTCGGGTGACCCCGACTAATTCTTCTTTCAGGTTTGGAGGAGAATTTGACGGTACAGTGGGAGGTTTCCAGATTAGATAAATTGGTAACCATTCTGATCTAGGTTAGAGTGCACGCTGAGTGTTTCTTTTCTCTCTCTCTTTGGCAGCGACCATTGACCCGACCCTAAGACTATGACTCAGTGACCAAGTTGACCGAACCTTCTTAAACACTGGCTTTTGGATTGTCAGAGTTGCTAACCTCATTGCCACTCCCACTTTTACCCTTTTCTCCAGGACACCCCGTATTACTACGAACGTCCACTTCCATTGGACAAAACCATCGTATGGTTAGATACGAACTCGAAAGAATTTATTCGAGGATGGTTTCAGGTTCTGGAGGAAACGGATAGGATTATTCAGTTGCCTTTTCCTTTTACCTTCTCTCAGGATGCGAGTACTCCTTGGTATAGGAGGTAGTACACCTATTACGCAAATTGGATAGTCTTCTTCCAAACCATAGGCTGGTGCCGACCGGTAGGGAATGAAGAAAACCAATTAGCCTAACGATGGTATACAGGAGGTATTAAGTTAAGACAAAGTAAGGGATTAGTGAGAGGGCAAAGTAAATTGCAACAGATATTCACGACCAAACCAAGTATTCCTTCGCCAATCCTAAAATCACCTTTGTATTTCTCCAGAACACTCCGTATCACTACGAAGATCCACAGTTTATTGGATACTCCATCGTATGGTTATATACGAACTCGAAAGGAACTTGTTCCAGTTCGGGGATGGATTCTGGTTCAGGAGAAATAGGAATAAGATTTATTCAGGTGTCTTTTATCTTCACCTTCTCTCGCATTGCGAGTGTTCCTCGGATTAGGACAGTACACCCATTATGCTTATTGGATAGTCTTCTTCCAAACCATAAGCTGGTGCCGAACGGTAGGGAAGGAAGAAAACCATTTGGCCTAAAGGGGTGTGCAGAAGGTAATGACTAAAGACATATGAAGGGATTTGGAGAGGTGGCAAAGAACTATACGGTTACAGTCGTGAATCTGGAAGAGGCATTACTAGGAATACCAGGATACCCCATCGAAACATTTCAATGTTTCAGTCTCACTGTGTACTGTTAAAAGAAAACTGATTTCCCGATTAGATACTTACTCCAGGGTATGTATTTACCAGGTTTGATTCTCACATCTGTATGGTTTTACAGATGATGAGTGGGAGTAAGTTATTGGGAATTGGGTGATCATCCTCATTATATCGGGATTCGTTGTAATCGGTGATATTTGAGGAAATCACCTGGGTTGTTTGCCGGTCGGCAAATATTTGGTTTTGAATATCCGCTGTTATGCACCAATTTCAAATTGATATATCTGTACGTCTATTTTCATAGAGTGAGATATACCTTTCTGAAATTATGTCTACGACATTTACCTATATCAGTGGATGGTTAGGTAAGGAGCATTAAACATCGGTGTAATTCTTCTTAACCATAAGTACAGTTTTCAACCTACGACACACAGTGAAAGAGTTATCAGACTCAAGGGACTTATACAGAGTATTGTATGTTGTCCAGCGTCCACCAGGACAGAGGGGTTGGTCCTCGTACTATATTCGGTTTACTTATGACTTCTCTAGTGTTTAGACAAGTGTTTCGTAGAAACACATGGTCCGAATTTTGAGAAGTTATAGGTATTTGAATAGAGTAGAGAACCAGGTATAGCAAGTATCGGGATTCTTCAAAGAAATCGAAGATGTTGACACTTGTGCATGGTATTCAGTTGATAGTAATGATAAGAGATTTTGCTTCTCTTTCAGGTTACTCATAATTGGAAGCATTCCTAAGTTGAGTAACGATGATCGGCCTCCTTCCATTTAGTTGACATGCACTGGAGACAGCTGCATGATTTGAATCTGGTTAAATTAAATCAGTGCCTCTGGTTCTATATTGGATATAGTACAGTTCATATCTTAACATTGTTAAGGTATGGGGAGTTGTCCGATTTATGCTTAAAACCAGACATTGGACAACTCAAGGCACGATTCTGTAATGGCTGTTTGTGGGTTGACCCAGGCTATGACGAGGGTTGACTTTCTACCATCTGGATGAACAATAGCAATATTGTTCTATACTCGCCACAGTTTTATTAAAAATGGATTTTTTCAGAAAACAGTAGTGGGAGTATGGTAGAACTGGAAGTGATTCCAGAACCAAAAACGATTACTGAAGATTTGATAAGGAACCTAAAGATTCAATCTGGATTGACATTCCATTGGCCACTCCGCAGATTTGGTGGGTAACTTCAGGCACCCGAGAGGTACTACGGTAGCCTCAAGGACAGTGACAGGGAAGTTCTTGTTTACCCACAATTACCATTGCTGTTGTTCCAGGCTGCGAGACCCGGCGGGAGGATGAGTATAGCGTCGTTCTAAACTAGTTTTAGAAGTGTACGTCTATATGACTCTGCCAGAGGGTTGTCGTAGTCAGTGGGAGCAGCGGAAGCCTTGTTGGACAGGTAGCTTATGTCTATTTATAGACTAAAGCAGTTGTAGCGGAGATAGATCATCTATTTCTGACGTGACAGTCATGGGTTTGACTTCATCAGAATAAGGGATGGATCTGTTGAGAAGGTAGTAGGGTGTGATATCCTGGTATTTGGATAACATACACAGAGTAGGAAAGGAAACTCCTATACTACAATCGGTTATACTTTGGTCGTCACACAGTGGTTTCTCCACAAAGGAAATGGATTTTATATCAGACATACTGGTTACTAGATCTATGGTTTTAGATCTAGATTTGGGTGGTTTCCCAATCAGGGTACTTGACAGCATTCTAAGAGTATTTAGAATCGACGACTCCTGGCACGGTAGTGTACCTGCAGGTAATGGAGTCACCCTCTCTAAAGGTGTCTTACAGACTAAAGGGGAGAGGGACGTGCATGATTGGCAGATCACTTGCTCAGGCAATTGAGTCAATCATGAGATGTCAAGTACCACACCAGATGTTGTTCTTGCACTAGATGCAATAAGTTGATATTGACCTGATCCTGGAGAAACAGTCGGAAGCAGTTTTAGAACATAAGTGGATGTTCTAGGGATATGATAACGACAGCCTCATGTGGGAGACAGTTATCATTCCAGGCTTCCAAGGTGACATGGACGACAAGGATGTTGTCAAAGCTATAGTTTTCCCTCTGACGAGGGGCAGTATTTTGGACAGGTGATCCAAGGCAATACTGAGGGTGGCATGGCGCAGGATACTGATTAAGTTCAGTTGACGATACAGTCTAAGAAGTTTGGATTTGGAGTTCATTTATGAGCTATGTCCCATCAGACATCCAGACACATTCTAAGACAGGTATTGCTCATTTCGGGAGATGGGTTTCTCCGCGAACTTGAGATATAGAGAGACATAGAAAGAAACATCTAGGCGGATCCACTCACTGAGGCTATTCCTCGACCGCAATAGTTTCACAAACGAGATTTGTGAGACTGACTAGTAGAGGAGTTGGGTGTTCGGTATCACACGGGCTGTGAGTATGCGACATCACAATAATTAGCCTTGAGTGCAAGTGGGAGATTGTTGGAGATAGTACCCTCAAAGTCAATTATTGGATCATAGGCACGTGATTGCAATGATTGAGGGAGGACCTATCCCGGTAGGACAGTCTTACTCGAGATGATAGTATGCTATCTGGTTTACCTTTATCATCGTGTACTGCTTTAGGTGACCTGACAAGTCGCTATTACACGTTGGTAGAGCCCCTAGGATTCTTGCTTGACCACCAGCAGTATGAGGGCGATCATATAAGTGGGAGCTGGGGGTCTATAAGCATATCCTTAAATGGTCCATAGTCGTGTGAGTTTCGAAACAGGGCATCGATACTCCAGAGTAGACTAGTGTATACAGTCGAGACCCCGACGAGGGGCGGTGGCCGGTCTCACAAGCCACTGGTGTCAGTTGGATCACCTAAGATGTATACAGGTGCTCATTGGGTTATGAGTACACCGGACAGGACTCGCCGGGAACATGCTAGTTGGTCATATACCAGACGTCAGATGGCAGTTCCCTGGTGACATGTGTGCAGGTTAGTTCATCGACCTGGGGATCGTCATTTGTCTTGTGTGAGTTCCCACTGTACTTTGATTACTACCCTACCACGGCTCAAAGGAGTCGTGCAAACAGGTTTTAGTTGGGTACAGTCCCGAGCCACATGGAGGCAGTGAGCGTATCTTCAGGGGTTCGTCTCTCCCGGTATTGGAGGTGAGGTCGTGCTGTGTCTAGGAGAGCCATTACACGAAGTCCTTGGCCAAGGCAAGGAGATTTACTGGTAGGTATTCCAGTAGTATCTCAGGGTGTTCTGGGCTACACTCCGACACGACTTGTACCGCTTTTGGGGGTCTGACTTTTACCAACCCCATAGGCCCGCCATGCGATGCTCATAGACGAACGGACCAGACTGTACGGATATTGTCACTGACAGGCTCAGTAGGGTTGTCAGGCTGAGTTCGCTCACAGACATCCCTTTTAGTCAATACCTGGTAGCCCGTTACGTATTGGCTTATACCTCTGACGTGCTAGTGGTTAAATCCACAACCAAGGTGTTGACGAGTCTTTAGAGTCCCCCACATTCAGTTACTCAGCTTTCGGGCGAAAGGTTGTAGAGGCCGTATAGAGATATGGCAAGGTCCGACAGATACGTGCGGTATTGCATAGATCAGGATCGGACAGTTTGTACTATAGGCCATATGGTTATATGGCAGGGTTCGATCAGATACGTGCGGTATTGCACGGATCAGGATCGAACAGATATTACTAGCCGGCTTTGGTTTAAGCCGGATCCTAGTATAGTACAGTGTAGACTTTGTCTCATTGCATTTGTATTTCGGTCGAAATACAGATGCGGGTGTGTATGCACAGTATCGGGTTTTCCTGTAATTTATTACGGGACCAGTTTTTTGGAGTTGCCAGTTTGCTTTCCGTTTCGGCCAATTTCCATTGTTCCGTTCATTGGCCGAAGATTGGTGGAGGAGGGTTTATTTGCATTGTTGCAAATAGGCATTAGTGGAGGGGGTTCTTTGCATCTTGTTATATCATGATGGTTTCATGATGGAGCCCATCCTTTGACTTCTAGCTTTATGATGATGGCTTGACCATTGTAGGTTATGATTGGCTTTTGGAGTGTTGGGTTTTGTTCTCTCATCATCTCTTTTCATCATTGCATTCCACCCACCCCCTTGACCCTTCTTTTTCTCTCTCCAATCACACTTGAGAAGGGGGTGGGCCGGCCATTCCATAAGGGAATGGAATGGGATTCATTTTTGAGGTGTGGTATTTTTGCTTCTCATGTTTTGCTAGAAAAGTCCTCTAGCTCATTTCCAAAAGTTGCTCTCTTTTCCTCTACCAATGGCAATTCCACAATCCCCAAAGTGAGACATGGTTCTTCACACATTCTACAGCAAATCTTGGGCACGTCGAGTAGCCGGCTTCGTGCCCGAGTTGCCTCGGCATTGAGGTGGGAGCCCGTAAACGATGTAGGCGATGTGGTGCACTTCCGGCGACGAGGAGGAGACGGGACATTCCGCAGGAGATCGGGACGATGACGAGAAGACCGGAGGACTCGGATCTGTCGGTATACTTCTCTTCCCTTTCTTGTTAGTAGCTTAGACTTGTTAATGGTTACGATCTGGATGTTTAGTGTGCGGTGGTGCCGGTTTGCTAAGTCCGCAAAATTAAAGTTTATCACCGCTTCCGCATTCCGGCGTCGGATTGACGGCCGGGGCGCCGCCGTGCACTTACAGGATTGTATACAGGGATCGATGTGATCTCACCTGTAGGGCAAAATGTTTCATTTTATATATTTTTCTTTCCGCGATACTCTATCATTTCAGCTTTTATATCGTGAAAGTCGCGATTGCCCAGTCATTTCGGCTATTTTTCACGGTGCCCAATCATTTTGGCTATTTGTTTTATTTACTCGCTGCTTTTTATTGCGAGTTGCCCAACCATTTCGGCTATTTTGCATGCATACATTTTTACTTGCTGATTTTGTTGCAAGTTGCCCCATCATTTCGGCTATTTCATATGCATTTGTGGCTCGCTGGCTTTTCGCTGCGAGTTTAGAATTTGATACCGATTTAGGCATCAGCATCGTTACAACTGGGATATTGCCAGGAGCGAATCATCATTTGCCTTTTTCGATGTCGAACAAAGGTGGCTTAGTAAACAGGGTTAGGATCCCGTCGACTAAGGCTTTTGACTTCATGAGCCGTAAGGGTCTCATAAAGGTATTTCTCCTTACGAGTCGTGAGGATCTCGTAGGTGCGTTTTCTCCTTAAGAATCGTGAGGAGTCTTAAGTGTATGGTCTCTTATAAGTCTAAAGGATCTTACAAGAGCGCTTTCTCCTTATAAGTCGAGAGGACTTACAAGTGTCTTTTGCCATATGAGCATATTCCCAGTCTCTGGTGGGACTTTGTTAGGGAAATGTTTATTCGCACCCATGAATTGTATACAAGGGTCAATATTGAACCGCTTATAGGGAAGCATTTGAGGTTGTGATGGCTTAAGAACAGGTTTAGATCCCTGTAGCTTAAGGCTTTTGAATCCTATGAGCCGTGAGGGTCTCAAAAGGGAATTCTCCTTACGAGTCGTGAGGATCTCGTAAGTGTAACTTCTCCTTAGGAATCATGGGGATCCCTAAGTGTGTTGCTCCCTTGTGAGTCGTAAGGATCTCACACAGGTATTTTCTCCTCACAAGGTCGAGAGGACCTTGCAAGTGTCTTCTAACGAGATTGCACCCTTTCGGGTTTTCACAACACTCGCCGGTAGCCTTGCTTTTTTTACTCACGGAGCCTTTTCGGGTTTTCATCCGTGCCCATCTCCCTTACGGACATACCGTTTTCTTTCTTTTTTTTCTTTTTTCTTTTTTTAATATATATATTTTTGTCAGCCTTGGGATGCTGCAGTCCATAGTAGTTTATCGACGTCTCGGTCAATAGCCAGTTTTAGGACATAGTAGTCCATCGTTAGTTTAAGGACATTTCGGTCCGTCGTTAGTTTTAGGACATTTCTGTCCGTTGTTAGTTTAAGGATGTTTCGGTCCGATAGTAGTTTATAGACGTCTTGGTCAATAGCCAGTTTTAGGACATAGTGGTCCAATGTTAGTTTAAGGATGTTTCGGTCCGTCGTTAGTTTAAGGACGTTTCGGTCCATCGTTAGTTTAAGGACGTTTTGGCCCAATAGTCAGCTACTACTTATAGAGTTTGGGCTTAGGAAGATAGAAAGCGGACATAGGCGTCGTCATCTATCGTTAACCTAGGCCGTGACTCGTCAGGCGTAGTGTTTTTAGGAAGCGACCGTTTATTGGCCTGAAAGGTCTTTCACCATGCATGTCCATGGGTAGATAGGCTCCACCATTGTAAACTTTGTCTATGATGTACGGGCCCTCATAGTTCGGCTCGAATTTCCCCAGTTTGGCACGAATGGAGATCATAGTTCGTTTGACCACGAGCATGAGTTCGCCTTGGCGGAATGTCCTCGGCCTAGTCAATCTCTCGTATGAGCGCGCCATCTTTTCTTTATAAGCCTCCAAGGTTTTTTGTGCAATGAGCCGGGTTTCAACAAGGGCGTCGAGCTCCTCAAGCCGAAGGTGAGCATTCTCTTCGTCCGTTAGTTCGTAATGAACTGCCACTCGTAGAGAGGGTAACTCTATCTCGAGGGGGAGTATTGATTCCGTGCCGAATACCAAGGCATACGGCGTTGTGTTCGTGGCTATTTTGAGCGTAATTCGATACGCCCAGAGAGCTTCATGCAGTCTCTTGTGCCAGTCCTTCTTATTTCGAGACACCGTCTTTTTCACGATCCTCGTCAAGGTCTTGTTAAAGGCCTCAGCTTGACTGTTAGCTCGGGGATTATAGACTGAAGAGTATCTCCAGTCTATGTTATGCTGTTGTGTGAAGCGGCTGATCTTGTAGCTTCAATAGGCTGCCTGTTATCGGAGATAATCCATCGCGGAGTGTCGAACCGATAAATGACGTGTGTCTTGAAGAAATGGAGGAAATTCTCCGTCTTCACTTCTCTTAGTGGTACTGCTTCTGCCCACTTGGTGAAGTAATCAGTTGTTGCAAATATGAACCGATGTCCTTTGGATGATGCCGGTTTGATGGGCCCGATTATTGCAGTTCCCCACATTTCGAATGGCCAGCTAGCCACAGTCGGATGTAGAGGATTTGGATGCTGGTGGATAAAATTCCCCTGAATCTGGCACGAGTGGCACTGCTTCACGTATTCGAGGCAGTCTTAGATCATCGTGGGCCAATAGTAGCCTATTCTTTTGATCTTTAGTTTCATCTTCGGCCCGGCTTGGTGAGAACCGTAAAGTCCGTCGTAAGTTTCTTGGACGACTCTCCTTGCCTCTTCAGGTCCCAGGCATCTTAGCCACAGAGAATCAATTGATCTCTTATACAGAGTATTATTGACGAAGGCAAAAGATAAAGCTCGTTTCATGAGCTGATGTCTTGAGGATGCATCTTCAGGCATTCAACGGGATTTGAAGTAGTCTATAAAGACTTCTCTCCAATCCATAATCTTTTCCTAGTCTTTTATTTGTAAGGCCATTTGCTTGGTCGCTCCCTTTTCTTCAGATGACTCCGGAGATATTTCTGCCGGTGCAAGAACCCGGCGGCTTTGTACCACGATCCTTACGTTATCGAGATTCTCGTCAGCTAGTTCTTTAGCGAGCTTGGCTAATGCATCCGCCTTACTATTTTCCGCACGCGGTATGCTTTCCAGGACGTAGGAATGAACTTGAGTTAGCAACTGTTGCACTCTCTCGCCATACTTCACCAATTCTGGTTTACACGTTTGATAGTCTCCATTTACTTGACTAACGACCAGCTGGGAGTCTCCGTATATGAGGAGGTCTTCGATTCCCATGTCGACGGCGATCTCAAGACCTGCTATCAAAGCTTCATATTTGGCTTCATTGTTCATCCTCGGCTCTGTCAGGGAAAAGGCAAAGTGCATTATCCCTCCTTGTAGAGTCACGAAGATGAGGCCCACCCCAGATTTGATTATGGGAGAGTTGTGCTTTCGCTTCTTCATAGAAGATGCTCCGTCGACGTAGAGTTCCCATCGGGTATCACTCCCTCCTTTCCCCCCGTCGATATTGTCAAACGCGTGCTCATCTGGCAATTCACAGTTCAAGGGAGAATCGGCAGGTATCGGATGCTCAGCGAGGAAGTCGGCGATGGCCTGGCCTTTCACTGCCTTGAGAGGACGATAAGTTATCGAGAACTCCATCAAGAGTAGGGTCCATTTAGCGAGCCGTCCCGTTAATATGGCCTTTGACATCAAATATTTGAGAAGATCCACCTTTGATATGAGATGGACCTCATGCGCCAACGCATAGTGTCTGAGCTTCGTTATCGCGAAGATCAACGCCAAGCAGTGTTTTTCGATGGGGGGGTAATTACTTTCTGCCCCCATGAGAACTCGACTCAAGTAGTAGAAGGGTCTCCCATTCCCTTGGTCGTTCTCTTATGCCCATAATGCACCTAGAGAACCCTCGAGGGCTTTTGTATACAGAATGAGAGTCTTTCCCTTGACCGGAGCGGTTAGCACCGGAGGATTCTGCAGGTATTGCTTGATTTCGTCGAGTGCACTTTGGCATTTGCGATCCCAGACGAAAGGGGTTCCCTTCTTCATCAGGTGACTGTAGGGGAGGCATTTGCCAGAGAGATAGTCTATAAATCGCCGGATATACGTGAGCTTTCCTTGGAGAGATCGCAGTTGCAATCCTTTGATGATATAAACAGTAATTAAGATGCACATCCTCTTCATTAAGGCGTATACCGCCAGGAGAATTTTCTCTAAAAGAGGGCAGCTTCATTCTCATCGATAAGGCTTTGGCGAACCTCTTCCTTGTCTTGAACCTGCTTTTATTTGTGACGGATACGCTCTGATCTAGTGGGAGTGTTTCATCCCTTTCGTCCAGTCGCCGGCGTTTTGCCTTTTCAAATATGGCCATTTCGCGCTCTCGAATGGCTTTGCTTTTCAGAAGAGCTTCGTTCAGGAATGCGTCAATCATCTCGTCTGACGGTCCTAGGAGCTCTGATTCGGGATCTGCCCCCAGTTTCTCTGCGTCCAGAGCTTCTTCACCGTTTATCAACGAGTGAGAGATCACATGGCAGCTTGCCACATAATCCTCAGGTTCATCCGACGAGTCTTCTCCCTTGTCGTCCTCTCCGTCCTCAAGGATGTGGCTGAGAAATTCTTGGAGTGTTACTAGGGTCCGCGCCTTCTGGTTATATTCTTCCAACGCGTCAATCTGTTTTTGCAGGTCCGTGCGCTTGTCACCATGCTTCACGGGCTTTTTGGTCTTCTTCTTCTTCTTCGAAGACTTTGACGGCGGGGTATGGGTGCTTTGACTATCCCCACCAATTCTTGGCATCGGGCGCAGCTTCAGCATTCCCTCGATGACCTCGGGTTCCAGCGGACTTTTCCATTTGATCGCCGGGCATGTTTGGAGATCCTTCAGCATTCTTTTCGTTTTGGCTGAAAGAGCGACTTCCTATAGATCTTCTTCGACAAAAGAGCACGATGCCCTCGGTGTGTTCGTCTTTTTGAGAGTGTGCTGCTGGGGCGGGTTTAATTTCCAATTCTCGGACAGTGCGAATTTGCCCTGTTGGTATTGGTTCTCAATCCACCCTTTGAAGACGAAGCAATCTTCGATTGGATGGCCTATCGCTTGGTGATAGGGGCAATAATTGGGATTATTAGCCTCACCGGGTTGCAATGGGCGTTTTGGATCCGGCAAGTTAATGAGCCTATTGCGCACCACCAGCTCGAACAATCTCCTCATTTTGTCCTGGGGAAACGAATAAGGGCGCTTCATTTTCTCATTATAGAATCGTCGTCTCTCGTCTAGGTGATCAGTTTGTTTTGGGCCTTTGGGCTGCTGTTGAGCATTGGCGACGAAGGACGCTTTCCCTTTCCCTTTTTCATTCCGCGGCTCCGGCTTCGAAAAGGAAGGCCTGTGGCCTATCTGGTCCATTTGGGCCAGCTTGTCAATCAAGGCCTGGAAAGTAGTTGGCTTGATGAACATCATAAATTGGGAAATGGTCGCTTGAGGGTCGAGAGTACCCACGAACATGCCTACCGCAGGCGCTTCTTCGATGCGCTGCTCGCATTTTGACCATAGATTCCGCCACCGTATTGCATACTGAACCCATGTTTCTCCAGGCTTCACCCTGGCATTGATCAATGCCGTGATTGGGGTGCGTTCACTAGCGCTTGCGAAACGCTGGGTGAATAGCAACTCCATCTCTGCAAATGTCTTGACAGAGTCATTTGGGAGTTCGGAATACCACTCGAATGCTGTCTCCGACAAGCTGCCAATGAATTGGCAAAGCAGTAACTTATCGTAGGCCTCCGGTGTTACCGCACAAGGCTCTGAATTAAGCGACGTGCTGATGTGGATTTCCCGTCCCCTTATATACGTGGAATTTGGGGATCATGTATCCCGGCGGGTACTTTATTTGGTCGTACCAACCCGGATAGGGTCGTCCAATTTTAACAATTTTCCCAGCCGCTTCATTCGCCTGGTGAACTCGTATCTGCTGAGAGATGTAATCATCCAGGGCAGCTTTGGAGATGGTCTCCTCCTTGGCTGTTGACAGAGCCGGCAGAGGATTTGATATCTCTCCTCTATCATCTTCAATTATTACTGGAGGGTCTTCGGCTGGAGGGTCCGACTGGATCATCATGCCCACTATATCTTAGTACAGAAGGGCCATTTGTTTTATATTGGCCGCTTGTTCCACAGCCTCTTTGTCCTTTTTCTCAAGCATTCTCCGAAGGAATTCGACATTAGTTTCTTGCTTACGGCACTGCTCCGAGGATGTCTCCGGGCTTGCTTTCGGTCCCGTAAGTGCGGCCATAGCTGTTAGCATTTCTTGGAGCTTTTGTTGTTGTTGCTCTTGAGCCTTAGTCACTGATCGCGTAAGCGGTCGATGACCCGTAGAGATACGGCTATCTTTTTTTCCGGATGCCTTATAGATGGTCTGCACCACCATGCCCCCAGCCTTAGGGCGTTTGGGTTCAGTGGTCTCGCGATTCGTCGCAGACACAGGGATTTTCTCCGGCCTTCTCCTCTTGTGGGCGGTCGAAGTTGAGGGGGCCGTTGCAGTGGGCACCCAAGTAGCTGTCGCCTTCTGTGGCTTGACAAGATGGTCTTCTTCTTACTGAACCTTCACCTTTTTCTGTCGGCGAAAGTAATCTTGGTCAATCACCGAGTCTTGGACTTGACGCCAGACCTTGTAAATTTTAGAGGACAGCCGTTGAGGGGGCTGCTCCAGCTTCGCCTTTGTGTCATTCTCCATATGTGGAGGAGATATTTTCAGCACAACAGTCGGGGAGTTCTTGCGGACCCTCCTCAGTGGTTCAATGTTGTTCCCAGTTGGAACAGCAGCGTCGACTTCCACCATTGGAGCTGGAGAAGTCAGTCCAGAAGGGGAATTGCCCCCAGCCTTCCTTACTCGGCGCCAATGGTGACGTCGAGCATGTCGATCCGACGTTACTGGCTCAGCTATGGGGGTGGCTTCATCATGCCCCATGTCTTGGTGAAGGGTTACTGCCAGTGCGAGCCTCTTGAAGACTGACGTCCGTTGAGAGGGAATGGCCAGCCTGTCGAAGGCAGACTTTCGAGCGGGGGAAGCAACATTAGCAACTTCGCTTGGATAAGGATTTATAACGGCCAGTCTTGTGAAGACCGACCCTTTGGCAGGAGAAGCCGCTTTGATGACTTCAGGACCAGGAATAGATACCCTTTTCGGGATAACCCCTTCTGGTATTTTTACGAAGCATTAAGACATAGTAAATCTTCTTCTGGTATTTTTACGAAGCACAAAATCCCCCAACTCCACCGTTAGGCCGGGGGAAAATCATATTCAGCCGCAAATTGCGGACTTCTCTGCTCCAACAGCCCCGATCCCCTTTCTCCTCTGTAAGATTTCTTCTCTTCTTGTTCAATTTCTGCGCAAAATTTCAGATATGAAATGGTAGCTTTTGATTGTGAGAAGAACTTCTTTGAGATTTTCTCCGACGCAACTTACGGGCAGTATTTCTACGGTGAAATCTGTCAAAGGGTGTGGGACTTTTTAATTTATAGTGGCAATGTTCTTTTTTCTGTGAGAGAATTAGTCGAAGATTTTTACGAAGCATTAAGACATGGTAAATCTGAATCGGGGTTCGTAGAATTTTTCTTCCAGGGGCGACGTAGGATTTTTCAGCCCCAAACCATTTCTAGGGTTACAAATATCCCCATGCGACCAGGAAATCAACAACCGCGAGAATTGGCGGTTTACAGATCATTGTTTGGGGATTTTATGGAATTAAAAGATAGGGGGCTGAACCCCACCCAGATGTACAGAAATGTGCTTGCGATCTGCCGATAGGCAAACCGCAACATCAGGAGAAAAAGCCGTGTTTCTTCCTTTCCGGCTGGTGTTGGACATATTGTGCACTGCTTAATGGAAAAAGAGATGCATTTATGTGTTGTAACATAATTGTTCAACACAATTATGGAGGGGGTAGCTCAGAAAAAAGCCCTGCTGCCGATGCTAGTAACCCTCCTTGCCAAGTACTACATGGAGAGAATCGAGTTTGATGGGTATGCGACTGTATATGCAAATTGGCCGGTCGAAATAGAGAGAATTTCACAAGGATATACCGGCAGCCACTACGAGCAGAAAAACTTGACAAGGGAGGATCCAAGAAAACATCCGGGTCCTGAAGGCTCGACGGAGGCACTTTTAAATGAGCCCGAACCAGACAACGAGAAAGACCTGCAGCGCCTAATGTTTAGGAGTGTTCGCCACATGCTCAAGAAACAACAGAAAATATAGGAGCAGCCGGACAGGATTGAAGCGGCTCACCAGGCAGCGCATGACGACGCTAGCGGCAGCGCATGACGACGCTAGCGGCAGCAAGTAGAGCAAGGGAAAAGCTAGAAGGCATTGAGGACAATGCAAGTTTCAAGTTGGGGGTGATAGCATATAGTTTGCATTTGCATATTTCCTGCATTTCAGCATTTACTTATTGTATTTTTCTTTTCTTTTACATGTAGTTGCATTTCATATCCGCTTTTATACTGCATTGTATAAAAAAAATTTTGAAAAATTTATAAAAATTGAAAAATTTCCTGAAAATTATAAAAAATTTGTCATGCTGGTTAGCAGGGGAACATTGATTCAAAATCTGACGGTTCAATTGATAAGGTAGAAATAACTAAATTCTTGCTATGAGATTGACAACCTGAAAAATAACCCGCCTGTGTGTTTAACCTTAGCTGATACGCGTCTTTTATATCACTTACACGTGTCGTATGTTTTTGAGAAGTTAATGAATGTCTGACGTGTCTGTAAAAACTTTTAAAATTGATAAACATCCTTAGGATCAAACAGGTTTGGCTGAGTTAAGTAATATCAAGATGAGTTCATACGGTGAAGTTGATATGAAGAATTGTATAGTGATTTTGACAGAAATTATAAGTCTGAAAAATAACCCATCCGAAACCTTGTTGGAGTAATTTCATACCTTATCACATGTAACGTCTTCAAGTTTAAAAGAAAAGGCTGGTTATATCTCCGTTTTTCACTGAATGCAAAACTTAAAACAAAATGAGTCTTTTTGTTTTGTAGCCTTGGTAGCTTGGGTAATTAAGTCCTAGGGGTGTCTCAACACCTAATGCCCTAAAACCTTCTGGTTTGGGAGCCATTGACCCAAAGCTCGCTAAGTTTTCAATCAACAGATAAAACAAGCTAAGCAAGTGTTCTCTCTGAGTTAAAAGTCCTTATGGTTCTTTGTGGGAGAATAATCTTGGCGGTGATGAATTTTCTAATAAAACAGTTTTTTCGCGGAGATATGAAAGTCTGTATTTATTAAGACGTTTTGTACGATATTTAAGGGTGTGTATGAACAAAAACAGGTGAAAGATAGGAGTGAACAATAAGACTAAGGTTCTATGTTAAAATTGATATATATTCTGACTTGAAACCTAACTGGAGAATAAAACTTGAGAAAATCTCAACTCCTTTCAAACTTGTGTGATCCTTTAGAAGTTTACCTTGGTCTGTAACTTTTGACATGATGACCCTAATCAAGTTCTTAAAAACATGAAGACACTACCGCACTATCACGAAAAGACGCATATTAGCTTGTTAAACAAATTGCGAGGAGTGAAAAATAGGGTTTCATGTTTCTAACTTGGGTGATAGAATTTCTAGCTTTGATACTTAACCTTAAGGTTTGAATCAACTGTTTTCTAGCAAAACTAACTTGACTGGATTTTGTGGGTGCAATCAGCTGAAACCCTTAAGGAGACAACACTCCTCCTAGTAGGGACACCTAGAGGTTTAACGGCTTGTTGCACGTGCTCAGTGCAATCGCGTTCCCTACGAAAGCGAGGCTAGAAATTTTTGTTTTGCTCGGGACGAATAAAAGATAAGTTTGGGGGTATTTATTCGTCACGATTTGTTACATTTTAATACCGCCCATTTTATATCATTTTGTCAATAAACAGTGCTATTTAATCCATGTCTGCTCATTTATACAGAGTACAGGTACGCAGACGGAAACATGGGATTTTGTACACAACATGCACAAGAAGACGGATTTTTAGCTGGAACTGCAAATAGGACATTATACAGATCAAGATTTAAAAATAGTTTGCAACAAATATGTGTGTACAAAGTTTAGTTGTGAAATGGTGCAACACATACATATGTAAACACTTTTGGAGATGCATGTACATTGTGTGCTGCCATGGCACACAACAATGATGTGTTGTGCAAGTAGTCCTTATGCGTATTAAATGCACAAAGTAGTGATGTGATATGAAGCTTTTGCACTTGATCTCTTCTCTGTGATATTGCTCTAGATTACACATTTGTGTTGATTAAAAAACGTTGCAATTATATAGATATACCCATAAGACCAGAAGACTACTAAAGCAAGGTGGGCCCCAGACTCTTCAAGTTGGCCGCAAATACATTCAATTTGGCCGCAAATTGCGGCCATGAAGGTGGCAAATTGGCTCGTTTTCTTTGTATGGGTCCTTGGTGGTCATGTTAGTCTATTGTCACCTGCAACTTTTGCTTTGGATTTATCTATAAATAGCAGATCAAGACATGAGGCCAGGGGAGAAATTTTTGCATACTTGTAAACTCTTGTGTTAAATTTCTTGTAGCTCTTGGGATTGAGATGATTTCTTTGCCTTCCTCTGGTCTTGCAACTTTTCTTTTTGAGCTTGCAAAATTAGATTTTGGTAGTTGAACTCATTTACTTGTATTTTGAACCATTGCAATAAATCTTCATTACATTCAAGTTTGATTCTTGTATCTCTTTTCTATTTTTCCATTTCTTTTCATTATTAAGTTGTGTTATTTCTATGATGATGTGTGAGTAGTTGTTCTTGGGCTATGGTGAGGTAGGTTATGGAACGACTTTACTTCCAACCCCTCCCTTTTGATTTTTGCACTTTTTCACTTCTTTTCTTAATATTGCAAGTTTATTATGTTTTGCTTGATAGGATATATCGTTTTGAATGGTTGCAAATCAACCTTTAACATATATCTTATTCCTTCTTTACGTTTTATCATTGCTATGTTACTATTTGAAGTAGGCGTGAATACGGAATTATGTTACGTGTCGCAACTAGCTAGATTGGATATATAGCATTCTTGCATATATTCTATACTTGCTACTTCACTTAACTAATTCCATATTCACTCCATTCTCTATCTCATTCTTGTTAGTTTTCGTTTTTCTTAACCTTGATATCGTATTTTATCCCGATACATGTTATCGGATAAATACGGCATACTTTCTCTATTCAAATGGAAACCAAAAGGAATGAATCTTGAATCCAAATGGAGAGTTGGGGGTAAATGTCGTATTTCACTCTTATTGAACCTTAGCCTAAGTTTTCGTATTCCAAAACATTGCTTCTTTCAAGTATTATACTAAAACATGACAAAACACCATTTTCCAACCTGTTGATCCATAACTCAATTTGATGTCATGATATCCACTCTTTGTGGTTCGACCCGTGCTTGCCGGCTTGCTTCAATGCACCGTGCACTTGCGGTATTTTTAAACTCGATACTCACGTCGTGCACTATTTTTCCGACAAAAACCGATATATCCGATATTGACCTTATTCTCCAAAAGCACGTCACTGTGGGTTTCGAACACTCCACTGTCATCTTGAAAAGGGAGGCCGCTTGGGGCCCGTAGATTACTCTTCCAGATGAGGCGGAACGGGAGTTGCAGTTGCAGTTGGAGCAGTTAGAGGCCATTGATGTTCTTTTTTTCTGCACGGGAGCAAAACCAAATCTTAGTACCTCGAACCTAAGAGTAACCATATTAAACCGCGATTCGCGCGCGAACACGACACAGGAAGTGTGGAGTGGAAAGAGGAAAAGGTCCCACCGGGCGTGCCAGAATCTGTTCCCCTCCGAATACAGAGACGGAACCGCGTAGGTTCGTCTTACCTGAATTTGGGGGCAGATTCTAATTGGTGCTATCCTTCCACCTCTCCGAAGATGCCAAGTTGATTTATTACACCATGTATCGAAGGTTTAAACGGATGCGGCCGATGTAGCAGAATTCGTCAGATTCCCCCTCGTTGAGGGGTTTTTGATTGTGGGGACGCTCTTCCCTGCTGGCGCAAGCTCCTGCAGTTAATTACGCTACCGCATCACGGTAACCACTTTCTCCTTCTCCAGATGGTCACTTCGTGTCGTGTGTGTTTGTTTTGTTTTTTGGTTGCCTGTGGATTGTATACAGAGACAAATTTATGTTGTCTTCCGTATGGCGTGGATTAGTCTAAATCCGTATTTTCTTAGATTTGGGTTTGGGGTTGCGTTTAAGGATACGTTAGTCTTATTTGAGACTAAGATAAACTTAAACGCATGTTAAGGATACGTTGGTCTAATTTCAGACTAAGATCAACTTAACGGGATCGTTTAGATCCAACAAGAGAGCATTCGGGCTCTATTGTTTAGTTTAGGGACATTGCGGTCGATTAGTTTGAGAACATTACGGTCCAAGGTTAAGGACATCATAGTCCATGGGCTTAAGGACCCCACAGTCCGAGGTTAAGGACATCATAGTCCATGGGCTTAAGGACCCCACAGTCCGAGGTTAAGGACATCACAGTCCATGGGTTTAAGGACCCCACAGTCCGAGGTTAAGGACATCATAGTCCATGGGTTTAAGGACCCCACAGTCTGTAGTTTAAAGACATCATAGTCTATAAAGTTTAAGGACATCATAGTCCATGAGTTTAAGGACCCCACAGTCCATGGAATGTTTGGTTATCAGGACTCGTCACCTCTCTGAAGAAGTTGAAGGATTACAATGATAAATATCATAGGAGTAAAGAGATGTACCCTTGAACCAATTTTGGTTGAGAGATCTGTAGTCCAATTTAGGACTAAGATCTATTAAAAGATTTATGAGCATATGAGCTCAATTAATCTGAATGAGGGTTTTATGGCCAACTTGGGCTCGGCCCACTCAGTTAAACATTTGACAATGCCGAGCATTGATTCGAGTTGTGACAATATTTTTGTCTTTTATTGAATGCTGAGCATTCATCATAGCTTTGGGCTTTATTTATAGAACAATTTATGTTCTTTTAGAGCATACGTGAGGAGAATGTCGCGCGCTTGGCGCTTTGCGCCAGTCAGAGAGCGCAGAGCGCTAGTTTATGAGCGCATTGCACTTCTGCTGAGTAGTGCACAAGTGAGGAGCGCGAGATGCGCTTGGCGCTGAGCGCCAGATTATGAACGCATTACGCTTCTGCTGAGTAGAGCATACATGAGGAGCACGTGGTGCGCTTGGCGCTGAGCGCCAGATTATGAACGCATTGCGCTTCTGCTGAGTAGCGCACACGTGAGGAGCACGTGGTACGCTTGGCGCTGAGCGCCAGTCCAAAGAGTGCAAAGCGCTTCTGTTCAAGTAGCGTACACGTGGGAAGCACAAGACGCGTTTGGCGCTGAGCGCCAGTCCAAGAACGCAGAGCGCCAGTTTATGAGCGCAAAGCGCTATCTGATCAGCTTTATGATCCTAGAAATAAATTCTCGTTTAGAAAAGATTTTGTCTCAAGGTTCTAAGAACAAAGTTCTTATTTTGTAGGAGATGTTTCAATCTCTCATTTTGATGAAAGGCTTTGCTTTTATGGATCTGTGATCCTAAGAGAACTGACTTATTCTTTCCCACTTTATTTTATAATGAGATGTTCATGATCTCTTTGTATAAAAGACCTTAGTCTTATAGATTTATGATCTGTGAGAAGAATTATGTTCTTCTTCTTATTTTATGATGAGATCCTTTAATCTCTTTGTGAAAGACCTAGGTCTTGTAGATCTATGATCTTAAAGAAAGAAGTGAATTCTTCTTTTTAATATGAGATGATTTCATCTCTCTGTTCATTTTTACCTTGAAGAAAATCTTCTTCCTATACCGAGAGATTGGTTCTTCTTTCTGAGATTTCTCAAAGTTTGTGGGGGGGGGGGGGGTCCTCTGTTTTTCTCTGTCTCTTTTTTGTTTCTTTTCCTTTTTTTTTTGAAAAGAAGGATCATTGGTCGTTAGGACCCACCACCTCTCCGACGACACTGAGAGATTACAGCGCCATATATCGAAGGTGTGGAGGGATGTACCCTTTGTGAAGGGTTACGGCAGTGCCCCGGCCATCGAAAGCGCGGCCAAAATGCGGAAAAAAAATTTCTAAACTGGCGCTACCGTTACCCGAATCCCGGATCGACCTTAAACCCTAATCTAGCATGCTAACTAAGAGTTAGAATCGTTATACCGAGTTGATCTGTGTCCTTCGGTCTTCAATCCAAGCTCCTAGCAGCTCCTTGATGTGGTTTGGCTGCCGGTCTTCCTCCATCTCCGATGATCCACCCGAGGGAAACGGCGCAAGCTCCAGCCTCGACGAACGAGTCAACCGACGCTCCAAAGTGGCTAACGATGGAGAGTCGAGGTGTAGTAGTGTGTCACTATATTTTCTCTCATACTCATTTGCTCAACTTAGCAACCATAGAAGATGAATGAGGTAATGATCAAGGGCATGAGCTAAGAAAATTGGCTAAGTATTTTTAGTGTGAAAAATGAGAGAGTGAGAGAGAGCAAGTGTAATGAACCAAATGAAATGAACCCCCACCTCCAAATTAGTGGCCCCCCCTCTCTCTCATCTCCTTCACATAAAAAATATCATTTCTAATTACCATTAAACAATAGCAACCATACCTTATCTCCATGCTTTGACCCATGCCTTGACTCAAGTCACCTTTTCCACCTTATTTAAAAGCAAATGATTTTCTAAAAATCAATAATGAGGTGGTATCTTCTAGAAGCTATTCCGTATAAAATACGGAATACTTTCCGGTACGTGTATCGAAATACATATACGCGTATTCGTACAAAAAACGAATTGCTAAGAGAGAAAATGAATAGAATAATACTAGAATACATATATATAAATACATATGTAAATTATTAAATTAAAACCTGATTTAATAAACTGGCTTAATCCTAAGCCGCTAGTATTATCAACCGTCCGATTAAGGTCTGTGCAGCAAGTGCACATATTTAATCGGACACCCATATGTACCAACATACGACATGTACACCATATCGCATGAACCATGAAAACCCTCTGTGTGGGACTCTAAAGACTCGTCAATTCTCTGGCAGTGGGTTTAACCACAAGTACGTCAGCGGCACTGGCTGTACGTAACGGCTACCCAGGTATTGAACGAAAGGAAGGACGACGAGCAAACTCATCCTGAACCCCTACTGAGACTGACAATGACAATATCCATATAGTCCGGTCTGTTCGTCTAAGAATATCGCATATCGAGTCTAGGGGGTGGATAAAGTCAGACCCCTAACAACGTGATATTTAGTGTCGGCATGTAACCCATCACCACCTGAGAAACTATCGATCCTGGATCGGTAATTCTCGTTCACCATGGCCATGTATTTCTAGTGATGGCCACCCGTGCACAACGCGACATCAACCCCCAATACCGGGAGAGACAAATCCCCGACAATCTGATCACTGCCTCCATGTAGCTCGGGACTGTACCCAACTAAAACCTGTTTGCACGACTCCTTTGAGCCGTGGTAGGGTAGTAATCAAAGCACAGTGGGAACTCACACGAGACAAATGACGATCTCAGGTCGACAGACTAACCTGCACACATGTCACCTGGGAACTGCAATCGGACAATAGGTATAATACCAACTAGAAGGTTCCCGGCGAGTCCGTCCAGTGTACTCATAACCCAATGAGCACCTGTATACTATCTTAGGTGAACAAACTAACACCAATGGCTTGTGAGATCTGGCTACCGCCCCTCGTCGGGGTGTCGATCAGTATACATTAGTCTACACTGGAGTATCGATGCCCGGTCTCGATACTCCTACGACTAGGGACATTTAAGGATGTGCTTATAGACCCCAGCTCCCACATATATGATCGCCATCATAATGCTGGCAGTTGAGCAAGAATCCTATGGGCTCTATCAACATGTACATGATGATAAAGACAAACCAGATAGCATACTATCATCTTGAGTAAGAATGTTTTATCAGTATAGGTCCTGCCTCAATCATTACAATCATCTACCTGTGATTACGATAATTGCCTTGAGGGCACTATAGCCAACAATCTCCCACTTGCACTTAAGGCCAATTATTGCGATGTCGCATACTCACAGCCCGTGTGATACCAAACACCCAACTTCTCTATTAATCAGTTTTGCAAAGCCCGTTTGCGAAAATGATTGCCTTCGAGAACTAGCCTTAGTGAGTGGATCCGCTCCAATGTTTCTTTCTGTATCTCTCTGTATCTCAACTTCGCGGAGAAAACTATCTCCCGAAATGAGCAATACCTGCATTAAAATTTGTCTGGATATCTGATGGGACCCAGTTTATAAAATAACTCCAATTCCAGCAAACTTCCTAGACTGTATCGTCCACTGAATTTAATCACTATTCTGCGCATGCCTTTCCTCAGTATCAGCTTGGGCCACCTGTCCAACATACCGTCCCTCAAAAGAGGGAAAACTATAACTCTGACAGTCACTCTGTCATCCAGGTCACCTTGGAAGCCTGAAATGATAACCGTCTCCTGAAGGAAGCCGTCGTAATCATTTCCCTAGAACATTCACTTATGTTCAATAACTGCTTCCCAATATTTCTCCAGGATTGGATTAATATATCTACATATTGCATCTAGTGCAAAAGCAATATCTGGTGTGGTACTTGACATTTCATGATTAACTCAATTTCCTAGACAAGTGATATGCTAATCATGCAGACCCCTCTCTCCTTTAGTCTGTAAGACACCTTTAGAGAGGGTGACTCCATCACCTGCAGGTACACCACCATGCCAGGAGTCATCCATTCTAAAATTCCTTTAGAATAATGTCAAAGTACCCAGATTGGGATACTTCCCAAATCTAGATCTAATACCATAGATCCAGTAACCAAAAAACCTGATATTAAATCCATATCCTATGTGGAGAAACAACTGTGTGACAACCAAAGTATAACCGATCGTAGTATAGGAATATCTCTTCCTATCAAGTGCATGTCATCCCAAATACCTGGACATCACTCTCTACTACCTTCTTAGCAGATCCATCTCCTATTCTGATGAAGTCAAAGCCTATGACTGTCACATAAAAAATAGATGATCTATTTCCGCTATACCTGCTTTAGTCTATAAATAGACATAAGCTACTTGCCCACTATGCTTCCGCTGCTCCCGCTGACTACAACAACCCTCTGGCAGAGTCATATATACGTGCACTTCCAAAGCTAGTTTAGAACGACGCTATACTCATCCTCCTGCTGGGTCTTATAGTCTAAAACAGCAGCAATGGAAAGTCTGGGTAAACAAGAATCTCTCTGTCACCATCACTGGGAAGACCGAAGTACCTCTCGGACGCCTGAGGTTACCCACCAAAACTGCGGAGTGGCTAATGGAACATCAAATCCAATTGAATCCTTAGGTTCTATTAAATTTTCAGTAATCGTTTGTGGTTCTGGAATCACTTCCTGTTCTACCATACTCCCACTTCTGTTTTCTGAAAAAATCCATTTTACTAAAACTGTGGCGAGTCAAGAACAATATAAATATTGATCTTCATGATGGTAGAAAGTTAACCCTCGTCAAAACCCGGGATAACCCACAAACTGCAATTACCGAAACGTGCCTCGAGTTTATCCGGATTCTGGTTTTAAGCATCAGCCGGACAACTCCCTATACCTTAACATCGTTAAAATATAAATTGATTCTATATAGAAACAAAAGCACTAATTTAATTTTGAACCAGATTCAAAATCATGCAGTTGTCTCCAGTGCATATCAACTAAATGGAATGAGGTCAATCGACATTACTCATCTAGGAGTGCATCCATATATGAGTAACCTGAAAGAGAAATAAGTTCTCAAAACCATTACTATTAACGGAATTGTTAGATATGTATGCCCTAGAGGCATTATTGTATAGTACTAGTTTGTATAATACATTTTGGAGGCTTGGGATATATATATATACGGGTTTACGAAAGTCTTGATCGATATAGTAGTATGCTACTTGGTTTGTTTCTATCTTAATATGTGTATATGTTTCTTTTAACATATCGCTGAAAACATATTGGTAGAGCCCTTAGGATTTTTGCTTGACTACCGGCGTTGTGATGGCGATCACACTTGTGGGGGCTGGGTAGTCTACAAGCACATCCTTATTTTGGTCCCTAGTTGTCGGATTATCGAGACAGGGCATCGATACTCCAGAGTAGACTGGTGCATACGCTTCTCTTCCCGGCAGGGGAGATGGTCTGTCCCACAGCCATCAGTATGTCGTACTGGAGATAGTATGCAGGTGCTCGTTAGGTTACGAGTACACTGGACATGACTCGTCGGGAACTGTTGGTTGGTATTATACCTATCGCCAGTTAACAGTTCCCAGGTGACATGAGTACAGCTTAGTCCGCTGACTTGACACTGTCACTTCGCCTCGAGTGTGTTCCCACTGTTATCAGATTACTACCCTACCACGGCTCTACTGAGTCGTGCAAACAGGTAGTAGTTGGGTGCACTCCCGAAGCACTTGGAGGCAGTGACGGTTAGACATGATTCATCTCTCCCGGTATTGGGAGTTGATATCGCGTTGTGTCTAGGAGAACCATTACACATTGTCGTCCGTGGCCAGGGCAAGCGAGAATTGCTGGTAGGTTTTCCAGTAGATTCTTAGGGTGTTTTGGGCTACACTCCGACATGACTTGTACCGCTATTAGGGGACTGACGTTTACCACCCCCTAGGCCCGCCATGCGATATTCTCAGACGAACAGACCGGACTGTACGGAGATTGTCACATTCAGGCTCAGTAGGAGTTCGATGGGTTCACCTCATCAGTTTTCTTATCGGCATCTACCTGGGGACCGTTACGTACAGCTAGTACCGCTTGCGGCCTTTGGTTAAACCCACTGCTAGCGTAGTGTCGCGCCTTTAGAGTCCCACACAGAGGGTTACTCTCCTTTGGGCAAAACGAAGTAGAGGTTGCATGGTTTTGCGCGGGGTTCGTTCACATTAGTGCAGTTGTGCATGTTTAGTGTCCTGACAGTTGTTACTAGCGGGCTTTGGTTTAAGCCAGATCCTAGTAATTGTTTTGGGATTGGTTTTGTCTCAGTGTATTCGTGTTCCTTGGAGCACGGATGCGAGTGTGTATGCACAGTTGACAGAGGCAGAGGCAGAGGATTCTCATTAGGGTTGTTGACCATTTGACTTTGGTGACTTGTTGACCTTTGACTTTTCTCTAAACCCTAATGAGAATATGATATATGACTAATAATATTAATTAAGTATTATTGTGCCATGGTTGAGTTGAAAGTTTGACTTTTGTTGACTTTTTGACTTTGTTGACCGGTTGACCATTTTGGACTTGTTGACCATCATCATTTCATGGGTATGACTTTTGCTTGCTTGTTGTTTACAAAATGAAATAATTGCATGAAATGATAATGGTCATTGAAACTAACCTTCACCATACTTAATTATTATTAGTATTATCATTATTCTCACTTTTTTGAGGATGGTTGCATTATGAGAGCTCATTCCATCATCTTCTTTCTCTCTCATGAAAAAAGCTCTCCCTCTTCCTCTCTCAAGGTTCAAGTGTTCCATGAGTTGGACATCATGAACCTTTGAGACAAAACCACCATCACTCTTCTCTACTCAATCTAAGTTATTAGGTTTAGCAAACCAAACACCTTAGTCATCTCTAGGTTGAGATTGGAGCTCAATTTCGAGACCCTCGGGTGGATCCATCTATGGCAAAGAGGAGACGACAAGGAGGATCCGTTCAAGCAACTATAAGGAGCAAGCAAGAGGAAGAACCACAACAAGAAGAGAAGGAGTTCAAGACCAAGGTATAACCATTCTACATAGTAGTTAGAACTTGTAGAATAATTGTTAGTTCTTGTTTAGCAACGATCCTTCTTGTACGGTCCATGTTACCTAGTTAAGAAAAAATTTCGTTTTACCTATTCTGCCTCCCCGAAAGGACCGGGGTGGGTGATGTGGACCTAACAGTGGTATCAGAGCCTAGCTAAACACTTTCTAGCATGTTAGAAAAGTAACTAGATGTTCGATCGGAGAAAAAAATCACAAAACATGCCCGAAATATCAACTTTCTGCCGATTTTGTTTTCTGTTCAAAAATTAATAAATCATACACTAAAAATCGGCTCAGGGTTTTTATAGCACACCCAAGAAAAATGGTCCAGCGACTCGGTCAAAGCGACGCGGAACCGCGACAGGAGCATGCTCCCGCCGCGGATCCGCGGCCGAGTTGACTTGGCCGTGGGCAATTTTTCCTGCAGTGTGTTCAGTGGGGTGTTTTGGCATTTTTACAATATGTTTTTTCTGCCCAGATTTTCCAGAAAACAAATTTGTGTTTTCAGGTGGTTACAAATCCGTATTTTGATCAAACTTCTATAGACTTTAGCTAACAGGTTATATCTGTGATGTGATATATGTATTGAACGCCTGCTAATCGCTATACGTCGATTAGTGGGGGTTATACATATCTGTGATCTGTAATGTTGATGGTTTGTGTATATGAATTCGTTGGATTGTCACGGATAAATAGCCGGGGGGTTGTGAGATGAGAGTTTTCTTTATCTTTCAATTCATGTAATTTATAATTGATGTAATATTATTTGTATGGCCGCACATCCGGGATGAGGTTGTAGCCGCCATTGTATATTATTTCTTTTACTGTTTTTGCTCCTAGGATAGACCCAAGGTGGGGTGCACAAACTACCGGGTACGTTGAAGTGTTGAGTGGCCTACTCACGGTGTTGAGGGAGGCTGCTTCACTTCGGGTATTTGGCGGGTAGTTTGCCACACCCGTAGGGGTCTACGATGGGGTTTTTGGCTATTCATCGCGACCGTGTAATCCGTCTTTCGTTGCAGGCTCGAACGAAATGCAGATTCCTAGTATATCCAATGTGTTCATCTGTGATCTGGAATGTCTATCATTGCATCTGACGAATGTGTATATATCTATATGATATCTATTTAGGCGTTGCCTATGTTTTGCATCCGCGTTAGTCCAGCCCCCGCTCTATCGTTAGTTAAGTAACCTAACGGGTAATGACGGGGCCCCGTGGCGAATGCGGATGGCATAAGCGTACGTCATATTTTCGTTGTTTTCTGCAATGGTAGGATTAATTGATGGGACACATTAAATTAATGCAAGAAAACAAACCTAAAAGACGTTGTTGGAACAATTTTCAAAAAGCTGTTATTGCAAGGACGTTCTTTTTTGTTTTGCATAGAGGTATTCGGTTATGAATGCCCAACACCTCATTCGACGAGGCAAGGGCCGAGATCCCTTCTTCGGGAGTGACCCCTTGGACAAAAATTTTGCGTCAGGGTAATAACTTCGCTATAGTCGATTATTCTTGCTTTGCATCGAGGTATTCAGTTTGGAATATCCTGCACCTCATTCGACGAGGAAAGAGCCGAGATCCCTTCACAGGGAGTGACCTCTTTAGCAAAAGTTTTCGTCACTATAATTTTAAAAAGGTCATCAGGTTCCTTCAACGATATCAAGTTCATTACGTTAACGGGTTTTTCGCCAAAAACCCAGCCGTAGCCCTCCGTCATTTCCTACAAGCACTACTTAGTATTCGAGCTACGTATTTTGGCATTGTCAAGGCATAGTGATCGGTAGCTAAGTATTGCTTGTTTGCAGTTTTATTTTTCAGATTATTTAGAACAGTCGCATAGCTATGTTGGCATTGTCAAGAGGTATGCGGGTGGGTCTAAGTTAATCAAGATAATGATGGGCCGAACTTGACTAGCGGTTTATGATATGTTGGCATTGTCAAGGTCATAAACCGTTAGGGGCAAAAATCCACATCGGGAGTTTCTAAAGAAACTGAAACTTGCAGATTTCGCATACCTTCTGGAGTGTAGTGACTAGAGTAGATTCCATCTAGGTCATCACACAATGATAGTTGGATCCCGATCCCACTGATGAGTTGGATTACTCACGGGAGATTATTTCACTTAACAATCAATGCTATAAACCAAGTAGGTGTATAGAACGGTGTTAGCGGGGCTACGCCTCCAGGGAAAAGAGGATATTTAATTAAGGAACTTCGCGAAAGCGTTGGAAAACCTCCCTCGAAGTACCAACACTAGCCTGGCTGAAAGGTTAAGCAAGTATTGCGACGTGCGATTAATCCTGACTAGTTCTTCTTTTAGGGTTTGAAGAAGAATTTGAGGAAACAGTGGGAGCCATCCTGGTTAGATAAATTAATAAACCAATCTAATCTTGCAAGAGTGCACGCTGAGTGTTTCTATTCGCTCTCTCCAGGTAGCAACCATTTCACGTCCTAATCAAGATAATAAAATGTATCGCTTGACCGATCCGAATTCTTATTCGGGGCTGGGGAACATTGGTTCGGCTCTAACTTACGACAACAGTCATAAGTATGAGAAAGGTAAAGAGAATTGTATGGATTCCAAGGATACCCAGTTGAAGAAGAAGCATGGTTTTGCATCTACTTCAGGTGTTCTTGTAATTGAGAACTGCTTTACGGTCAGCCCTACCTCCTGGGTACTTGATACCGGATCAGGATCTCATATCTGTAATTTATTGCAGGGACTGAGAAAAAGTAGGAGAGTTGCACCTGGTGATATGTCGCTCAGGGTAAAGAACGGAGCACAAGTTAATGCTGCAGCCGTCGGTGAATATCACCTAGTGTTTCCAAATGGAAATACTATGATTTTGAACGATTGCTACTATGTACCTTCCATGGTTTGCAACATCATATCAGTCTCTTTACTCGATAAAGATGGATATAACTTTGTTCTTGATAGAAATATCATGAACATTTACCTTCATAAGGTACTGGTTGCAGAAGGTACACTGTGTAATGGTATCTACGTTCTAAATCAGAATACAGTTCTCAATATACAAAACACACACAAGAGGAAGAATTCAGATACGAATAAATCCTACTTGTGGCATTGTAGACTTGGTCATATCGGAGAGAAAAGACTAAGTAAGTTGCATAAAGATGGATTCTTGAACGCGTTCGAGTTTTCATCTTATGAAACTTGTCAGTCTTGTCTCAAAGGAAAGATGACCAAATCTCCGTTCACCGGACATGGAGAAAGGGCAGCAAAGCTCTTGGGGCTCATACACAGTGATGTATGTGGTCCAATGTCTATACATGCAAGGGGTGGGTTCTCGTACTTCATCACATTCACTGACGATCTCTCTAGGTTCGGATATGTGTATCTGATGAAACACAAATCTGAAACTTTTGAGAAATTCAAGGAATTCAGAAACGAAGTAGAGAACCAAACAGGAAAAAGTATCAAGATCCTACGGTCTGATAGAGGAGGGGAGTACTAAAGTACGGAATTCCAAGATTACTTAAAAGAGAATGGTATTCTTTCTCAGCTTACCCCTCCTTATACACCACAGCACAACGGTGTATTGGAGAGAAGGAATCGTACCCTATTTGATATGGTTCGATCCATGATGAGTAATGCTGAGTTACCTCTTTCATTCTGGGGACTTGCGCTAGAAACAGCGGTATACTTACTGAATCAGGTTTTATCTAAATTTGTGCCTAAGACTCCATATGAAATATGGAATGGTAATAAACCGTATCTTGAATGTACTAAGATATGGGGTTGTCCGGCCTATGTAAAAGTACAAAATCCGGAAAAGCTTAAGGCACGGTCAGTTTTGTGCAAATTTGTGGGATATCCTAGAAATTCTCTGGGATATCACTTCTACTACACTGAGGAACAGAAGGTATTCGTTGCTCGTCGCGCCACTTTTTTAGAGTGGCAATTTCTTGCAAAAGAAATAAGTGGGAGCACGTTAGAACTGGATGAAATATCTGATCCACAAACTCAAACTGAGGATTTAGTAGAACCAGAAAATTCAATAGTCCCAGACGAACCTCAGCCACTCCGCAGATCTGGTAGGATTTCTCATCCACCCGAGAGATACTACGGTTTTCCCTTAGACGGGGATCGAGAGGATTGCATCTTGGAAGAAGATGACCCTACCAATTTCAGGAAGGTCATTATCAGTAGGGACTCTGATAAGTGGCTGGAAGCAATGCAATCCGAAATGGAGTCTATGTACACCAATAAAGTGTGGACCTTGGATATTGCTCCACCTGGGGTAAAACCCGTTGGATGCAAATGGATCTACAAAAGGAAACTTGGTGTAGATGGGTAGGTGGAAACCTATAAGGCTAGACTCATTGCAAAAGGTTTTCGTCAAAGACCTGGTGTGGACTATGACGAAACTTTTTCTCCAGTGGCTATGCTCAAATCCATTCGAATCCTACCTGCCATTGCTGCCTTCCATGACTATGAAATCTGGCAGATGGATGTTAAAACGACTTTTCTAAATGGCTGTTTGGAAAAGTGCGTTTACATGGATCAGCCAGAAGGTTTCGTAGACAGTGGGAGCAGCGGGAAGGTGTGCAAGCTGCTTAAATCCATTTATGGATTAAAGCAGCCATCGTGGAGCTGGAACATCTGTTTTGATGAGGCAATCAAGGAATTTGATTTCATCAAGAACGAAGATGAACCTTGTGTCTATAAGAAGATTGTAGGACGAACTGTCGTGTTCCTAGTCTTGTACATGGACGACATTCTTTTGATAGGAAATGACATTCCTATGCTACAATCGGTCAAGCTATTTTTGTCACAACAGTTCTCCATGAAGGACCTGGGTGATGCCTCGTACATTCTGGCGATCAAGATCCACAGAGATAGATCCAAGAGACTACTGGGAATTTCACAGTCCAGGTACATAGAGACCGTACTAAAGAGATTTAGTATGGAAGATTCCAAGCGTGGTAATATACCCGCATTGCACGGAATCACCCTCTCCAAGAAGATGTCTCGTAAGACTGACGAGGAGAGGGTTCGCATGAGCACTATACCCTACGCTTCGGCGGTAGGATCAATAATGTATGCGATGCTATGTACAAGACCAGATGTAACTTATGCGCTGAGCGTGGTGAGCCGGTATCAGTCAGACCCAGGTGAGGACCACTGGACGGCAGTGAAGAACATCCTTAAGTACCTGATAAGGACTAAGGAGATGTTCCTGGTTTACGGTAATGGAGACCTCAGGGTCGAGTCCTTTACCGATTCAATCTTCCAGAGTGACAAAGATGACAGCAAGTCTGTCTCAGGTTTTGTGTTTACCCTCAACGGAGGGGCGGTGTGTTGGAGGAGTTCTAAACAGGATACCTTTGCACACTCAACGATGGAGGCTGAATACATTGCTGCAAGCGATGCCGCGAAAGGGGCGGTCTGGATGAAGAAGTTCATTAGTGAACTTCAGGTGGTTCCGTCCATTGTTGACTCAATACCTTTGGATTGCGATAACAATAGGGCTATAGTTTTAGCGAAGGAACCAAGGACCCATCAGAAATCCAGACACATCTTAAGGCGGTATCACCTGATCAGGGAGATCATTGATCGCCTCGAGATCGAGGTACGGAGAGTGGACACAAAAGACAACACGGTGGATCCATTCACAAATGCCCTCCTTCAAACATAGTTCAAGTGACTTTTTGAGCTATTGGGTATGCGGTACGCCAGTAGCTGGTCTTAGTGCAGACGTTGGGTATGCGGTACACCAATTACTGCCCTTTAGTACAAGTGGGAGATTGTTAGATATGTATGCCCTAGAGGCCATTATTGTATAGTACTAGTTTGTATAATACATTTTGGAGGCTTGGGATATATATATATACGGGTTTACGACAGTCTTGCTCGATATAGTAGTATGCTACTTGGTTTGTTTCTATCTTAATATGTGTATATGTTTCTTTTAACATATCGTTGAAAACATATTGGTAGAGCCCTTAGGATTTTTGCTTGACTACCGGCGTTATGATGGCGATCACACTTGTGGGGGCTGGGTAGTCTACAAGCACATCCTTATTTTGTTCCCTAGTCATCGGATTATCGAGACAGGGTATCGATACTCCAGAGTAGACTGGTGCATACGCTTCTCTTCCCAGCAGTGGAGATGGTCTGTCCCACAGCCATCAGTACGTCATACTGAGATAGTATGCAGGTGCTCGTTAGGTTACGAGTACACTGGACAGGACTCGTCGGGAACTGTTGGTTGGTATTATACCTATCATCAGTTAACAGTTCCCAGGTGACATGAGTACAGCTTAGTCCGCTGACTTGACACTGTCACTTTGCCTCGAGTGTGTTCCCGCTGTTCTTAGATTACTACCGTACCACGGCTCTACTGAGTCGTGCAAACAGGTAGTAGTTGGGTGCAGTCCCGAAGCACTTGGAGGCAGTGACGGTTAGACATGATTCATCTCTCCCGGTATTGGGAGTTGATATCGCGCTGTGTCTAGGAGAGCCATTACACATTGTCGTCCCTGTCCAGGGCAAGCGAGAATTGCTGGTAGGTTTTCCAGTAGATTCTCAGGATGTTTTGGGCTACACTCTGACATGACTTGTACCGCTATTAGGGGACTGACGCTTACCGCCCACCTAGGCCCGCCATGCGATATTCTCAGACGAACAGACCGGACTGTACGGAGATTGTCACATTCAGGCTCAGTAGGAGTTCGATGGGTTCACCTCATCAGTCTTCTTATCGGCATCTACCTGGGGACCGTTACGTACAGCTAGTACCGCTTGCGGCCTTTGGTTAAACCCACTGCCAGCGTAGTGTCGAGCCTTTAGAGTCCCACACAGAGAGTTACTCGCCTTTGGGCAAAACAGAGTAGAGGTTGCATGGTTTTGCGACGGGATTCGTTCACATCCGCGCACTTGTGCACGTTTGGTGTCCGGACGGCTGTTACTAGCGGGTTTTGGTTTAAGCCAGATCCTAGTAATTGTTTTGGGATTGGTTTTGTCTCAGTGTATTCGTGTTCCTTGGAGCACAGATGCGGGTGTGTATGCACAGTTGACAGAGGCAGAGGCAGAGGATTCTCATTAGGGTTGTTGACCATTTGACTTTGGTTGACTTGTTGACCGTTGACTTTTCTCTAAACCCTAATGAGAATATGATATATGACTAATAATATTAATTAAGTATTATTGTGCCATGGTTGAGTTGAAAGTTTGACTTTTGTTGACTTGTTGACTTTGTTGACCATTTTGGACTTGTTGACCATCATCATTTTATGGCTATCATTTCATGGGTATGACTTTTGCTTGCTTGTTTACAAAATGAAATAATTGCATGAAATGATAATGGTCATTGAAACTAACCATCACCATACTTAATTATTATTATTATTATCATTATTCTCACTTTTGTAAGGATGGTTGCATTATGAGAGCTCATTCCATTATCTTCTTTCTCTCTCATGAAAAAAGCTCTCCCTCTTCCTCTCTCAAGGTTCAAGTGTTCCATGAGTTGGAAATCATGAACCTTTGAGACAAAACCACCATCACTCTTCTCTACTCAATCTATGTTATTAGGATTAGCAAACCAAACACCTTAGTCATCTCTAGGTTGAGATTGGAGCTCAATTTCGAGACCCTCGGGTGGATCCATCAATGGCAAAGAGGAGACGACAAGGAGGATCCGTTCAGTTGCGCCACGGCAGCGCCCCGGCCGTCTTACCGAGGCCAAAATGCGGAATCAAAAATTTTCCTTACTTGGAAACTGGCGCTACCGCGGACAATAAAACCCGGATCGTTAACCATTAACCTATACTAGCTAACAAGAGATGGGAAGAGAAGTATACCGAGTGATCCGAGTCCTCCGGTCTTCTCGTCATCGTCCCGATCTCTCGCGGAAAGTCTTGTCTCCATATCGTCGCCTCCTCGCCGGAAGGACACCACATCGCCTGCGTCTTTTACGGGCTCCCGCCTCAATACCGAGGCAACTCGGGCACGAAGCTGGCAAGTCGACGTGCCCAAGATGTGCTATAGAATGTGGTGTAGATCATGCTAGTCTCATTTGGGGTTTGTAGTTGCCTTGATGGAGGAATCAACAAGATATGAACTTGGGGATTTTTTGTAGCAATGAAAATGAGATGGATGATTAATTTCCCACACCAAATGAACCTCTCTCATTTTCCCTCTCCTCAAAATTGTGGCCGGCCATGCTCTCTTGAAATGGTGGTGGTGAAAAAGTATATATCACAAGAGGGAGGTGAGTGTAGGAGATAGAAATGGTGACTATATCATAAAGCAAAGAAACATCAACCATACTTCACACTCCATACCCATTCAAATCTCATTTAAAGCACCATCATGGATGAAAGATGCTAAACATATCATAATGAATATATTTGCAAGAAACCCCACTCCACAAATGTTATTTGCACAATTGCAAATAACCCCCTCCATCGGAAAAGTCCGGCCGGGAAAGAACAAACGAAAACCGGCCGGAACGGAATGCAAACTGGCAACTCCAGAAAACTGGTCCCGTAATAAATTACAGGAAAACCCCGATACTGTGCATACACACCTGCATCTGTATTCCAACCGGATACAAATGCAATGAGACAAAATCTACACTGTACTAGATTAGGACCGGCTTAAGCCAAAGCCGGCTAGTAATATCCGTTCGATCCTGATCCGTGCAATACCGCACGTATCAGATCGAACCCTGCCATATAACTATACGGCTACTAGTACAAAACTGTCCGATCCTGATCCGTGCAATACCACACGTATCTGATCGGACCCTGCCATATCTCCATACGGCCTCTACAGCGTTTCGCCCGAAAGCTTGAGTAACTGAAAGTGTGGTGGACTCTAAAGACTCGTCAATACTATGGCTGTGGATTTAACCACTAGCACGTCAGAGGTATAAGCCAATACGTGACGGGCCACCAGCTATTGACCAAAAGGGACGTCGATGAGCGAACTCATCCTGACACCCTACTGAGCCTGTCAGTGACAATATCCGTACAGTCCGGTCCGTTCGTCTATGAGCATCGCATGTCGGGCCTAGGGGGTTGGTAAAAATCAGAACCCCAAAAGCGGTACAAGTCGTGTCGGGGTGTAACCCAGAACACCCTGAGATACTACTGGAATACCTACCAGTAAATCTCCTGCCTCGGCCGAGGGCTTTGTGTAATGGCTCTCCTAGACACAGCGCGACCTCACCCCCAATACCGGGAGAGACGAACCCCTGCAGATCCGCTCACTGCCTCCATGTGGCTCGGGACTGTACCCAACTAAAACCTGTTTGCACGTCTCCTTTGAGCCGTGGTAAGGTAGTAATCAAAGCACAGTGGGAACTCACACGAGACAAATGACGATCTCAGGTCGATGAACTAACCTGTACACATGTCACCAGGGAACTGCTATCTGACGTCAGGTATAAGACCAACTAGCAGGTTCCCAGCGAGTCCTGTCCGGTGTACTCATAACCCAATGAGCACCTGTATACATCTTAGGTGAACCAACTGACACCAGTGGCTTGTGAGACCGTCCACCGCCCCTCGTCGGGGTCTCGACTGTACACACTAGTCTACTCTGGAGAATCGATGCCCTGTCTCGAAACTCCCACGACTAGGGACCTTTTAAGGATGTGCTTATAGACCACCAGCTCCCACGTATATGATCGCCATCATACTGCTGGTAGTCAAGCAAGAATCCCAAGGGCTCTATCAGCGTGTAATAGCGACATGTCAGGTGACCTAAAGCAGTACACGATGATAAAGATAAACCAGATAGCATACTATCATCTCGAGTAAGACTGTCCTACCGGGATAGGTCCTCCCGCAATCATTGCAATCACGTGCCTGTGATCCAATAATTGACTCCGAGGGCACTATCTCCAACAATCTCCCACTTGCACTTAAGGCTATTTATTGCGATGTCGCATACTCACCGCCCGTGTGATACCGAACACCCAACTCCTCTACTAGTCAGTCTCACAAAACCCGTTTGCGAAACTATTGCGTTCGAGGAATAGCCTCAGTGAGTGGATCCGCTGTGATGTTTCTTTCTATGTCTCTCTATATCTTAAGTTCGTGGAGAAAGCCATCTCCCGAAATGAGCAATACCTGTCTTAGAATGTCTGGATGTCTGATGGGACCTAGCTCATAAATGAACTCCAAATCCAAACTTCTTAGACTGTATCGTCAACTGAACTTAATCAGTATCCTGCGCCATGCCTCCCTCAGTATTGCCTTGGATCACCTGCCCAAAATACTGCCCCTCGTCAGAAGGAAAACTATAACTCTGACAGCCACACTGCCATCCAGGTCACCTTGGAAGCCTGGAATGATAACCGTCTCCTAAAGGAGGCTGCTGTTATCATATCCCTAGAACATCAACTTATGTTCTAAAACTGCTTCCGACTGTTTCTCCAGGATTGGATCAATATCAACTTATTGCATCTACTGCAAGAACAACATCTGGTGTGGTACTTGACATCTCATGATTGACTAAATGCCCAAGCAAGTGATCTGTCAATCATGCATATCCCTCTCCCCTTTAGTCTGTAAGACACCTTTAGAGAGGGTGACTCCATTACCTGCAGGTACATTACCGTGCCAGGAGTCGTCCATTCTAAATACTCATAGAATGCTGTCAAGGTACCCAGATTGGGAAACTACCCAAATCTAGATCTAAAACCATAGATCTAGTAACCAGAATGTCTGACATAATATCCAAGTCCTTGTGTGGAGAAAACACTGTGTGACAACCAAAGTATAACCGATCGTAGTATAGGAATATTACTTCCTACTCTGTGTATGTCATCCAAATACCAGAACATCACACCTACTACCTTCTCAACAGATCCATCCCCTATTCTGATGAAGTCAAACCTATGACTGTCACATCAGAAGTAGACGATCTATCTCCGCTATATCCGCTTAAGTCTTTAAATAGACATAAGCCTGATGTCCACCAATGCTTCCGCTGCTCCCACTGACTATGACAACCCTCTGCCAGAGTCATATAGACGTGCACTTCTAAAGCTAGTTTAGAACGACGCTATATTCATCCTCCTGCCGGGTCTCACAGTCTGGAACAACAGCAATGGTAAGTCTGGGTAAACAAGAACCTCCCTGCCACCGTCCTTGAGGCTACCGGAGTACCTCTCGGGTGCCTGAGGTTACCCACCAAATCTGCGGAGTGGCCAATGGAATGTCAATCCAGATTGAATCTTTAGGTTCCTTATCAAATCTTCAGTAATCGTTTGTGGTTCTGGAATTACTTCCAGTTCTACCATACTCCCACTACTGTTTTTGAAAAATCCATTTTAATAAAACTGTGGCGAGTCTAGAACAATATTTCTATTGATCTGCCAGATGGTAGAAAGTCAACCCTCGTCATAGCCTAGGTCAACCCACAAACAGCCATTACAGAAACGTGCCTTGAGTTGTCCAGTGTCTGGTTTTAATCATAAGCCGGACAACTCCCCGTACCTTAACAACGTTAAGATATGAACTGTTCTATATCCAATATAGAAAAAGAGGCACTGATTTAATTGAACCAGATTCAAATCATGCAGCTGTCTCTAGTGCATGTCAACTAAATGGAAGGAGGCCGATCAGCGTTGCTCAACTTAGGAATGCTTCCAATTATGAGTAACCTGAAAGAGAAGCTAGTTCTCTTAATCATTACTATCAACTGAACACCATACACAAGTATCTACATCTTCGATCACTTTGAAGAATCCCGATACTTGCTACACCTGGTTCTCTACTCTATTCAAATACCTATAACTCCTCAAAACTTAGACCCTGTGTTCCTACGAAACACATGTCTAAGAACTAGAGAAGTTAAAAGTAAACAGAATATAGTATGAGGACCAACCCCTCTGTCCAAATGGACACTGGACAACATACAATACTCTGTACAAGTCCGCTGAGTCTAACAACTCTTTTACTGTGCGTCGTAGGTTGAAAACTGTACTTATGGTTAAGAAGAATTACACCGCTGTTTAATGCTCCTTACCTAACCATCCACTGATATAGGTAAATGTCATCGACATAATATCAAAAGGTATATCTCACTCTATGAAAATAGACGTACAGATATATCAATTTGAAATTGGTGCACAACAGCGGATATTCAAAACCAAATATTTGCCGACCGGCAAACAGCCCAGATGATCTCCTCAAATATCACCGATTACAACGAATCCCGATATAATGAGGATGATCACCCTATTCCCAATAACTTACTCCCACTCATCATCTGTAAAACCATACAGATGTGAGAATCATACCTGGTAAATACATACCCTGGAGTAAGTATCTAATCGGGAAATCAGTTTTCTTTTAACATTACACAGTGAAACTGAAACATTGAAATGTCTCGGTGGGGTATTCTGGTATTCTTAGTAATGCCACTTCCATTATCCAGATTCACAACTGTAACCGTATATCTCTTTGCCATCTGTCCAAATCCCTTTATATGTCTTTAGTCATTACCGTCTGCACACCCCTTTAGGCCAAATGGTTTTCTTCCTTCCCTACCGTTCGGCACCAGCCTATGGATTGGAAGAAGACTATCCAATAAGCATAATGGGTGTACTGTCCTAGTCCTAGGAGCACTCGCAAAGCGAGAGAAGGTGAAGATAAAAGACAACCGAATAAACTGTATTCCTATTTCTCCTGGACCAGAATCCATCCCCGAACTGGAACAAGTTCCTTTCGAGTTCGTATATAACCATACGATGGAGTATCCAGATAAACTGTGGATCTTCGCAGTAATACGGAGTGTCCTGGAGAAATACAAAGGTGATCTAGGATTGGCGAAGAAATACTTGGTTCGGTCGTGAATAGCAGTCGCAATTTACTTTGCCCTCTGACTAATCCCTTGCTTTGTCTTAATCTTAATACCTTCTGCACACCGTTTAGGCTAATTGGTTTTCTTCATTCCCTACCGGTCGGCACCAGCCTAAGGTTTGGAAGAAGACTATCCAATTTGCGTAATAGGTGTGCTATCTCCTAAACCAAGGAGTACTCACAACTTGAGAGAAGGTAAAAGGGAAAAGACAACTGAATAATCCTATCCGTTTTCTCCAGAACCAGAAACCATCCTCGAATTCCTTCGAGTTCGTATCTAACTATACGATGGTTTTGTCCAATGGAAGTAGACGTTCGCAGTAATGCGGGGTGTCCTGGAGAAAAGGGTAAAAGTAGGAGTGGCAATGAGGTCTGCAACTCTGACAATCCAAAAGCCAGTGTTAAGAAGGTTCGGTCAACTTGGTCACTGAGTCAAAATCCAGGGTCGGGTCAAAGGTCGCTGCCAAAGAGAGAGAGAAAAAAACACTCAGCGTGCACTCTTACCTAGATCAGAATGGTTATCACTTTGTCTAATCTGGAAACCTCCCACTGTACCTCAAATTCTCCTCCAAACCTGAAAGAAGAATTAGTCGGGGTCACCCGAGGAGTAAACTAACTCATCAGTGGGAATCGGGATCCAACTATCATCGCATGATAACTTGACGGAATCCACTCAAGTCACCACACTCCAGAAGGTATGCGCATGCCTGGCAAGTTTCAGTTCTTTTGAAACTCCCGATGTGATTTTTTACCCCTAGGACCCAAGTGACCTTGACTGAGCCAACATATCAAAGGATCCTAGTCAAGTTCAACCCGTCATTATCTTGATTGCATTAGACCCACCCGCACGAATCCTTGACTGAGCCAAAATGACCGCACGACTGTCCTAACCAATCTCATATCCATGCAACAGAAAAGCACTACATAGCTACCGAACACTACGCCTCGGCTAAGCACGACATACGCAGCACGAATACTAAGTAATACTAATCTGAAATGACGGAGGGCTACGAATGGTTTTTGGCGAAAAACCTTTTACCGTAATGAACTTGATATCGTTGAAGGAACTGGATAACTTTTTATAAAAATATAGTGACGAAAAACTTTGCTAAAGAGGTCACTCCCGGTGAAGGGATCTCGGCTCTTTCCCCGTAGAATGAGGTGCAGGATATTCCAACTGAATACCACGATGCAAAGCAAAAGTAATCGGCTATAGTGAAGTTAATGCCCTGACGCAAACTTCTGTCCAAGGGGTCACTCCCGGTGAAGGGATCTCGGCCCTTGCCTCGTCGACTGAGGAGCAGGATATTCCAAATGAATACCACGATGCAAAACAAAAGTGAACGTCCTTGCAATAACAGCTTTTTGAAAAATGTTCCAACAACATCAGAATAGGTTTGTTTATCTTGCATTGATCCGAATCAACACAGTCCCATCAAATGATCACACCACAAAGAACGAAAATATACTGATGTACGTATATGCCATCCGCATTCGCCACTGGGTCCCGTCATCACTCGTTAGGTTACTTAACTAACGACAGAGCGGGGACTGGGCTAGCGCGGATGCAAAACATATACAACATCTACTAATATATATACCAATATATAATTTTCGCTCAAGGCGTGATAAGAATGCAACATCACAGAAATGTACAGCATCACAGAACAATACAGATATCTGGAAGCCCCGGGTTTCACAGAGCCGCTGCTGAAACCCGACGTTCCCCTGGTCGTGTGGATAGCCTGTGCAATGAAATCCTAGACCCCTACGGGCGTGGCAAGTCACTCGCCAAAACCTGAAGTGAGGCAGCCCCTATCAGCACCGTGAATGGACCACCCAGCACTTCATGGAATCCGGTAACTTGGGCACCCCTCCTGGGTCAACCTGTACCCCCTACGAGTGCGGCGAATAGCCCGCCGATCCTAGAGTGAAGCCCCCTCCGTCTCAATGCCATGAGATGCGGGCCCGTTGCCCTCTAGAACCCGGCTATCCGTGCACCCCTCCGCGGGGTAATCCTAGTACAGAAAGTAAAATATACATACACCGGGTACATCGACCGCAACCAGGTCGTGCCCCAAAAGAATAATACAATCAGGCAGTGACGGCAGTCCACATGTTGGACGCTCGCCCCGCAATATCAAATGTACATATAAAACAAAACTGTACTAACATTGCATCCAGGCTATCCCCCACGACCGATCCGCAACATCACAGCATAAATATAGAACATCAACGTGAAAATCACGTTCGCAAATCCGTCTAACCGGGCTATAGCAGTTAGACAGGATTTACCGATCAAGTGATATTCACGGTCGCAGATATAATGTAAATATTGTGAAATAATGTGTTTAAAATATCCAATCGATCAAAAATTAACAAGTGGGCCCCCAAGTAATACTGTAGCAGTCACAGAAAATCTGGGCCCAAATTTAATATCCCAAAACCCCTAAAATTAGCCCACAAGCCCACTGTACAAATTTGACACAGAGAAGACAACAATGTACGGCGGAACCGCGGCCCCAGGGGGGGTTTGGCCGCGGTTCCGCGCTAGGGTTGTCGACTGAATGTGTCGAATTTTTACAGAAGTCTTAGAATTTCCAGTACATAAATTTTATACAACCTGAAAAATTTTTAGACACCAAAAATTTTCAACAGAAACTGATGTGAACAAAAATGAGGTTTTTGGAATTTCGGTCGATCGGATAAGTAAAACACATTAGAACAAGCTAGACAAGGTTAATGGCGTGGCTCTGATACCATGTTACGCCACGGCAGCGCCCCGGCCGTCTTACCGAGGCCAAAATGCGGAATCAAAAATTTTCCATTTGGAAACCGGCGCTACCGCGGACAATAAAACACGGATCGTTAACCATTAACCTATACTAGCTAACAAGAGATGGGAAGAGAAGTATACCGAGTGATCCGAGTCCTCCGGTCTTCTCGTCATCGTCCCGATCTCCCACGGAAAGTCTTGTCTCCATATCGTCGCCTCCTCGCCAGAAGGGCACCACATCGCCCGCGTCTTTTACGGGCTCCCGCCTCAATACCGAGGCAACTCGGGCACGAAGCTGGCAAGTCGACGTGCCCAAGATGTGCTATAGAATGTGGTGTAGATCATGCTAGTCTCATTTGGGGTTTGTAGTTGCCTTGATGGAGGAATCAACAAGATATGAACTTGGGGATTTTTGGTAGCAATGAAAATGAGATGGATGATTAATTTCCCACACCAAATGAACCTCTCTCATTTTCCCTCTCCTCAAAATTGTGGCCGGCCATGCTCTCTTGAAATGGTGGTGGTGACAAAGTATATATCACAAGAGGGAGGTGAGTGTAGGAGATAGAAATGGTGACCATATCATAAAGCAAAGAAACATCAACCATACTTCACACTCCATACCCTTTCAAATCTCATTTAAAGCACCATCATGGATGAAAGATGCTAAACATATCATAATGAATATATTTGCAAGAAACCCCCCTCCACAAATGTTATTTGCACAATTGCAAATAACCCCCTCCATCGGAAAAGTCCGGCCGGGAAAGAACAAACGAAAACCGGCCGGAACGGAATGCAAACTGGCAACTCCAGAAAACTGGTCCCGTAATAAATTACAGGAAAACCCCGATACTGTGCATACACACCTGCATCTGTATTCCAACCGGATACAAATGCAATGAGACAAAATCTACACTGTACTAGACTAGGACCGGCTTAAGCCAAAGCCGGCTAGTAATATCCGTTTGATCCTGATCCGTGCAATACCGCACGTATCAGATCGAACCCTGCCATATAACTATACGGATACTAGTACAAAACTGTCCGATCCTGATCCGTGCAATACCGCACGTATCTGATCGGACCCTGCCATATCTCCATACGGCCTCTACAGCGTTTCGCCCGAAAGCTTGAGTAACTGAAAGTGTGGTGGACTCTAAAGACTCGTCAATACTATGGCTGTGGATTTAACCACTAGCACGTCAGAGGTATAAGCCAATACGTGACGGGCCACCAGCTATTGACCAAAAGGGACGTCGATGAGCGAACTCATCCTGACACCCTACTGAGCCTGTCAGTGACAATATCCGTACAGTCCGGTCCGTTCGTCTATGAGCATCGCATGTCGGGCCTAGGGGGTTGGTAAAAATCAGACCCCCAAAAGCGGTACAAGTCGTGTCGGAGTGTAGCCCAGAACACCCTGAGATACTACTGGAATACCTACCAGTAAATCTCCTGCCTCGGCCGAGGGCTTTGTGTAATGGCTCTCCTAGACACAGCGCGACCTCACCCCCAATACCGGGAGAGACGAACCCCTGCAGATCCGCTCACTGCCTCCATGTGGCTCGGGACTGTACCCAACTAAAACCTGTTTGCACGTCTCCTTTGAGCCGTGGTAGGGTAGTAATCAAAGCACAGTGGGAACTCACACGAGACAAATGACGATCTCAGGTCGATGAACTAACCTGTACACATGTCACCAGGGAACTGCTATCTGACGTCAGGTATAAGACCAACTAGCAGGTTCCCGGCGAGTCCTGTCCGGTGTACTCATAACCCAATGAGCACCTGTATACATCTTAGGTGAACCAACTGACACCAGTGGCTTGTGAGACCGGCCACCGCCCCTCGTCGGGGTCTCGACTGTATACACTAGTCTACTCTGGAGAATCGATGCCCTGTCTCGAAACTCCCACGACTAGGGACCTTTTAAGGATGTGCTTATAGACCACCAGCTCCCACGTATATGATCGCCATCATACTGCTGGTAGTCAAGCAAGAATCCCAGGGGCTCTATCAGCGTGTAATAGCGACACGTCAGGTCACCTAAAGCAGTACACGATGATAAAGATAAACCAGATAGCATATTATCATCTCGAGTAAGACTGTCCTACCGGGATAGGTCCTCCCGCAATCATTGCAATCACGTGCCTGTGATCCAATAATTGACTCTGAGGGCACTATCTCCAACACGTTCAAGCAACTACAAGGAGCAAGCAAGAGGAAGACCCACAATAAGAAGAGAAGGAGTTCAAGACCAAGGTATAACCATTCTACATAGTAGTTAGAACTTGTAGAATAATTGTTAGTTCTTTTTTAGCAACGATCCTTCTTGTACAGTCCATGTTACCTAGTTAAGAAAAAATTTCGTTTTACCTATTCCGCCTCCCCGAAAGGACCAGGGTGGGTGATGTGGACCTAACAGTGGTATCAGAGCCTAGCTAAACACTTTTTAGCATGTTAGCAAAGTAACTAGAAGTTCGATCGGAGAAAAAAATCACAAAACATGCCTGAAATATCAACTTTCTGCCGATTTTATTTTCTGTTCAAAAATTAATAAATCATACACTAAAAATCGGCTCAGGGTTTTTATAGCACACCCAAGAAAAATGGTCCAGCGACTCGGTCAAAGCGCCGCGGATCCGCGGCCGAGTTGACTCGGCCGTGGGCAATTTTTCCTGCAGTGTGTTCAGTGGGGTGTTTTGGGATTTTTACAATATGTTTTTTCTGCCCAGATTTTCCAGAAAACAAATTTGTGTTTTGGGGTGGTTACAAATCCGTATTTTGATCGAACTTCTATAGACTTTAGCTAACAGGTTATATCTGTGATGTGATATATGTATTGAACGTCTGCTAATCGCTATACGTTGATTAGTTTGGGTTATAAATATCTGTGATCTGTAATATTGATGGTTTGTGTATATGAATTCGTTGGATTGTCGTTTGTGGTTCTGGAATCCTTAGGTTCTATTAAATTTCCAGTAATCGTTTGTTGTTCTGGAATCACTTCCAGTTCTTCCATACTCCCACTTCTGTTTTCTGAAAAAATCCATTTTACTAAGACTGTAGTGAGTCAAGAATAATATAAATATTGATCTTCATGATGGTCGAAAGTTAACCCTCGTCAAAACCCGGGATAACCCACAAACTGCAATTACTGAAACGTGCCTCGAGTTTATCCGGATTCTGGTTTTAATCATCAGCCGAACAACTCCCTATACCTTAATATCGTTAAGATATAAATTGATTCTATATAGAAACAAAAGCACTAATTTAATTTTGAACCAGATTCAAAATCATGCAGTTGTCTCCAGTGCATATCAACTAAATGGAATTAGGTCAATCGACATTACTCATCTAGGAGTGCATCCATATATGAGTAACCTGAAAGAGAAATAAGTTCTCAAAACCATTACTGTTAACGGAATACCAAACACAAGTATCTTCATCTTCGACTTCCTCGAAGAATCCTGATACTTCCAACAAATGGTTCTCTGCTTTATTCTTATACGTATAACTTCCCAAAATCTGAACCTTGCACTTCAACGAAATACATGTCTAGAATCAGAGAAGTTATGAGTAAACAGAATACAGTGCGAGTACCAACCCTATTGTCCTAATGGACACTAGACAACATAAAATACTTTGTATAAGTCCCCTGAGTTCAATAACTCAAACCCTGTGCGTCGTAGGTTGAAAAACTGTCCTATGGTTAAGAATAATTACACCGATGTTCAATGCATCTTACCGAATCACCAGCTGATATAGGTAAATGTCACAGACATAATATCAAAAAGTTATATCTCACATTATAAAATAAATGTACAGATATATCAGTTTGAAATTGGTGCATAACAACGAATATTCAAAACCAAATATTTGCCATCCGGCAAAATCCAGATGATTTCCTCAAATATTATCAATTACAACGAATTCCAATATAATGAGGATCTAATCACCCAATTTCCAATATCTTACTCCCACTCACCATCCGTAATAGCATACAGATGTGAGAAACTGATCTGGTAAATACATACCCTGGAGTCAGATTCCAATTGGGAAAAAAAATTTCAATTAACATCGCACAGTGAAACTGAAACATGAAAATGTTTCAAAAGAGGGGTTAACTGGTATTCCTAGCAACGCTTCTTCCACAAACCTTATTCATGACAGTAACCATGTACTTACCTGCCCTCACTCCAGTCCCTTTATTATGTCTTTACTTATTACCTTCTGTACACCTTCTTTAGGCTAATTGGTTTTCTTCCTTCCCTACTCTTCAGCACCAGCTTAAGGTTTGGAAGAAGACTATCCAATAAGCGTAATAGGTCTACTCTCCTAATCCTAGGAGCCCTCGCAACCTGAGAGAAGGTAAAGAGAAAAGACACCTGAATAATCCTATCCAATTTCTCTTGAACCGGAAACCATCCCCGAATCTGGAACGAATTCCTTCGAGTTCGTATGTAACTATATGAGGGCATATCCAATGGAAGTGGATATCCGTAGTGATACAGAGTGTTCTAGAGAAAAGCAAAGTGGATATACGAGTGGCAGAGGTATACACGGTTTTTGTCGTGAATGATGGTGGTCGCAATTTCCTTTGCCATTATTCTAATCCCTTTATATGTCTTTACTTATTACCTTCTGTACACCACACTTAGGCTTAATTGGTTTTCTTCCTTCCTTACCGTTTGGAAGAAGACTATCTAATAAGCTCAATAGGTGTACCCTCTCCTAATCCTAGGAGCCCTCACAACCTGAGAGAAGGTAAAGGGAAAAGACAACCGAATAATCCTATTCAATCTCTCCAGAACCAGAATCCACCCTCGAAAAAGTTCCTTCGAGTTCGTGTGTAACTATATGATGGATTTAACCAATGGAAGTGGATGTTCGTAATAATACGGGGTGTTCTGGAGAAATGAAAAGGTGATATAGAAGTGGCAATGATATATGAGACACCGTGACATTCCAAAAGTCAAAGTGTTTTAAGAAGGTTCGGTTAACTTGGTTTCATGAGTTTTAGTCAAAGGTCGGCTCATAGTCGCAGCCAGAGAGAGAGAGAGAGAGAGAGAGAAAAGAAACACTCAGCGTGCACTCTAACCTAGATCAGAATGGTTAATCACTATATCTAATCTGGATGGCTCCCACTGTTTCTTCGAATTCTCCTCCAAACCCAAAAGGAGAATTAGTCGGAATCACCCGAGGAGTAATCCTACTCATCAGTGGGAATCGGGATCTAACTATCATCGCATGATAACTTGATGGAAGGCACTCAAGTCACCACACTCCAGAAGGTATGCGCAAGCCTGGCAAGTTTCCTGTATGTTTGAAACACCCGATGTGATTTTTTACCCCTAGGACCCAAGTGACCTTGATGGAATCAACAAATCAGAGAGTCCTAGTCAAGTTCAACCCGTCATTATCTTGATTGCATTAAACCCATCCGCATAAGCCCTTGACGGAGTCAACAAGGCCGCACGACTGTCCTAACCAATCACATATCCATGCTACAAACAAGCACCACTCAGCTATCGCACACTACGCCTTGACGGAGTCAACAAACGCAGCACGAATACTAACTACTACTTGTAGGAAATGACGGAAGGCTACGGTTGGTTTTTGGAGAAAAACCATTAACGTAATGAACTTGATCTTGTTGAAGGTATCCAAGTGGTTTTACAAATATATAGTGGAGAAAACTTTTGCTAAAGAGGTCACTCCCGGTGAAGGGATCTCGGCTCTTTCCTCGTAGAATGAGGTGTCGGATATTCCAAACTGAATACCACGATGCAAAGCAAAAATAATTGACTATAGTAAAGTTATTACGTTGACGCAAACTTTTACCCAAGGGGTCACTCCCGATGAAGGGATCTCGGCCCTTGCCTCGTCGAATGAGGTGCAGGATATTCCCAATCGAATACCACGATGCAAAGCAAAGGAGAACGTCTGTAATATCAGTTTTTAAAAACTTGGTTCCAACAACATCATATATAGATTTGTTTTATCTTTGCATTGATAAGAATCAACGCAGTCCCATCAATTAATCACACCAGAAAAGAACGAAAATAAAACGTACGTATATGCCATCCGCATTCGCCACTGGGTCCGGGTCATCACCCGTTAGGTTACTTAACTAACGACAGAGCGGGGACTGGACTAGCGCGGGTGCAAAACATATACAAAATCTACTAGTATATATAAATATATATATAACATTCATCGCAGGCATGATATAAAGCAACATCACAGATACATCACAGAAGCAACACAGAATGGTTGATAATCTTGGAGCCCCGGGTTTCACTTGAGCCGCAAATGAGACCCGACGTTCTCTGTCGTAAGGATAGCCTGTGTAATGAAACCTAGACCCCTACGAGCACGGCAAGTTACCCGCAAAACCAGAAGCGAGGCAGCCCTTTTCAGCAACGTGAATGGGATGCCCAGCACTTCACAGAATCCGGTAACTTGAGCACCCCTCCTGGGTCAACCTATACCCCCTACGAGTGCGGCGAATAGCCTGCCAATTCTAGAGTAAGGTCCCCTCCGTCCCAACGCTATGAGATGCGGACCCGTTGCCCTCTAGAACCCGGCTATTCATGCACTCCACCGTGGGATAATCCTAGTACAGAAAAGAAAATAATATACAAGGGTGCCATCGACCTCAACCCGGTCGTGCCCCAAAAGAATAATATACAAACTGGTAGTGACGGCAGTCCACATGTCGGACGCTCGCCACGCAATATTAAATGTATAAATGAAAATAAAACTGTATTAACATTGCACCATAGCTATCCACCACGACGATCCTACCAACATCACAGCACAACACAGAATATCAACGTGAATGTCACGTTCGCAAACCCGTCAAAAAGAGCTATAGCAATTGGACAAGATTTACCGCTCGAATGACATTCACGGTCGCAGATAGAAATGTAATGTACTACAAACTTTAAACAATATTAGAAAATATCGACTTCGAAATAACGCCCGAATAGCCCCAAACAATCTGATAATACCTTATCCAAACTAGGCTAAACAAACAATACCACTGCACATACTTTCCAGAGACTAGAATGCACACCAAAAACCAAACCCAGAAGCCCAAAGAAGGCCGGCCTCCTCGGATTTTTGAGCCATGTGCTCGGCCAAAATCCGAGGGATTGGGGCCGTGTTTAGTGTGTAGGCTAAGGGTCATGTCAGTATTCTTCTGCAGTTGTTTAAATAATTTTTTGAACGCTTTGAAAATCGACAGAGAACACAATCTGCTGTGCATCGTTTCGGGACTGTTTCGATTTTGATACTTTTACATTGTCTAAATAAGCTAGCTAAGGGTTTAAAGGGTGGCTCTGATACTATGAAGGGTTACGGCAGCGCCCCGGCCATCAAAAATGCGGCCAAAATGCGGAACAAAAATTTCTAAACTGGCGCTACCGTTACCCGAATCCCGGATCGACCTTAAACCCTAATCTAGCATGCTAACTAAGAGTTAGAATCGTTATACCGAGTTGATCCATGTCCTTCGGTCTTCATTCCAAGCTTCTAGCGGCTCCTTAATGTGGTTTGGCTGCCGGTCTTCTTCCATCTCCTATGATCCACCCGAGGGAAACGGCGCAAGCTCCAGCCTCGACGAACGAGGCAACCGACGCTCCAAAGTTGCTAACGATGGAGAGCCGAGGTGTAGTAGTGTGTCACTATATTTTCTCTCATACTCATTTGCTCAACTTAGCAACCATAGAAGATGAATGAGGTAATGATCAAGGGCATGAGCTAAGGAAATTGGCTAAGTATTTTTAGTGTGAAAAATGAGAGAGTGAGAGAGAGAGAGTGCAAGTGTAATGAACCAAATGAAATGAACCCCCACCTCCAAATTAGTGGCCGGCCCCCCTTTTCTCTCATCTCTTTCACACAAAAAATATCATTTCCAATTACCATTAAACAATAGCAACCATACCTTATCTCCATGCTTTGACCCATGCCTTGACTCATGTCACCTTTTCCACCTCATTTAAAAGCAAATGATTTTCTAAAAATCAATAATGAGGCGGCATCTTCTAGAAGCTATTTCGTATAAAATACAGAATACTTCCCGGTATATATATCGAAATACATATACGCGTATTCGTAAAAAAATACAAATAGCCAAGAGAGAAAATGAATAGTGAACAATAATACTAGAATACGCGTATTCGTAAAATCCTCAGGAGACAACACTCCTCCTACTAGGGACACCTACAGGTTTAACGGCTTATTGTACGTGCTCAGTGCAATCGCGTTCCCTGCGAAAGTGGGGCTAGGAATTTTTGTTTTGCTCGGGACGAGCAAAAGATAAGTTTGGGGGTATTTGTTCGGCACGATTTGTTACATTTTAATACCGCCCATTTTATATCATTTTGTCAATAAACAGTGCTATTTAATCCATGTCTTCTCATTTATACAGAGTACAGGTACGCAGACGGAAACATGGGTTTTTGTACACAACATGCACAAGAAGACGGATTTTTAGCTGAAACTGCAAACAGGACATTATATAGATCAAGATTTGAAAAGAGTTTGCAACAAATATGTGTGTAGAAAGTTTAATTGTGAAATGGTCCAACACATACATATGTAAACACTTTTGGAGATGTATGTACCTTGTGTGCTGCCATGGTACACAATAATGATGTGTTGTGCAAGTGGTCTTGATGTGCATTAAATGCATAAAGTAGTGATGTGATATGAAGATTTTGCACTTGATCTCTTCTCTGTGATATTGCTCCAGATTACACATATGTGTTGATTAAAAAAAGTTGCAATTATAGAGATATAACCATAAGACCAGAAGACTACTGAAGCAAGGTGGGCCCCAGACTCTTCAAGTTGGCCACAAATATATTCAATTTGGCCGTAAATTGCGGCCAAGATGGTGGCAAATTGGCTTGTGTTCTTTGTGTTGGTCCGTGGTGGTCATGTTAGTCTATTGTCACCTGCAACTTTTGCTTTGGATTTCTCTATAAATAGCAGATCAAGACATGAGGCCAGGGAAGAACTTTTTGCATACTTGTAAACTCTTGTGTTAAATTTCTTGTAGCTCTTGGGATTGAGTTGGGTTCTTTGCCTTCCCCTGGTCTTGCAACTTCTTTTTTTGAGCTTGCAAGATTAGATTTTGGTTGTTGAACTCATTTACTTGTATTTTGAACCATTGCAATAAATCTTTATTACATTCAAGTTTGATTCTTGTATCTCTTTTCTATTTTGCCATTTCTTTTCATTATTAAGTTGTGTTATTTCTATGATGATGTGTGAGTAGTTGTTCTTGGGCTATGGTGAGGTAGGTTGTGGAACGACTTTACTTCCAACCCCTCCCTTCTGATTCTTGCACTTTTTCACTTCTTTTCTTAATATTGCAAGTTTATTATGTCTTGCTTGATAAGATATATCGTTTTGAATGGTTGCAAATCAACCTTTAACATATATCATATTCCTTCTTTACATTTTATCATTGCTATATTATGATTTGAAGTAGGCAAGAATACGGAATTACGTTACGTGTCGCAACTAGCTAGATAGGATATATAGCATTCTTGCATATATTCTATACTTGCTACTTCACTTAACTAATTCCATATTCACTCTATTCTCTATCTCATTCTTGTTAGTTTCCATTTTTCTTAACCTTGATATCATATTTTATCCCGATACATGTTATCGGATAAATACGGCATACTTTCGCTATTCAAATGGAAACTAAAAGGAATGAATCTTGAATCAAAATGAAGAGTTGGGGGTAAATGTCGTATTTCACTCTTACTGAACCTTAGCCTAAGTTTTCGTATTCCAAAACTTTGCTTCTTTTAAGTATTATACTAAAACGTGACAAAACACCATTTTCGAACCTATTGATCCATAACTCAATTTGATGTCGTGATATCCACTCCTTGTGGTTCGACCCGTGCTTGCCGGCTTGCTTCAACGCACCATGCACTTGCGGTATTTTTAAACTCGATACTCACGTCGTGCACTATTTTTCCGACAAAAACCGATATATTCGATATTGACCTTATTCTCCAAAGGCACGTCACCGTGGGTTTCAAACACTCCACTGGCATCTTGAAAAGAGAGGCTGCTTGGGGCCCGTCGGTTACTCCTCCAGATGAGGTGGAATAGGAGTTGTAGTTGCAGTTGGAGCAATTAAAGGCCTTTGATGTTCTTTTTTCTGCACGGGAGCAAAACCAAATCTTAGTACCTTGAACACAAGGGCAACCATATTAAACCACGATTCGCTCGCGAACACGACACACGAAGTGTGGAGTGGAAAGAGGAAATGGTCCCACCGGGCGTGCCAGAATCTGTTACCCTCCGAATACAGAGACAGAACTGCATAGGTTCTTCTTGCCTGAATTTGGGGGCAGATGATAATTGGTGCTATCCGTCCACCTCTCCGAAGATGCCAAGTTGATTTATGACACCATGTATCGAAGGTTTAAACGGATGCGGCCGATATAGCAGAGTTCGTCAGATTCCCCCTCGTTGAGGGCTTTTTGATTGTGGGGACGCTCTTCCCTGTAGGCGCAAGCCCCTGCAGTAAATTACGATACTGCATCGCGGTAGCCACTTTCTCCTTATCCATATGGTCACTTCGTGTCGTGTGTGTTTGTTTTGTTTTTTGGTTGCCCGTGGATTGTATACGGAGACTAATTTATGTTGTCGCCCGTAGGGCGTGGATTAGTCTAAATCCGTATTTTCTTAGATTTGGGTTTGGGGTTGGGTTTAACAATACGTTAGTCTCATTTGAGACTAAGATCAACTTAAACGTATGTTAAGGATACGTTAGTCTAATTTCAGAATAAGACCAACTTAACGGGATCGTTTAGATCCAACAAGAGAGCATTCGGGCTCTATTGTTTAGTTTAGGAACATTTCGGTCGATTAGTTTGAGGACATTACGGTCTAAGGTTAAGGACATCATAGTCCATGGGCTTAAGGACCCCACAGTCCGAGGTTAAGGACATCATAGTCTATGGGCTTAAGGACCCCACAGTCCGAGGTTAAGGACATCATAGTCCATGATTTTAAGGACCCCATAGTCCGTAGTTTAAAGACATCACAGTCTATAAAATTTAAGGGCATCATAGTCTATGAGTTTAAGGACCCCACAGTCCATGGAATGTTTGGTTATCGGGACCCGTAACCTCTCTGAAGACGTTGAAGGATTACAACGATAAATATCAGAGGAGTGAAGAGATGTACCCTTGAACCAATTTTGGTTGAGAGATCTGTAGTCCAATTTGGGACTAAGATCTGTTAAATGATTTATGAGTATATGGGCTCAATTAATCTGAATGAGGGGTTTATGGCCAACTTGGGCTCGGCCTACTTAGTTAAAATGTTAAACATTTGACGTTGCTGAGCATCGATTTGAGTTCTGACAATGTTTTTGTCTTTTATTGAATGCTGAGCATTCATCATAGCTCTGGGCTTTATTTATAGAACAATTTATGTTCTTTTAGCGCACACGTGATGAGCACGTGGCGCGCTTGGCGCTTTGCGCCAGTCAGAGAGCGCGGAGCGCTAGTTTATGAGCGCATTGCACTTCTGCTGAGTGGTGCACACTTGAGGAGCACGTGGTGCGCTTGGCGCTGAGTGCCGGATTATGAATGCATTGCGCTTCTGCTGAGTAGCGCACACATGAGGAGCACGTGGTGCGCTTGGCACTGAGCGCCAGATTATGAATGCATTGCGATTCCGCTGAGTAGCGCACACGTGAGGAGCACATGGTGCGCTTGGCGCTGAGCGCCAGTCCAAACAGCGCAAAGCGCTTTTGTTCAAGTAGCGCACACGTGGGAAGCACGCGGCGCGTTTGGCGCTGAGCGCCAGTCCAAGAACGCAGAGCGCCAGTTTATAAGCGCAAAGCTCTATCTGATTAGCTTTATGATCTAAGAAATAAATTCTCGTTTAGAAGAGATTTTGTCTCAAGGTTCTAAGAACAAAGTTCTTATTTTGTAGGAGATGTTTCAATCTCTTATTCTTCCCCTTTATTTTATAATGAGATGTTCATGATCTCTTTGTATAAAAGACCTTAGTCTTATAGATCTATGATCTGTGAGAAGAATTATGTTCTTCTTATTATTTTATGATGAGATCCTTTAATCTCTTTGTGAAAGACCTTGGTCTTATAGATCTATGATCTTAAAGAAAGAAGTGAATTTTTCTTTTTAATATGAGATGGTTTCATCTCTCTTTTCATTTTTACCTTGAATGAAAATCTTCTTCTTCTACCGAGAGCTTGGCTCTTATTTCTGAGATTTCTCAAAGTTTGTGGGGGGGGGGGTCCACTATTTTTCTCTCTGTCTCTTCTTTGTTTCTTTTCTTTTTTTTTGAATAGAAGGATCATTGGTCATTGGGACCCACCACCTCTCCGATGACACTGAGAGATTACAACGCCATATATCAAAGGTGTGGAGGGATGTACCCTTTAAACCATGTCCCGCTCATTAGGGGAAAGAACAGGCTGGAGCTTAAGCTTCTCGCTGCTAAAAAAGTCTTCTTTGTGTTCGCGCACGTGTGTCGCATGTGTTGGGCGCACGTGTGTCGCACGTGTTGGGCGCACGTGCATCGCACGTGTTTGCACGTAGCGCACATGGAGCTTGCGCATATGCGCATTATGGGGGAGCAAGCTCCTATGGAGAAATAATCTCCTTTGAGTATTATGGAATACTCCCACGAGCGTTGCACGTGGCGCGCATGTGGCCGGCGCACGTGGCGCGCATGTGCGCATTATGGAGGGGAGCAAGCTCCTATGGAGAAATAATCTCTTTTGAGTATTATGGAATACTCCCACGTGCGTTACACGTGTTTGGCTCACGTGCGTTGCACGTGGCGCGCATGTGACCGGCGCACGTGCATTGCACATGGCACACATGGTGCTTGCGCATATGCGCATTATGGGGGGAGCAAGCTCCTATGGAGAAATAATCTCGTTTGAGTATTATGGAATACTCACACATGCGTTGCACGTGCTTGGCTCACATGCGTTGCACGCGGCGCACATGTGGCCGGCGCACGTGCATTGCACGCGGCGCACATGGCGCTTGCGCATATGCGCTTTATGGGGGGAGCAAGCTCCTATGGAGAAATAATCTCCTTTGAGTATTATGGAATACTCCTCCTTTTCTAAGAGGTATCCTCTCTTATTTATATGGGAGTGGTAGAGAAGGGATCTCTTTTTTTCCCGATGTGAGGCTAAAAATGCATCCCCCATGTAGTAGAGCATTACTTTAGATTACACGTGCGTAGCACATTTGCTCATAAGTTTTGATCCCGGATGAATTATGAGGCCCATAAATATCAAATCGAAGGATTTTTCGAGACACTTTCGATACATCAGAATTTAGCTATTTCTCATTCGGGAGTTTGTCAAAATACATCCCGGAAAATACTGGTTCGCATTTTCTTCCTTAGATTAAACGTGCATAGCATATTTGCTCATAACTTTTGATCCCGGATCAATTATGAGGCCCATAATATATTAAATCGAAGGCTTTTTTGAGACGATTTCGATATCATCAGAATTTAGCCGTTTCACATTCGGGAGTTTGTCAAAATACAGCCCAGAAAATACTGGTTCACATTTTCTTAAGCATATCGCTGCCATTTGATACCTTGGGCACTTTTGCGCAGAATTTTTTTTGGCAGGAAAAGAGGCCGAAGAAGATCTACGTTGAGGAGACACTAACCCAAGATATTTCTTCACTAATTATGGAATTAGTGAAGCAAACACCCTATACTAAATGGCAAGTAGTAGAGGATGATGAAGTAGGAAGTGGGCTTACTTTAGAATTATTTTTCTCACACTTAGGAAAAACCTAGAGAGCTTTTTTCCATTGATGAAGAAGAAAAAGAATGAACTCATGAGAGAGTGAGGTTAGAATTGCAACCATGGTGAGTTAGTGTCATGCCTAACTCATGTAGAGAATAAACCATAGCTATGAGTTAAGGGTTGGGTTAACAAATATCTTAAGCTAGACAAATAAGTTGACTTAGTCAATGAAACCTACAAGCTTCTACAACCTTTGAACCATGACTCATTATCCAAATGTTTAAAATTCTTAAGACAAATAAAACCCTGACTTAACCTAGCATGGTTTGAGTATCATACTAACTATGTTGCAAGTGTAACCTAGCATGACACACATATATATATCACATATATATTTTGTGCCAAAAAGAAAACAATACGTATATCACATATATGTAAAGTATATCAAATGAGAGAAACTAATACTAGTTAATGTAATGTAATATATCAAATATATAACTATACATTAGATTATCAAATCAACTCTTGATTTAATAATCCGGCTATATCACATAAAACCGACTAATATCATATGTAACAACTTATCGAATCAACACTTGATCCGATAACTCGGCTATATCGCATATAACCGACCAATATCACAAATCGCGAGAATAGAATACGGTATCTCATATCGTATCAATCTCGGTCCCGCACATATCATATATGTTCTCATACTCCGTTTCGCTTGAGCCAGGAAACCTCTGTGTAGGACTCTAAAGACTCGTCAATACGCCGGCAGTAGGTGATGATCATATCAAACACCCACAAGTCGTAAGGGGTCTGCTAAACCTAACAGCCATACGGGTATTGAGCGATCAGAAGATCAACAAGCAAGCCTGCTCGTACTCTTGCGAATCCAATCAGTAACACTACCGTACAGTTCGGTCTCTTCGTCTGATATGTCGCATATCTCGTCTAGGGGCGGTAAACGTCAGACCCCAGTAACTCGATAAGTCGTGTCGATATGAGGCTCATAACGGGTCGAGAAACTACTGATAACACTTACCAGTATATCTCTGAAGCAGCCCTGGCCAGGGACTTACTGTTATAGCCAATCGAGCACAGCGCAACATCAACTCCCAATACCGGGAGAGACGAAACCCCTCCTATCGCTCATTGCCTCCATGTGATTCGGGACTATACCCAAAAGCCACCGTTTTGTGAGTTCTCTTGAACGTGGTAAGGTGGAAATCAAAGCCCAGTGGGAATCACACAAGACTCTATGACGATCTTGGGTCTACAGACTAACCTGTACCAGTGTCACCAGAGAACTGCTATCTGACGATAGGTATAATACCATCTTGGAGATCTCTGCGAGTCCGTTCAGTGTACCTAGTCTCCACTGAGTACCCGTATACTATCTCTGATGTCAAACACCAATGGATTTGGGATCATCCATCGCCCATCTACATGGGTCGAGAAGCTATACGCTAGTCTACTCTGGTATATCGATGCCCTGTCTCGATACACCCACGACTAGGAACATTTGAAGGATGTACTTAACGACTACTCTGTCCCTACTAGTATGATCTGCATCATAGTCTGGTAGTCAAGTAGTCATCATAGTCCGTTCAGTGTACCTAGTCTCCACTGAGTACCCGTATACTATCTCTGATGTCAAACACCAATGGATTTGGGATCATCCATCGCCCATCTACATGGGTCGAGAAGCTATACGCTAGTCTACTCTGGTATATCGATGCCCTGTCTCGATACACCCACGACTAGGAACATTTGAAGGATGTACTTAACGACTACTCTGTCCCTACTAGTATGATCTGCATCATAGTCTGGTAGTCAAGTACTCATCCTAAGGGCTTTATCAACATGTAACATAGAGACAATCAGTGTACATGTTAAGATAAAGAGCAACCAGATAGCATACTATCATGTCGAGCAAGAAAGTCCTCCCTATATATGTCCAAGCATCCACTACAATATACATCGTATGTACAGTAATGGCCTCTAGGGCATATATATACTAACATACACTAGTCTACTCTGGAGTATCGATGCCTAGTCTCGATACTCCCTCGACTAGGGACATTTAAGGATGTGCTTATAGACTACCCAGCTCCCACGTATATGATCGCCATCATAATGCTCGTAGTCAAGCAAGAATCCTATGGGCTCTATCAACATGTAATAGCGATATGTAATACCATATAATGCATGTACATATTGATAAAGAGAAACCACATTGCATAATATCATTTTGAGTAAGATTGTTCTACCCGTATAGGTCCTCCCTCAATCATCACAATCGCGTACTTACGATTACAATAATTGACTTAAGAGCACTATAGCCAACATATATTGCATACATATGTAATGATTGTACTTTTATCTAGGTCTGATGATGACGCCAGGAGCAGCGAGGGATGGCAGGAGCACCAGCCACGACAGCGGCAGAGGAAGAGGCAGAGCGGTTTTGCCACCAGGGGGCTCCGTAGGGAACTCCAGAGGGCTGGTCTTGCACCCCGATCCGTATTCCCTTCAGATGACTCTTTCCGTGTGGAATTTTCCACACCTCCAGGTATATTGCACGCATATTCATTTCGAATGTAATATTATAGATATACACGCATATTTAGTTTAAAGTTACTTATATAGTCAATTTTTAATTGTCTAGCTGTAGGTGGTGTCACGACCCGGAAATGGCATATGACCGGCAATTGAATCATGTGAAGTCTATAGGACCCCACCATAATCCAAGTAAGCCGAAAACCAGGAATCTAAACCTTTTTAAGAAAATAGTGGAGGTGAAGTTTTGAAAAAGGTTATCGATGAAATCAAGTTCTTTCTTTTTCAAGTATAAGTAAAATTCATTTAAAATGCAAGTTAATTATATACTATAATTTGAAGACATTTTCGTCAGTTGAAATTTGGGTAGCGCCTCCGTTGTAAATTTTGATCAAAACCAATACATATACAATAATAATATTGGCATCCCCAAGAGGGAATTAGTTCTTCGCCAATCGGTGGAAACACAACCATGCAAGTTAGTATACGATGTCCAAGGCGAAGATCAACTCGGAAAAGAAAGTAAAGAAATACCAAAACATTATCAACTCAAATATAAGAATATATACAAGCCACGACTCTAAATCCGAAAAAATATACAACTGGTCTCTAAGTCCACAATATACATAGTCAGGTTGATGGAGCTTTTAATTAGATACAAATGAATATAAAAATATACAATGGTAGTTACGATCTGTAGTGTAACCTACCTACCAAGCAAATCATCCAAAAGAAAAATGTGCCAGCAAGCCACTACTGATTCGAGTGGTCGGTCCTGTAAGAAAACTATGGCACAACGGGGGTGAGTTGCTAACTCGTGAGTAGAAAATATCATCAGGTAGAAATCAAATGTATAACGATCTGCCTAGGTCATACTATAATAATAATATCGTACCGTGTAGTATTGAAGGTGATCGTGTATATATATATAATATCGTGCCTGTATCAATATGTGGTATCATGCCATCCATATTATATGTGTATGTGTATCATATATGTCTATCATCCGATGAGTGTCCATCAACGACACTCGAAATCATCATAAAATCCAGAGTGTCCAGCATCGACATTCGAAATCATCATAAACCCTGTGTCCAGCATCAACACGTAAATCCTCATATCTCAGGCGTCGCCTCATCGGATCGGCCCTCATATATCAGGCACCGTCTCATCAGATCGGTCCTCATATCCATCTTTCTCATATCAATCCGGTCGGAATCCTTCGGATATCCGCCGAGTCCAATACTATTACCGGTAGGTAGTGTTCCCCTGCCAGGCTCAATGCCTTTCTATACGATCTTCTTGCTCTGAGGTACCGTACCAGGTCCACCATATATCCGCAATCGGTTTCTCCCCTTGTCTCGATTCGGATAATCATCATATCTCAGAACCGAGAAATCTCATGGTGGACATCGAAATATTATATCATGAGAAAACCACGTTTTTAAAACATTCACAAGTTTTTAAATAATATCTGGAGTTTCTCAAATCCAGAAATATCATGAAAATAGAATCTCATAAGTGTATGGAAATAATGAAAAGATATGTGCAGGCACAAAATAATACTGTAATGCATAGCAAGTGTGTTCATATAAGTGTATCGTATAGTAGTGTAAATAAAGTACTAATAGAATCTAACATGCTAATAGGTTATAGTATGATGCGGTAGTATAGCGAGTTCTATCTGTATACGTGACATGGCAATTACCGATGATACGTGAGTATGTGCACGTGCAACATGTAAATCATCGGTAATGGTGCGAGTGTCCTAATACAAGGTCAAGTAAAGCTAAAGGTATGAATGCAGTATATGTCGTAAGTAGTCGAATTGTGAGCATATGCAGAAATAAGAAATCGAAATGCGAACAAGTAAAAAAAAATACGCAACTGCGTATGAGCTATACAGTTATAGTTTAAAATAGTACGAAAAATTGTTTTAGAAAATATGGGGGCTACGATGTTTTTGAAGAAGATACCATTTGAAAAGTTGTAGCATCCCCTTGAAATTATCATTTAAAAGTTCATAACGATTCGTTAATTTTGAAACTAGGTATGGCTCTAAACATATCATAATATCTACTTTGTAATTTTAAACAAGATTCTTGATTCGAAATAAATATCGGTGATGCGTCCTCATCATATTACTTACGGAATATCCATCGTACGATATCATCAAATCAATAGTACAGATCTATAGTCGCGTACATCATCTCATATCATCTCATGTCATCTCGTATTATATCATATCACATCACCTCATATCATCATATCGTGTCATATTGACTCATATCATCATATCGAATCATATCCTTGTGTGCGTGTGTATGAATTGCCTAATGGCAAGAAATAGAGATTTAGGGTATCACTTCTACTAAGTATCGGAATATACACAAGTAATATTCTAGGAAAACCTATAAGCTAAGTATACCATCCCAATATATATATATATATATATATATAGCATCATAATTCTACTGTTATGGGGGTGCTATACGCCATCCACCCGACTTCCCCCGTAGATATACATCTACTCACCTTAACACGCTTCGCCCTAATCGATGTCGACGAACGCCTTGCTCTTCTTCGTCGTCTCGAAAGTCCACGCGAATGTACCTACAATCAAATCCATAACCAAAATCCAAAAAAACCCGAATTGAATTTAAAATCACGAGCGAAGCGCACATAAGTTAGAAACTATGGTCAACGCGTGCTAAAACGACAAACTACTCTCCGGCGTCGACGTACGAACGTCAAACGACCGAGTCAAAATACAAATATAAAAAAACCAAGTTTTAAATATCATAAAACATCACCAGAAATCAAATAAAACAACTCCAGATTTTTCTTAAGGTGATCTGAAACTTTTTAGCGTATAGAATAGTCTTAGTTATCTAACGAGTGAGCTACAGAACAAACCTCAGACCCTAATTCCAAAACTGACTCGCAAATTGCGGTCAAAACGAATTTATTTGCGGCCAAGGAAAAGAGATAGGGGCTTGGGCTTCTACCGTGGCTTTCTACTAGTCTACACATCTCTCTGTATCCTCTATTTAATTTTCAGAGTTCCCAAGTAGTAACAGATTCCATTTAATCCTCAAAACTCAATAAAAAACCGATGTCAAAAAATTCTAAACTTATATAATCCAAGAATTTCTCCACTAAAACACTCTCACTTACCACTAATGAGCTTGTAATTACTCTCTAACCCTTTACTACGTCACCACTATAAGTTCTATTGTCATGACCCAATTTAGGAACAAAACCGGCACTTAAATCACGTAACATCTAAAGGCACAACGAAATTCAAGTAAGCCGAAACCCAGAAATCTAAACCGTGAAAAGAACTAGGGTGGTAAAATATTTCTTTCAAAACATCACAACTTTTTTTAAAATCTTAAATTGTTACTAAAAATTTCGGCAGCATTTCTTTTGTAAAAAATGATCCAAACGGATACAAAACATAATATATATAAATAGTATCCCCACTTGGGAGCAATCTCACGCCTAAAGGCGGAACACAGCCACAACAGATATACGACGCCAAAGGCGAAGAAATAAGCGAATAAGAAATGTAACAACATCGCAACATAACACAAAAGTCGGTTCACACGAGCTCGACACCAAGAGTCACATATAATACAGATATAAAGTCTCTCAGTCTCTTCTCTAAGTAAATACATACATGTGGTAGATAGAGTATAATAGATACAAATGATAAGAGTACAGATAGAAAGCGCATGGATACTCGCCACCCACCTACAAAATATATCAAGTCCAAAAGTAGCAGTATTCGCAGAAGTAGATTGCCCCACTGCGACTACACTGAGGATCAGCCCTGCAAGACACTGCGGCACAACGGGGGTGAGTTGCCAGCTCGTGAGTAGTAAATAACATCAAACGTGTAATCGCAAGTATGCACGAAATAGCAATAAATCCTAAGTATAAGGTTATGATGGCATATGTATAACAGTATGAATGCAACATAATCATGAGCAAGGTACAACATCAGGATGCAACAATTATATGAACAGAGTATGTCATAATAAGTCCTGAATGTGGAATAAAACAGCGATACCATCGATAAATCATCATAAAAACCGGTGTCAATCAACGACACTCAAATCCCAATATCTAAGGCACCGTCACTCTGATCGTCCATCATATCCATCTCATCATATAACTTCGATCGGTATTCTTCGGATATCCGACGAGTTCCCATACAATCACCGATAGGTAGTGCTCCCATGCCGGGCTCAACGCCTTTCTATACGATCTTCTTGCCCCAGGGTACCATACCGGGCCTACAATGTACCCGCAGACGGTTCTTCCTCACTCCTCGAATCGGGCATACTCATCACTCAGAACCGAGAACACCCATGGTGGACATCAAATATCATGTCAAGGAAATCACAAATCTCATGAAATATCATATGAGAACATGGTACTAATAGAAATGTATGTATGATACTGACATGATGTGTACTAGTACGATAACGAGAGTATAACTACCAATTAAGAATGTAATACAATGCAGTTATTCATGGCAATTTCTATAGTGTGCGTATCATGACAATTACCAACGTGTGTGTGCGCATAGGAATCAGTGCTTGTGCGACATGAACCGTTGGTAATGGTGCAGTGTCCTACTGAGAATATGTCAATGCATAACAGGTAATGGGATGCACACTATGATACTCATGTACAATCACAAATGTATAAGCATACATTATAGAATTTTGTAACTAGAATCTCGCAATCGGCGCTTAACGCCATACAAGCGATTCCCCTATAGAAGTTAAATCTACTCACCGGAACGGTCTCGAGCTAATAGAATCCGACTACCTCCTTCCCTTTCCTAGCTGCGTCTGAAGTTCCTGCAAACGATCCTAGCATCGCACAAAACCATAACATGTGAGGCTAATAAATACTTCGATAAAACACGAACACATACGTTACACGAACGAAACAACTCCCACAAGCTATCACGTGTGAGCTTAGCATGCTAAACGTGTGCAGCAACATCCAAGACTACCCCTAAGGCTGCTAACCAAACAAGACACCTAAACGAGAGTCGGATAAATCCGTATCGCACTTTATCGAAACACTTGAAATATAGTAAACCAGTCCCATATTTTCCTATACAAGCAATTAGGGAAACATGCACATGCCATAAGCCTACATGTAGTTCCAGAGAACACACAACCAAGAATCACACTCCAACTCCCCATACTGGCTGAAAATTACGGCCAGATCGATTAAATCTGCGGCCGAGAAGAAGAGGGGAGGGCTCAGGTTTTGGGGTTTTGTTTTCCCTTCTAGACTAGCTCTTAGTGATGGCAACTTCTTAAATGATATCTGGGTTGATAGCAGATTCGAACAGAAACCTAATCTTAACTAAATACGGTATTTAACACAAAACCAAAAATATTAAGGTAGTTTAGTAAAACTAGTTAACATAAAAACTTTCCTTAGAGCCTAATTAAGAGTTTTAGATCATTACCTCACCAAAACATGAAAGAAACCCTAGCCATACAAGCTCCAAGACTAAAAGAGAGACTAAATGTAGGGTTACTAGGCACTCTAATAAGATTCTACAATGCATCAACCATGCCCGTTTACAATTTTAGCCATGCCGAATAACCCTAAACAAGATCGTTGCTAGAAAATTAGGGTTTCACATGCAAGTTAATAGCATCTACAACTAAGTGAATACGAAATACAACCTTTGTAGATCGGTCCTTCACTTCTTTAGCTCCTTGTTGAAGTCCCTTCGCTGCAATCGTGGTTCTCCCGGACTCTTGCATGGCTTCACGAGGCTAAAGGAGCGTCCTTGCTTGAAGTCTTCGAGGCCGAAGATGATCTACGTCGAGGGGATGCCAACTCACGATTCTACTTCACTAACTAGAGAATTAGTGAAGAAAACACCCTAAACTAAAGTGCTAGTCTAGTAGAGGATGGAGAAATAGGAAGTGGGTTCACTTTAGAATTTAGTTTCTCACAATGTTTCTCACTTTGGATCAAACCCTAGAGAGCTTTTTAGCTCAAGGAAGAAGATGAAGAAAATAATATGAGAAGAGATAATGATCAAGTGAGAAAGCTAACCATGGTGATTGAGTATCATATACTAACTCATGTAGAGACATAACCATGGCTAATCCTTATGGTTGGGTTAAAAATATCCATAGTAAAAACAAACTTAGTGGACTTAGTCAATGCATCCACAAGCTTCATGCATTTTGCTAATCCTCCACTAATTTTGTAATTACTTTAAATATTAAAACCCAACATAAATAAATAGCATGGTGTAAGTCTCATACACCCAAGTCAAGTGTATCATCAACCATGATACAAAAAGAAAACACAATTTTAATATATATCACATATATATTAAAGTTGTGCACTTATGAGGAAAATCCTTATGTGAACAAGTGTTAGTTAATGTAAACTAGTATATCTAATATACAATTATACACTAAATTATTAAATCAACACATGACTTAATAATTCGGTCATATCTCATATAACCGACTAACATCCATTGTATCGACTTATCGAATCAACACTTGATTCGATAACCCGGCTATATCATATATAACCGACCGATACAAAAAGTCGCGAGAATATAATACGGTATCACATACAAGCATTATTCTCGGTCCCTCACATATCACATACGTGCTCCTATTTCATTTTGCCTGAGCCAGTAAAACCTCTATGTAGGACTCTAAAGACTCGTCAATATGCCGGCAGTAGGTGATGATCACATCAAGCACCCACAAGCCGTCAGTGGTACTAGCTGGACGTAACGGCTACCCGGGTATTGAGCGATCATAAGATCAGCAAGCAAGCCCGCTCCAACTCCTGTGAAAGCCTGCCGGTAACACTTCCTGTACAGTCCGGTCTCCTCGTCTGATATGTCGCATATCAAGTCTAGGGGTGGTAAACGTCAGACCCCAAAAACCGGTAAGTCGTGCCGATGTGAGGCACATAACGGGTCGAGAAACTACTGGTAACACTTACCAGTAAATCTCTAAATCAGCCTTGGCCAGGGACTTCCCTGTTACGGCCAATCGAGCACAGCGCAACATCAACCCCCAATACCGGGAGAGACGAAACTCCTCATATCGCTCATTGGCTCAATGTGACTAGGGACTGTACCCAAAAACTACCGTTTTGCATGCCCTCTTGGACGTGGTAAGGTGGAAATCAAAGCACAGTGGGAATCACACAAGACTCTATGACGATCTCGGGTCTACAGACTAACCTGCACAAGTGTCACCAGAGAACTGCCATCTGACGTGAGGTATAATACCATCTGGGAGTTCTCGGCGAGTCCGTCCGGTGTACCCAGTCTCAACTGAGCACCCGTATTCCATCTCTGATGTCAAACACCAAGGGATATGGGATCATCCATCGCCCATCTCATGGGTCGAGAAGGGTATACGCTAGTCTACTCTGGTAAATCGATGCCCTGTCTCGATACACCTACGACTAGGAACATTAAAGGGTGTACTTATGGACTACCATGGCCCCACTAGTATGGTCTGCATCATAGTCCAGGTAGTCAAGTACACATCCTAAGGGCTTTACCAACATGTAACTATAAGACAGTATCAAGAGACAAGTATACATGTTAAGATAAAGAGCAACCAGATAGCATACTATCATATCGAGCAAGAAAGTCCTCTCTATATATGTCCAAGCATCCAATATAATATACATCATTTGTACAATACTGGCCTCTAGGGCATACATACAACTAACAATCTCCCACTTGCACTGGGGCCAGCTGCTGTAGTATCGCATACCAAGAATCCCGAAGAGTCTCTCAAACTGTATCTGGGGAATGGCCTTCGTGAGTGGATCCGCTGTGTTGTTCTTCGTGTCAACCCTCCTGACCTCGATCTCCCGGCGATCAACTATCTCCCGGATCAGGTGATACCGCCTCAGAATATGCCCGGATCTCTAATGGGACCTGGGTTCCTTGGCCAAAGCCACCGCTCCATTATTATCACAATACAAAGGTATTGGATGCTCAATGGATGGAACCACTCCAAGTTCAGTAATGAACTTCTTGATCCAGACAGCCTCTTTGGCAGCATCGTTGGCAGCGATGTATTCAGCCTCCATCGTCGAGTCTGCCACGGTTTCCTGCTTAGAACTCTTCCAGCTAACCGCCCCTCCGTAAAGGGTAAAGACAAATCCCGAGTGCGACTTATAGTCGTCCTTATCACTCTGGATGCTCGAATCGGTAAAGGACTCCACTTGGAGTTCTCCGTTACCATACACCAAGAGCATCTCTTTAGTCCTTCGTAAGTACTTGAGAATGCTCTTCACAGCTGTCCAGTGACTCTCTCCAGGATTAGCTTGATACCTACTCACTACATTTAGTGAGTGTGCTACATCGGGTCTGGTACATAGCATCGCGTACATGATAGAGCCTACAGCCGAAGCATAGGGTATCCCTTGCATGCGAGCTCTCTCCAAATCAGTCTTGGGAGACATCTCTTTGGAGAGAGTGATTCCAGAGATCATGGGTAAGTTCCCACGCTTGGATTCTTCCATACTAAACCTCTTTAGTATGGTGTCAATGTACCTGGATTGGGACAATCCCAGTATCCTTTTAGATCTATCTCTATAGATCATAATTCCCAGTATGCAGGAGGCATCACCTAGATCTTTCATTGAGAATCTTTGAGATAAGAAGAGCTTGACCAATTGCAGCATAGGAATGTCATTTCCTATCAAGAGTATGTCATCCACGTACAATACGAGGAAGACAACCTTACTCTCTGCCACATTCTTATAGATACAAGGTTCATCTACGTTTTTGACGAAATCAAACTCTTTGATAACGACGTCAAAGCAAATGTTCCAACTCCGCGATGCTTGCTTTAATCCATAAATAGATTTAAGCAGCTTGCACACCTTCCCGCTGCTCCCACTATCTACGAAGCCCTCTGGCTGAGTCATGTACACGCACTCTTCTAAACCACCGTTTAGAAAGGCGGTCTTAACATCCATTTGCCAGATTTCGTAGTCATGATATGTAGCGATGGCAAGCATGATCCGAATGGATTTAAGAATAACCACTGGAGAAAAGGTTACTTCATAGTCCACACCTGGTCTTTGATGAAAACCCTTTGCAACAAGTCTAGCTTTGAAAGTCTCCACTTTCCCATCTACACCAAGTTTTTTTTTTGAAGATTCACTTGCTCCCAATGGGTTTTACCCCTTCAGGAACAACTTCCAAAGTCCATACTTTGTTGGTGTACATGGATTCCATCTCGGACCGCATTGCATCCAGCCATTTCACTGAGTCCCCACTCGTGATGGCCTGCTCGAAGCTAGTTGGGTCATCATCAACCATGATGCAATCCTCGCTCCCACCATCCATGAGAAAACCGTAGTATCTCTCAGGTGGGTGAGGAACCCTACTAGATCGGCGGAGAGGCTGAGGTTCGTCGGGAACTACTGAATCCTCTGGTTCCACTAAATCTTCAGTTGCAGTTTGTGTATCTGGAACCTCCTCCAACTCTACCACTTTGCCGCTAATTTCTTTTACAAGAAATTCCTTTTCTAAAAAGGTGGCATGTTGAGCAACAAACATCTTTTTTCCTCACTGCGGTAGAAAAAATACCCATATGAGATCTTTGGATATCCCACAAACTTGCAAAGAACTGACTGTCCCTCGAGTTTGTTCGGATTTTATCTTTTGACATAGGCCGGACAACCCCATATCTTAACTCGTTTAAGATATGGCCTCTTCCCACTCCATATCTCATATGGTGTGGTAGGTACAGATTTAGATAGAACTTGATTCAATAGGTATGCTGCAGTCTCGAGCGCATACCCCTAGAAGGAAATAGGTAACTCAGCTGTGCTCATCATAGAGCGCACCATATCTAATAGGGTGCGGTTCCTCTGTTCCGATACACCATTGTGCTGTGGTGTATATGGAGGAGTCAGCTGAGAGAGAATCCCATTCGCTTTTAGGAAGTCCAGAAATTCATTGCTCACGTATTCTCCTCCTCGATTTGATCGAAGGATTTTAATACTTTTCCCGGTTTGGTTCTCGACTTCTTGTTTATATTCTCTAAATTTCTCAAAAGCTTCTGATTTGTGTTTCATCAGGAACACATATCCGAATCTAGAGAGATCGTCAGTGAATGTAACGAAGTACGCAGAACCATTCCTAGCATGTGTAGACATGGGGCCGCATACATCACTATATACCAGTCCCAAGAGTTCCGTAACTCTCTCTCCGTGTCCCGTAAACGGAGTTTTGGTCATCTTGCCTTTCAGACATGACTGGCAAGTGTCATAAGATGAAAATTCAAATGGATTCAAATATCCATCCTTATGCAACTTAGCTAGTCGTGTCGCATTGATGTGACCCAGTCTACAATGCCACAAGAAGGATTCGTTCAGTTCTGAACTCTTCCTCTTGTTAGTGTTTGTTATAGTCAAAACTGTTGATTGATTTAGAACATAAATGCCATTGCACATCGTGCCTGATCTAACCAACTTTTGGTTTAAAAAAATGTTCATAATATTATCCTGTAATACAAAATTATATCCTTCTTTACTTAACAAAGAAACCGATATAATTTTACATATCAGGTTTGGCATGTAATAGTATTCGTTCAGAATCAATGTATTACCAGTTGGCAATACAAGGTGATATTCCCCGACGGTTTTAGCTGCAACAATTGCACCATTTCCAACCCTTATGTCTTTATCACCTTCTCTAAGTTCTCTACCTTTCCTAAGCCCGTGTAACTGATTACATATATGGGATCCTGACCCGGTATCTAATACCCAGGACGTAGAGAAAATGGAGAAACTGTTCTCTGTAACGAACACACCCGAAGAAAATGCATCAACATGTACTTTCTTCATTCGGGTGGCATGGGAATCCTGGTATTCTTCTATATCCTGTTCAGTCTTATAACTTTTATAAGAAAGAACAGAACCAACGTTCCCCAGCACAGTATAACATGCGGGTTCGGTCAATACATCCATATTATTATCTTTATTAAGGCATGATATGGTCGCTACCTGGAGAGAGAGAGAAGAAAACACTTTAGCGTATGCTCTTGCAAGATCAGATTGGTTATTATTTTATCTAATCAGGATGGCTCCCACTGTTTTTATCAAATCTTCCTTCAAACCCAAAAAGGAAAAGACTAGCCGGTGTAGGGTTGCTAGGCACGCGCACAAGGGTCTACGAGGCATCAACCATGCCCGATTAAAATTTTAGCCGTGCCGAACAACCCGAAGCCGAATCTTTAAACTAGGGTTTAGGCGAAAATGAACATGTTAAACGCTTTAACACTAAGTGAGAGGGATTACAACCTTTGTAGATCCGGTCCTTCACTTCTTAATCTCCGTGTTGAGGTCCCTTCGCTGCGATCATCGTGTTGTGGACTCTCGAGAGGCTTCACGAAGAGAATGATGCAACCTTTGCTTCCGATCTTCGATACCAAGATGATCTACCTTGAATAACACAAGCTAACACTCATAATATGAAGTGAACACCCTCATCTAAATGGCAAGGATAGATGAGGATGATGAAGTAGGATTTTTGCTCTTATTTAAAATCTTTTTCTCACTCACTTTCATCACAAAAGAAAGCTTTTTCATGAAGGAACTCAAGCATGAAGAAGAAGAATGAAGAAGATAACCTTAATCCTTTTGTGATGAACAATGAATTATTGTAGTGGTTACAAATCTAACCAAGGGTTAAGCATGAGAGAGTTAACCCTTGTAGAGAGTTAACTAGGCTTCATGGTTTGGATTGGGTTAACATAATATCTCACAAATAATATCAAGCAACCACAAAGTCAAAACTTCATAAAGCTTCATGGAAGCTTCATGCAAAAGCTAACCCTAATCCAAACCCTAACCAAGATTAAACCCTAATCCATTGTTAAATTTGTAACCCTAACATGTTACAATATTATATATCACATATACAATATATTTTGTAACAATAGATAATAATACAATTAACATATATCGCATATATATCAATGTATTATCCCGTGAGAAAATGAATCTTTTAGTGAGAAAATATTAGTTAATGTAATTTAATATATCATATATATTATTATATATTAAATTATCGAATCAACACTTGATCCGACAATCCGGCTATATCGCATATAACCGACTAATACGATGACCCGGCTATATCACATATACCCGGCCGATATCTCATATCGCGAGAATCCAATACGGTATCATATACCGCATTATCCTCGGTCCCGCACATATCACATATGTGCTCCTACTCCGTTTTGCCTGAGCCAAGAAACCTCTGTGTAGGACTCTAAAGAATCGTCAATACGCTGGCAGTAGGTGATGATCATATCAAACACCCACAAGCTGCAAGCGGTCAGCTAAATGTAACAGCCACCCAGGTATTGAGCGCTTAGAAGATCAACAAGCAAGCCTGTACATTCTCCTGTGAATCCAAACAGTAACACTCCCGTACAGTCTGGTCTCGTCGTCTGATATGTCGCATATCTCGCCTAGGGGTGGTAAACGTCAGACCCCAGTAGTTCGATAAGTCGTGTCGATATGAGGTCTATAACAGTTCGAGAAACTACTGGTAACACTTACCAGTAAATCTCAGCAACCCTGGCCAGGGATTTCCGATTATAGCCAATCGAACACAGCGCAACATCAACTCCCTATACCGGGAGAAACGAATCCCCTCCTATCACTCATTGCCTCCATGTGATTCGGGACTATACCCAAAAGCCACCTTTTTGCACGCCCTCTTGGATGTGGTATGATGGAAATCAAAGCACAGTGGGAATCACATAAGTCTCTATGACGATCTCGGGTCAACAGACTACTCTGTACCAGTGTCACCGGAGAACTGCCATCTGACGTGATGTATAATACCATCTGGGAGTTCTCGGCGAGTCCGTCCAGTGTACCCAGTCTCCACTGACCACCCGTACACCATCCTTGATGTCAAACACCAATGGATATGGGATCATCCATCGCCCATCATATGGGTCAAGATACGTATACGCTAGTCTACTTTGGTGTATCGATGCCCTGTCTCGATACACCCTCAACTAGGAACAGTTATAGGATGTACTCGTCGACTACCGTGGCCCCACTAGTATAATCTCATCATAGTCCCAGTAGTCGAGTACATATCCTAAGGGCTTTATCAACATGTAACATAGAGACAATATGAGTACATGTTAAGATAAAGTACAACCAGATAGCATACTATCATGTCGAGCAAGAAAGTCCTCCCTATATATGTCCTAGCATCCACTACAATATACATCGTATGTACAGTAATGGCCTCTAGGGCATATATATAACTAATAATCTCCCACTTGCACTAGGGCCATCTGTTGTGGTATCACATACCCAACAATAAGCTGCGGTTGAAGTATCTCATACTCAACCATCCCATAAATGTCTCTACTGGGAAAAAGCCTTTGTGAGTGGATCCGCGCTGTTGTCCTCTGTGTCTACTCTCCTAACCTCGATCTCCCTAGAGATCAACTATCTCCATGATCAGGTGATACTGTCTAAGAATTATATCTGGATTTCTGATGGGACGGTAGTTCCATGTCTAAAGCCACAACTCCATTGTCACACAATGTTAGGAACGAAGTTCATCTCATGAACTTATCTATATCCAGACTGCCTCTTTGGTAGCATCTTTGGTAATGATGTATCTTGGCTTTAATCGTCTAGTAATTCACGGTATCTAGCTTGGAACTCTTCCAACATACCGTCCCTCCACTGAGGGTAAAGACAATGCCTGCGACTGACATTCAGTCGTCCTTATCACCCTGGAACCTTTCCAGTGATTCTCCCCAGGATCGATTGATACCATCTCACTACAACTAGTGAGTATCCTAACATCCAATTAGATCTATCTCATAGATCCAAAAACCCCGGATTTAGGAGGTATCACTTTGATCCTATATGGAGAATCCTTGTGATAAGCGGAGATTGACCGAGCGTAGCATAGGAAACTCCTTCCCTATCAAGAGTATGTCATCCACGTACTCTACGAGGATCACCACCATACTCCCTACTACCTTTTTGTATATACAAGGTTCATCTACCATTTTGATGAAGTCAAACTCTTTGACTACCACATCAAAACAGATGTTCCAACTCCGCGATTCCTGCTTTATCCTATAAAGCATCTTGCACACGTTTCCGCTGCTCCCACTGTCTACGAAGCCCTCTGGCTGTGTACTTATAGACGCTCTTTTCTAAAACATCATTTAGAAAAAGCAGTCATGACACCCAACCACCAGATATCGTAGTCATGGTATGTAGCCGTGGCAAGTAGGATTTGGATGGACTTAAGCATAGCTTTGAAAGTCTCAACTTTTCCATGTACACCAAGTAATCTTCTCAAGATATACTTGCTCCTGATGGGGATTTAACCCTTCAGATAAAGCAACCAAAGTCCATACTTTGTTGGTGTATAAGGATTCCATCTCAGATCGATAAGCATCCAGCCATTCTTATAGAGTCCCACTCCTGATGGCCAGCTCGAAACTAGTTGGGTCATCATCTCATGATGCAATCCTCGCTCCCACTGACATAGAGAAACCAAAGTATCTCTCAGGTGGGTAAGGAACCCTACTAGATCGGCGGAGAGGCTGAGGTTCGTTGGTTACTATTGAATCATTTGGTTCTACCAAATCATCTGCTGTAGTTTGTATAGCTGGAACTCCTTCCAGTTCTACCTCATGCCCAGTAATTTCTTCACAAGAAATTCCCTTTCACAATGGTGGCATGTTGAGAAATAAAACACTTTTGTTTCTCGGTTTGGTAGAAAATATTCCCTTGCGAATGCTTGGGATATCCAACAAACTTCTACAGAACTGACTTTGCCTCGAGCTTGTACGGATTTTGCTTTTAGACATAGGCCGGACAACCCCAAATCTTAACAAACTTAAGATATGGGCTCTTCCCTTTCCATATCACATATGAAGTGGTAGGCAACTGATTTGATTTGAACCCTGTTCAATAGGTATGCAGCTTCTCAAGTGCATAACTCCCAAAAAGAAATAGGAAACTCAGTAGTACTCATCATAGAGCACACCATATCACATAGGGTGCTATTGCTCCGACCCGATATACCATCGTGCTATGGTATATACGAAGGAGTAATGCTGAGAGAGAATCTCATTCTCCTTTAGAATAGTCTAGGAATCTCCGTGCTTAAGTATTCTCCTCCTTGATCTCATCAAAGGACATAATACTTATACCCGTATTTTGGTTCTCTACTTCTAACTTATATTCTGTGAATATCTCAAAAGCTTCAGACTTGTGTTTCAACAGGAACATATGTCTGAATCTTAAGAGATCATCAGAGAATGTAATGAAGTACAAAGAACCGGTCTTGGCATGTGTAGACTGGAGACTTTCATACATCAACATGTATAAATCCCAAGATTTCACTAACTCTTTCTCTGTTTCCAATAAACAGAGCTATAGTCATCTTATCTCTGTGACACGACCGGCAAGTTTCACAAGATGTAAATTCAAACTAATTTAAATATGCATCTATATATAACTTCAGCTAGTCGGGTCGCATTGATATGACCTAGTCTACAATGCCTCAAGAAGGATTCGTTCATTTCTGAACTCTTCCTCTCGTGTGTGTCTGTATATTAAGGACTGTAGTTTGATTTAGAACGTCAATGCTTTTAGATAACGTGCCTGAAACGATCAACTCTTGATATAGGAAATGTTCAAAACATTATCCAACAATACAAAATTATATCCTTTCTTTACTAATAAAGAGACTGATATGATTTTGTATATTAGGTTCGGTATCTAATAACATTTGTTCAGAATTAATGTATTCTGGTAATACAGGGTGATAGTGACCAACAGACTTGGTTACAACACTTGCACCGTTTCTATCTCATGAAACTTATCACCCGTTCTCAGTTCTCTACCTTTCTGTAGCCCATGTAACAGATTACATATGCGGGATCCTGATCCGGTATCACATACCCAGGACGTAAAGGATACTGAGAAATAGTTCTCTGTAATGAACACACCCGAAGATGATGCATCAGCATGCACTTTCTTCATTTGGGCGGCACGGGAAATCTGGTATTCCCCAATTTCCTGCTCTGTCTTATAACAATTATAAGTTGGAGCGGGACCAACGTTCCCCAGCTCAGTATAACAAGCGGGTTCTGTCAATATATCTGTATTATTATCTTGATCAAGGCGTGATATGGTCGCTACCTGGAGAGAGAGAGAAGAAAACACTCAGCGTATGCTCTTGAAAGATTAGATTGGTTATCTAATATATCTAATCAGGATGCCTCCCACTGTTTTAATCAAATCTTTCTTCAAGCCCTAAAAAGAAAGACTAGCCGGGATTAATTACACGCTACAAGTTCGCCAATCTTTCAGCCAGGCCAGTATCGGTACTTTGCGGGAGGTCCCCCGTGCTTTCGCACGAACCTAATTAAAGTAAACCTCGTTTTCCCAGAGGCGTAACTTCGTTAACACCTTTCTAGACACCTGCTTGATCGGCTAATTGTAATGTGTAAAACTCTCCCAGGAGTAACTCTTACTCGCAGCGGGTATCGGGATCCAACTATCTCATAGAAGTTATGCAATCTCATTGCAAATTTCAACACTTGAAATTCCCAATAATATTTTACCCCTAGCATCCTATGACCTTGACAAAGGTCAACAAACCATAGGCTGCTAGTCAAGTTCAACCCGTCATTTCCTGATTGAAGTAAACCCACCCGCACGACCCTTGACAGAGGTCAACAAGGTCGCACGACTACCCTAAATCAATCACATCATATGCTTATACAGATAAGCACTAATCAGCTACCGCACACTACGCCTTGACAGAGGTCAACAAACGCAGCACGAATACTAACTATTACTTATCTAAAATGACGGAGGGCTACGACAGGTTTTTAAGAAAACCCTTTGCGTAATGAACTTGATATCGTTGTAGAATCGAGTAATTTTTAAATGGAGTGTTTTTTAGGCTTTTCTAGTTTTGCTAAAGGGGCTACTCCCCGTGAAGGGATCGTCGGCCCTTTCCTCATCGAATAAGGTGCTGGATATATCATATATACCGCTGTGTAAAGCAAGAACTATAGGAGCAATCAAAAGACAAACCGAGGGTTGTAGCATCTGCCAGTTATTTCTAAAGGGGTCACTCCCGGTGAAGGGATCTCGGCCCTTTCCTTATCGAATAAGGCGCAGGATGTTCTACAAGGAACACCGCGATGCAAAGCAAGAACCGTAGCTACCTGTTTTTGAAGATTCGATTCCACGACATCTTTAGGTTTCTTTTATTTTCATTAATCTCATTAATGAAGTCCTATTTTATTATGCTTCACAAGCATCTCTTTTGAAACGAAATCTGCAATATAACATATATCTCATATATATAATATAAACATTCGTCTCAGGCAGTAATATGATCTCATCACAGAACATTGCAGCAGAAGAACATATATGAAATATTGGATATACTAGGACGTCCGTGTTTTCAATACGAGCCTGTATAAAACACGGATTCCACGGTCGTGATGAATAGCCAAACCCACATCCCTAGACCCCTACGAGAGCGGCAAGTAACACTGCCAATTCTAGGGTTAGGAGACCCGGTCTCGACTCCTCGAGATGGTCTCCCACTGGACCCCAGAACCCGGTTAATTGTGCTCCCCGCCTTGGGTCTACCTAATGCGGAAAAGTAAATAATATACAATGGTGACATCATCCTCACCCTGGAAGTGCCCCAATAAAAGAATATTACATACAAATTAATTTTACATGAATGAAAAATAAAAACTCTCATCTCACATAAAACCCCCGGCTATTCAAAACGCGACGATCCAATATAATATATCACAGCAATACATAATATCTCATATCATCAACGTAAGCAAGTATGCGTATCCCGATTGTCGTTGATGTATAGCAACGAAGCCGGCGATACACCACATACTACGCTTACGGTCACAGAAAAGAAAGTGTAAAACTACAACAGTTGGAATCCGCAACCTCTTTAGACATTGCATGCTTAACCAAATGAATTCCTTAGACATCGCATGCCTAACAATTATAAACCCCGCATTTTAGTCTCTTTATCGAAAACTCTTTTCAATATCAAGTCGGGCAATTCAACAAGGTTCCCGACAACCTGCTCGCATGCTCGTCGCAAACTTTAGTAGACGGCCCCACCCCCGGATGCCGTCGACGAAGTGCACTAAGGCGGAACACCGCTGCGGTGAGCACCCGAACGGATGCTTTTGGCGACGGGGTTCTCCTACAGTTACTTGGTCGGGGATATGGGCGTGGCTGTCTGTTAAGTTTACTTGGCGAGTATCCGCGTACGCTACGTGATTGCGACGGACTTTTGATCACATCAAAATTCCGTAGCAACCGATCATCTGAGACTAAAGTGCTATGTTCATAACATTCAAATTAGTTATCTCATAACTACTTGTGGATTCCAAATATTGTATCACATTCCAAATAAATAGACAATGTTAAACTTTCCGATCGAATAATCAAACACCCAATATTTCCCCAATATATCTCAACACTTGAAATCAGTTTAAAAACATCCATCACATGCCTCAGTACCAATGGTCCAGCCGTAGAAGGGTCAAGCCGCCTCACCTGTGGCACGTCGTACTGCCTCAAACCCTAATGTTCAAAAGGCAGTTCAAGACGGTCACATAATCGAGTTAAGGTTTGTTGTCTTCTAGAGGGTCCATCGTGTTACCTGCACGACTTAGAACGTTCTTAAACTCGAGAAAAAATCCAATTTTTGAAAAATATTCTGACAGGGGAAAAAATGAGTTATTGATATCCGTTCGAACTTTTTAACAGTTTCTAAAAAATATCCGGAAAAACTAAATAAAGTTTAATTATCCGATCGAATCAGTAAGTCCCCAATACAACCCAGAAAACTCAACACTTGAGTGGAATTAAAATATTCCCAGAAAAAATTGCCAAGAAAGGACCTAAGAATAAATAAGTGAAATTCCAGGGACAAAGTCCAAATTTTGGCCGCGGAACCGCCGCAAAAACCATGGTTTCGCCGCGGTTCCGCGGTCAAATTGTTGACTCAGAGATTCTTACTTCACAGTAATTCTTAGTTTTTCCTGCTTGTTTTTTTGAGCATTTTTAATTCAGAAAAAATCAACATTTTGAAAATTGTCCAGAGAGGGTTCCGTATCGGGGTTTCAGCATTCGATCAGACTTTAAACTTCGTCTAGAATTTGCCTAAAGCTCTAGATTGGCTCTGATACCACTGTAGGGTTGCTAGGCACGCACACAAGGGTCTACGAGGAATCAACCATGCCCGATTAAAATTTTAGCCGTGCAGAACAACCCGAAGCCGGATCTTTAAACTAGGGTTTAGGCGAAAACGAACATTTTAAACGCTTTAACACTAAGTGAGAGGGATTACAACCTTTGTAGATCCGGTCCTTCACTTCTTAAGCTCCGTGTTGAGGTCCCTTCACCGCGATCATCGTGTTGTGGACTCTCGAGAGGCTTCACGAAGAGAATGATGCAACCTTTGCTTCCGATCTTCGATACCAAGATGATCTACCTTGAAGTTTCGATAACACAAGCTAACACTCATAATATGAAGTGAACACCCTCATCTAAATGGCAAGGATAGATGAGGATGATGAAGTAGGATTTTTTCTCTCATTTAAAATCTTTTTCTCACTCACTTTCATCACAAAAGAAAGCTTTTTCATGAAGGAACTCAAGCATGAAGAAGAAGAATGAAGAAGATAACCTTAATCCTTTTGTGATGAACAATGAATTATTGTAGTGGTTACAAATCTAACCAAGGGTTAAGCATGAGAGAGTTAACCCTTGTAGAGAGTTAACTAGGGTTAATGGTTTGGATTGGGTTAACATAATATCTCACAAATAATATCAAGCAACCACAAAGTCAAAACTTCATGAAGCTTCATGGAAGCTTCATGCAAAAGCTAACCCTAATCCAAAACCTAACCAAGATTAAACCTTAATCCATTGTTAATTTTGTAACCCTAACATGTTACAATATTATATATCACATATACAATATATTTTGTAACAATAGATAATAATACAATTAACATATATCGCATATATATCAATGTATTATCCCGTGAGAAAATGAATCTTTTAGTGAGAAAATATTAGTTAATGTAATTTAATATATCATATATATTATTATACATTAAATTATCGAATCAACACTTGATCCGACAATCCGGCTATATCGCATATAACCGACTAATACGATGACCCGGCTATATCACATATACCCGGCCGATATCTCATATCGCGAGAATCCAATACGGTATCATATACCGCATTATCCTCGGTCCCGCACATATCACATATGTGCTCCTACTCCGTTTTGCCGGAGCCAAGAAATCTCTGTGTAGGACTCTAAAGAATCGTCAATACGCTGGCAGTAGGTGATGATCATATCAAACACCCACAAGCTGCAAGCGGTCAGCTAAACGTAACAGCCACCCAGGTATTGAGCGCTTAGAAGATCAACAAGCAAGCCTGTACATTCTCCTGTGAATCCAAACAGTAACACTCCCGTACAGTCCGGTCTCGTCGTCTGATATGTCGCATATCTCGCCTAGGGGTGGTAAACGTCAGACCCCAGTAGCTCGATAAGTCGTGTCGATATGTGGTCTATAACAGTTCGAGAAACTACAGGTAACACTTACCAGTAAATCTCAGCAACCCTGGCCAGGGATTTCCGATTATAGCCAATCGAACACAGCGCAACATCAACTCCCTATACCGGAAGAGACGAATCCCCTCCTATCACTCATTGCCTCCATGTGATTCGGGACTATACCCAAAAGCCACCTTTTTGCACACCCTCTTAGATGTGGTATGATAGAAATCAAAGCACAGTGGGAATCACACAAGACTCTATGACGATCTCGGGTCAACAGACTACTCTGTACCAGTGTCACCGGAGAACTGCCATCTGGCGTGATGTATAATACCATCTGGGAGTTCTCGGCGAGTCCGTCCAGTGTACCCAGTCTCCACTGAGCACCCGTACACCATCCTTGATGTCGAACACCAATGGATATGGGATCATCTATCGCCCATCATATGGGTCAAGATGCGTATACGCTAGTCTACTTTGGTGTATCGATGCCCTGTCTCGATACACCCTCGACTAGGAACAGTTATAGGATGTACTCGTCAACTACCGTGGCCCCACTAGTATGATCTCATCATAGTCCCAGTAGTCGAGTACATATCCTAAGGGCTTTATTAACATGTAACATAGAGACAATATGAGTACATGTTAAGATAAAGTACAACCAGATAGCATACTATCATGTCGAGCAAAAAAGTCCTCCCTATATATGTCCTAGCATCCACTACAATATACATCGTATGTACAGTAATGGCCTCTAGGGCATACATATAACTAACAGCCGGGATTAATTACACCCTACAATTTCGCCAATCTTTCAGCCAGGCCAGTGTCGGTACTTTAAGGGAGGTTCCCCGTGCTTTCGCACGGACCTAATTAAAGTAAACCTCGTTTTCCCAGAGGCGTAACCCCATTGACACCTTTCTAGACACCTACTTGATCGTCTAATTGTCCTGTGTAAAACTCTCCCAGGAGTAACAATTACTCGCAGTGGGTATCGGGATCCAACTATCTCATAGAAGGTATGCAATCTCATTGCAAATTTCAACACTTGAAATTCCCGATAATATTTTGCCCCAAACGATCTATGACCTTGACAAGGTCAACAAACCATAGACCGTAAGTCAAGTTCAACCCGTCATTTCTTGATTGAATTAAACCCACCCGCACGACCCTTGACAAGGTCAACAAGGCCGTACTACTACCCTAATCCAATCTGCATCATATGCATAAACAGATAAATACAGGTCAGCTACCGCGTACTACGCCTGGACAAGGTCAACAAACGCAGCACGAATACTAAGCTTGACTTATCTGAAATGACGGAGGGCTACAACAGGTTTTTCTGAAAACCTATTGCGTATCGAACTTGATATCATTGTAGAATCGAGTGAATTTTGAAATGGAGTGATTTTGAGGCTTTTATTAGTTTTGCTAAAAAGGTCACTCCCGGTTAAGAGATCTCGGCTCTTTCCTTATGGAATAAGGTGCAGTTTATATCATATATATCACTATGCAAAGCAAAAACACCAAAAGCAATCAAAAGACAAACCGAGTGTTGTAGCATCTGCCAGTTTTGCTAAAGAGGTCACTCCCGGTGAAGGGATCTCGGCTCTTTCCTCATCGAATAAGGTGCTGGATATATCATATATATCACTATGCAAAGCAAAAACTGTAGCTGCCCTTTTTGAAAAATTTGATTCTACAACATCTTTTAGGTTTCTTTTCACATTAATGAAGTCCCATCATTTAAGTCACCTAAACATCACAGATAAATACGACGTACACTTATGCCATCCGCATTCGTCTCGATGTCCCCTCATGCACCGTTAGGTTAGGCAACTAACGGCAGAGCGAGGCAGGGCTAGCGCGAGTGTAAAACATAAGTAACGTCTATATAATATATCATATATACTATATACAGTATTTATCACAACATATCAAATGACCACATCACAGATATCGCAGCAGAAGAAACATATGAAACATTGGATATACTAGGACGTCCGTGTTTTATTTTGAGCCTCTATAAAACACGAATTCCACGGTCACGATGAATAGCCAAACCCACACCCCTAGACCCCTACGAGAGCGTCAAGCAACCCTACCAATTCTAGAGTTAGGAGACCCAGACTCAAATCCTCGAGTAGATCTCCCACTGGACTCTAGAACCCGGTTACTTGTGCTCTCCTCCTTGGGTCTTTCCTAGTGCGGAAAAGTAAATAATATACAAATGGTGACATCAACCTAATCCCGGAAGTGCCCCAATAGAAAAATATTACATACATTTAATTTTACATGAATGAAAATAAAAACCCTCATCTCACATAAAAAAAACCGGCTATTCAAAAACACGACGATCCAATATAACATATCCAGCAACACATAACATCACATGTCATCAACGTAAGTAAATATGCGCATCCCAATTGTCGTTGACATATAGCAACGAAACCGGCGATAACACATATTACACTTACGGTCGCAGAAAAGAAAGTGTAAAACTACAACTTTTGGAATCCACATTCTCTTTAGACATCATAAATCCGAAATATCACATACTTCGCATTTCATGCCTAACTATATGAATTCCACATATTGTATCACATTCCAGATAAATAGAAAGTATTAAACTTTCCGATCGAATAATTAAATACCCAATATTTCCTTAATAGCTCAACACTTGAGCGGAGTTCAAAAATTCCAGAATGCGTCACAGTAGCAACGGTCCAGCCGTAGAAGGGTCAAGACAACGCCTCACATGTGGCACTCCGTACTGCCCCAAACCCTAAGGTTCAAAAGGCAGTTCAAGACGGTCACATAATCGAGTTAAGGTTTGTTGTCTTCTAGAGGGTCCATCGTGTTACATGCACGTTTTTCCGAAAGATTTAAACTCAAGAAAAAATTCAACACTTGAAAGTTTTTCGTGCCGGGAAATAATGAGTTAATGATATCCGTTCAAACATTTTAATAGTTTCTAAATATCCGGAAAACATTACGAAATTAAATATTCCGATCGAATCAACGAATACAAAATAATCCCCACAACACTCAACACTTGAGTCAAAATAAAAAATACCCAGAAAATATAAATCACAGAAATAGAAATTACTGTGTAAAACTGAGTGCATGATTCCCCTTTACTGCCGCGGATCCGCGGCCCAAGAGCGGTACGGCCGCGGTTCCGCGGCGGCTTGTACGGTTCATCGTCTCGTTTTTCAATGCAATTCTTAGAAAACCCTGCTGAATTTTTTAAGTATTTTTAATTCAGAAAAAACACAGTTTTTAAAAATTGAACAGAGAGGGGGTTATTTCATCGATTCCGAGTTCGCTCGGAGTTTTAACTTCGTATACACGTCGCCTAATGCTCTAGCTAGGCTCTGATACCACTATAGGGTTACTAGGCACTCTAATAAGGGTCTACAATACATCAACCATTCGCGTTTACAATTTTAGCCGTGCCGAATAACCCCAAACAAGATAGTTGCTAGAAAATTAGGGTTTCACATGCAAGTTAATAGCATCTACAACTAAGTGAATACGAAATACAACCTTTGTAGATCGGTCCTTCACTTCTTGTTGAAGTCCCTTCGCTGTGATCATGGTTCTCCCGGACCCTTGCATGGCTTCACGAGACTAAAGGAGCGTCCTTGCTTAAAGTCTTCGAGACCGAAGATGATCTACGTCGAGGGGATGCCAACTCAAGCTTCTACTTCACTAACTAGAGAATTAGTGAAGCAAACACCCTAAACTAAAGTGCTAGTCTAGTAGAGGATAGAGAAATAGAAAGTAGCTTCTCTTTAGAATTTAGTTTCTCACAATGTTTCTCACTTTGGATCAAACCCTAGAGAGCTTTTTAGCTCAAGGAAGAAGATGAAGAAAATAATATGAGAAGAGATAATGATCAAGTGAGAAAGCTAACCATGGTGAGTGAGTATCATATACTAACTCATGTAGAGACATAACCATGGCTAATCCTTATGGTTGGGTTAACAAATATCCATAGTAAAAACAAACTTAGTGGATTTAGTCAATGCATACACAAGCTTCCACAAGCTTCATGCATTTTGCTAATCCTCCACTAATTTTGTAATTACATTAAATATTAAAACCCAACATAAATAAATAGCATGGTGTAAGTCTCATACACCCAAGTCAAGTGTATCATCAACCATGATACAAAAAGAAACACAATTTTAATATATATCACATATATATTAAAGTTGTGCACTTATGAGAAAAATCCTTATGTGAACAAGTGTTAGTTAATATAAACTAGTATATCTAATATACAATTATACACTAAATTATTAAATCAACACTTAACTTAATAATCCGGTCATATCTCATATAACCGACTAACATCCATTGTATCGACTTATCGAATCAACACTTGATTCGATAACCCGGCTATATCATATATAACCGACCGATACAAAAAGTCGCGAATAGAATACGGTATCACATACACGCATTATTCTCGGTCCCGCACATATCACATACGTGCTCCTATTTCGTTTTGCCTGAGCCAGTAAAACCTCTATGTAGGACTCTAAAGACTCGTCAATATGCCGGCAGTAGGTGATGATCACATCAAGCACCCACAAGCCGTCAGCGGAACTAGCTGGACGTAACGGCTACCCGGGTATTGAGCGATCAGAAGATCAGCAAGCAAGCCCACTCCAACTCCTATAAAAGCCTGCCGGTAACACTTCCCGTACAGTCCGGTCTCCTCGTCTGATATGTCGCATATCAAGTCTAGGGGTGGTAAACGTTAGACCCCAATAACCGATAAGTCGTGCCAATAAGAGGCTCATAACGGGTCGAGAAACTACTGGTAACACTTACCAGTAAATCTCTAAATCAGCCCTGGCCAGGGACTTCCCTGTTACGGCCAATCGAGCGCAGCGCAACATCAACCCCCAATACCGGGAGAGACGAAACCCCTCCTATCGCTCATTGCCTCCATGTGACTCGGGACGGTACCCAAAAACCACCGTTTTGCACGCCCTCTTGGACGTGGTAAGGTGGAAATCAAAGCACAGTGGGAATCACACAAGACTCTATGACGATCTCGGGTCTACAGACTAACCTGCACAAGTGTCACCAGAGAACTGCCATCTGACGTGAATCTGGGAGTTCTCGGCGAGTCCGTCCAGTGTACCCAGTCTCTACTTAGCACCCATATAAAATCTCTGATGTCAAACACCAATGGATATGGGATCATCCATCGCCCATCTCATGGGTCGAGAAGCGTATACGCTAGTCTACTCTGGTATATCGATGCCCTGTCTCGATACACCTACGACTAGGAACATTAAAGGATGTACTTATGGACTACCATGGCCCCACTAGTATGATCTGCATCATAGTCCAGGTAGTCAAGTACACATCCTAAGGGCTTTACCAACATGTAACTAAAAGACAGTATCAAGAGACAAGTATACATGTTAAGATAAAGAGCAACCAGATAGCATACTATCATATCGAGCAAGAAAGTCCTCTTTATATATGTCCAAGCATCCAATATAATATACATCATCTGTACAATACTGGCCTCTAGGGCATACATACAACTAACACTAAACTTGCTTAATTGAAGGTTTGGTGAGGTTTTGTGGTGGTTTAGGCTCAAAGTTGAGGTAAGAAATTTTGCAAGAGGAGGATTTGGAAGAAAAAGAGGAAGAAGAATGAGAGAAGAATGAGAGAGAGAGAGAGAGTTGAGGGTTGAGAGAGAGATGAGAGGAGAGGGATGGATCTTGAGAGCCATGCTCTCTCTCTCCCTCTTCATTAAATGTCCCCCTTACCTTCTTGTCTCCCCTATGCCTTCATTCTTTTCTTTTCCTTTTAAAAAAAATAAAGCCTTTATTTACTTAATATATATGTATGTGTGTGTGTGTGTGTGTGTGTGTGTGTGTGTGTGTGTAACATAACAATATTGTAAATGTGCCATGGCTAGCAAAACATATTTAGCATATCCTTAATGCTAGATTAGCATGCACATGTATGTGCATAATTACCACAAGTACATAAATAATTAAATAAAATATTAATTAATTAAATAAAATATGTGAAAAATTATTATTAGTTAAGTTTATCAAAAACCCATATTATATCGCTTAATTAACGTTAATCACATTTTAAGGTGTTATATCTATCCTTAATAGCTCACTTTAGAATAAGTTAAGTTTACAAAGCATGCACATATTAACTCTAAACTAACTTTAACTAGTTTACGAGGTTAGGAAATCTAAATACTTAATAAAAGATGAGAATTTTATCTCAAAAAAGCGACTCAAGAAAATTCCAAGATGGTCATAAGAGCTCAAAACGTAAACTTGATCATGCCATGAAGCTTAGGGTGGGATTAGGAACATTTTTAGTAAAGGCTAACAAGAGATTTGAAGTGGTTTGGGGGGTGTTTTGTGATGGTGAAGGAGGTGGAGGAAGAGGAGGAAGGATGAAGAAGATAAAGAAAATGAGGATGAGAAATGCAAATGGTTGTGACCATATCTCTTTCGCTCTCTCTCGCTCTCTCTCCAAACCATACCTCCATATCCCCCTTTTGTCTCCCTCATGTCTCATTCTTTTCTTTTCTTATTCTCTTTTCTTTTCTTTTCATAAAAGCACAAAACCAAAATATAATTCATTTAACATGTCATGACACTTAAACATGGTTAACAAAAATAAAACTAGGTTTAGTTCGCAATTAGTAAAACACTAATTAAGTTAAATATCAACTAATATAGATATAATTATATACTAATTTATAAAAAGCCCAAATCAAATAAATACCTTCATAATTAATAATTCATTTTAAATTTCAATTATTTTCCAAAATAGAGGTATATAATTATACTATTCTACGGAAACTCAAATCTATATTCGTATAATATCCATGAAATTTTATTATTTAAATTCAAAAACAGTATTTTCTATTTTCTGAAATGTTATAATCTTCTTCTCTTAAATAAATTCGGTCCTAGAATTTAAATTTAAACCCCCCCAATTCTTAAAACATTTCAGTAAAGCAAATCAAATCAACGGGTCTCCGAAGTCACGGATAAGCTAAAAATATCATAGCGCAACACGTGCGCATGAAAACAAGTGCAAAACTCAATAATCGAAATTTTGTCAAGCGTCATGCAAATCATACGAGTTATAATGAAAATGCGAGTTGCAAAATCTACTGTTTAAATCAAGTACAATATAGTCGCGACTACAATACATATATAGTACGCATCTTTGTAAAATCATTTAAATAATAAAAAATGTATGAAAAATCCTTTTCAAATCGCTGTGCGATGCGTATATTACGGTACAAGTAGCGGCCGTTCTTTTTGTAAAGAAACACAGACACACACACATTTCACTTAAAATATACGTCCCGCCTTTTTGAAAATGATTTAGAAGGGTTTTTCTTTTTCTAAAATCTTGTGTTGCTCACGGGTTCGTAGGAAAATAGTGAGACTATAACTCCTTTTTTTGAAAACTTCTTTAGTAAATATCGATGCATACAAAAATATTAAGGTATTGTCCTCAGACTAGTCCTGCTATGCTACTATATAACATAGTATATATATCATAAAATCATGATACTCGAAAAAAGAAACCAACTTCAATAGGTGTACATGAAAACCAACTCACGTGCATCTGGTGCGCACAAAAATCGAAGTCAAATCCAAGTATAACGAATGTGCACGAAAACAAAAACTGAGTGCGACGAGTGTTCACAAAAGTATCTGTCAAGTGTAACAGGTGTGCACGATAGCATCTGTCAAGTGTATCGGGTGCGCATGACAACATTCAGTGCACCTAGAGTGCACAAAAATCTCAATCGAGTGCAACTGGTGTGCATGAAAATCCTCAAGTGCATCAAATGTGCACAAAACCACATCAAGTGCGCCAAGTGTACGCAAAAATCTAAATTAAGTGCATCGGGTCTACTCAAAAGCATCTAATGCAATAGGGTGCACGAAAACATAAATCTGGTGCAACTGGCATGCATAAAAACAATATCAATGTATCGAAAGCGCAGGTAATCAACATCGCGTGCATGAATCAAAATAAGGGGTATACAACATGCACGAAATCAAAATAAAGTATATCGAAGTGCACGATATCATCAGTATATGCAATGATGTGCACAATACAATATCGAGTGCAATGGATATGCATGAAAATGTAAACCATGTGCAATGGATGTCTAAAAACATAACTCAAGTGTAACTGCTATGCAAATGGGAAATATCTATCAAGTGCAGTTACAGTGCACGAAATGTCAATCATTAAACCCAATCATCAAAACACAAGAATCAAAACGACGAAAGCGTGATACTTGGATCACTAAAGCACAAATCATAAATAAATGACATTGAGATATACCTCTTTCAATGTCGAAAGGTGTCGGTCCACCCGAAACTGGCAGAGCAAGAATTCCTACTTGCCTTCTGCCCACAGTCTGGCATCCTCTGTCTCTAGTCCTTGTTTTCTCTGTAGATCACCAATTCCACGACCTCCCGGCTCGACAACCTGGTTAGGAGTAGCGACAGAACAGTCTCGCTCTGACGCTTCTCTAGACATCTCCTAGCCAATTAGCTTGGCCACTCGCAACGTAGCACATCAACGATGGAGGCCTTTAGCCTTTTGAACACATGCCATATAAACGATCCTAGGTCCAAATATCTTTCTCTATAGTTTCTTGGAAAGAACCCGTCTTGTTCTCTTCCGAACTCATTCCGTCGAACTGCCCGGAAACTGGCATTATTAAATTAATCCAATTTTTTTCCGGTGCAGTTGCAATCTCATCATGACTTTCCTTTGGAAATGTGGTCGTATCTAATGTCTCTGCGTACGTATCAAATCTCTGGCATTAACGGAAATGAATGAATCATTAAGATCTTGCACGAATCTCCTAATCCACTTTTCTTCAATATCGACCAAAGTAGAATCATATCTTGATAGCTGCGTAGACTGCAATTCATCCTCGGTCACGGTCATATCCGGAGTCTCTCGCTAAGACTCAAAGCTACGAACTCGGGCATCTCTAACACTCAGTGGAAGAAATCTGGCTAAATTTGCCCACAAGAAATTGTCTATAGACATCGAAAGAATGCGCACTGCTCGTCCTCTCTCGATTGACTAACTCCAGGTTTGTGCAAGACCCTTCAAACTGAAGCTAGCTAATTCAACCGATCTCGCATCCGGGCATCCAAACGAACAAAATGTCTTAGTCACTTTATCCAAGAATGATTAGGGATCCACTGTAACATTCCTGCCTGTAAACTTATGTGGCTTCTGTAGGGTTCCTAGGCACTTTAGTGAGGTCTCACAAGGCATCGATCATGCCAATTTCAAAAATTCTAGTGCCGAGAAACCCTAATGTACGGATCTTTAACTAGATTTCTAGGCGAAACAAAAACAAGCTAAGAACTTAGCTAATGAGAATACGGAAATACAACCTTTGTAGATCCGTTTGCTCCACCTCCATAGCTCCGCAACGAGGTCCTCTCCGCTATCCAAATCAAATCCGGGCTCAAGCGTCGGCTTCGTCGGAGAATGGGCAAGCTAGTCCATGCCGAAGATGATCTACGTCGAGGCATCGAAAGATCAAGCTCCACCTTCACCAAGTCATGAAAACTTGTGAAGGAAACACACTCTACTACTTGGCAAGAGGTAGAGGATGAAGAAATAGGAAGTGGGTAGACTTTAGAAATGGATTTCTCACTCATATCATCAATCCACCATTGATGTAGTCTAGGTTTTTCTTCTTGAGTTGAAGGAAGAAGAAGAAGAATATATTATGATAAGAATGATAATAATGAGAAAAGAAATTCATTCTTATCATAATTGAACCATAGTTAGGTGTAGAGAATCAATCATGGTTAAAGGAATGGTTAGGGTCAAACTAGAGACAAAATGGTCACTTAGTCAAAAGATCAAGAAGCTTCAACTAGAATCCAAAATTAGCAACCATTTCATTTCATTTTCTTTTATTCATTTATCATAAAGAAATGGATAATTAAATAAGATAAATGAATAACAAATAATAAACCCTAACCTATTCATTAACCAAGGTTTAACACTTTACACTTAACCAAAAAGCATGTATCATCAAACATGATACAAGCAAGTGCACAAAATCATATCACATATATAATGCGCACATCCGAGTGAGAAAATCCATCTTAAAGTGAACCGATACTAGTTAATGCAAAGTAATATATCAAATATATTATTATGCATCAAATCATTAAATCAACACTTGATTTAACGATCCGGTCATATCGTATATAACCGACTAGTATGCAATGCATCGGTTTATCGAATCAACCCTTGATTCGATAACTAGGGTATATCGCATATAACCTAATCGATACATTGATCGCGAGAATGAAATACGGTATCACATACACGCATTATTCTCGGTCCCGCACATATCTCATATACGCTCCTATTTCGTTTCGCTTGAGCCAGGAAACCTCTGTGTAGGACTCTAAAGACTCGTCAATACGCCGGCAGCATGTGATGATCATATCAAACACCCACAAGCCGCAAGCGGTCTGCTAAACGTAACGGCCACCCGGGTATTGAGCGATCTGAAGATCGACGAGCAAGCCCGCTCACACTCCAGTGAATCCGACCAGTAACACTACCGTACAGTCCGGTCTGATCGTCTGATATGTCGCATATCTTGCCTAGGGGTGGTAAACGTCAGACCCCAATAGCTCGATAAGTCGTGTCGATATGAGGCTCATAACGGGTCGAGAAACTACTGGTAACACTTACCAGCAATTCTCTGATCAGCCCTGGCCAGGGACTTCCTGTTATAGTCAATCGAACACAGTGCAACATCAACTCCCTATACCGGGAGAGACGAATCCCCTCCTATCGCTCATTGCCTCCATGTGACTCGGGACTGTACCTAAAAACCACCGTTTTGCACGCCCTCTTGGAAGTGGTAAGATAGAAATCAAAGCACAGTGGGAACCACACAAGACTCTATGACGATCTCGGGTCAACAGACTACTCTGTACCAGTGTCACCAGAGAACTGCAATCTGACATGAGGTATAATACCATCTGGGAGTTCTCGGTGAGTCCGTCCAGTGTACCCAGTCTTCACTGAGCACCCGTATATCTCCTCTGATGTCAAACACCAATGGATATGGGATCATCCATCGCCCATCTGTATGGGTCGAGAAGGTACACGCTAGTCTACTCTGGTATATCGATGCCCCATCTCGATACACCCACGACTAGGGACTTTGAAGGATGTACTTATGGACTACCATGTCCCCACTAGTATGATCCGCATCACAGTCCAGGTAGTCAAGTACACATCCTAAGGGCTTTACCAACATGTAACAGAGAGACAATCAGTGTACACGTTAAGGTAAAAAGAGTAACCAGATAGCATACTATCATGTCGAGCAAGAAAGTCCTCCCTATATATGTCCCAGTATCCACTACAATATACATCCAATGTACAGTAATGGCCTCTAGGGCATACATACAACTAACAATCTCCCACTTGCACTAGGGCCATCTGTAGCAGTGGTTGTAGTATCTCATACTCAACCATCCCATAAAAGTCTCTCTCTGGGAATAGGCCTTCGTGAGTGGATCCGCGGCGTTATCCTCTAAGTTTGCTCTCCTTGCCTCGATCACCCTGGAGATCAACTATCTCCATGATCAGGTGATACTGCCTTAGAATATGTCTAGATCTCTGATGGGACCTGCTTTCCTTGGCATAAGCCACGACTCCATTGTCACACAATGGGAGGAACATAGTTCATCTTATGAACTAATATACACCCAAACAGCCTCTTTGGTAGCATCTTTCGTAGCGATGTATCCTGCCTTTATCGTCTAGTATGCCACGGTATCTAGCTTGGAACTCTTCCAACATACCGTCCCTTTACTGAGGGTAAAGACAATGTCTGCGACTGACATTCAGTCGTCTTTATCACCCTGGAACCCTTCCAGTGATTTTCCCCAGGATCAATTGATACCATCTCACTACAACTAGTGAGAATCCTAACATCCATTTAGATCTATCTCATAGATCCAAAATCCAGGATTTAGTTGGTATCACTTTGATCCTATGTGGAGAATCATTGTGATAAGCGGAGATTGATCGAGCGTAGTATAAGAAACTCCTTTCTCATCAAGAGTATGTCATCCACGTACTCTACGAGGATCACCACCATACTCCCTACTACCTTTTTGTATATACAAGGTTCATCTACCATTTTGATGATGTCAACTTCTTTGACTAATCCATCAAAACAGATGTTCCAACTCCGCGATGCCTGCTTTATCCTATAAAGCATCTTGCACACGTTTCCGCTGCTCCCACTGTCTACGAGGCCCTCTGGCTGTGTACTTATAGACACTCTCTTCCAAAACATCATTTTAGAAGAGCTGTCATGACACCCAACCACCAGATATCGTAGTCATGGTATGTAGCCGTGGCAAGTAGGATCTGGATGGACTTAAGCATAGTTACTTGAAGAGGTTTCACCACTATCCACTCCTGGTTGATGATGAAAACCTTTAACAAGTCTAGCTTCGAAAGTCTCAACCTTTCCATGTACACCAAGTAATCTTCTCAAGATATACTTGCTCCTGATGGGGATTTAACCCTTCAGATATAGCAATTAAAGTCCATACTTTGTTGGTGTATAAGGATTCCATCTCAGATCGCTAAACATCCAGCCATTCTTACAGAGTCCCTACTCTTGATGGCCAGCACGAAACTAGTTGGGTCATCATCTCATGATGCAATCCTCGCTCCCACTGTCATAGAGAAACCGAAGTATCTCTCTGGTGGGTGAGGAACCCTACTAGATCGGCGGAGAGGCTGAGGTTCGTTGGAATCTACTGAATCCTTTGGTTGTACCAAATCATCTTCTGTAGTTTGTATGGCTGGAACATTTCCAGTTCTTCATAACAGACCTTGCCTCGAGCTTGTCCGGATTTTGCTTTTAGACATAGGCCGGACAACCCCAAATCTTAACTGACTTAAGAGATGGGCTCTTCCCTTTCCATATCACATATGAAGCGGTAGGCAACTGATTTGGTTGGAATCCTATTCAATAGGTATGCAGTTGTTCCCGCCAAAAATTTCTGCGCAAAAAAGTCCAAGGTATCAAATGGCAGCGATACGCTTAAGGAAATACGAACCAGTATCTTCCGGGCTGTTTTTTGACAAACTCCCGAAGGAGAAACGGATAAATTCTGATTGTATTGAAAGCGTCTCGAAAAACCCTTCGATTTGATATATTATGGGCTTCATAATTCATCCGGGATCAAAAGTTATGAGGCATTATATGTTCACACATGATGGGCTTTTAAGAATCCGCTGGAGGAGTTAGAAGATATAATAAAAACATAGAAAAGACCCCAACGGGGCATCACGTGCTCACACGTGACCATGGGCCACGTGCAGACACGTGATGGGCTCTTAAGGCCTCTAAAATAATGAATAGAATTAAATTCTAAAATCTGTTCCCTGATTAAAAATCAGAAGTTATCTCAATGAAATATCACGTGCTCACACGTGACCAATGGTCACGTGTTGACACGTGATGGTTAAAACAACAATATGAACAAGCGACTGTTAAAGGAACCAATTTCGGGGTTACGTGCTCACACGTGACCAAGGGTCACGTGCCAGCACGTGACAGGCTTTGAAAACCTTACAGATTAGTAGAATTAAAATTCTAAATTTCTCTAAAAATCTTTCGAAATAGAATTAAAATTCTAAAAGCTTCTAAATCTTTCCAAATGGAAAAGGATTATGGGAACCGTTGGATTAAAGATCCAAAGATGATTAAAAATCATCAATTTATGGAAAAATCTTGGACAAGGAAAGATTTCCCTGAAAATCTCACCAGAATAACAAATAGAATATCTTTTGGATTTAAAATCCACGGTGAATAAAATTCACTGAATGATCTAAAGGCCCAGATTAATGATAAATATAAATCAAATCTCTCAACGATCAAATCAAATCTTTCAAGGAGAGATTCGCTAAACAAATTGATTCTTTTCCTTCTCCTATAAATAGGAGCCAAGAAGAGAAGAAAAGGCATCAACATTTCTTAAAAAAAAAAAATCAAGAGCTTCAAACAGAGAGAACTCGGAGAAAAATTTAAAGAAGAAGGTAAAACCTTCACGAGAGAAAAGAAATCTCTTTTGATAAATCATTGATCAATGATCTTCACATAATGAAAAGTGCTTTGCACTCGTATGAACCACTGGTTCTTTAAAACAAAAAAGAAAATAAAAAAAAATAAAAATAGTGCTTTGCACTCGTATGAACCACTGGTTCTTTAAAACAAAAAAAATAAATAAAATAAAAAAATAGTGCTTTGCACTTTTATGAACCTCTGGTTCTTGAAATAAAGAGAAAAACTCATTTTTCTTTGATCCTAATTAGATCAAAGAAAACAAATAGTGCTTTGCACTTCTGTTCTGGAATCTAAAAAGATTCTTAGTGCTTTGCACTTCCAAACTGCGCTGTTGCGCTCCTGAGAGAACGCCATGTGTTAGCTGCAGAACAACTTGCGCTACGCGCCTTGAAATAGAGCTTTGCTCTCTGGAATTGGCGCAACTCACCAGAGCGCGCCACGTGTCAGCTGCAGAACAACTTGCGCTACGCGCCTTGAAATAGAGCTTTGCTCTCTGGAACTGGCGCAACTCACCAGAGCGCGCCACGTGTCAGCTGCAGAACAACTTGCGCTACGCGCCTTGAAATAGAGCTTCGCTCTCTGGAACTGGCGCAACTCACCAGAGTGCGCCACGTGTCAGCTGCTGAACAACTTGCGCTACGCGCCTTGAAATAGAGCTTCGCTCTCTGGAACGGGCGCAACTCACCAGAGCGCGCCACGTGTCAGCGGCGCAACAGCACAGCGCACTAGCGCATCGCACTGCGCTGTTGTGCTTGCGCTCACCAGAGCATGACACGTGTCCTCACCACAAGCGCTTGCGCTCAGTGATTGGCGCAAAGCGCCTGACAAATGCAATGCATTTTACTGAAGGGCCAGGCCCAAATCAGAGGGGCCTAGTAGGCCAAATTAAATTGCAATACAATAAAAAGGGACAGAGCCCAAAACAAATTGATGCTTTGCATCCTTTCTGGGCAAAGCCCAAATAAAAATAAAAAGAAATGCAATGCAAAAGAAAATAAAATGTTGGACATTTTCAACTGGACTTAGCCCAATCGTGGCCATAAGTCCTTAAATTAAATTGACTGAGCAAAATGGCTCTCCTAAATCAATCTACATCCGGTTCGAGGGTACATCTCCGAACTCCTTTGACATCCATCGTTGTAATTCCTCAACGACGTCAAAAAGGTGACGGGTCCCAACGACCACACACCCATATGGACTGCGGGGTCCTTAAACTCGTGGACCGAGATGTCCCTAAACTAATATCGGACCGAGACGTCCTTAAACTAATATCGGACCGAAACGTCCTTAAACTAATATCGGACCGAAACGTCCTTAAACTAACGATGGACCACCATGTCCCTAAATTGGCATTGGACCATCATGTCCCTAAACTGGAACAATAGAGCCCAAAAGCTCTTTTGTTGGATCTAAACGATCCCGTTAAGTTGATCTTAGTCTCAAATTGGACTAACGTATCCTTAACTAACGATTAAGTTGATCTTAGTCTCAAATATGGCTAACGTGTCCTTAAATCAAACCTTCAAACAAACTTTAGTCCCAAATTGGACTATAGATCTCTCAACCAACTTTGGTTCAAGGGTACATCTCTGAACTCCTCTGATATTTGTCGTTGTAATCCTTCAACGTCGTTAGAGAGGTGACGGGTCCTGACAACCACACATTAATACGGACCGTGGGGTCCTTAAACTCATGGACTTATGCGTCCTTAAACCAATATCTGCCCCCAAAATGGGAATGTTGGACCACTATGTCCCTAAACTGGAACAATAGAGCCCAAACGCTCTTTTGTCGGATCTAAACGATCCCGTTAAGTTGATCTTAGTCTCAAACTGGACTAACGTATTCTTAACGAACGTTTAAGTTGATCTTAGCTGCAACGCGACTAATGCATCCTTAAACTAAAAACACCAAACCCAAATCTAAGTAAATACGGATTTGGACTAATCCACGTCCTACGGGCGACAGCATTACTCAGTCTCCGTATACAATCCACGGGCAACCACAAACAAAACAAACACACACGACACGAAGTGAAATTCTGGAGAAGGAGAAAGTTGTTACCGCGATGCGGTAGCGTAATTAACTGTAGGGGCTTGCGCCTGCAGGGAAGAGCGTCCCCACAATCAAAAACCCCTCAAGCGAGGGGGAATCTGACGAAGTCTGCTACATCGGCCGCATCCGTCTAAACCTCCGATACACGGTGCCATAAATCAACTTGGCATCTTCGGAGAGGTGGATGGATAAAACCAAATAGCATCTGCCCCGAATCTCAGCGTCAGGACATCGCGGTCCTGTGCGCCGCCGTTCGGAGGGGAACAAATTCTGGCACCCCCGGTGGGACCTCTTCCTCTTTCCACTCCACACTTCGTGTGTCGTGTTCGCGAACAAATCGCGGTTTGCTGTGATTGCCTGTGGATTCAAGGTACTAAGATTTGTTGTCTTGCTCTATGCAGAAAACAGAAAATCGATGGCTTCGAACTGCACCGTCCACAGCGATAACTCTCGCTCCGTCATTGCTGGAGGAGTGACTTATGGGCCCCAAGCGGCCTCCCTTTCAAAATGCCGGTGGAGCAGGTAACTCAGGCCACCACTGGATTATTCTTCGGGACCATGCTCCCACCAATGAGTTTCAACGCCCCAATGACATTGCAAGAAGCTCCAAAGAAGTCGGTCTTCGATCGACTTACCACTGCCGCGACCCCTCTCAACGGGTCGTCCAACTCCACTGCTTCAGTTTTTAACGGACTAGGCCAGAGCTCTAACAGGCTCATGAAGAAGCCTGCCATACCAGAAGGCGTTATCCCGAAGCGGATAGCCATTCCAACTCCCGTTCCTAGAAAAATCACCAAGGTTGCTTCCCATGTTCAGAAGTCCGCTTCTGACAAGTTGGCCATCCCCGTTCAACGGACGTCGATCTCTAAAAAGCCGGTGCCAGTATATTCTGACCAACACAGGGGGCATGAGGAGGTCACCCCTATAGCTGAAACAACTCCATCAGCACGACATGCCCGACGTCGCTACTGGCGCCGAGTGAGGAAGGTTGGGGGCAACTCCCCCTCTGGACTTACTCCTCCAACTCCGATGGTGAGGATCGATGCTGCTGTTCCAACCAAGAACAGCTTTGAACTGCTCAACAAGGTGCGCAGAAACTCTCCTACTGCGATGTTGAAACGAACTCCTTCACCTGTGGAGAATACTCCAGAGAAGAAGTTAGAGCAGCCCCCTCAACGGCTGTCCTCTAAAATTTACAAAGTCTGGCGACAGGTCCAAGAGTCGGTGATCGATCAAGACTGCCTCCGACGACAGAAAAAGATGAAGGTTCGGCAGGGGAAGGATTACTCTGTCAAACCACAAAAAGCAAAAGCTACTTGGGTGCCCACTACAACGGCTCCCTTAACTCCAATCACTCAAAATAGGAGGCCGCAAGAAGCCCCTGTGTCTTCGGCAAATCGCAAAGACACCGAACACAAACGCCCCAAGTCTGGGGGCATGGTGGTGCATACTGTTTATATGGCTTCTGGAAAGGAGGAAAGACGCACTTCTACGGGCCACCGACCGCTCACCCGATCCGTGACGAAAGCCCAGGAGCAACAACAAAAGCTTCAGGAAATGATGACTACAATGGCTGCACTCACTGAGCCAAAAGAAAGCTCTGAAACGTCTTCGGATGAGCGTCAAGAACAAGAAACCGACGCTGACTTTTTACGCAGAGTCCTCGAAAAGAGGGACAAAGAAGCTGCAGAGCAGGCGGCTAACATAAAACAGATGACGCTCCTCTTCAAAGATATGGTAGGGATGATGTTACAGCCGGACCCTCCTGCTGAAGATCCTCCGATCGTCCTTGAAAACGACAGGGGAGAAACGTCAAATCCTCCGCCGGCTCTATCAACAGCCAAGGAGGAGGCAATCTCCAAAGTCGACCTAGACGAATATATAGCTCAGCAGATCCGGGTTCATCAGGCGAATGAAGCGGCTGGGCAAATTGTTAGAACCGGACGACCGTATCCGAGCTGGTATGACCAAATCAGTTACCCGCCAGGATATACGATCCCTAAATTCCACGTATATAAAGGGACAGGGAATCCACATCAGCATGTCGCTCAATTCAGGGCCTTGTGCGGCAATACTGGAGGCGATGACAAATTGTTGCTACGTCAATTCGTCGGCAGCTTAGCAGAAACAGCCTTTGAATGGTATTCGGAGCTACCTAACGACTCTGTCAAAACATTTGCAGAGATGGAACTGCTGTTTACACAAAGATTCATGAGTGCTAGTGAACGCACCTCGATTACAGCACTGATAAATGCCAGGATAAGGCCCGGCGAAACGTGGGTCCAATACGCAACACGATGGCGAAACCTATGGTCGAAATGCGAACAACGCATAGAAGAGGCACCTGCGGTAGGCATGTTTGTGGGCACTCTCGATCCGCAGGCGACCATCTCGCAATTCATGATGTTCTTCGGGCCGACCACCTTCCAGGCCTTGATTGACAAATTAGCCCAAATGGACCAGATGGGCCATAGACCATCTCCTCCAAGACCCGATCCCCGAAATGAAAAAGGAAAAGCGATCATCGTCGCCAACGCTCAGCTACAGTCGAGCAACTTAAAGCCGGTCGCGCGCCAAAACAACGTGCATCCACGCCCATCCCTCGAAGAGAGGCTAGGACGTCCTTACTCGTTTCCTCAGAATAAAACGAGAAGACTGTTTGAGCTGGCAGTGCGTAACAGACTCATCAATCTGCCGAGTCCAAAGCGTCTGTTGCAGCCAGGCGATCTTAATAATCCCAATTATTGCCCTTACCACCAAACGGTAAGTCACCCGATTGAGGATTGTTTCGTCTTTAAGGGATGGATCGAGGATCAATACCTGCAAGGCAGATTCACACTGTCTGAAAGCTGGAAGGTAAACCCCCCACAGCCGCACTCTCCAAAGAAGACGGACACGCCGGGGGCAACTTGTTCTTTCGTTGAGGATGAAAACGATGGAGAAAACTTATCGGATGAATCCGAAGACTACGTAGCGACTTGTCATGTGATTTCTCATTCACTGACGGATGATGAGGAGGATCCTTGCGCTGAGAAATCAACGGCGGACCCTGAAACAGAAATTCCGCGGCCGTCGGACAAGTTGATCGATGCCTTCCTAAATGAAATTCGTCTGAAAGCAAAAGCCAATCAAGAGCATGAAATGGCCATACTGGAAAGAACCAAGGTATTCCCGTCAAATCAAAAGCCATACACTGCTGGTAAAAACAAATTCAAGACGAGGAAACGGTTCGCCAAAGCTCTATCAGTAGGAATGAAGCTACCGCCCTCCGAAGAAAATCCTTTCTCTGAGGTAGAGATGCACCCTAACTTCTGTTTATATCATCAGAAGATCATACATCCTACCGAAGACTGCGAATCCTTTAACTGTTGGTGGCAAGGGTATGTCGCTCAAAAGCGACACTTCGACAGGATAAAGTGTGAAGCTTGTGGACATCGGAAAAATGCGATAGATGAGCGCAAAAGAGCCACCGCCGACTGTCATATAGCCGACTTCAAGGGATCATAAATTATCACCTTTGGAAGCGACTCTGACGAAGAAGCTACCCCCAACTCTTCCATCGGGGAATCTATTTCAAAAATAAAGGAATTAAGAAGCTGCGAGAACGTTCAGCCGTGCAATCGCATGCTACTCGGAAAAAATCTCGGCCCCGTAAACAAAGGATCGAACAAAAAGGATAAAGGAAAAAGAAAAACGGCCCTCGTCGCCAGCACTCACCAACAATCAGGTGACCCTAGACCGGTTGCTTGCCAAAGCAACAAGCGGCAATCCCTCCAGGAAAAGTTGAAACGTCCTTACTCGTTTCCGCAAGATAAGACAAGGGGACTGTTCGAGCTGGCAGTGCGCAACAGACTCATTAATTTGCCGAATCCAAAACGTCCGTTGCAGCCAGGCGATGTTAATAATCCTAATTATTGCCCTTACCACCAAACAGTAGGTCACCTGATCAAGGACTGCTACGTCTTTAAAAACTGGGTTGAAGACCAATACCAACAGGGCAAGTTCGCGTTGTCCGAAATTTGGAAGGTGAACCCGCCACAACCGTATGCTCCGAAAAATATGGACACGCTGGGGGCATCATGCTCATTCATAGAGAAAGCCTAACGGACCACTACGTCCTAAAACTGGATAACGGACCGAAACGTCCTTAAACTAACAACGGACCGAGATGTCCTTAAACTAACGACGGACCTCAATGTCCTAAAACTTGCAAATGACCGAAACGTCGTTAAACTACTCCCAACCCGCAGCATCTTCAGGCTGACGTGTTAATAAAAAAATAAAAAAAAACAAAAAAAAAACGCTACGTCCACAAGCAAAATGGGAACGGATGAAAACCCGAAAGGGCTCCGTGAGTAAAAACAGCAGGGCTACCGGCGAGTGTTCGTGAAAACCCGAAAGGGCACGACCTCGTTAAAAAAAAGAATAAAATAAAAGATAAAAAAAATGGTATGTCTATAAGCAAAAAGGGCACGGATGAAAACCCGAAAGGGCTCCGTGAGTAAAAACAGCAGGGCTACCGGCGAGTGTTTGTGAAAATCCGAAAGGGCGCAACCTCGTTAAAGAAACACTTATAGGATCCTCTCGACCCTGTAAGGAGAAACCACCTGCGTGAGATCCTTACGACTCACAAAGGAGCAACACACTTGGGGATCCCCACGATTCCTAAGGAGAAAATACACTTGCGAGATCCTCACGACTCGTAAGGAGAACTCTCTTATGGGACCCCCACGGCCCGTAAGACTTGAAAGTCTTAAGTTACAGAGACCTAAACCTGTGCTTAAGCAAACCCCCACAAACTTCCAATATTGCCCTACAAGCGGCTCATAATGACCCTTGTATACAATCCACGGGCACGAATAAATATTTCCTTAACAAAGTCCCATCCGTGACTAGGGATATGCTTGTACAGCAAACAACACTTGTAAGTCCTTTCGACTTATAAGGAGAAAACCCTTTTGTAAGATCCTTACGACTTACAAGAGAACATGCACTTAGGAATCCTCACGATTCCCAAGGAGAAAACACACCTACAAGATCCTCACGACTTGTAGGGAGAAATACCTTTGTGAGACCCTTACGGCTCATGAAGTCAAAAGCTTTAGCCGACAGGACCCTTAACCCTGTTTACTAAGCCACCTTTGTTCAACATCGACAGAGGCAAATGATGATTCGCTCCTGGCAATATCCCAGTTGCAGCGATGCTGATGCCTGGACCGGTATCAAATTCCAAGTCCTTTTACGGCAGATGATGATTCGCTCCTGGCAATATTCCAGTTGCAGCGATGCTGATGCCTAAATCGGTATCAAATTCCAAGTCCTTTCATGGCAGATGATGATTCGCTCCTGGCAATAACCCAGTTGCAGCGATGCTGATGCCTAGACCGATATCAAATTCCAAGTCCTTTTATGGCAAATGATGATTCGCTCCTGGCAATATTCCAGTCGCAGCGATGTTGATGCCAAGATTGGTATCAGACCCTAAATTCCCTACTCGCAATAAAAAAAACAGCGAGTAAAAATAAAATAAACAGTCGAAATGATTGGGCAACTCGCAATAAAAAGCAGCGAGTAAAAATAAAATAAACAGCCGAAATGATTGGGCACCGCGAAAAATAGCCGAAATGATTGGGCAATCGCGACCTTCGCGATATAAAAGCTGAAATGATAGAGCATCGCGGAAAGAATAAAAAAAAAATAAAAGAATGAAACTTTTGCCCTACAGGTGAAATCACATCGATCCCTGTATATAATCCAGGGGCACAGATAAAAAGGGAACAATACTTTCCCAACAGGCTCCACCAGAAAGCGAAGCCAAATCTCGACGGTTCATAGATAACCTAGAGACCATCTCGACATTTGTCGCAATATTACAGACACGATGTCAACAAATGAAGCAAAGGAAGGTCCCTAACTTCAGGGTCTCGATGTCAATATCGACAACTTAAAGATCACCAACGGCGTTTCTCCTCACTCCAACTAGATGCAGACATGACGTCAACAACTGACCTCAGAATCGCAACGAAACGGAACCATGACAAAGTCCCTAGTTCCAAATCTCAATGGCCACGTCTAAAGCCTGGAGACCAACAACGGTGTGCCTCCTCATTCCAACAGGACACAGATGTTACACCATCAAGCGGAGCGATGGCAGAATCCCAGCTTCACCTCAGCATTCGTCTCGATACAGTAGACGCAATGTCAACAACAGCGTTCCTCCGCAGTCCAGCTGGAGGCAGATGCAACGTCAACAAAAGACCTCACGGTCGAAACAAAGCGGAGTAACGGCAAAATCCCAACTCCACCTTAGCATTCGTCTCGTTACAACAGACGCAATGTCAACAACGGCGTTCCTTCGCAGCCCAACGGGGTGTACATGCAAAGTTAACAAAAGACCCCATGGTCGAAACAAAGCGGAGTGATGGCAAAATCCCAGCTCCACCTCAGCATTCGTCTCAATATACCAGACGCAGTGTAAGCAAACGAAGCGAAGGCCACATTCCTAGCTTCAACGTCTTTACGGTAACTCACATAAAACCGGAAAGACAATCGGAGACTATCTCACAGAAAGTGGTCACCTCCTTGACGTTCGTCTCGATACAGTAGACGAAATGTCAACCCCAGCGTTCTTCCTCCAACAGGATTCAGACACACCAAAGCAAACGAAGCGAAGGCTAAATTCCTAGCTTCAGGGTCTTAACGGCAAGTCATATAAAACCGGAAAGACAATCGGAGATCATCTCGCACCAGTGTGGAGTGGTCACCACTTCGACGTCCGTCTCGATACAGCAGACGAGATGTCACCCCAACGTTCGTCTCGACACAGCAGACGTAACGTCATCAAACAAACGGAGCCACGGCAAAATCCCTAGTTCCCACCGCGACATTCGTCTCGATACAGAGGACGCAATGCCAGCAAACGAAGTGGAGGCTAAATTCCTAGCTTCAGGGTCTTAACGGCAAGTCATATAAAACCGGAAAGACAATCGGAGATCATCTCGCACCAGTGTGGAGTGGTCACCACTTCGACGTCCGTCTCGATACAGCAGACGAGATGTCACCCCAACGTTCGTCTCGATACAGCAGACGTAACGTCATCAAACAAACGGAGCCACGGCAAAATCCCTAGTTCCAAACCTCGGCGGTTCACCAGTAACCTAGAGACAACTACGACATTCGTCTCGATACAGAGGACGCAATGCCAGCAAACAATGCGAAGGCTAAATTCCTAGCTTCAGGGTCTTAACGGCAAGTCATATAAAACCGGAAAGACAATCGGAGATCATCTCGCATCAGTGTGGAGTGGTCACCACTTCGACGTCCGTCTCGATACAGCAGACGAGATGTCACTCCAACGTTCGTCTTGACACAGCAGACGTAACGTCATCAAACAAACGGAGCCACGGCAAAATCCCTAGTTCCCACCGCAACATTCGTCTCGATACAGCAGACGCAATGCCAGCAAACGAAGCAAAAGCCAAATTCCTAGCTTCAGGGTCTTAACGGCAACTCATATAAAGCCCGAAAGACTATCGGAGATCATCCCCACACCAGCGCGGAGTGGTTATGACTCATCGGGGCTCTCCAAAATGAGCCTAACCTCAAGTAAAAAGCGGCATGGCAAATTCCTAGCGCTTGCTCTTCTGACGGTCAAACTGCAAAGGAGGATTGCTTGAAGACGTCTTGTCCAGCCCCCGAAGGGATCAGAGACACGGCAGTCGCAGGGCTACTCGAACAGCACGATTGCCTATCGAGGACTATATCAGCTTATGCGACGGTACGATGGCCAAAACCCTAAGTACCACCAACCTTAACGGGCTTCTGTCGTAAAGAGCAGAGGTTAAATGCGACGTTAAGATGTTCTTGCGAGATCTGCTCGATCCGTTTCGACTCGTCAGGAAATTGATGTCTTTGCGAGATTTTCTCGATGCGTCTCGACTCGTGAGATAAAGCCTTAGGCAGTAGGGATTAAAAAACCTGTTTCCTAAGCACTGGGACCCTGCAAGTCGGCCCAAAACGGTCTCTTGCATACTATCCACGGGTCACACTCTCCAAAGTCGAATCTCGATAAGAAGGGAAACAACCGCTTACGGGTCCTCTCGACTCGTAAGAGGGAAAACTCTCTTATAGGATCCTTACGACTTATAAGAGAAAACACACTTAGGAATCCTCACGATTCCCAAGGAGAAAATACACCTACGAGATCCTCACGACTCGTAGGGAGAAAAGTCTTTATGAGACCCTCACGGCTCGTAAAGTTGAAAAGCCTTAGGTGGCAGATCCTACCCCTGTCTCCTAAGCCATCACTGCCCTGCAAAGAAGTCAAGATGGGCCGACCATCTATGGGCCACACTTTCCAAAGCTACATGCCACTGAAATGGAGAACTTACTCATAAGCGTATGAACTACTCCACGCCAGAGTGAGACAAAAAAAGTAATAGAAGGATGCGGCTCATGGAGTTAAGGGTTGGAACTATATCCCTTAAGAGTTGAGATTTGAGTCAATGATAAATGACGACGCTTGTGTCCGCTCGTTATCTTCTCAGATCAAGATTCTGAAAGTGATACATCAACCCAAAACTGGTCATACGCCATGCATAACTCTGCATAACTCTGCACTACTTCACCCACGTACATACTTACGTGGGCAAAGTAGTGGGGGGCATTTGTTCCCGCAAAAAATTTCTGCGCAAAAATGTCCAAGGTATCAAATGGCAGCGATACGCTTAAGGAAATACGAACCAGTATCTTCCGGGCTGTTTTTTGACAAACTCCCGAAGGAGAAACGGATAAATTCTGATTGTATTGAAAGCGTCTCGAAAAACCCTTCGATTTGATATATTATGGGCTTCATAATTCATCCGGGATCAAAAGTTATGAGGCATTATATGTTCACACGTGATGGGCTTTTAAGAATCCGCTGGAGGAGTTAGAAGATATAATAAAAACTTAGAAAAGACCCCAACGGGGCATCACGTGCTCACACGTGACCATAGGCCACGTGCAGACACGTGATGGGCTCTTAAGGCCTCTAAAATAATGAATAGAATTAAATTCTAAAATCTGTTCCCTGATTAAAAATCAGAAGTTATCTCAATGAAATATCACGTGCTCACACGTGACCAATGGTCACGTGTTGACACGTGATGGTTAAAACAACAATATGAACAAGCGACTGTTAAAGGAACCAATTTCGGGGTTACGTGCTCACACGTGACCAAGGGTCACGTGCCAGCACGTGACAGGCTTTGAAAACCTTACAGATTAGTAGAATTAAAATTCTAAATTTCTCTAAAAATCTTTCGAAATAGAATTAAAATTCTAAAAGCTCCTAAATCTTTCCAAATGGAAAAGGATTATGGGAACCGTTGGATTAAAGATCCAAAGATGATTAAAAATCATCAATTTATGGAAAAATCTTGGACAAGGAAAGATTACCCTGAAAATCTCACCAGAATAACAAATAGAATATCTTTTGGATTTAAAATCCACGGTGAATAAAATTCACTGAATGATCTAAAGGCCCAGATTAATGATAAATATAAATCAAATCTCTCAACGATCAAATCAAATCTTTCAAGAAGAGATTTGCTAAACAAATTGATTCTTTTCCTTCTCCTATAAATAGGAGCCAAGAAGAGAAGAGAAGGCATCAACATTTCTTAAAAAAAAAAATCAAGAGCTTCAAACAGAGAGAACTCGGAGAAAGATTTAAAAAAGAAGGTAAAAACCTTCACGAGAGAAAAGAAATCTCTTTTGATAAATCATTGATCAATGATCATCACATAATGAATAGTGCTTTGCACTCGTATGAACCACTAGTTCTTTAAAACAAAAAAGAAAATAAAAATAAATAAAAATAGTGCTTTGCACTCGTATGAACCACTGGTTCTTTAAAACAAAAAAAATAAATAAAATAAAAAAATAGTGCTTTGCACTTTTATGAACCTCTGGTTCTTGAAATAAAGAGAAAAACTCATTTTTCTTTGAGCCTAATTAGATCAAAGAAAACAAATAGTGCTTTGCACTTCTGTTCTGAAATCTAAAAAGATTCTTAGTGCTTTGCACTTCCAAACTGCGCTGTTGCGCTCCTGAGAGAACGCCACGTGTTAGCTGCAGAACAACTTGCGCTACGCGCCTTGAAATAGAGCTTTGCTCTCTGGAACTGGCGCAACTCACCAGAGCGCGCCACGTGTCAGCTGCAGAACAACTTGCGCTACGCGCCTTGAAATAGAGCTTTGCTCTCAGGAACTGGCGCAACTCACCAGAGCGCGCCACGTGTCAGCTGCAGAACAACTTGCGCTACGCGCCTTGAAATAGAGCTTCGCTCTCTGGAACTGGCGCAACTCACTAGAGCGCGCCACGTGTCAGCTGCAGAACAACTTGCGCTACGCGTCTTGAAATAGAGCTTCGCTATCTGGAACGGGCGCAACTCACCAGAGCGCGCCACGTGTCAGCAGCGCAACAGCACAGCGCACTAGCGCATCGCACTGCGCTGTTGCGCTTGCGCTCTCCAGAGCATGACACGTGTCCTCACCACAAGCGCTTGCGCTCAGTGATTGGCGCAAAGCGCCTGACAAATGCAATGCATTTTACTGAAGGGCCAGGCCCAAATCAGAGGGGCCTAGTAGGCCAAATTAAATTGCAATACAATAAAAAGGGACAGAGCCCAAAACAAATTGATGCTTTGCATCCTTTCTGGGCAAAGCCCAAATAAAAATAAAAAGAAATGCAATGCAAAAGAAAATAAAATGTTGGACATTTTCAACTGGACTTAGCCCAATCGTGGCCATAAGTCCTTAAATTAAATTGACTGAGCAAAATGGCTCTCCTAAATCAATCTACATCCGGTTCGAGGGTACATCTCCGAACTCCTTTGACATCCATCGTTGTAATTCCTCAACGACGTCAAAGAGGTGACGGGTCCCAACGACCACACACCCATATGGACTGCGGGGTCCTTAAACTCGTGGACCGAGATGTCCCTAAACTAATATCGGACCGAGACGTCCTTAAACTAATAACGGACCGAAACGTCCTTAAACTAATATCGGACCGAAACGTCCTTAAACTAACGATGGACCACCATGTCCCTAAATTGGCATTGGACCATCATGTCCCTAAACTGGAACAATAGAGCCCAAAAGCTCTTTTGTTGGATCTAAACGATCCCGTTAAGTTGATCTTAGTCTCAAATTGGACTAACGTATCCTTAACTAACGATTAAGTTGATCTTAGTCTCAAATATGGCTAACGTGTCCTTAAATCAAACCTTCAAACAAACTTTAGTCCCAAATTGGACTATAGATCTCTCAACCAACTTTGGTTCAAGGGTACATCTCTGAACTCCTCTGATATTTGTCGTTGTAATCCTTCAACGTCGTTAGAGAGGTGACGGGTCCTGACAACCACACATTAATACGGACCGTGGGGTCCTTAAACTCATGGACTTATGCGTCCTTAAACCAATATCTGCCCCCAAAATGGGAATGTTGGACCACTATGTCCCTAAACTGGAACAATAGAGCCCAAACGCTCTTTTGTCGGATCTAAACGATCCCGTTAAGTTGATCTTAGTCTCAAACTGGACTAACGTATTCTTAACGAACGTTTAAGTTGATCTTAGCTGCAACGCGACTAATGCATCCTTAAACTAAAAACACCAAACCCAAATCTAAGTAAATACGGATTTGGACTAATCCACGTCCTACGGGCGACGGCATTACTCAGTCTCCGTATACAATCCACGGGCAACCACAAACAAAACAAACACACACGACACGAAGTGAAATTCTGGAGAAGGAGAAAGTTGTTACCGCGATGCGGTAGCGTAATTAACTGCAGGGGCTTGCGCCTGCAGGGAAGAGCGTCCCCACAATCAAAAACCCCTCAAGCGAGGGGGAATCTGACGAAGTCTGCTACATCGGCCGCATCCGTCTAAACCTCCGATACACGGTGCCATAAATCAACTTGGCATCTTCGGAGAGGTGGATGGATAAAACAAAATAGCATCTGCCCCGAATCTCAGCGTCAGGACATCGCGGTCCTGTGCGCCGCCGTTCGGAGGGGAACAGCAGCTTCTCAAGTGCATAACACCCAATAGGAAAAAGGTAACTCAGTAGTACTCATCATAGAGCACACCATATCATATACGGTGTGATTGCTCCGCCCCGATATACCATCGTGCTATGGTGTATACAGAGGAGTAATGCTGAGAGAGAATCTCATTCTCCTTTAAAATAGTCCAGGATTTCCGTGCACAAGTATTCTTCTCCTTGATCACATCAAAGGACATAATACTTATACCTATATTTTGGTTCTCTACTTCTAACTTATATTCTGTGAATATCTCAAAAGGTTCGGACTTGTGTTTCAACAGGAACATACGTCTGAATCTAAAGAGATCATCAGAGAACGTAATGAAGTATAAAGAACCAGTCCTGGCATGTGTAGACAGGAGACCTTGCATACATCAACATGTATCATCCCAAGAGTTCACTAACTCTTTCTCTGTTTCCAACAAACAGAGCTGTGGTCATCTTATCTTTGTGACATGACTGGCGAGTTTCACAAGATGTAAATTCAAACTAGTTTAAATATACATCTTTATGTAACTCTAGCTAGTCGGGTCACATTGATCTGACCTAGTCTACAATACCTCAAGAAGAATTCGTTCATTTCTGAACTCTTCCTCTTGTGTGTGTTTCGTATACTAAGAACTGTAGTTTGATTTAGAACGTCAATGCTTTTAGATAACGTGCCTGAACCGATCAACTTTTGATATAGGAAATGTTCAAAACATTATCCAACAATACAAAATTTTATCATTTCTTTACTTATAAAGAGACTGATATGATTTTGTATATCAGGTTCGGTATCTAATAACATTCGTTCAGAATCTATGTATTACAATACAGGGTGACAGTGACCGACAGACTTGGCTGCAACACTTGCCCCGTTTTCTGTCTCATGAAACTTATCACCCGTTCTCAGTTTTTCTACCCTTTTGTAGCCCTATGTAACAGATTACATATCCGGGATCCTGATCCGGTATCATATACCAAGGATGCGGAGGATACTGAGAAACAGTTCTTTGTAATGAACACACCCGAAGATGATGCATCAACATGCACTCTCTTCGTTTGGGCGGCACGGGAAATCTGGTATTCCCCAGTTTCCTGCTCTGTCTTATAACAATTATAAGTAGGAGCGGGACCAACGTTCCCCAGCTCAGTATAACAAACGGGTTCGGTTAATAATCCGTTTTATTATCTTGATTAAGGCGTGATATGGTCGCTACCAGGAGAGAGAGAGAAGAAAACACTCAGCATGCGCTCTTGCAAGAATAGATTGGTTATTATTTTATCTAATCAGGATGGCTCCCACTGCTTTTTATCAAATCTTCCTTCAAACCCTAAAAGGAAAGACTAGCCGGGATTAATTACACACTACAAGTTCGCCAATCTTTCAGCCAGGCCAGTGTCGGTACTTTGAGGGAGGTCCCCCGTGCTTTCGCACGAACCTAATTAATGTAAACCTCATTTTTCCAGAGGCGTAACCCCGTTGACACCTTTCTAGACACCTACTTGATCGGCTAATTGTAATGTATAAAACTCTCCCAGGAGTAACACTTACTCGCAGCGGGTATCGGGATCCAACTATCTCATAGAAGGTATGCAATCTCATTGCAAATTTCAACACTTGAAATTCCCGATAATATTTTGCCCCTAACGTGCTATGACCTTGACGAAAGCCAACAAACCATAGCCCGCTAGTCAAGTTCAACCCGTCATTTTCTGATTGAATTAAACCCACCCGCACGACCCTTGACGAAAGCCAACAAAGCCGCACGACTACCCTAATCCAATCGCATCGTATGCTAGCAGATAAGCAGCATATAGCTACCGCACACTGCACCTTGACGAAAGCCAACAAATGCAGCACGAATACTATATACAACTTATCTGAAATGACGGAGGGCTACGACAGGTTTTTCTGAAAACCTATTGCGTAATGAACTTGATATCGCTGTAGAATCAAATGAATTTTGAAATGGACTGTTTTTGAGGCTTTTCTAGTTTTGCTAAAGGAGTCACTCCCGGTGAAGGGATCGTCGGTCCTTTCCTCGTCGAATGAGGTGCGGGATATATCATATATATCACTGTGCAAAGCAAAAACAGTTAAAAGCAATCAAAAGACAAATCGAGGGTGTAGCATCTGCCAGTTATTGCTAAAGGAGTCACTCCCGGTGAAGGGATCTCGGTCCTTTCCTTATCGAATAAGGTGCAGGATATATCATATATACCGCTGTGCAAAGCAAGAACTGTAGCTACCTGTTTTATTTTGCAATTCGATTCTACAACATCTTAGGATTCTTTTAATTTCATTAATCACATTAATGAAGTCCCATCATTTAAGTACCTAAACATCACAGATAAATATGACGTACACTTATGCCATCCGCATTCGCCTCGATGTCCCCTCGTGTACCGTTAGGTTAGGTAACTAACGTCAGAGCGGGGCAGGGCTAGCGCGGGTGTAAAACATAAGTAACGTCTATATAATATATCATATATACTATATATAGTATCCATCACAGAACATCACATGATCACATCACAGATATCGCAGCAGAAGAAACATATGAAATATTGGATATACTAGGACGTCCGTGTTTTCAATACGAGCCAGTATAAAACACGGATTCCACGGTCGTGATGAATAGCCAAACCTACACCCCTAGACCCCTACGAGAGCGTCAAGCAACCCTACCAATTCTGGAGTTAGGAGACCCGGACTCGACTCCTCGAGTTGGTCTCCCACTGGACTCCAGAACCCGGTTACTTGTGCCCTCCTCCTTGGGTCTATCCTAGTGCGGAAAAATAAATAATATACAAACGGTGACTACTTCCGCTACCTGGAAGTACCCCAATAAATGAATATTACATACAAGTTTTTACATGAATGAAAATGAAAAACACTCATCTCACATAGAAACCCCCGGCTATTCAAACACGACGATCCAATATAACATATCCAGCAACACATAACATCACATGTCATCAACGTAAGTAAGCATGCGTATCCCAATTGTCGTTGACATATAGCAACGAAACCGGCGATATCACATATTACACTTACGGTCACAGAAAAGAAAGTGTAAAACTACAACAGTTGGAATCCGCAACCTGCATAGACATCGCATGCCTAATCAAATGAATTACTTAGACATCGCATGCCTAACAATTATAAACCCCGCATTTTAGTCTCATTATCGAAAACTCTTTTCAATACCAAGTCGAGCAATTCAACAAGATTCCCGACATCCTGATCGAATGCTCGTCGCAAACTTTAGTAGGCGGCCGCACCCCCGACGCCGTCGACGAAGTGCACCAAGGCGGAACACCGCTACCGCGAGCACCCGAACGGATGCTTTCGGCGACGGGGTTCTCCTACAGTCACTTGGTCGGGGCTATGGGGTGTAGCTGTCTATTAAGTTTACCCGGCGAGTATCCGCGTACGCTACGTGATTGCGACGGACTTTTGATCACATCAAAATTCCGTGGCAACCGATCAAGTGAGACTAAACTGCTATGTTTATAATATTCATTTCGTTATCACATAACATCTTGTGAATTCCAATTATTGTATCCCATTCCGGATAAACAGAAAATGTTAAACTTTCCATCGAACAATCGAACACCCAAGTTTTCCCGATATAGATCAATACATGAAATAAGTCTAACAACATTCAGTTCGTGCCTCAGTACCAACGGTCCAGCCGTAGAAGGGTCAAGACAACGCCTCACATGTGGCACGCCGTACTGCCCCAAACCCGAAGGTTCAAAGGGCAGTTCAAAACGGTCACATAATCGAGTTAAGGTTTGTTGTCTTCTAGAGGGTCCATTGCGTTACTTGCACTACTTAGAAGGTCATTAAACTACGGAAAAATCCAACACTTGGAAATTTCCCGACAGGGGGAAAATTGGGTATTTATATCCGGTCGAACTTTCTAACATATTCTAAAATTTATCTGGAAAGCCACACAGACAAAATTTGATAATCCGATCGAACATACGAATCCCCGAAACAACTGCAGAAAATTCAACTCTTGAAAAATTATTAAAAATACCCATAAAAACCAGCACTGTTAAATAGGAGTTACTGTGCAAACATTACGTCACAAAACGACAAAACGGCCGCGCTTCCGCCGCACGAGCCATGCTCGTGCCGCGGAAACGCGGTGGTAAAGTTGAATTAGGTCCACGAAATTTACAGTAATTCCTAGAAAACCCTGCTTGATTTTCTGGATATTTTTAATCTTGAAAAATCCACAATTTTAAAATCTGGACAGAGAGCAAGTTTGATTCGGGGTTTCGGGTTCGTTCGGACTTCAAATTCCGTCGGGACTTCGCCTAAGGCTCTAACTAGGTTCTGATACCACTGTAGGGTTCCTAGGCACTTTAGTGAGGTCTCACAAGGCATCGATCATGCCAATTTCAAAAATTCTAGTGCCGAGAAACCCTAATGTACGGATCGTTAACTAGATTTCTAGGCGAAACAAAAACAAGCTAACAACTTAGCTAATGAAAATACGGAAATACAACCTTTGTAGATCCGTTTGCTCCACCTCCATAGCTCCGCAACGAGGTCCTCTCCGCTGTCCAAATCAAATCCGGGCTCAAGCGTCGGCTTCGTCGGAGAATGGGCAAGCTAGGTCGTCGATGTCCATGCCGAAGATGATCTACGTCGAGGCATCGAAAGATCAAGCTCCACCTTCACCAAGTTATGAAAACTTGTGAAGGAAACATACTCTACTACTTGGCAAGAGGTAGAGGATGAAGAAATAGGAAGTGGGTAGACTTTAGAAATGGATTTCTCACTCATATCATCAATCCACCATTGATGTAGTCTAGGTTTTTCTTCTTGAGTTGAAGGAAGAAGAAGAAGAATATATTATGATAAGAATGATAATAATGAGAAAAGAAATTCATTCTTATCATAATTGAACCATAGTTAGGTGTAGAGAATCAATCATGGTTAAAGGAATGGTTAGGGTCAAACTAGAAACAAAATGGTCACTAAGTCAAAAGATCAAGAAGCTTCAACTAGAATCCAAAATTAGCAACCATTTCATTTCATTTTCTTTTATTCATTTATCATAAGAAATGGATAATTAAATAAGATAAATGAATAACAAATAATAAACCCTAACCTATTCATTAACCAAGGTTTAACACTTTACACTTAACCAAAAAGCATGTATCATCAAACATGATACAAGCAAGTGCACAAAATCATATCACATATATAATGCGCACATCCGAGTGAGAAAATCCATCTTAAAGTGAACCGATACTAGTTAATGCAAAGTAATATATCAAATATATTATTATGCATCAAATCATTAAATCAACACTTGATTTAACGATCCGGTCATATCGTATATAACCGACTAGTATGCAATGCATCGGTTTATCGAATCAACCCTTGATTCGATAACTAGGGTATATCGCATATAACCTAATCGATACATTGATCGCGAGAATGAAATACGGTATCACATACACGCATTATTCTCGGTCCCGCACATATCTCATATACGCTCCTATTTCGTTTCGCTTGAGCCAGGAAACCTCTGTGTAGGACTCTAAAGACTCGTCAATACGCCGGCAGCAGGTGATGATCATATCAAACACCCACAAGCCGCAAGCGGTCTGCTAAACGTAACGGCCACCCGGGTATTGAGCGATCTGAAGATCGACGAGCAAGCCCGCTCACACTCCAGTGAATCCGACCAGTAACACTACCGTACAGTCCGGTCTGATCGTCTGATATGTTGCATATCTTGCCTAGGGGTGGTAAACGTCAGACCCCAATAGCTCGATAAGTCGTGTCGTTATGAGGCTCATAACGGGTCGAGAAACTACCGGTAACACTTACCAGCAATTCTCTGATCAGCCCTGGCCAGGGACTTCCTGTTATAGTCAATCGAACACAGTGCAACATCAACTCCCTATACCGGGAGAGACGAATCCCCTCCTATCGCTCATTGCCTCCATGTGACTCGGGACTGTACCCAAAAACCACCGTTTTGCACGCCCACTTGGACGTGGTAAGATGGAAATCAAAGCACAGTGGGAACCATACAAGACTCTATGACGATCTCGGGTCAACAGACTACTCTGTACCAGTGTCACCAGAGAACTGCCATCTGACGTGAGGTATAATACCATCTGGGAGTTCTCGGTGAGTCCGTCCAGTGTACCCAGTCTTCACTGAGCACCCGTATATCTCCTCTGATGTCAAACACCAATGGATATGGGATCATCCATCGCCCATCTGTATGGGTCGAGAAGGTACACGCTAGTCTACTCTGGTATATCGATGCCCCATCTCGATACACCCACGCCTAGGGACTTTGAAGGATGTACTTATGGACTACCATGTCCCCACTAGTATGATCCGCATCACAATCCAGGTAGTCAAGTACACATCCTAAGGGCTTTACCAACATGTAACAGAGAGACAATCAGTGTACACGTTAAGGTAAAAAGAGTAACCAGATAGCATACTATCATGTCGAGCAAGAAAGTCCTCCCTATATATGTCCCAGCATCCACTACAATATACATCCAATGTACAGTAATGGCCTCTAGGGCATACATACAACTAACAGCTTCAGCTTCGTGAACTCTGGAAGCGACATCTTATCAATCTCAGCAATGGCCGGTACCTCTGTCTGCACTGTAGACAATACAACGATCTCCGAAGTAGGCTGTACTAGTGTGTATGTTTCTTGACCCTATATGGGACAATGGTTGATCTCATAACCATTGGTGTTTGATATCAAAGATTGTACACAGGTGCTCATTGGAGAATGAGTACACCGAATAGGACTCGTCGAGAACTCCTAGATGGTACCATACCTATCGTCAGATAGTAGTTCTTTGGTGACACTTGTACATGTGAGTCTGTAGACCCGAGATCGTCATAGTGTCTTGTGTGGTTCCCACTGTGCTTTGATTTCCTCCTTACCAAGGCTCAAATGAGTCGTGTAAATAAGTGGTTTTTAGGCACAGTCTTGAGTCACATGGAGGCAGTGAACGATAGGAGGATTTTTGTCTCTCCCGGTATTGGGAGTTGATGTTGCGCTATACTTTATTGGCTATAACAGCAAGTCCCTGGCTAGGGACAATGAGATTTACTGATAAGTGTTATTAGTAGTTTCTCGAAAGGTTATAGGCCACACATCGACATGACTTATCGAGTTATTAGGGTTTGATGATTCCACCCCCCCAAAGTCGATATGCGACATATCAGACGAAGAGACTGGACTGTACGGTAAGTTTTGCTTATAGGCTCTACGGGAGTATGGACAAATTTGCTTGTTGATCTTTTATTCGTTCAATACCTGGGTAGCCGTTAAGTCTAGCTAGTACCGTTGACGTCTTGTAGGTCTTTGATATGATCATTACCTACTGCTAGCGTATTGGTGAGTCTTTAGAGTCCCATATAGAGGTTTTCTAGCTTAACCGAAACGAAGTAGGGCACGTATATAGATATATACGGGAGCTTGATTTATATATATATATATATATATATATATATATATATATATATATATATATGAGGTTAATGGATGAATGGTGCCATAGGAGGGAATTTCCTCCTATGGTGTCGGAAAAACACACCCTCCATGATTTTTTTTGACGACCGGCATACATCACATCCATCTTTATCATCTAAGATGTGGATACACCAAATTTCATATGATTATACCATTTTTTTTACTATTGATTAGTTGGTGCAAAATTAATGGTTTGTCGACAATAGAACTTTTTACATTGCTAATTCAACGGTGAAAAAGTGGTGGAATCACATGAAATTTGGTGTATGCACATCTTAGATGATAACGATGATCATGATGGATGCCGATCGTCGGAAAAAATGGCGGTGTTTGTATTTTTTCGACGCCATAGGAGGAAATCCCCTCCTATGGCCTCTTTCCTCCATTATTCTCCCCCCCTCTCTCTATATATATATTTGATATTAGACGGATTATATATGATATAACCGGATTATTGAATCAAGTGTTGATTTAATGATTATATATATATATATATATAATATTAAGCTCACTTAAGATTTTCTTCTCTTTATATATTTATATATATGACACACACACACACACACATGTTTATTTGTATCATGGTTGATGATATATAAAATTAGGATGTGTGAGAATCACATTGGAGTAAAGATAATGATAAAGATTTATGAATTAAAAAAGAAGGAGAATGAGTTATTCTTTAGGTGCTTGGAGAAGCATGGAGAAGCCATGACTCATCTTCTTTCCTTGTTTTATTCATAGATATTTTTATCATTTTCTTAAGCTCATCTTATCCTCATGGTTTACACTCTCACTTCTAAATTCATCTTCTTCATCTTCTCTCTAGTTTTTTCTAGGTTGAGAAAAAGAAAAAGAAAGAAAGATTTTTTGTGAACAAAATTTCTACTTCATCAACCTACACTACTCTAGCAAATTAGTATATATTGTTAACTTCATTAATATTTTGATTAGTGAATTATGAGCTTAAGTGTGAGAAACTTCAGGGTGGACCATTTTCGACGACGAAGACAATTAGCAAGCTTGTTCCTTTCTTCAAGTGGAGCCCTAGAAGGAGTTTAAGAGACTACTACAAGAAGCTTTTGAAGTGAAGGACTAGACTACAAAGGTTGTAGCACCTCTTCACTTAGTTTAGAACTTGTTTTGCTTAATTTTGAAACCCTAATTCTCTAGTTCGATCCTTGTTTAGTATACTTAGACCTCTAGATTTTTAAAATTGCATACTTGATACTCATAGAACCACTACTACAATAGGGGGTTGCCCCTACGGATATTGAAATCCGTAGGGGCAGATTTATTTTGGCCCTACGGATTAGTCCGTAGTGCTAGACGGTTGCCCCTACGGTCCTTACATATTTATATAAAAATTATTAAATCTTAAATTGTTGTTTTCCCCTACGGAGCCGCAAACCAAGAACCTACGGACTTATCCGTAGGGGCATCTAAATAGGGATTTAAGTTAAAAGCTCAGATCGATCCCTATGCTCATTATTCCCAATTCTCGCGTGAACAAAAAATTCCCAAACCCTCGTTCCCGCTGATCGATCATCGTTCTCGTCATCGCCAGCGCTGCCGATTCGTCGTAGCCACCGCCTGCTTTCTTCGTAGCCACCACCTGCTTTCGTCGTCGCCAACGCCGGCTCATCGGAGTTCTCGTCGTCGCCTCTGCACAGGTAAGGAATTATTCAATTACTCAAATTTTTGATTGGGGGTGGGGCTGGGCTGCGGGCTGGGGCTAAGGCTGGGGCTAGGGCTAGGGTTGGGGCTGGGGCTCGGGCTGCGGCTAGGGCTGTGATTAGCGTTAGGGCTGGGGCTCGGGCTGCGGCTAGGGCTGTGGTTGGGGTTGGGGCTCGGGCTCGAGCTGAGCTAGGGCTATGGTTGGGGTTGGGGTTGGGGCTCGGGCTGCGGTTAGCGTTAGGGTTGGGGCTGGGGCTAGGGCTGTGGTTGGGGTTAGGGTTCGGCAGGGGGTTGCTGTTGGGGCTGGGGTTGGGGTTAGGGTTAGGGGCTGCTTTAGTTGCTCTTTTCTGAGTTATAGTCTTAAAATAATGGCTGCAAGTATGTTTTCTATTTATAATTATGAATAATGAAAGGATAGTATAGCATTCTCGTTTCAGCATATATTGTACCCTCTGGGCTCTGGAGTTATAATTTTCTGCTCGTCTATGTGAAAAGCAGTTTCCGATGCCCGACCCACTTGATTACTGGGTAATTGCTCCCTATGATGGTGAAGAAGATGGAGATGACGATGATAGTGAATGCAATAATGATGAAAATGATGGTGATGACTCTGATAACATGTTTCGATGTTACATGGATAAATAAGCACAAGTCAAGAATCTGGTGCATATAGCCAAGCCAGTTTGAGGCGTTAAGCTGATGCGGTTTGATTGCTATAGAATGTGACATGGCATTTCCGAATATATTCTAAATTATACTTAGTATAAACTAAATTATACTGTATATATATGGTGATGGCTTGATGATGAATGCAATAGCTTGGCTCTTGGCTTTATTTTTTACTTAGAGTTCAGAGGGCAAAGAAATCATCTTTCTGATATTGTTAGTTTTCTTATGCAGCCATCACAATCCCCATATATATAATTTCTTCAGGCAGTCCACTTAGCCGGTACCTGAAAATAGCATAAGTGTCACATGACAACAGTTAATTTCTATCGGTTAACATACGTTCGATGTTCGTCGTGACATAGAACTATACAAAGTTGATCTTAGTCTAAAATAGCATCTGCCCCGAAGTTCAGGTCCGGACGTCCTAACGTCCCGGTCGCGTCTTTCGGCGGAGAACATATGTGACATGTGATATGTATGCATGTGTTTATGTGATATGTGCGTATTTATGCATTTAAGTAAAAACAACCCTACACTTAAGCGAAATCATAAATTGAAACACATATATATAGAATACAACTCATACATGGGTATCCTCAAATCTAACTTTAATTATCGATAATTTATTCTTTTCAACGACAAACGCACACACAAAGCATATACACGGATTTTCTCCTTTGTCAGTAACCATCCCGTTCTTAGATTCTCAATATAGTCATCATAACCTACAATTTATATGATACAGTCTAACATGGCCCATGAGTACGTCAGGGTTAAGGACTGGATGTATGTGAATTGGCAACAACGTATGCAACCTAAGTTTGTCACTGGAGTTTATGCTTTCATTGAATTTGCACGCGCACATAATAAGAAGGAGAAGACAGTAATGCGGCAGAAGAAGAAGGAGAAGACAGTAATGTGGCAGAAGAAGAAAAAAATGACATTCCTTGTTCTCTGTTTCAGCATCAATCTTCTGATATGAACTAATGATGGCTTTCACATTGGCTTTTCCTTTTAGAGACATCTTAGTGTCCAATGGAAAGTATACATCAGATTTGTGCTGGTCAGGTTCTTCTATGACTTTCAAGAGTTTCAACTGATACTGTAAATTACACCCTAGTTGGGTGATACTTTTACCACTTCTCACTGCAGGTGCGCTCTCTAATATCCATTTTGAATGTAATATTATAGATATTCATGCATGTTTATCTCAAAATTACTTATATTGTCAATGTTTGATTATCTAGTTGTTGGTGATGCGTCCATATCAGGGACAGAGGCCACTCCCGCTCCTCCAGATATGTTTATATATCATATAGTGCATGTATATTGATTTAGAATGTTATATCATAAATATACACACATTCCTTTTGCTCTTACTTAGATAGTAATTTTTATTATTGTCTAGCTGTAGGTGGTAACAGTAGTTGACAATAAAATTTGTCATCCTAGAAACTATGATTTTTATATGTGCTCGCATGCGGGAATGATTGTAAGTCGTGGACCTGTATAATAAATTCTTATTTGGTATTTTTTTTTAATCAAATTGAATACTATATAATTGATAAGTTTGTTTTATTTGTATTTAGTTTGGAGATTGATTATAAAAGAAATAGAGAGAAGAAAATAGAAATTGTAGATAGTAGAATAACACACTCATTTCAAAAATTGCACTTTGATATTTATGTCTACCTTTTTTTTTAATTACCAATGTGTCTCGATTTTATTCGCAAAATATCCTTTTCTGTCCGGCGGCTGGCTGGCTAAATTTCATACAACATAATAACTGTGTCGGGCTTGAAGTTTCACATTGCCCTCAACTTTAATCACCACTAATTTATGGTTTCGCAACTTTGTAGTAATCCCGAAACATGATTTATTTTCTGCAAATGCTAGGAAATTTCACTCAAATTTTGCATCTTTACTTTATTTTTCACAACGGTTAATTTGTTATGTTTCACCACTTGGGTATTTGAGGAAACATCTTCTATTTTCTACCATTTGACTAAAATTGCATGTTTTTATTGAAAATAATACAATTGCATAACCTTAAGAAAAACAACCTCCCTTTTTTTAATGAATTTGGACGGGTAATTATCCCAAATTTTTTTAAAACAAAATAAAAACAGCGACCTATATACAAAATGGGTAAATGTCGTGATCAATAAATTACTTACCATTTGCCGAGACATGTATTTTTGCAGCATCCATACATCCTTTTCCTCTTCTTCGATGTCGTATTCTCATTATCTTCGTTTAATCCATCTGAATCTGCAATTAAATTTAATTAAACCAAATAAAATCAAAAATTAAAATCAAACAGCAACAACAAAATCAATGAAATTTATAGCCTACCAGAGTCTTCAAGAATATCCACATATGAATACTGGGCCTTCTTCTTTTTCTTCAAAGATCTTTTAGAAGCAGAGAATTTTGTTTTCTGGCAAGTGCTTTGAAGCTAAACACCATATTGCCTTTGTATTTGAAAACCAAAAAATGCCCAGTTTGCAGATTATTGGCTACTGTAAATTCATGCCACCCATCTCCACTCATGGAAGCAACTTTGTTCTCGATGTGAAGATCAACATGCCATATTTTTCCATTGTGGCTCACTAGGTTAGCATTTTCTCTTCTCTTGACCATCTTGCCAATCTGCTTGGTAAATTTATTCGGAACCGGCTGCGAATCATTAAAAGACATGCATAAGAAAGGAAGCTAAAATACAGATATATAGCATACCGATACATCGAAACTTCAAAGTTGCGATGACAATCCAGAAATATTTATTTCTACACACGTAGTGCACGTGCGAATGCGTCAGGCATCATGGACAAATATTTGAGAACATGGAAAGTATTATTAGTATAAAGTAATTAAACCTTTTAAACACCTTGGGTAGATATTTTCTTAGTTGATGCAATCATATCATGAGGACTAAATTTAAGCTATTATACATATACATATGTATTTTTCTAATCTAATATATTACACACACACACAGAGAGAGAGAGAGAGAGAGAACACCAATTTGGTAGAGAAATTAGGTAGCAGGACCCTGAAGAAATGGAGGCCATAGCATTGTTCATCATCATCATCCATGATCCCTTTAAAGAAATATTATCAAAAGGGGAGAATAAATACTACAAGCAGTGAGAATTATTATATAAATGGGTTGAGCGCACGTTTCAACTTTTTGCAAGCATTAACTAGCAGTAACAATTTATTCTCCTCTTTTGATAATATTTCTTCAAAGGGATCATGGATGATGATGATGAGCAATGCTATGTACTCCATTTCTTTAGGGTCCTGCTACCTGATTTTTCTACAAAATTGGTTCTCTTTCTCTCTCTCTGTGTGTGTGTGTGTGTAATATATTACATTAGAAAAATACATATGCATATATATAATAGCTTAAATTTAGTCATCATGATATGATTGCATCAACTAAGAAAATATCTACCCAAGGTGTTTAAAAGCTTTAATTACTTTATACTAATAATACTTTCCATGTTCTCAAATATTTGTCCATGATGCCTGACGCATTCGCACGTGCACCACGTGTGTAGAAATAAATATCTCTGGATTGTCATTGCAACTTTGAAGTTTCGATGCATCGGTATGCTATATATCTGTATTTTAGCTTTCTTTCTTATGCATGTCTTTTAATGATTCGCAGCCGGTTCCGAATAAATTTACCAAGCAGATTAGCAAGATGGTCAAGAGAAGAGAAAAGGCTAACCTAGTAAGCCACAATGGCAAAATATGGCATGTTGATCTTCGCATCGAGAACAAAGTTGCTTCCATGAGTGGAGATGTGTGGCATGAATTTACAGTAGCCAATAATCTGCAAACTGGGAATTTTTTGGTTTTCAAATACAAAGGTAATATAGTGTTTAGCTTCAAAGCACTTGTCAGAAAACAAAATTCTCTGCTTCTAAAATATCTTTGAAGAAAAAGAAGAAGGCCCAGGATTCATATGTGGATATTCTTGAAGACTCTGGTAGGCTATAAATTTCATTGATTTTGTTGTTGCTGTTTGATTTTAATTTTTCATTTTATTTGGTTTAATTAAATTTAATTGCAGATTCAGATGGATTAGACGAAGATAATGAGAATACGGCATCGAAGAAGAGGAAAAGGATGTATGGATGCTGCAAAAATACATGTCTCGGCAAATGGTAAGTAATTTATTGATCACGACATTTACCCATTTTGTATATAGATCGCTGTTTTTCTTTTGTTTTAAAAAAATTTGGGATAATTACCCATCAAAATTTATTAAAAAAGGGGTGGTTGTTTTTCTTAAGGTTATGCAATTGTATTATTTTCAACCGCTACATCGGCTGCGGTTCCGCAGACAGCTCTTATAGCTCCACCGCCCGCTCAGACTCCCGCAGCCGCGGCTCCGCAAGCTACTACCTCGACGGCGGCTGCACAGACCACATCGCCAGCTCCACAGGCCGTTCAGACTCCCGCGCGTGCCGAATTGCATGGTTTATTGACCGAGGAGCAGGCGCGCCAGATTCTATCGTTTATCAGAGGTGGAGCTGGACCGAGCTAGGGTAGCTTTTTGATTCTTATTTTTTGAAACATGTATTTATTTATATGATGCATATTGTACTACATTTTGAAACGATATTGATATTGATATCGGTTTATATTTATATCATATTCAGTTTTTGGGTTTCTTTTGTATATTATATGCGTGAGATGTGATTATGAATACTGCGATATATGTTGCGTGATGATTAATTTTATATTTTATTGTTATATATATTATTGTGCACAGGGCGGGAAAAAATCAGGCAGCCCTTTTTTAAAAAAAAATACAGATAATGTGTACCTACGGATTAATCCGTAGGTACACATGTTGCTCCTACGGCTATATCTGTAGGGGCAAAATATCAGCAGTAACTAATATTCCCCCCTGATCTCAGTACCAGGGGGTTGGGAGTGCCCCTACGGATATGTCCGTAGGGGCCATTGCTTAGCCCCTACGGAGTTATCCGTAGGGGCAAAATATTAGAAATCCTGATATTTTACCCCAACGGATAAGTACCTACGCATATATCCGTAGGGGATATTACGTCGCCCTACGGCAATCTCCGTAGGTACAGGTAATATATTTAAAAAAACCGTAAATAATATAACTTTTTTTACCCTACGGCCTAATCCGTAGGAGAAACTGGCCCTACACAGAATTCCGTAGGGGCAAGTTTTTGCCCGTAGGGGCAAGTTCAGGGCTTCAACTTGTACCTACGGCCTTTGCACCTACGGGGTCTTTTTTCGCCCCTACGCACATATCCGTAGGGGCAGTGGTTTTCCCCTACCGACAAATCCGTAGGGGCAACCCTTATTTGTAGTAGTGAACCCATGTAGAGGTGCTAAGATATACTTTCATGGTATCAGAGCCAAGCTAGAGGTTTATGAGTAGTTTATACGAAGTTAAAGTGTTCGATCGACATTTTAAAAACGAACTTTGCTAGTTTCTGTCCAATTTTTGAAACTTCGGTATTTTCCAGATTAAAAATATTCAGAAAATCGTGCAGGTAATTCTATGGAGGCACAAGAAATACGAGCTTCTAATTCCTTCAGGTGGCCGCAGGATCGCCGCCTAGACCATCTCTTGGCCGCGGTACCGCCGTGCACTTCTGGAGTTAGAACTCCATTTTTTTCTGCTACTTCATTTCCACATTTTGGATTTTCTGGATATTTTTATTGAGGCTCAAGTGGTTGAGGTCTTGGTGAATTGTTGTTGTTTGAAATATCGATCGAAATGTTAACATCGTCTATATTACTTTGGTTATGTGATACAATTTTTGGAATCCACATTGATTTATTTTGCGAAAACTAGTTGTCGATTAATAAATCTCTCATTTTTGTCTCAAATGATGGATTACCACGGAGTTTGGATTTAGATCGAAACTCCGTCGTAATCTCATATCGTACGCGAATACTCGCCGGGAGACACTAGTAAAGAGCCATGTCCCGACCAAGTGAATATAGGAGAACCCTATGGCCAAGAGCATCCACTTGGGTACTCGCGGCCACGGTATTCCGCCCAAGTCCACTTCGTTGCCGGCCTCGGGAGTGCGGCCATCCACTTAAGTGAAAGTCTACCCTAGCACCACCATGAGGTTTAAACGGGCATCAAGCATGAAATTTTAAAATTTTCTAGGTGCTAAACTAGATTAACAAAGGATTAAACTAGATTATTAGGGTTAAACTATGATGATGTAAAAAAATACAAGAAGGAAAGGAGGCTATAACCTTTGATGACCGTGTACTTCTCTTCTAAAGCTCCGGGTTGTAGTCCACGTGACTCCACTTCAAGTTTGAACGAGCCTCCTCTGTGATCATCGCGCCGAAGATGATCCATCCGAAGTCCTTCTAGCTCAAGCTACCTCTTCACTAAACTATCTTTAGTGAAGGAAACACACCACACTTGATTGCTAATCAAGTGTAAGATGGTGAAATAGGGTTGTGTTTACTCACTAGGATTTGTTCAAAGCTTCATGGTTCACATCACATGTGAGGGGTAGGGGCTTTGAGGCATAAAGAGGAAGAAGAAGTTGAGAGCAAGAGAACTTGGAGAGCTCAAGCAAAGAAAAAAATGAGCAAGCCAAGAATGAATGATCAAGTGTAGAATGACATAACCCCTTGCTCACTTATTGAACCATCCAATATCTTCAAATAAAAAATAAGAACCATGCTTCAATAATGAGTCAAGAGTATTAAGCAAATAACAAATGCCATGCTACACCATGCTCCCATTTTCCACCTCAATTTCTATTTTCACAAAATAGAAATTCATTCCATGCTTCATATATATATTTATATATATGTAAGAAAATATTTAGTGAGCTAATAATATTAGTTAATATATAATTATATCAAGTATAATATATATCATATTATTAAATCAAGTGTTGATTTATCAAATATAATCCGGTTATATCACATATAACCGACTAATATCATTTATCTGTATACCACATTATCAAATCAACACTTGATTCGATAATCCGGTTATATCACATATAACCTAAGCGATATTAGATAACTGTCAGATTATAATACGGAATCACATACACGTATTTAATCAGGCCCCTATAGATATCACATATGTGCCCTACTTCTTTCGCTTGAACCAGGAAACTTCTGTATGGGACTCTAAAAACTCGTCAATACGCCAGTAGCAGGTGATGATCACATCAGTTACCCACAAGCCGTCAGCGGTACTAGCTGGACGTAACGGCTACCCAGATATTGAGCGATTAGAAGATCAACAAGCAAACTTGTCCATACTCTCATGAAGCCAATAAGTAACACTTACCATACAGTCCGGTCTCTTCGTCTGATATGTTACATATCATGTCTAGGGGTGGAATCGTCAGACCCCAGTAACGTGATAAGTCATGCCGATGTCTGGCTTATAACGGTTCGAGAAACTACTGATAACTCTTATCAATAAATCTCAGCAGCAACCCTGGCCAGGGACTTCCAGTTATAGCCAATCGAGCATAGCGCAACATCAAACCCCATTACCGGGAGAGACGAAACCCCTCCTATCGCTCATTGCCTCCATACGACTCAGGAATGTACCCAAAATCCACCTATTTGCACGACTCCTTTGATCCGTGGTAGGGAGGAAATCAAAGCACGGTGGGGGTCACACAAGACTCTATGACGATCTTGGGTCTACAGACTAACCTTTACCATTGTCATCAGAGAACTGCTATCTGGCGATAGGTAAACTACCAACAAGGAGTTCTCGGCGAGTCCTGTTCGGTATACCCATTCTCTAATGAGCACCTATGTATAATCTTTGATGTCAAACACCAATGTCTATGGGACCAACCATCGGCCTATACAGGGTTAAGAAATGCATACACTAGTCTACTCTGGAATATCGATGCCCTGTCTCGATATTCTCTCGACTAGTAACAATTAAAGGATGTGCTTGTAGACTACACAAGTCCGAGCAGTATGATCTCCATTATAGTCCTAGTAGTCAAGCTACATCCTAAGGGCTTTGTCAACATGTATCAGAGAGACAGTATAATAATACTAGCGTACATGTTAAGATAAAGAGCAACCAGATAGCATACTATCATGTCGAGCAAGAAAGTCCTCTATATATATTTCCAAGCATCCACTATATCATACAATAATGGACTCTAAGGCATACATATTCCTAACATAAAGTTCTCGACGATCTTTCGAATCATTAATCACGAATCTTGTTTAATTACCCGGTTTAATTTTTGAAAAGGGTTTTCAATTCGAGACATAAATGTAAGTTTTATAACATTAGGCATGAAATTCGGAATATGTGATAATCCGGGTTTATGATATCTATAGATGCGGATTCTAATTATTATAGTTTTCAATTCTTTTCTGCGACCGTAAGTGTAATATGTGACAATATCTCTGATCTTGTTGCTATACGACAACGACATTAGGGATACGCATATTTACTTACGTTGATGACATGTGATGTTATTGTGTTGCTATCGATATGTTATATTGGATCGTCGTGATTGAATAGCCGAGAGTTTTATGTGAGATGAGAGTTTTTCAATTTTCATTAATGTAAAAAATTGTATGCAATATTCTTTTATTGGGACACTTCCGGGTTAAGGTTTTTGTCTCCATTCGATATATATTATTTACTTTACCGTATTAGGATAGACCCAAGGTGGAGAGCACAAGTGACCAGGTTCTAGAGTCCAGTGGGAGGCCATCTCGAGGAGTCGAGACCGGTCACCTAACTTTAGAATTGGCAGGGTTACTTGCCGCTATCGTAGGGGTCTAGGGGTGTAGGCTTGTGTATTCATCACGATCATAGAATCCGTGTTTTACGTTACTGGCTTAATCTAAAACACGGACCTCTTAGAATATCCTATATTTCATATATCTGCTTCTGCTATTCTGTGATGTGATGTGATCATATAACTGCGTGAGACGAATGCTACTTATATATATGATATATTAGTAGACACTATATATGTTTTGCATCCGCGCTAGTCTTGACCTCGCCCCGCCATAAGTTAAGTAACCTTACGGTGAAGACTCGGGTCCCTATGGCGAATGCGGATGGTATATATGTGTGTTTTATTTTCGTTTCTTCTGTGATATTTAGGAAACATAAATGATGGGAATTCATTAATAAGATTAATGAAAAAAAACCTAAAAGTTGTTGTAGAATCACTTTTTCAAAAGGGTAGGTCTAGTCTTGCTTTGCATAGTGGTATTTCATTATGAATATCCAGCACTTCATTCGATGAGGAAAATGCTTAGATCCCTTCACCGGGAATGATCTCTTTAGCAAAAACTAGCATATACTACAACCCACTCGGTTTGTTTTGAAAACTACTCGATTTTTAAAGCGGGGCTTAAACCACTCCTTTTCAAATCACTAGGTTCTACAATGATATCAAGTTCATTACGTTAAAGGTTTTCTTCAAAACGAGTCGTAGCCCTCCGTCATTTCAGATAGGTATTGTTAAGTATTCGTGCTTCGTTTGTCGACCTTATCGAGGCATAGTGGTCGGTAGGTAATTAGTGCTTTTCTGCCGCATGATGATGCGATTGGTTTTGTTATCCTTGTCAAGGGTCGTGCGGGTAGGTCTAAATCAGTCACGAAATGACGGGTAGAACTTGACTTGCGTCTTATGATTTGTTGACCTTCTTAAGGTCATAAGCCGCATGGGGTAAAAACAATTATTGGGAATTTCAAGTTTTGAAATTTGCAATGAGATTGCATACCTTCTATGTGGTAGTTGGATCCTGATACCCACTGCGAGCAAGCGTTACTCCTGAAAGAGTTTTCCACTTTACAATTAGCTAATCCAATAGGTGTCTAAGAAAGGTGTTAACGGGGTTATGCCCATGTCAAAATGAGGTTATTTAATTAGTTCCATGCGAAAGCATGGGGAGACTCCCTCGGAGTACCAACATCATCCTGGCTGACCGATTAGCGAACTTGTATGGTGTAATTAATCCCGGCTAATCTTACCTTTTAGGGTTTGAAGGAAAATTTGATAAAAATAATGGGAGCCATCTTGATTAGATAAGATAACAACCAATCTAATATTGCAAAAGCGCACGCTAAAATGTTTTCTTCTCTCTCTCTTCAGATAATGACCATGTTTCACCTTAATCAAGATAATAACATGGATTTATTGACTGAACTCGTTTATTATACTGGGCAGGAGAATGTTGGTTCCGCTCTGTCTTATGACAATTGTCATAAGTCTGCGCAAGAGATAGGGGAATGCAAGAATTTCTACGCAACCCAAATGAAGAAAGAGCATTCTGATGCAACTTTTTTGGGTGTATTAGTTATTAAGAACTGTTTCTCAGTCTGCTCTACGTCCTGGGTATTAGATACTGCATCAAGATCCCACATTTGTAATCTGTTATAAGGGTTAAAGAAAAGTAGAGAACTAGGAAAGGGTGATATGTCTCTCAGAGTAGGGAATGGAGCAATTGTTTCTGCCGAAGCTGTCGAAGAATATCATCTAGTATTGCCAAATGGTAATACATTGATTTTGAACGACTGTTATTTCATATCGTCGATGATGTACAATATAATATCTGTTTGTTTATTGGATAAAAAAGGATATAATTTTGCATTAGAGAAAAATATTATGAACATTTTCCTAAATCAAGTGTTGATTGGGTTTGATACGTTATATAATAATTTATACGTTTTAAATCAAAATACAGTTCTAAATATACAAAACACCCACAAGAGGAAAAGTTCAGAAATGAACAATGCCTTCTTGTTGCACTATAGACTTGATCATATCAATGCGACCAGACTAGCTAAGTTACATAAATATGCATATTTGGAACCGTTCGAATTTACATCTTATGAAACTTGTCAGTCCTGTCTCAAAGGAAAGATAACCAAACCTCCGTATACGGAACACGGAGGAAGAGCTACTGAACTCTTGGGACTGATACATAATGATGTATGATGTCCTATGTCTACACTTTACAGAAATGGTTCCCTGTACTTCATTATATTCACCGATAATCTCTCAAGATTCGGACATGTGTTCCTGTTGAAACACAAATCTGAACCTTTTAAGAAATTCAAGGAATATAAGGGAGAAGTATTGAACCAGACGGGTAAAAGTATTAAAATCCTTCGGTCTAATCGAGGAGGTGAATACTTATGCATAAAATTCCGAGATTATCTGAAAGAGAATGGGATTCTCTCTCAGCTTACTCCTCCATATACACCACAATACAATGGTGTATCGGAGCGGAGGAATCACACCCTATTAGATATGGTGCCCTCTATGATGAGTACTGCTGAGTTACCTATTTTCTTTTAGAGTTATGCACTCGAGACAGCTGCATACCTATTAAATCAAGTTCTATCAAAATCTGTGCCTAAAACACCATATGAGATATGGAATGGAAAGAGACCATATCTTAAACGAGTTAAGATATGGCGTTTTCCGGCCTATGTTAAAAAAACAGAATCTGGACAAACTCGAAGCATGATCAGTTCTTTGTAAGTTTGTGGGATATCCAAAGAATTCACATGTATATCTATTCTACCATATTGTGAAACAAAAGGTGTTTGTTGCTCAACACACCACCTTTTTAGAAAAGGAATTTCTTGTAAAATAAATTGGTGGTAATGAAGTAGAACTAGATGAAATTTCAGAAACACAAACTGTGTCACGACCCGAAGTCGGCACGTGACTGGCACTTGAAATCACGTGAAGTCTATAGGACCCCACCGTAACCCAAGTAAGCCAAAAGCCTAGAAATCTAAACGTTTTTAGGAAAAAAATGGAGGTGGAGTTTAAAAATAAAGGTATAATGTAATCAAGTCCTATCTTTAAAAGTATAAGTAATATTATATGAAAATACAAGTGGGTTGTATACCATAGTTGGAAACATTTTCGTCATTTGAACTTTGGACAGCACCTCCTTTGTAAATTTTGACCCAAAATCAATACACAACGACAATAATATAAGCATCCCCAAGTGAGAGCTAGCTCTTCGCCAATTAGCGGAATCATAACCACACAATATAAAATGTACGATGCCCAAAGCGAAGATCAATCACAGAAAGAAAATAAAGAAAACCAAGACATCATCAAGCTCCAAATAAAGAACAATACACCCATCTCGCTCTAAGTCTCAAAGAATATATAAGTCTGGTGTCTAGGTCTACCAAATATATTTAGTCTAGTTGATGGAGATCTTAACTAGATTACAACTGAAAATAATATATACAAATGGTAGTTACGATCCAAAGTGTACTACACCTACCAATGCAAATCACCTAGAAGAAAGCTGTGTGCCAGCAAGCCGCTACTGATCCGAGCGGTCGATCCTGTAAGAAAACTACGGCACAACAGGAGTGAGTTGTCAACTCGTGAGTAGAAAATATCAGCAGGTAGAAATCGAATGTATAACGATCTCCTAGGTCATACTGTAATAATATAATATTACATCGTGTGGTATCTAGGGTGATCGTGTATACATAAGTATAATAATAACAAAAATAACGTGCCTGTATCAATATATAGTGCTTGGGCATCTGTATTATACATATGTGTATACGTGTATCATCTAACGTGTGTCCATCAACGACATATCAAATCATCATGAAACCTGAGTGTCCAGCATCGACACTCAAAATAATCTCAAAACCCGTGTCCAGTATCAACACGTAAATCTTCATATCTCAGGTACCATCTCATCAAATCGGTCTTCATATCCATCTGCCTTATATCACTCCGGATATCCGCCGAGTCCAATACCATCACCGGTAGGTAGTGTTCCCATGCCGGGATCAACGTCTCTCTATACGATCTTCTTGCCCCGAAGTACTGTATTGAGTCCACCATATACCTGCAGACGATGCCTCCTCACTCCTCGAATCGGGTAGTATCATAGCTCAAAACCGAGAAATATCATGGTGGACGTCGAAATATCATATCAAGAGAAACCGCATTTTTTAAAAACAATTATAAGACTTTAAAAATATATCTGTTGTTCTCAAATCCAACAATCTCATGAAAACAGAATCTCATAATCATGTAACCATGATGGAACAGTAAATGCAAGCACAGAATAAGGTATAACCGGTGTTTTCATATAAGCATGTCATGTAACTACGTAAGGAAGTGCAATATCTGAACTAGCATGTGCGGTAAAGAGTACTAAACAAATAACTGTAATTCTACAAATTAGGTAACAATACAGCGATATAGCAGTTTCTAATGTGTATGTGGCATGTCAATTACCGATGATGAGTGCGTGAACCGACGAGTATGTATACGTATAACATGCGCATCATCGGTAATGGTGCATTGTCCTAAAAGACGAAGTCATCTAAAGATAAGTATAAGGAACGTAGTATGTATGTCGCAAGGAAAATAATACAGCGTAAACATGAACGGTATAAAATACGTAACTACATATGAACCATACGGTTATAGTTTAAATAATATGAATCGTAGTTTTTGAAAATAGGGCTACGGTGCTTTTGAAAAAGAGATACCATTTGAAAATCCGTAGCGTCCTTTGAGGTTGTCATTTAAAGTGTTTAACGATTCGTTAGTTTGAAAATAGGTATGGTTCAAAATGTATCCTATTATCTACTTAAGTGGTCTAAAATCATATTCCTCAAGTCGATATGTGTGTGTGTGTTGGAGATTCATCCTCATCATATCACGTACCGTATAATATATCGTACGGTATCAACAAATCAAAGCTCGGATATATGGTCACATACATCATATTATCTCATATATATATATATATATATATATATATATATATATCTCCTATCATCCTCATATCAAGCATATCGACCCGTGTCATCTTGTTTCATCATGTCCTCATCTCATCATATCATCTCGTAATTATCCTTATGGTTATATATGTATATATAAGCGTAAGTACCTAAGTCTCATGGACTAAGAAAACTGGAACTAGGAATATACTTTTCTACATGTACACTACTATGGTTATAGTATCTCAGAACCCTATTAGCTGGGTATACACATCTAAATATCTATATTTATACTATATTTCTGATCTCTTAGTATTATGGTTGTGGGGGTGCTATACGCCACCCACCCAACTTTCCCCGTAGATATATATTTACTCACCTACTATCTTCGCTCTAACCGAAGTCAATGAACGTCTTACTCTTCTTCGTCGCCCCGGAAGTTCATGCGAAGGTACCTACAAATCAATGCATATCGTAATGAAATCAAAATCAAATCTGAAAACCGATACGGCAAGCGAAACATATATAGGTTAGAACCTATGGTCCATGCATGAAAGAACAACCAAACAACTCCCAACGTTGACGTACAAATGTCAAACGACCGAGTCAAAACTCAAATATCAAAAATCTAGTTTTCAAAAGTCGTAAAACAAAATCTGAAACTTAGTAAAACACTCCTAGATTCTACCTATGGTGAAATTAGAACATTCTGCACATTGGATAGGCCTAGTTATCAGATGATTGAGCCATGGACCAAAGACCAAACCCAAACTCAAAAAAGTGGCCGCAATTTGCGGCCATATCCATTAAATTTGCGGCCATGTTATGGAGGTGAGGGCTCGGGCTTCCAGGGTAGCTTCCTAATAGTCTGCACGTCTCACAGTATTTGCAATTTAATTTTCAGAATCCCCGATTCATCCCAGATTCTAACTGATCATCACATTTCGTCAAAAACCGATATCGGAAAGTTCTAAGTTCGTGTTTGGGACTTCAAAGCTCAATTTAGATAAGGCTACCCTCACTACTAGGCGAAGGGACACTCACTACACCTCCACTAACCTCTACTATAAGTTTCATCCTCTAACCCTCATCCTAGAATTTTCCAAGATCACAAAGCTAAACCTTTTTAACTCTAAACTAACATTGAAAGCAAGAACTAAAGAATTTAACAAAGGATTAAAAGTTATACCTTGTAGAAGCAACTCAAGAAAATTCCTAGATGATCCAAAGTGCTCAAAACTTCTACTTGATCATGCCATGATGTTTGTAATGATGCGAGGAAAATTATTTGTAAAGGGAACATGGGATTTTGAGGTGGTTTTAGGTGGTTCAAGGTGGTAGTGAGGTGGAGATGAAGGAAGAAGGAGATGAAGAAGGAGGTGAAGAATAAGGAATGAAAGAAGAAATGAAGGAATGGTTGTAGGTAACCATAACTCTCTCTCTCTCTCCTACTTTCTCACACTCTCTCCTCATAAATACTAGGTCACTTCATGTCTCTTCTCCCTTTTCCCATTTTTCTTTTCTTTCTTTTAAAAACAAAATATCAACAACAAAAATGAAACCAAGTATGCAACAAATGAAATGTGTCTTGGCACATCAATCATGGATAACAAAAAAATGGATTCGGTATAATGCGTAATTAGTAATATACTAATCAAGTTTAACATAAACTTGTATGTAAATAATTGTGTAATAATTTATAAAATCCCAAATCCAATAAATGCTTTCATAAATAATAATTCATATTAATTTCCAAATATTTTCTAAGATATAGATATATAGTTATACCATTTTACGAAAACTCAAATCCATACTCGTATACTTTTCGTGAAATTTATTATTTTATTATTCAAATTTCAAAAATATTATTTTATATTTTCTTAAATGTCACAAACTGCAATTGAAGATTTGGTAGAACTGGAGGATTTAATAGTCCCCGATGAAGCTCAGCCACTCCGCAGATCTAGTAGGGTTTCTCACTCACTTGAGAGATACTACGGTTTTCTTAAAGAGAGCGAGAATTGCATCATGGAAGATAATGACCCAACTAGTTTTGAGCAGGCCATCACAAGTGAGGACTCTGTGAAATGGCTTGATGCTATGCGATCTGAGATGGAATTCATGTACACCAACAAAGTATGGACTTTGGAGGGTGCTCCCGAAGGGGTAAAAACCTATTGGGAGCAAGTGGATCTTCAACAAGAAGATTGGTATAGATGGAAAGGTTGAGACCTTCAAAGATAGGCATATAGCAAAAGGTTTTCGTCAATGACCAGGTATTGACTATGATCAGACCTTTTCTCCAGTGGTTATGCTTAAGTCCATCAGGATCCTACTTACCATTGCTGCATACCATAACTATGAAATCTGGCAGATGGACATCAAGACCTTTTTTCTAAATGATGATTTAGAAAAGAGCGTGTATATGACACAGCCATAGGGCTTCATAGACAGTGGGATCAGCGGAAAGGTGTGTAAGCAGTTTAAATCAATATACGGATTAAAGCAGGCGTCGTGGAGCTAGAACATTTGTTTTGATGTAGTAGTCAAATTTTGACTTCATAAAAAATGTAGATGAACCATATATATATATAAAGGTAGTAGAGAGTAAGGTTGTATTTCTTGTATTGTACGTCAATGACATACTCTTGATAGGAAATGATGTTCCTATGCTGTACTCGGTCAAACTCTTCCTATCACAAAAGTTCTCCATGAAAGATCTGGATGATGCCTCCTACATTCCGGGGATAAAAATCTATAGGGATAGATCTAAAAAGATGTTGGGATTGTCCCAATCCAGGTACATAGACACCATACTAAAAAGGTTTAGTACGGAAGATTATAAGCATGATAATTTACCCATTTGTTCAGGAATCTGTCTCTCCAAAGAGATGTCTCCCAAGACTGATTTGGAAAAGGCTCACATGAACGTGATACCCTATGCTTCTGCAGTTGGGTCTATCATGTACGTGATATTATGCACCAGACCGGATCTAGCTTACGAACTTAGTGTGGTAAGTAGGTATCAATCAGAGCAAGGGGAGAAGCACTGGATAGCTGTGAAGAACATTCTTAAGTACTAACGAAAGACTAAAGAGATGATCTTAGTGTATGGTAACGGAAAACTCCAAGTGGAGTCCTTCATCGATTTGAGCTTCCAGAGTGATAAGGATGACAACAAGTCCGTCTCAGGTTTTGTCTTCACCCTCAACGGAGGGGCGGTATGCTGGAAGAGTTCCAAGCAAGATACCATTGAAAACTCGATGATGGAGGCTGAATGCTAACGATGCCGGCAAATAGGCTGTCTGGATGAAGAAGTTGTTGGGTTACCCTTGCACCTAGTCTTGGGTTTGGTAGCATCACACATGCCATTTTTAAAATTTGGAGAGGTGCAAAGCTAACTAACCATGAATCTTGCTAGAATTTCTAGGGTAACAAAATTTGTGTAACATACAAATAAGAAAAGAGATAGGGATTACAAGCTTTGTAGTCCGTTCCTTCACTTCATAAGCTCCGTGTTGAGGTCCCTTCGCTGCGATCAACATGAACTCCGACTCTCGAGTGGCTCCATGAGGTAAATGAGACACCTTGCTTGTAGTCTTCATGATCCAAGATGATCTACCTTGAAGAATCTCTAACCCAAGCTTACACTTCACTAAACAACTTATTAGAGAAGTGAACACCCTAATCTAAGTGGCTAGAATAGATAAGGATGATAAAGTAGGAATTTTGCTCTCTTTTGTTTTCTATTTCTCACTCAATATCATCACAAATCAAAAACCAAGTGAAGCTTTTTCACCATGGAAGAAGAAGAAGAATAATGAGCTAATCCTTTTGTGATGAATAATGAATTATTGTAGTGGTTACAAATCTAACCTTGTGTTAAGCATGAAGGAGTTAACCCTTGTAGAGAATAAACTAGAGTTAATTGTTTGGATTGGGTTAACAAAATATCTTCACAAAATATCAAGCTAAAGACAAAGTCAAAGCTTCATGCAAAAGCTAACCCTAATCCAAACCCTAACCAAGTTTAAACCCTAATCTTTTGTTAAATTTGTAACCCTAACATGTTACAATATTATATATCGCATATACAATATATTTTGTAACAAAAGAAAATAATACAATTAACATATATCGCATATATATCATTGTATTATCTCGTGAGAAAATGAATCAATAAAGAGAGCTTAGATTAGTTAACGTAATGTAATATATCACATATATAATTATACATTAAATTATCGAATCAACACTTGATCCGACAATCCGGTTGTATTGCATATAACCGACTAATATAACATGTACCGATTCATAATCAACACTTGATCCGATGACCCGGCTATATCACATATACCCGGCCGATATCTCATATCACGAGAATAGAATACGGTATCTCATATCGTATTATTCTTGGTCCCGCACATATCACATATGTGCTCCTACTCCGTTTTGCCTGAGCCAGGAAACCTCTGTGTAGGACTCTAAAGAATCGTCAATACGCCGACAGTAGGTGATGATCATATCAAACACCCACAAGCTGTAAGCGGTCAGCTAAACGTAACAGCCACCCAGGTATTGAGTGATGAGAAGATCAACAAGCAAGCCTGTACATTCTCCTGTGAATCCAATCAGTAACACTACCGTACAGTCCGGTCTCTTCGTCTGATATGTCGCATATCCAGTCTAGGGGTGGTAAACGTCAGACCCTAGTAACCGATAAGTCGTGTCGATGTGAGGCTCATAACAGGTTGAGAAACTACTGATAACTCTTACCAGTAGCACTCGATATCAGCCCTGGCCAGGGACTTCCAGTTATAGCCAATCGAACACAGCACAACATCTACTCCATATACCGGGAGAGACGAAACCCCTCCTATCGCTCATTGCCTCCATGTGATTCGGGACTGTACCGAAAAGCCACCATTTTGCACGCCCTCTTGGACGTGGTAAGGTGGAAATCAAAGCACAGTGGGAATCACACAAGACTCTATGACGATCTCGGGTCTACAGACTAGCCTGTACCAGTGTCACTGGAGAACTGCTATTTGACGATAGGTATAATACCATCTAGGAGTTCTTGGCGCGTCCGTTCAGTGTACCCAGTCTCCACTGAGCACCCGTACACCATCTTTGATGTCAAACATCAATGGATATGGGATCATCCATCGCCCATTATATGGGTCAAGATGCGTATACGTCAGTCTACTCTGGTGTATCAATGCCCTGTCTCGATACACCCTCGACTAGGAACGGTTATAGGATGTACTCTTTGACTACCATGGCCCCACTAGTATGATCTCATCATAGTCCCAGTAGTCAAGTACATATCCTAAGGGATTTATCAACATGTGAGTGCAAGACAGTAAACCAATACAAGTCAACATGTTAAGATAAAGTGAAACCAAATAGCATACTATCATGTCGAGCAAGAAAGTCCTCTCTATATATATCCAAGCATCCACTATAATATACATCATATGTACAACAATGGCCTATAGGGCATATATACAACTAACAGAAGTTCATTATTGAACTTGGTGTGATTCCATCCATTGAGGATCCAATACCCTTGTATTGTGATAATAATGGAGTTGTGGCTTTAGCCAAGTAACCTAGGTCCCATCAGCGATCCAGATATATTCTGAGGCGGTATCGCCTGATCCGGGAGATAGTTGATCGCCGAGAGATCCAGATTAGAAGAATAGACACGAAGGACAACACAGCAGATCCACTTACGAAGGACATTCCTCAGACACAGTTCGAGAGACTTTTTGGGCTGTTGGGTATGCGATACTACACCTACTGGCCTTAGTGCAAGTGGGATATTGTTAGGAATATGTATGCCCTAGAGACTATTATTGTATATTATAGTGGATATATATATATATATATATATATATATATATATATATAGAGAGAGAGAGGACTTTCTTGCTCAACATGATAGTATGTTGTCTGGTTGCTCTTCATATTATTTTAGTTTATTATCTTATTGATACATGTTGATAATGTAAGTCGATGTCGCGCACCCCACGTGTTATCGGGGAGGCGGAAATTGCAAAAAATGATTTTTACGGGCTTCGCAACACCGACTAGAACCAAGGATCAATCATAAACCCTAGATAGCATACTACTTGAGGTTTAACTACTCTGATGAATGTTTGTAACATTTCAAAAAATATAAAATATTATTTTTGAATTTAATATTGAATAATATATTTCCCGAAAACTGCTCGATTTGCGAAATTGGGGTTTTCGAAAAAGGGTATAAATATATACCAATAATTGTGAAATAAATGGAAATTAAAATGATTTATTCATTTAATAATATATTTAAAGGATTTGGTATTTTAAAAATTTATTATATGCAGGTTCGATAAAAACCCGATTAGTGCACTGCTAATCGCGATCAGGCCAAATCCGTGTTTCTACAGCTTTTCATGGCTAGTGCACCATGTCATGTTGCATTTTGGTTACATGTTATTTTCTTGTGTTGTTGTGGTATTTTATGGTTTGGTTTTAAAAGAAATGAGAAAAGAAAAGAGAAAAAGGGTAAAAGGGTAATATAGAGAAAGGGTGGGTGAGAATAAGAGAGGAGAGAGAGAGGGGTTGCCTAATCCTTCCCCCCCCAATCATTTTTCTTCTCCCTCTTCATCTTCCTCAACCCCACTTCCCTCCACCTAAAGCCCTAGATCCATCTCCAAATAATCCCCAAATTCCTAAACCCCTTTCACAAAAGTTAATCCCCTCTTCATGCTCTACACATTGGACCAAGCAAATTTCGATTTTGGTGACTTTGGTCGAGCTAGGGTTTTCTTGGGTTGCCATGGGAGGTATATCTCTTTCCATGTTAGTTTAGTTTGAATTCCTAGTATTTTGGTTTAACTTAGAACTCGTTTGGTGATGGAATTGTGATGTTAGAAATTCTAGTGAAGGGTTTGAGTGTTGTGTGGATTGGGTGATTCCTAGTGGCTGTTAACAAGGCTTGAGTGGTGTTTTACTGACCTAGAACAGGGGATGGAACCCAAAACACGGATTTAGAAACCCGGACATCGGATAAATGTTTGAATTGTGAGGGTATTATGGAATCTGGAGTAACCCGGGGGCACTAAAAATAATTTTGCGAACACAGTGACACATGCAGGCACCCAAAAAGCTACCACAGAGACCCGAGACCCCAACTCCAACCCATGGCCGCAGATTTAATCATTCTGGCTGCAATTTGTGGCCAGAGTAGGGTGGATTTGATTCATTTTGGTTCCAGGGCTTTTATCTTTAGTAAATTAGACCCCCTATATATGCAGAATTGGCCAATTTTACCTGAAAGAGAATCTGGGAGCACTTTGGTGTGTTTTAGGCTATATTTTCCGTATTTTGAAATGTTAATTCTTGATATTTGGATTTGTATTTGGTTGTTGGATATGCGTACATCAACAACAAGGGTTGTTTGATTGTTTTTGCACGTGTGGGCCATAGGTTCTAACCTATGAGCGCGCCGAGTGCCGTTTTGGTTTTTCCGCCTTGATTTTAATACACATTGCGATTTTTTATTATTGTAGGTACATTCACGTGGATTCCGAGGCGATAGAGCGTGGCGTCATCGATTTCGGCAAGCGAAGACCAGGTGAGTGGATCTATATCTACGGGAGAAGTCGGGTGGATGGCGTATAGCACCCCTGCAATGTTTTGATGGAAACCGATTTGTACCATATGGTTAAGAAAACCTAGATTAGGAAACTAGGATTAGAATTTATTAGATTGTTAGTGAATCTATATTGGAACTAAAAGATAGTTAGAAGTGATATGATACGACTAGTATGAGATGACATTTGACGATATTGCCGTTTAGGATACTATAGGACTAGATAGTCGACGTAGATGTGTCCTCCGAACCATACATATTTTCTAAACTAAAGAATCGTATGCATCTTTTAAACAGATACCTTGAGGGACGTTACGGAATTTCAAATGATATCTTTTCCTTAAAAACACTGTAACCCCTATTTTCAAAACTACGATTCGCTTCTTTAAAAATCTGATTGTATGGTTCGGGTGTGTATGTTAGATTAGATACTTATACTTTTAGTGGAGATAGAATGTTTATGTAAACTCAACTTGATGTGAGGTATAAATGCGATGAAAGAATATAAGACGGATATGATGATATTTTGGTATACGGATGCGAGTCGTTTGAGATGGTTGATACCTTGTCTGTCCCCTGATATGAGATCGTTATGGATGTGACCTGGGACATAGGTATATAGATATATACATATAGAATGTTGTGAATCATGGATGATAGGCCGTACATGATATTTTTTGGCTGGATGCCGATTGATTCATTCACCGACTCGATCATATTAGATACGTATACCCATCAGGATTTGCATATGATTTACCTTATGCTGCATTCATGTTATTCGCATCGCATTACTTATACTTGTGATAAGTACACCTGCACCATTATCGATGATGCGTATGTTACACTTACACAGATTTGCCGGCTCACACACTTCATCATCGATAATTGCTATGTCACTACACAGTAGGATTGCTGCATCATGATATGACTCTTCGCATAACATACTTGTGTATATATATCTTTGTGCATCCATGCCTACATACATACTTATTGCACATACATAGACGATGTTGCATTTGACTTTGGAGAAATTGGGAACCGCGGGATATATTTAAAAACTGGAATCATTTTAAAAGAGCGGTTTTCCCTTAATATGTCATATTACTATCCCATGTTGCATGATATACGGTGATGCTTACATTTCTATCATGTGTCGCATACATCATGATTTATGATTTTACGCATTGAGATATGTTGTTTTCATGAGATTTCTAGATTTGAGAACCGTGGCGATTTCAAAAGAAAGCATGTACTGTTTAAAAAACCCGGTTTCTCTTGATATGATATTTCAGTGCGTCCACTATGTGTTTTCTCGGTTCCAAGAGCGACATGTGAAACCCGATTCGAGGAGGCGGATGAGACCGATTGCGGGTACATGGTGGACCCGGTAAGGTACCCCGGGGCAAGAAGTTCGAGGTGTAGACGATGAGCCTGGTAGGGGAGCACTACCTACCGGTGATTGTATTTGGACTCGGCGGTTATCCGGAGGATACCGACCCGAGTAGAGAGATGGATATGAGGGCCGACCAGGGTATGCGGCGCCTGAGATATATGAGGATTTACGTGTCGATGCTGGACACGGATTTCATGATGTTTTCGAGTGTCGCGGTTGGACACTCCAGTTCCATGACTTTGATGTGTCACGAGGGACACACGTTGATTTATATCCTCATATTTTCATGCATATGTTTTTATGATATTTACATACATCGATCATATGGTTGGACCAGATCCGCATGCATACATATATTGATTATACTGTTGGATGTTATCCATATGCTTATAGGTATTGAATACCTTGTTGGCATATATACAGACCCGTTCACCCTAGATATCATAGTATTACCTTTACGATATAGTTGACCTAGGAGTCGTTGTTTATTCGATCTCTATCTGTTGATATTTTTCTACTCACGAGTTGGCAACTCACCCCCGTTGTGCCACAGTTCTTGCAGGTTGACCGCTTGGATCAGTAGCGGTTTCGCTGGCACACAGTTGCATTCGGGTGTTTTGCATTGGTAGGTGGGACACTTGTATCGTACCCACTCTTGTATCTATATTTCACATTGTATCTAGTTAACTCCATCAATCAAAATTAGTAAATTTTATAAGTAATGAGACTTAGTGGGATTGTGGTTGCGAGACTTAGAGCGAGGGGTTTTTCCGCTACTTGTGGTTTTGACATCTTGTTTATTTATTTATCTTTTGTGGTGAACTTCGCCGTTGGGCGTCGTATACTTATATTTACCGTCTTACGTGGTTGTGATTCGCCGTTTGGCGAAGAGCTAGCTCCCGCTTGGGGATGCCATTATCCTTATTATATATTTGTAGTTTTGGGTCAAAATATACAAAGGAGGTGCTGCCCAAATTTTCAAAAAGACGAAACATGTTTTTAAACTTGCATAATCCACTTGCATTTTCATGTTCCTTTATATGCATTAAGAAAACTTGATTTCATTATACCTTTATTTCAAAACTTCACCTCCTTTATTTTTCTTTAAATGGTTTAGATTTCTGGGTTTTAGCTTACTTGAATTATGTTACGCCTTCAGACGTTGCGTGATTCAAGGGCTGGTCATGAGCTAATATTTTGGGTCATGACAATGTTATACCTCGTAGTATTGTGTCTTTCGGGTCTTCTCGCTATCCTCATCATCATCGTAGGCTCCGAGGATCGAAACGGATCAAAGCTTCCTCGTCGGCTTCCTCAAGTCAAAGACGATCCACCCGAGAGTCTATAGTCCGAGCTCCAACCTTAAATCCTAGGTAACTAAGGCAACTAGCTTGATAAACTAGATGGCCTAGGTGATATAGAGAATGAAGATGAGTTAGTTTGTCTCTTGGAACCCTAGCTTTCTTAACTCATGAGATTTTAGTGTTGAGAGTAAGAAGAAGGAGATGGCTTGAGAAAAGAGAAAATGTTTTTCATAATGATAATTGAGATGGCTCTCTTGATATGACTACACGCATGGCAAGAAAAATATCTCACCGAAAATATCTAGTGCCACAAAATATCTAAGTCTAATAGTCAAACCAAGTAGCCATGGCACAATTATCATATATAAAAAATAACAAATAATTTCCTCCACCTCATAATTGTTTTAATCAAGTCAATGGTCAAAACCCTAATGAGGTGTCTCCTTCTAAAAACTATCTTGAGTAATTCCAAGAATGCCCCTCTCATTAGTATATACATACCCGTATCCGTGTTTCGAGAAACACGAATACAATGAGACGAAACTGATCCATCAATAGAATACTAGGACCTGGCTTAAACCAAAGCCCACTAGTATTATCTGCCAGATCATCATACGTGCACAAGTACACGTAAGTGATCGAAATCCTGCCGTAAAACCGTACGGCCTCTAAATCTTTCGCCCGATGCAAGGAAACTCTCTATGTGGGACTCTAAAGACTCGACAGTACGCTGACAGTAGGTTTAACCATAAGCCGCAAGCGGTACTAGCTGCATGTAACGGCTACCCAGGTATCTGTCGATAAGAAGGCCGATGAGCAAACCCATCCGAACTTCTACTGAGCCTGAATGTGACAATCTCCGTACAGTTCCATTCTGTTCGTCTAAGAGTATCGCATATCGGGCCTAGGGGCGGTAATCGTCAGACCCCTAATAGCGCAATAAGTCGTGTCAGAGAGTAGCCCAAAACACCCTGAGAAACTACTGGAGTACCTACCGGTAAATCTCGCTTGCCTTGGCCAGGACTTTGTGTAATGGCCTTCCGAATACAGCGCGATATCAACCCCCAATACCGGGAGAGACGAATCCTATCTAACCTCCACTGCCTCCAAGTGCTTCGGGACTGCACCCAACTATTACCTATTTGCACGACTCCATTAAGCCATGGTAAGGTAGTAATCAAAGTACAATGGGAACACACTCGAGGCGAAGTTGCAGTGTCAAGTCAACGGACTAAGTTGTACTCATGTCACATGGGAACTGCTACCCGACGATAGGTATAATATCCACCAACAGTTCCTGACGAGTCCTGTCCAGTGTACTCATAATGTAACATTTTCAAAAATATAAAATATTAATTTTGGGAATTTTTATAATTTAATATTATTTTATTGATTATTTTAATATTAAATGCAAATAAATAGGAAAAATGTTAGAAAAATTATGGAAAATTCTAAAATAGGGTAAATTAGTGAATTATGACATTTTTAAGTTGTTGTGATCTTTTTGACACTAATTTAGTGCTAATCGCGATTAAAATCGCTAATCGGGTTTTTTGGCAATTTTGTGCAAAACTTGCACCTATCACATTTTCTACACTTGTGCATTTTTGGTAGCCATGGTTTTCATTTGGGTTTACTATTCTTGTGAGAAGGTTTGGGTTTGTTTTAAAAGAAAAGAAAAAGGAAAGGAAAAGGTAATGATGAGGGTAGGTGAGAGAGAGAGGTGGACTTTGACTTAGCATACTTATCCATTCTCCTCCAATTCCTTCACCATTTCCCACTCCACTCATGGAGTTGCTGCTGCTGCCCCTCCTCATCTTCCTCCCCTCTTCAACTCCCCACTTCATCTCAAAAACTACACCAAAACCCCAATCTCCTTTCATTAAAAATGTGCAAAATCCCTAGATCTACACATGGAGCTAAAGAAGCATGGATTTGGCCACTAGGGGGCAACTCAAGAATTTTCTTGAGTTGCTAATGAAGGTAATTTCTGAACCATTTGCTTAATTATAGCCTTTCCTATAAACCCATGTTAAGATTTAATCGATATTGTGTGATATTATGGATTTGATGAAAACCTAGTTAGGGTTTGAGAGGAACTTGGGTTGTATTGTGAAATTGAGTTCAATTGAGGATACACCAACACCCTAGTGTATGAATTGGAGCCCAAAACCTGAAGTTTGAACCAGAATACGGATTTTAGAAACCAATATCGGGGAAAAAACCTGGAATCTGCCACTGTTATTGGAATCTGCTATCATACGAGGTATCCTAAAATAAAATTGAGTGGACAGTAGCATGTGCAGGCACCCAGGAAACTAACCCCAAAACCCTAGCCCCTAGCTCCTCCGTACGGCCGCCAAAACCTCCATTCTGGCCGCAAATTGCGGCCAGACCAGTGAGGAAATTCCTCATTTTCTGTGCATAGCCCCAATACCTCAATTCTTGGCCCTGGGTACTTCTAGTTTTGACAGATTCTTTCTAGGGTGAAATCTGGGACATATATCCTAAGTTGTTGTTTTGGATTCGTATTTCCGTATTCCGTATTTTTGATTCTGAAATGGTGGAACGTGTTTTGCCTCGACTATTTGTCGTTTATACGACGATATAGAGGAGTTATTGATGGTTTTGAAGGCGTGCCATAGGTTTTCACCTATAGGCCCCTTATCGTATCGTATTGGATTTAGTGTGTCGTTTCAAGTGTTGATTTGGTTTTGATGCGATGCGATACGTGTGATTTGTGTAGGTACACCGCGAAGATCCGAGGCGATGCGGAAGATGACGGAGACATCGACACCGACACACGGGTTACAGGTGAGTAGATTATATCTACAGGGGGAAGTCGGGTGGATGGCGTATAGCACCCCCGCAGTCCGTAGATAGATTACTATGTAGTTTATGGTGATAATAGGTGTATTGTGGTTAGTATAGGGTTAGCAGTGACTAGTGCAGTTCATAGTCGCGAACCCTAGGGTAGAATTACACCTATACACACACACCCTTGCTTATCACTTGTACTTGCACGGTGTTTGATGATATGTGACGACTTTGGAGATGAGTCGATGATGTGGGCTTGGTGCCCTGGGATCGGTGATTTGATACGATTCATATGTGGGATTTGACTTGTGATTCTCGCGGGCTTGGGATATGTGTTACCCCCGCATGCATACTTACTGATGTTACCGTTTTGTACTAGACATAGAGTAGTACTCCAGACTATATAATCTGATGATGGTGATATCTGTTATGTGATGAGACAGTGAGATGTTGACCCCTACCCAGCTATTGGGGATGCCGTACGATGATTTACCGTACGAGCCGATATTGATGATAGATCCGCACTCATAACTAGAGGATATCCTACGATATGACATTAAGGCGGGATCACCGACTATATATCTATATATATATACATTGACTCAGATTTAGGTGGTTTCTACACCTACCCCTCCTGATTGACCGGATACTTAGATGTAGTTTGCATAGTAGATGCTTCACTGTGGTGTTGACTACTAGATATCTGCATTTTCCTGCTATTCGCATTGCTGGCATATGTTCATTATTATGCTATTATCATGCTGTTAGGACACCAGCACCATTATCGATGATGCGTATGTTTCACGCACACTATTTGCCGGCTCACACACTTCATCATCGATAATTGCCATGCCACTACACTGTAGTACTGTTGCATTCATGATATGATTACTGCTTGGCATATTGTACACATGTACCTGTACACAAACATAGATGATTCATACTTGATTTAGATTGAGGACTGCAAGATATTCCATGTTACATGATTTCCGATATGATTACCTCTCTTTACTTGTCGCATACATCATGGATTGATTTTATAGCACGTTGCATTGGATTTACTTCTCGATGTGGATTTTCATGTGATTTCTGGTTTTGAGGACCGTGGGATTATTTAATAAAAGATGCTCTTTATGAAAAACCCGGTACCTCGTGATATGATATTTGGTGCGTCCACCACGCGTTTTCTCAGTGCTGAGACGTGTTCTTGAAACCCGATTCGAGGAGGTGATGTACCGTTTGCGGGTTCGTGGTGGGCCCGGTATGGTTCCCCTCGGCGAGATGATCGATGGGTTATGCCGATTGAGCCTGGAGGTGGGCGAGTACCTACCGGTGATTGTATTTAAGCTCGGCGGATATCCGGGGGATACCGCCTGGAGCTGAGAGATGGGCGTACTGCCGGGGGCCGACGGGCCGATACCGCAGACGGAGCCCAGAGATGGACATGGGTTGACTCGTACTGCCGGGGGCCGAGGGCCGATACCGCAGACGGAGCCCCATATGGATGAGGATTTACGTGTCGATGCTTGGCACGAGTTTCATGATGAGTTTTCCATGATTTTGGTTATATCCTCACATTGCATACATGATGCTTGCTGTCAGTGGGTGACAGGTGGACGGGTTCCACAGATATACAGATATGGATCATATACAGACTGGATTTACACTTATCATACACCAATATTAGTGGTATGGGACGCTAATATATGTGTATTGATATCTTTGATATTTCATCATATCTACCTCATGCAGACATACCTTATACTGATGACATGTTATTACCTGAGTGCCTGGCACTACATACATGATTAGATGTTACCTTGCCACCTTGTTATACTCAGATGTACTCTTGTGGATTATATTTCTGATCGTTGACTTAGGTTTATGTCTTGCATTCGGTTTCTACTTGTAGATGTTTCTATTCACGAGTTGGCAACTCACCCCCGTTGTGCCACAGTTCTTGCAGGTTTTGCCGTACAGTTCTTATTGCGACATTTCTGGCACACTACCTTCTTGCGGGTGATTTGCTTTGGTAGGTGGATTCTTTCGTATCAGGAATCACCTTTGTATTTATTTATTTCATTGTATCTAGAAATTGTCCATCAACCAAAACTTGTATATTCTTTCAGACTCAGAGACAGTGTTGTATTATTCGACCTTAGAGTCGCGCTTAGTAGTATTGCGGTTTTCTTGCTACTTTTGAGCTTTCTTTTGGTTTTGATCCTCGCCACTTGGCGTTGTATATTATCATATCTTTGCGTGGTTGTGACCGTCGATTGACGAAGAGCTAGCTCCCGCTTGGGGATGCCTTTATCATTTTATATATTGTTATTCATGTTGTACCCCATTCGGGGCCAGTTTTACAAGAGAAACTCTGCCGAAATTTTTAGAAAAGACTGTACTATTTTCAAATGCACATTCGGCTTAGTTATTTAAAAACCTTGATTTCAAACCTGTATTTCTTCACTTCTTTAAACCAGTTTTCTTACTTATTCCTCAAAATGGTTTTAGATTTCTGGGCTTTTGGCTTACTTGGATCAGATGGAGTCCTATAGGCTTCATATGTTTCAAGGGCCAGTCACGTGCTCTTTCGGGTCGTGACAAAGTTGGTATCAGAGCGCTAGGTTGACCTTGGTTCGAGTTTAAGTTTGACTATGTGGAGCCTAGGGAGTTGTTTATATACGGAACTTAGGCTTGACCTTACGGAACTTAGACTTGGTCGAGGGGGTATTAGACCCGAACTTTCGTCGTGTAGGATGACCCTTGGTTGATGGATTAGGTGACTAAAGTAGAGTGACGTACCGTTGGTATGTTCCGCGGCATACTTACGACACGCCACTCCGCTTAAGGAACCTTAGGATGTACATACTTTTGGAGATCAGTGATTCTCTTCATATCCTGGATTATACATCCATTTGAGACTCCCGATTCTATTAGTTTCATGATCATACCTTCATTGATGCTGTTCCTTCCTATGATCATGTATCCACTTTGGATCTGTTGTTTCCCTTCTTGCTACTGATGTGCTCTCTTTGATACTCGATTGAGATTCCTGTCACCGTGTTTGAGCGCAGTTTGGGCTGCTGCTAGGGTTACGGCCGGTGTGAGCTCGTTTGGTACGAGGGCCGACCTTTGTGTTTTCTGGTGACATGGGAACGTATCGAGTTAGTATTGGTGATTGTGACCTCTAGTGGAGGCGAGTGCTTGGTCTTGCACCGGATGATCGGGCCTTTGTTAGAGCTGCCAGCTGAGAGAGGACTGTTGATGTACAGCATACCTCAGGGAGTGTGATGTCGCCTACCGTGCAGACAGATGGACCAGCTGTTGCTGAGATTGACAGGATGTTGCTTTCGGAGCTTACGAGCTGAGATTGCCGGAGCTTCCAGGCAGATATGCGACAGATGATAGTTAGTCTACCCGATTTGAGAGACGAAGGTGATTCGTCCGATTTTGCGCCAGAGCGGGCCCAGTTGAGTTGAAGATTTCCAGTGTGGAGAGTCTTACTCAGATCTAGAGCAGGCTGATTCAGAGATGACCGCTTATGTATTGCCTTTCCTGGAGGATTGAGGCGTTGTTCGGCGTACAGGCATATGAGCCAGTTGTTGCTGCAAATGATGAGATATCGCCCAGATGATTGGAGCTACTGCAGCATGAGCATGTTCTTAGACAGATGATAGCGAGTCGCTAGTCACCGAGGATGAATGACTAGGACGTGTGGTGAGTTTGCTTACCCCGATGCGAGTCATCAGGCGGATTGATTCCAGCTAGAGACGACTTCACGCAGGTTCGTGAGAGTCGATAGAGACGATCGAATGTCAGGAGCCTATTTTCCAAGTTTAAAGTATACGGAAAGACATGCAGGTGATTCTATGGACCCTCTAGAAGAATGAAACCCTAACTCGACTTAATGATCGTGTGACAGCCTTTGAACCTTAGGGTTTACGGTGGTTCCGCGGCGCCATTAGTGAGGCTTGGGTTTGCCCTTCTACGGCTGGACCACCGATGCTGTGGCATGTACTCGATACTATTAAACTGTACCCGAGATGTGAGCTCTTGGGGGATTATGAGGATCTGACGAGTCGATCGGATGGTTCGACATCTTTCGGATATCGTGATGGGACACTGCTTGGGAGACTCCAGATGCGAGCATATCCGTCGGAGCGCAGTTCGTGTAGCCACGATGAGACGAGTCCGAACCAGTCGACATTTGAGCAGAGTGAAGAAAAGAGTTCGTACGAGATTTCGACGAGATGACGTCCCACTCCGCTGATATTAGAGATGTGATACACACCCCGAGGCGTGGTATATGGATATATCTTCCAGAAAGAAGCGCGATGAGTATGCAGCCGTTCCGGAATAAGCTTTAGCTTCAGCTTTGGATGATGACTTCCGGGCATTTCGGCAGGATAGAGATTTGAGAAAGGAATCTCGGCAGGACCTTTCTGGAGTACGATACGAGAAGACCTAGACCAGGAGTGGTCGTATTGCGCGCACCCAGCAAGACAGAGTTCAGCATGGTCGACAAGGTGGTTGGCCAGGTTCGGATAGAGGAACTTACCCAGATGCGTTGCGAATTGATCAAGGACGGACGAGTGATGAGTATTCCTCCGATGGTCGGGACGTGTTCCCGAGGACCAGTTCGGCCTGACATCTGCTACAGAGTGATGAAGCTACCGAATACGCGATTTCGAGTCCGTGTGAGAGACTTCAGGTTGACCGTGGCCGAGAACAGTGCAGTGCATAGTAGCTTGGCATGACGTCATAGTGGACGATGATAGAGATAGTTGAAACCAGAGGTTCGTGTGAGACACTGACGAGCTGTCATTTCTTCCCGTCGAGACTAGAGACCTGATTTGCTTACAGAGACGTTGGGATGTGACCAGTTTCTGAGAAATGTTGTTCTGAGGACACAGGTGTCTTTTGAGCGAGAAGAGGTTGTGCAGGAAAGCCAGCCTCTGTGCAGATCGGCATAGGCATGATTGGAAGAGACCTTGAGCAGGATTCCTTCCAGGACGTTGCTGCAACGATGTTTGCACCCAGGATCAGATGTGTGATGTACATTCAGAGAGTCAGAGGACGCCAGACCGTGAGCAAGAGGCAGGTAGATATTCTGCGCTGCTAGCAGTGGATTGCACTGACTCCTTCTCGACTTTGAAGGGGAACTACCGAAGACGGTATTTATGATTTGTGATTCGATTACCACGTATCCGTCATTTTGGATTTCGGTATTTTGGGCGTTCTGTTACATGATTTAGTTTTGGTGACTGAGTTTCATGATATTGGTTTCATACACCCACTGGACATTTATATATTTTACGCAGAGTTTTCATGCATTTTAGTGTTATGCTTTAATTCGTGCACGCTGATGCACACGGTTGTGAGATTCTCCTTTGCGGTACACCTGATTTTGGTTTGAGCCGCATTATATCGTTGATTTTGACCCGGATTTTGATGGTGGATTTTTGCACTCCGTGCTGGTGATATGCTTTACGCCTGTTCGGTGTTTGCTATTGGATTTCGTGATTCCGTGCATGTTGAGTGCGCAGGGCCTAGATTTTCATTTGTGCACGATGGATGCACCGGTTTGGAATTTCGCGCATGTTGGGCGCATGTTTTTAGATACGATTTTGGTGCACGCCAGATGCGCTAAATCGGGATTCTTCGTGCATGTCACATGCACCTGATTTATTTTGCTGTCAGGCACATACGTTACCCATGACAGATGCTTCGTGCACACCCGTTGCACCTAGATGTTGTTTTGTGCACCTGTTTAGCACATTTATGGATTTTCGATTTCCGTGCGCACCAGGCGCACAGGATTGTGTTATGTGCATTTTTGGGATTATTTCCTTTTGGAGAAGTACCTTTTATGATGTTGGATTTTTGCTTTCATGCTGAGCAGGACTGGTCAGTGGACGGTACCTGGATATACTTTTGCATACTTTTGCATCAGCTACTTACATGTATGGATTGGATGTCTACATGTGTAGTTTTGATCCATATCATATCGGTTTTGTATTGGATTTGACATTGTGTTTTTACCTCGACTCCGATGATTGCGAGATGCTTGACGGAGTTTTGCTTTTGAGTTATCTGCTCATTTTTTTTTCATGCGCATGCATTGCGCTGTGATGCTTTATGTGTTGATATTTTCGGAGCCCCGACAAATCGATTATTACTGAAATTGTTTTTAGTATTGGGGGTTTAAATTTAAATTCGGGGACCGAATTTCTTTAAGGGGGGTAGATTGTAACATTTTCAAAAATATAAAATATTAATTTTGGGAATTTTTATAATTTAATATTATTTTATTGATTATTTTAATATTAAATGCAAATAAATAGGAAAAATGTTAGAAAAATTATGGAAAATTCTAAAATAGGGTAAATTAGTGAATTATGACATTTTTAAGTTGTTGTGATCTTTTTGACACTAATTTAATGCTAATCGCGATTAAAATCGCTAATCGGGTTTTTTGGCAATTTTGTGCAAAACTTGCACCTATCACATTTTCTACACTTGTGCATTTTTGCTAGCCATGGTTTTCATTTGGGTTTACTATTCTTGTGAGAAGGTTTGGGTTTTTTTTAAAAGAAAAGAAAAAGGAAAGGAAAAGGTAATGATGAGGGTAGGTGAGAGAGAGAGGTGGACTTTGACTTAGCATACTTATCCATTCTCCTCCAATTCCTTCACCATTTCCCACTCCACTCATGGGGTTGCTGCTGCTGCCCCTCCTCATCTTCCTCCCCTCTTCAACTCCCCACTTCATCTCAAAAACTACACCAAAACCCCAATCTCCTTTCATTAAAAATGTGCAAAATCCCTAGATCTACACATGGAGCTAAAGAAGCATGGATTTGGCCACTAGGGGGCAACTCAAGAATTTTCTTGAGTTGCTAATGAAGGTAATTTCTGAACCATTTGCTTAATTATAGCCTTTCCTATAAACCCATGTTAAGATTTAATCGATATTGTGTGATATTATGGATTTGATGAAAACCTAGTTAGGGTTTGAGAGGAACTTGGGTTGTATTGTGAAATTGAGTTCAATTGAGGATACACCAACACCCTAGTGTATGAATTGGAGCCCAAAACCTGAAGTTTGAACCAGAATACGGATTTTAGAAACCAATATCGGGGAAAAAAACCTGGAATCTGCCACTGTTATTGGAATCTGCTATCAAACGAGGTATCCTAAAATAAAATTGAGTGGACAGTAGCATGTGCAGGCACCCAGGAAACTAACCCCAAAACCCTAGCCCCTAGCTCCTCCGTACGGCCGCCAAAACCTCCATTCTGGCCGCAAATTGCGGCCAGACCAGTGAGGAAATTCCTCGTTTTCTGTGCATAGCCCCAATACCTCAATTCTTGGCCCTGGGTACTTCTAGTTTTGACAGATTCTTTCTAGGGTGAAATCTGGGACATATATCCTAAGTTGTTGTTTTGGATTCGTATTTCCGTATTCCGTATTTTTGATTCTGAAATGGTGGAACGTGTTTTGCCTCGACTATTTGTCGTTTATACGACGATATAGAGGAGTTATTGATGGTTTTGAAGGCGTGCCATAGGTTTTCACCTATAGGCCCCTTATCGTATCGTATTGGATTTAGTGTGTCGTTTCAAGTGTTGATTTGGTTTTGATGCGATGCGATACGTGTGATTTGTGTAGGTACACCGCGACGATCCGAGGCGATGCGGAAGATGACGGAGACATCGACACCGACACACGGGTTACAGGTGAGTAGATTATATCTACAGGGGAAAGTCGGGTGGATGGCGTATAGCACCCCCGCAGTCCGTAGATAGATTACTATGTAGTTTATGGTGATATTAGGTGTATTGTGGATAGTATAGGGTTAGCAGTGACTAGTGCAGTTCATAGTCGCGAACCCTAGGGTAGAATTACACCTATACACACACACCCTTGCTTATCACTTGTACTTGCACGGTGTTTGATGATATGTGACGACTTTGGAGATGAGTCGATGATGTGGGCTTGGTGCCCTGGGATCGGTGATTTGATATGATTCATATGTGGGATTTGACTTGTGATTCTCGCGGGCTTGGGATATGTGTTACCCCCGCATGCATACTTACTGATGTTACCGTTTTGTACTAGACATAGAGTAGTACTCCAGACTATATAATCTGATGATGGTGATATCTGTTATGTGATGAGACAGTGAGATGTTGACCCCTACCCAGCTATTGGGGATGCCGTACGATGATTTACCGTACGAGCCGATATTGATGATAGATCCGCACTCATAACTAGAGGATATCTTACGATATGACATTAAGGCGGGATCACCGACTATATATCTATATATATATACATTGACTCAGATTTAGGTGGTTTCTACACCTACCCCTCCTGATTGACCGGATACTTAGATGTAGTTTGCATAGTAGATGCTTCACTGTGGTGTTGACTACTAGATATCTGCATTTTCCTGCTATTCGCATTGCTGGCATATGTTCATTATTATGCTATTATCATGCTGTTAGGACACCAGCACCATTATCGATGATGCGTATGTTTCACGCACACTATTTGCCGGCTCACACACTTCATCATCGATAATTGCCATGCCACTACACTGTAGTACTGTTGCATTCATGATATGATTACTGCTTGGCATATTGTACACATGTACCTGTACACAAACATAGATGATTCATACTTGATTTAGATTGAAGACTGCAAGATATTCCATGTTACATGATTTCCGATATGTTACCTCTCTTTACTTGTCGTATACATCATGGATTGATTTTATAGCACGTTGCATTGGATTTACTTCTCGATGTGGATTTTCATGTGATTTCTGGTTTTGAGGACCGTGGGATTATTTAATAAAAGATGCTCTTTATGAAAAACCCGGTACCTCGTGATATGATATTTGGTGCGTCCACCACGCGTTTTCTCGGTGCTGAGACGTGTGCTTGAAACCCGATTCGAGGAGGTGATGTACCGTTTGCGGGTTCGTGGTAGGCCCGGTATGGTTCCCCTCGGCGAGATGATCGATGGGTTATGCCGATTGAGCCTGGAGGCGGGCGAGTACCTACCGGTGATTGTATTTGAGCTCGGCGGATATCCGGGGGATACCGCCTGGAGCTGAGAGATGGGCGTACTGCCGGGGGCCGACGGGCCGATACCGCAGACGGAGCCCAGAGATGGACATGGGTTGACTCGTACTGCCGGGGGCCGAGGGCCGATACCGCAGACGGAGCCCCATATGGATGAGGATTTACGTGTCGATGCTTGGCACGGGTTTCATGATGAGTTTTCCATGATTTTGGTTATATCCTCACATTGCATACATGATGCTTGCTGTCAGTGGGTGACAGATGGACGGGTTCCACAGATATACAGATATGGATCATATACAGACTGGATTTACACTTATCTTACACCAATATTAGTGGTATGGGACGCTAATATATGTGTATTGATATCTTTGATATTTCATCATATCTACCTCATGCAGACATACCTTATACTGATGACATGTTATTACCTGAGTGCCTGGCACTACATACATGATTAGATGTTACCTTGCCACCTTGTTACACTCAGATGTACTCTTGTGGATTATATTACTGATCGTTGACTTAGGTTTATGTCTTGCATTCGGTTTCTACTTGTAGATGTTTCTATTCACGAGTTGGCAACTCACCCCCGTTGTGCCACAGTTCTTGCAGGTTTTGCCGTACAGGTCCTATTGCGGCATTTCTGGCACACTACCTTCTTGCGGGTGATTTGCTTTGGTAGGTGGATTCTTTCGTATCAGGAATCACCTTTGTATTTATTTATTTCATTGTATCTAGAAATTGTCCATCAACCAAAACTTGTATATTCTTTCAGACTCAGAGACAGTGTTGTATTATTCGACCTTAGAGTCGCGCTTAGTAGTATTGCGGTTTTCTTGCTACTTTTGAGCTTTCTTTTGGTTTTGATCCTCGCCACTTGGCGTTGTATATTATCATATCTTTGCGTGGTTGTTACCGTCGATTGACGAAGAGCTAGCTCCCGCTTGGGGATGCCTTTATCATTTTATATATTGTTATTCATGTTGTACCCCATTCGGGGCCAGTTTTACAAGAGAAACTCTGCCGAAATTTTTAGAAAAGACTGTACTATTTTCAAATGCACATTCGGCTTAGTTATTTAAAAACCTTGATTTCAAACCTGTATTTCTTCACTTCTTTAAACCAGTTTTCTTACTTATTCCTCAAAATGGTTTTAGATTTCTGGGCTTTTGGCTTACTTGGATCAGATGGAGTCCTATAGGCTTCATATGTTTCAAGGGCCAGTCACGTGCTCTTTCGGGTCGTGACACATAACCTAACGAGCACCTGCATACTATCTCCAGTACGACGTACTAATGGCTGTGGGATAGACCATCTCCTCTACTGGGATGAGAAGCGTATACACTAGTTTACTGTGGAGTATCGATGCTATGTCTCGATAATCCTACGAATAGGGACCTGTATAGGATGTGCTTATAGACTACCCAGCCCCCACTAGTGTGACTGCCATCACAACACTGGTAATCAAGCAAAGATCCTAAGGGCTCTACCAATATGTATAAGCGATATGCTAAAAGAAACACATGCACATATTGAGGTAGAAATAAACTAGGTAGCATACTACCATTTCGAGCAAGACTGTCACTATATCCGTATATATCCTAAGCTCCTATTAAGTAATATGCAATCTAGTATGATACAATAATGGCCTCTATGGCATATATCACTAACAGATAAAACCCTTAGGATGTTAGCTTGACTACCAGGACTGTGATGCAGATCATACTAGTGGGGCTTGTGTAGTCCACAAGCATATCCTTAACAGTTCCTAGTCGAGAGAGTATCAATACAGGGCATCGATATTATAGAGTACACTAGTGTGTACGTTTCTTGACCCTATATGGGGCTATGGTTGATCCCATAATCATTGATGTTTGACATCAAAGATTGTACACAGGTGCTCATTGGAGAATGAGTACACCGATCAGGATTCACCGAGAACTCCTAGATGGTACCATACCTATCATCAGATAGCAGTTCTCTGGTGACACTTATACAGGTTAGTCTGTAGACCCGAGATCGTCATATTGTCTTGTGTGGTTCCTAGTGTGCTTTGATTTCCTACCTACCACGGATCAAATGAGTCGTGCAAACAGGTGGTTTTTGTAGGGTTCCTAGGCACTCTCAAGAGGTCTCACAAGGCATCAACCATGCTAATTTCAAAAAATCTAGGTGCCGAAAAACCCGACTACGGATCGTTGGCTAGAAATCTAGGCGATAAAAGAACTAGTTAACACTTAACTATTAGAATACGGAAATACAACCTTTGTAGATTCGGTGCTCCACCTCCATGTCTCCGTGATGGTGTCTCCTCGCTGTCCAAAATGGATGCCGGGCTCTAGCGTCGGCTTCATCGGAGAAGAAGCGGGCTAGGTCATCGGCGACGATGCCGAAGATGATCTACGTCGAGGCATCGCTAGATCAATCTCCAACTTCACCAAGTCAAGAAACTTGTGAAGAAAACACACTCTACTACTTGGCAAGAGGTAGAGGATGAAGAAATAGGAAGTGGGTAGACTTTAGAATTGGATTTCTCACTTGATTTCATCAATCACCATTGATGAAGTAAGCTTTCTTCATGTGAAGAAGATGATGAAGAAGAAGATAATGTTATGATAAGTATTATGTAAAATGAAAATAATAATAATACTTATCATCTACCAACCATGGTCAAGTGTAGAGACTAAACTAGGGTAAGTGGGAATGGTTAGGGTTAAGCATGAGACAAAAGGGTGACTTTGGTCAAAGCTTCAAGATGCTTTAACTAGAAAACAAATTAAGCCACCATTTTCTCTTAATGCTTATCATTTTCCAAAAAGAATAAATAAATAAATGAATGAATAAGAAAATGAAAGGAAAACCCTAACCATTACACAACCATGGTTTAATCTTTGCACATGCTCAAGTTAGCATGTATCATCAAGCATGATACATACTAATGTACAAAAGTATATCACATATACAATGTGCACAATCCAAGTGAGAAAATCCATTTAAAGTGAACCAGTACAAGTTAATGAAAAGTAATATATCAAATATATAATTATGCATTAAATCATTAAATCAACACTTGATTCAATGATCCGGTCATGTCGCACACAACCGACTAGTATACAATGTATCGGCTTATCGAATCAACGCTTGAATCGATAACTAGGTTATATCGCATACAACCATTCGACACATTGATCGCGAGAATGAAATACGGTATCACATACACGCATTATTCTCGATCCCACACATATCTCATATGCGCTCCTATTTCGTTTCGCTTGAGCCAGGAAACCTCTGTGTAGGACTCTAAAGACTCGTTAATACGCCGGCAGCAGATAATGATCATATCAAATACCCACAAGCTGCAAGCGGTCTGCTAAACGTAACGGCCACCCGGGTATTGAGCGATCAGAAGATCGACGAGCAAGCCCGCTCACACTCCAGTAAATCGAACCAGTAACACTACCGTACAGTCCGGTCTCGTCGTCTGATATGTCGCATATCTTGCCTAGGGGTGGTAAACGTCAGACCCCAATAGCTCGATAAGTCGTGTCGATATGAGGTCTATAACAATTTGAGAAACTACTGGTAACACTTACCAGTAAATCTCAGCAACCCTGGCCAGGGATTTCCTGTTATAGCCAATCGAACACAGCGCAACATCAACTCCCTATACCGGGAGAGACGAATCCCCTCCTATCGCTCATTGCCTCCATGTGACTCGGGATTGTACCCAAAAACCACCGTTTTGCACGCCCTCTTGGACGTGGTAAGATGGAAATCAAAGCACAGTGAGAACCACACAAGACTCTATGACGATCTCGAGTCAACAGACTACTCTGTACCAGTGTCACCAGAGAACTGCCATCTGACGTAAGGTATAATACCATCTGGGAGTTCTCGGCGAGTCCGTCCAGTGTACCCAGTCTCTACTGAGCACCCGTATATCATCTCCGATGTCAAACACCAATGGATATGGGATCATCCATCGCCTATCTTTATGGGTCGAGAAGGTATACGCTAGTCTACTCTGGTATATCGATGCCCCGTCTCGATATACCCACGACTAGGGACTTTGAAGGATGCACTTATGGACTACCATGTCCCCACTAGTATGATCCGCATCATAGTCCAGGTAGTCAAGTACACATCCTAAGGGCTTTACCAACATGTAACAGAGAGACAATCAATGTACACGTTAAGGTAAAGTACAACCAGATAGCATACTATCATGTCGAGCAAGAAAGTCCTCCCTATATATGTCCCAGCATCCACTACAATATACATCCTATGTATAGTAATGGCCTCTAGGGCATTTATATAACTAACAATCTCCCACTTGCACTAGGGCCATCTGTAGCAGTGGTTGTAGTATCTCATACTCAACCATCCCATAAAAGTCTCTCTCTGGGAATAGGCCTTCGTGAGTGGATCCGCCGTGTTAACCTCTGGGTCTGCTCTCCTAACCTCGATCATCCTGGAGATCAACTATCTCCATGATCAGGTGATGCTGCCTCAGAATACGCCTGGATCACTGATGGGACCTGCGTTCCTTGGCATAAGCCACAACGCCATTGTCACACAATGGTAGGAACTAAGTTCATCTCATGAACTAATATACATCCAAACAGCCTCTTTGGTAGCATCTTAAGTAGCGATGTATCCAGCCTTTATCGTCTAGTATGCTACGGTATCTAGCTTGAAACTCTTCCAACATACCGTCCCTTTACTGAGGGTAAAGACAATGCCTGCGACTGACATACAGTCGTCTTTATCACCCTGGAACACTTCCAGTGATTCTCCCCAGGATCGATTGATACCATCTCACTACTTCTAGTGAGTATCCTAACATCCAATTAGATCTATCTCATAGATCCGAAATCCAGGATTTAGTAGGTATCATTTTGATCCTATATGGAGAATCATTGTGATAAGCGGAGATTGATCGAGCGTAGCATAGGAAACTTTTTCCCTATCAAGAGTATGTCATCCACGTACTCTACGAGGATTTTCACCATACTCCTTACTACCTTTTTGTTTATACAAGGTTCATCTACCATTTTGATGATGTCAACTTCTTTGACTAATCCATCAAACAGATGTTCCAACTCCGCGATGCCTGCTTTATCCTATAAAGCATCTTGCACACGTTTCCGCTGCTCCTACTGTCTACGAGGCCCTCTGGCTGTGTACTTATAGACACACTCTTCTAAAACATCATTTTAGAAAAGCTGTCATGACACCCAACCACCAGATATCGTAGTCATGGTATGTAGCCGTGGCAAGTAGGATCTGGATGGACTTAAGCATAACTACTTGAAAAAGGTTTCATCATAATCCACACCTGGTAAATGATGCAAACTTTTAACAAGTCTAGCTTTGAAAGTCTCAACTTTTCCATGTACACCAAGTAATCTTCTCAAGATATACTTGCTCCTGATGTGGATTTAACCCTTCAGATATAGCAACTAAAGTCCATACTTTGTTGGTGTATAAGGATTCCATCTCAGATCGCTAAACATCCAGCCATTCTTACAGAGTCCCTACTCTTGATGGCCAGCTCGAAACTAGTTGGGTCATCATCTCATGATGCAATCCTCGCTCCCACTGTCATAGAGCAACCGAAGTATCTCTCAGGTGGGTGAGGAACCCTACTAGATCGGCGGAGAGGCTGAGGTTCGTTGGAATCTACTGAATCCTTTGGTTCTGTCAAATCATCAGTTGCAGTTTGTATAGCTGGAATATTTCCAGTTGTACATAACAGACGTTGCCTCGAGCTTGTCCGGATTTTGCTTTTAGACATTGGCCGGACAACCCCAAATCTTAACTGGCTTAAGAGATGGGCTCTTCCCTTTCCATATCACATATGAAGTGGTAGGCTACTGATTTGATCGAGACCCTATTCAATAGGTATGCAGCTTCTCAAGCGCATAACTCCCAAAAGGAAATAGATAACTCAGTAGTACTCATCATAGAGCACACCATATCAAATAGGGTGTATCTGCTCCGCCCCGATATACCATCGTGCTATGGTGTATACAGAGGAGTAATTCTGAGAGAGAATCTCATTCTTAGAATAGTCCAGGAATCCCGTGCTTTAGTATTCTCCTCCTTGATCACATCAAAGGGCATAATACTTATACCCGTATTTTGGTTCTCTACTTCTAACTTATATTCTGTGAATATCTCAAAAGGTTCGGACTTGTGTTTCAACAGGAACATATGTCTGAATCTTGAGAGATTATCAGAGAATGTAATGAAGTACAAAGAACCTTACCAGGTATGTGTAGACTGGGGACCTTTATACATCAACATGTATCATCCCAAGAGTTCACTAACTCTTTCTCTGTTTCCAATAAACAGAGCTATGGTCATTTTATCTTTGTGACATGACTGGCGAGTTTCACAAGATGTAAATTCAAACTGATTTAAATATGCATTTAAATATAACTCCAGCTAGTCGGGTCACATTGATATGACCTAGTCTACAATACCTCAAGAAGGATTCGTTCATTTCTGAACTCTTCCTCTTGTGTGTGTTTCGTATACTAAGAACTGTAGTTTGAATTAGAACGTCAATGCTTTTAGAAAACGTTCCTGAACCGATCAACTTTTGATATAGGAAATGTTCAAAACATTATCCAACAATACAAAATTTTATCATTTCTTTACTAATAAAGAGACTGATATGATTTTGTATATCAGGTTCGGTATCTAATAACATTCATTCAGAATCAATGTATTGGTAATACAGGGTGACAGTGACCGACAGACTTGGCTGCAACACTTGCCCCGTTTTCTGCCTCATGAAACTTATCACCCGTTCTCAGTTTTTCTACCCTTTTGTAGCCCTATGTAACAGATTACATATCTGGGATCCTGATCCGGTATCATATACCCAGGATGCGGAGGATACTGAGAAACAGTTCTGTATAATGAACACACCCGAAGATGATGCATCAACATGCACTCTCTTCGTTTGGGCGGCACGGGAAATCTGGTATTCCCCAATTTCCTGCTCTGTCTTATAACAATTATAAGTTGGAGCGGGTCCAACGTTCCCCAGCTCAGTATAACAAGCGGGTTCGGTCAATATTCCGTATTATTATCTTGATTAAGGCGTGATATGGTCGCTACCAGGAGAGAGAGAGAAGAAAACACTCAGCGTGCGCTCTTGCAAGAATAGATTGGTTTTTATTTTATCTAATCAGGATGGCTCCCACTGCTTTTTATCAAATCTTCCTTCAAAACCTAAAAGGAAAAACTAGCTGGGATTAATTACACACTACAAGTTCGCCAATCTTTCAGCCAGGCCAGTGTCGGTACTTTGAGGGAGGTCCCCGGTGCTTTCGCACGAACCTAATTAATGTAAACCTCGTTTTCCCAGAGGCGTAACCTCATTAACACCTTTCAAGACACCTACTTGATCGGCTAATTGTAATGTGTAAAACTCTCCCAGGAGTAACTCTTACTCGCAGCGGGTATCGGGATCCAACTATCTCATAGAAGGTATGAAATCTCATTGCAAATTTCAACACTTGAAATTCCCGATAATATTTTGCCCCAAGCGTCCTATGACCTTGACAGAGGTCAACAAACCATAGGCTGCTAGTCAAGTTCAACCCGTCATTTCTTGATTGAAGTAAACCCACCCGCACGACCCTTGACAGAGGTCAACAAGGTCGCACGACTACCCTAAATCAATCACATCATATGCTTATGCAGATAAGCGCTAATCAGCTACCGCACACTACGCCTTGACAGAGGTCAACAAACGCAGCACGAATACTAACCAGTACATATCTGAAATGACGGAGGGCTACGACAGGTTTTTCAGAAAACCTATTGCGTAATGAACTTGATATCGTTGTAGGATCGAATGAATTTTGAAATGGAGTGTTTTTGAGGCTTTTCTAGTTTTGCTAAAGGAGTCACTCCCGGTGAAGGGATCGTCGGTCCTTTCCTCGTCGAATGAGGTGCGGGATATATCATATATATCACTGTGCAAAGCAAAAACATTTAAAAGCAATCAAAAGACAAACCGAGTGTGTAGCATCTGCCAGTTATTGCTAAAGGAGTCACTCCCGGTGAAGGGATCTCGGTCCTTTCCTCATCGAATAAGGTGCAGGATATATCATATATACCGCTGTGCAAAGCAAGAACTGTAGCAACCTGTTTTAATTTTGAAATTCGATTCTACAACATCTTAGGTTTCTTTTATTTCATTAATCTCATTAATGAAGTCCCATCATTTAAGTACCTAAACATCACAGATAAATACGACGTACACTTATGCCATCCGCATTCGCCTCGATGTCCCCTCGTGCACCGTTAGGTTAGGTAACTAACGGCAGAGCAGGGAAGGGCTAGAGCGGGTGTAAAACATAAGTAACATCTATAAAACATAAGTAACTGTTAGTTATATGTATGCCCTAGAGGCCATTACTGTACATACGATGTATATTGTAGTGGATGCTAGGACATATATAAGGAGGACTTTCTTGCTCGACATGATAGTATGCTATCTGGTTGTACTTTATCTTGACATGTACTCTAATTGTCTCTATATTACATGTTGATAAAGCCCTTAGGATATGTACTTGACTACTGGGACTATGATGAGATCATACTAGTGGGGCCACGGCAGTCGACGAGTATATCCTATAACTGTTCCTAGTCGAGGGTGTATCGAGACAGGGCATCGATGCACCAGTGTAGACTAGCGTATACGCATCTTGACCCATATGATGGGCGATGGATGATCCCACATCCATCGGTGTTTGACATCAAGGATGGTGTACGGGTGCTCAGTAGAGACTGGGTACACTGGACGGACTCGCCGAGAACTCCCAGATGGTATTATACCATACGTCAGATGGCAGTTCTCCGGTGACACTGGTACAGAGTAGTCTGTTGACCCGAGATCGTCATAGAGTCTTGTGTGATTCCCACTGTGTTTTGATTTCCATCATACCACGTCCAAGAGGGCGTGCAAAAAGGTGGCTTTTGGGTACAGTCCCGAATCACATGGAGGCAATGAGCGATAGGAGGGGATTCGTCTCTCCCGGTATAGGGAGTTGATGTTGTGCTGTGTTCGATTGGCTATAACCGGAAATCCCTGGCCAGGGTTGCTGAGATTTACTGGTAAGTGTTATCAGTAGTTTCTCGAACTGTTATAGACCTCATATCGACACGACTTATCGAGCTACTGGGGTCTGACGTTTACCACCCCTAGGCGAGATATGCGACATATCAGACGACGAGACCGGACTGTACGGGAGTGTTACTGTTTGGATTCACAGGAGAAGTTACAGGCTTGCTTGTTGATCTTCTGAGCGCTCAATACCTGGGTATCTGTTACGTTTAGCTGACCGCTTGCAGCTTGTGGGTGCTTGATATAATCATCACCTACTGCCGGCGTATTGACGATTCTTTAGAGTCCTACATAGAGGTTTCTTGACTCAGGCAAAACGGAGTAGGAGCACATATGTGATATGTGCGGGACCGAGGATAATGCGATATGTGATACCGTATTATATTCTCGCGATATTTGATATCAGCCGGGTCATCGGATCAAGTGTTGATTCGATGAATCGGTACGGATAAATATTAGTCGGTTATATGCGATATAGCCGGATTGTCGGATCAAGTGTTGATTCGATAATTTAATGTATATTAATATATATTTGATATATTAAATTACATTAACTAATATTTGCTCACTAAAAGATTCTTTTTCTCACTCGGGTAATACATTGATATATATGCGATATATGTTAATTGTATTATTTTATTTTGTTACGATAAATATTATATATATGATATATAATATTGTAACATGATATGATAAATAATGCAACTTATTTAGTGGAGTTTAAACTTGATTAGGGTTTGGATTAGGGTTAAACTTTCTAGATGCTTCTAGAAGGTTTTCATTTTGTTTTGTGAAAGATATTTTCAAATGAGTCATGCTTTAACCAAACCCAAACCCTAACCCTAGTCTATTCTCTACAATGGTTATGTGAACCATGGTTGCATAATTCTATGATATGATTATTTTCCTATTCATCACAAAAGGATATATTCATTATTCATCATCTTCTTCCTTATTCTTCTTTGCTTGAAAATGGTTTCTTGCTTTGATTTTGTGATGGATAAATGTGAGAAAAATATAAATAAAGAGAGCAAAAATCCTACTTCATCATCCTCATCTTCCCTTGCCATTTAGATGAGGGTGTTCACATCATTTCATGAGTGTTAGCTTGTGTTAAAGAAACTTCGAGGTAGATCATCTTAGTATCGAAGATCGGAAGCAAAGGTTGCGTCTTTCTCTTCGTGGAACCTCTCGAGAGCCCGGAACCCGATGATCGCAGCGAAGGGACCACAACACGGAGCATATGAAGTGGAGGACCGGATCTACAAAGGTTGTAATCCCTCTCACTTAGTGTTAAGTTGTTAACATGCTAGTTTTCGCCTAATCTCTAGTTTAAAGTTCCGTATTCGGGTTGTTCGGCACGGCTAAATTTTTAATCGGGCATGGTTGATGCCCCGTAGACCCTTGTGCGAGTGCCTAGCAACCCTACAGTGGTATCAGAGCCAAGCTAGAGCTTTAGGCGAAGTCTAGACGAAGTTTAAAGTCCGACCGAACCCGGAACCCCGACTCCAAAATGCTCTCTGGAAATTTTCTGAAAATTTGGATTTTTGTCAATTAAAAGTTTCTAAAAAATTCAGCAGGGTCTAATTAGAATTACTGTGAAATTCGAGGGGGTAATTCGTCAAAAGTGCGGCGGAACCGCGGCAGAAGCCTGGCTTATGCGGCGGTTCCGCGGCCACTTGATGACGTCACCCCTCCTATTTGGCACAGTAATTCCAATTACACAATGCTGAGTTCTCTGGAATGTTTTAATTTTTATTCTACAGTTGAGTTTTCTGGAGTTGTTTTGGGGATTCGATGTTTCGATCGGAGTATTAGATTTTGTCTATGTGGCTTTCCGGATATCTTATAGAAACTGTTAAAAAGTTCGAACGGATATCAATAACTCACTTTTTCCCCTGTCGGAAAATTTTTCAAAAGTTGGATTTTTCCTCCTGTTTAAGAATGTTCTAAGTCATGCAAGTAACTCGGTGGACCCTCTAGAAGACAACAAACCTTAACTCGATTATGTGACCGTCTTGAACTGCTCTTCGAACCTTAGGGTTTGGGGCAGTACGGCGTGCCACATGTGAGGCGTTGGCTTGACCCTTCTACGGCTGGATCATTGGTACTGTGGCATGTAATGGACGTTTTAAACTGATTTCAAGAGTTGAGATATATTGGGGAAATCTTGGGTGCTTGATGATTCGATCGGAAAGTTTAATTTTTTCTATTTATCTGGAATGCGATACAATAATTGGAATCCACAGGTAGTTATGTGATAACTAATTTGAATATTATAAACATAGCAGTTTAGTCTCAGATGATCGGTTGCCACGGAATTTTGATGTGATCAAAAGTCCGTCGCAATCACGTAGCGTACGCGGATACTCGCTGGGTAAACTTAATAGACAACCTCACTCCATAGCCCCGACCAAGTGACTGTAGGAGAACCCCGTCGCCGAAAGCATCCGTTCGGGTGCTCCCGGTAGCGGTGTTCCGCCTTGGTGCACTTCGTCGACGGTATCGGGGGTGCGGCCGTCTACTAAAGTTTGCGACGAGCATTCGATCAGGACGTCGGGAATCTTGTTGAATTGCCCGACTAGATATTGAAAAGAGTTTTCGATAAGGAGACTAAAATGCGGGGTTTATAATTGTTAGGCATGTGATGTCTAAGGAATTCATTTGGTTAGGCATGCGATGTCTAAAGAAGTTGCGGATTCCAACTGTTGTAGTTTTACACTTTCTTTTCTGTGACCGTAAGCGTAGTATGTGGTGTATCGCCGGCTTTCGTTGCTATACATCAACGACAATCGGGATACGCATACTTGTTTACGTTGATGATATGAGATATTATGTGTTGCTGTGATATGTTGTATTGGATCGTCGCGTTTGAATAGCCGGGGGTTTTATGTGAGATGAGAGTTTTTCTTTTTCATTCATGTAAAATTCATTTGTATGTAATATTCTTTTATTAGGGAACTTCCAGGTAGCGGAAGATGTCACCGTTGTATATTATTTACTTTTCCGCATTAGGTAGACCCAAGGCGGGGAGCACAAGTAACCGGGTTCTAGGGTCCAGTGGGAGACCATCTCGAGGAGTCGAGACCGGGTCTCCTAACCCTAGAATTGGCAGTGTTGCTTGCCGCTCTCGTAGGGGTCTAGGGATGTGGGTTTGGCTATTCATCGCGACCATGGAATCCGTGTTTTATACAGGCTCGTATTGAAAACACGGACGTCCTAGTATATCCAATATTTCATATATGTTCTTCTACTGCAATGTTCTGTGATGAGATCATATTACTGCCTGAGACGAATGTTTATATATTATATATATGAGATATATGTTATATTGCAGATTTCGTTTCAAAAGAGATGCTTATGAAGCATAATTAAAATGGGACTTCATTAATGAGATTAATGAAATAAAAGAAACCTAAGATGTTGTAGAAACTTGTTTATAAAAACTGGTAGCTACAGTTCTTGCTTTGCATAGCGGTGTTCCTTGTAGGACATCCAGCACCTTATTCAATAAGGAAAGGACCGAGATCCCTTCACCGGGAGTGACTCCTTTAGCAATAACTGGCAGATGCTACAAACTCGGTTTGTCTTTTGATTGCTACTATAGTTCTTGCTTTGCACAGCGGTATATATGATATATCCTGCACCTTATTCGATGAGGAAAGGGCCGACGATCCCTTCACCGGGAGTGACCCCTTTAGCAAAACTAGAAAAGCCTCAAAAGCATTCCATTTAAAATCACTCGATTCTACAACGATATCAAGTTCATTACGCAAAGGGCTTTCTGAAAAACCCGTCGTAGCCCTCCGTCATTTCAGATAAGTACTGGTTAGTATTCGTGCTACGTTTGTTGACCTTAGTCAAGGCGTAGTGTGCGGTAGCTGATTAGTGCTTATCTGTATAAGCATATGATGCGATTGAGTTAGGGTAGTCGTGCGACTTTGTTGACCTTAGCCAAGGGTCGTGCGGGTGGGTTTAATTCAATCGGGAAATGACGGGTTGAACTTGGCTAGCATTTATGATTTGTTGACCTTAGCCAAGGTCATAAGCTGCTAGGGGCAAAATATTATCGGGAATTTCAAGTGTTGAAATTTGCAATAAGATTGCATACCTTCTATGAGATAGTTGGATCCCGATACCCGCTGCGAGTAAGAGTTATTCCTAGGAGAGTTTTATACATTACAATTAGCCGATCAAGTAGGTGTCTAGAAAGGTGTTAACGGGGTTACGCCTCTGGGAAAATGAGGTTTACATTAATTAGGTTCGTGCGAAAGCACGGGGGACCTCCCTCAAAGTACCGACACTGGCCTGGCTGAAAGATTGGCGAACTTGTAGCGTGTAATTAATCCCGGCTAGTCTTTCCTTTTAGGGTTTGAAGGAAGATTTGATTAAAACAATGGGAGACATCCTGATTAGATATATTAGATAACCAATCTAATCTTGCAAGAGCATACGCTGAGTGTTTTCTTCTCTCTCTCTCCAGATAGCGACTATATCACGCCTTAATCAAGATAATAAAACAGATATATTGACCGAACCCGCTTGTTATACTGAGCTGGGGAACGTTGGTCCCGCTCCAACTTATAATTGTTATAAGACAGAGCAGGAAATTGGGGAATACCAGATTTCCCGTGCCGCCCAAACGAAGAAAGTGCATGATGATGCATCATCTTCGGGTATGTTCATTACAAAGAACTGTTCCTCAGTATCCTTTACGTCCTGGGTATGTGATACCGGATCAGGATCCCGCATATGTAATTTGTTACATGGGCTACAGATAGGTAGAGAACTGAGAACGGGTGATAAGTTTCATGAGACAGAAAACGGTGCAAGTGTTGCAGCCAAGTCTGTTGATCACTGTCACCCTGTATTACCAGAATACATTGATTCTGAACGAATGTTATTAGATACCGAACCTGATATACAAAATCATATCAGTCTCTTTATTAGTAAAGAAAGGATATAATTTTGTATTGTTGGATAATGTTTTGAACATTTCCTATATCAATAGTTGATCGGTTCAGGAACGTTATCTAAAAGCATTGATGTTCTAAATCAAACTACAGTTCTTAGTATATGGAACACACACAAGAGGAAGAGTTCAGAAATGAACGAATCCTTCTTGAGGCATTGTAGACTAGGTCATATCAATGCGACCCGACTGGCTGAAGTTACATTTAGATGCATATTTAAATCTGTTTGAATTTACATCTTGTAAAACTTGCCAATCATGTCACAAAGATAAGATGACCACAGCTCTGTTTATTGGAAACAGAGAAAGAGTTAATGAACTTTTGGGATTGATACATGTTGATGTATGAAAGTCCCCTGTCTACACATGCCAAGATTGGTTCTTAGTACTTCATTACATTCTCTGATAATCTCTTAAGATTCAGACATATGTTCCTGTTGAAACACAAGTCCGAACCTTTTGAGATATTCACAGAATATAAGTTAGAAGTAGAGAACCAAAATATGGGTAAAAGTATTATGTCCTTTGATGAGATCAAGGAGGAGAATACTTGAGCACGGAATTCCTGGACTATTCTAAAGGAGAATGAGATTCTCTCTCAGCATTACTCCTCCGGATACACCATAGCACGATGGTATATCGGGGCGGAGCAATAACACCCTATGTGATATGGTGTGCTCTATGATGAGTACTACTGAGTTTTCTATTTCCTTTAGGGAGTTATGCACTTGTGAAGTTGCATACCTATTGAATAGGGTTCAAATCAAATCAGTTGCCTACCACTTCATATGTGATATGGAAAGGGAAGAGCCCATATCTTAAGTTTGTTAAGATTTGGGGTTGTCCGGCCTATGTCTAAAAGCAAAATCCGGACAAGCTCAAGGCAAGGTCTGTTATGTACAACTGGAAATGTTCCAGCTATACAAATTGCAGCTGATGATTTGGTAGAACCAAAGGATTCAATAGTTTCCAACGAACCTCAGCCTCTCCGCCGATCTAGTAGGGTTCCTCACCCACCTGAGAGATGCTTCGGTTTCTCTATGACAGTGGGAGCGAGGATTGCATCATGAGATGATGACCCAACTAGTTTCGTGCTGGCCATCAGGAGTGCGACTCTGTAAGAATGGCTGGATGCTTATCGATCTGAGATGGAATCCTTATACACCAACAAAGTATGGACTTTGGTTGCTTTATCTGAAGGGTTAAATTCCCATCAGGAGCAAGTATATCTTGAGAAGATTACTTGGTGTACATCGAAAAGTTGAGACTTTCAAAGCTAGACTTGTTAAAGGTTTGCATCATAGACCAGGTATGGATTATGTTGAAACCTTTTCTAAGGATCTATGCTTAAGTCCATCCAGATCCTACTTGCCACGGCTACATACCATGACTACGATATCTGGTGGTTAGGTGTCATGACTGATTTTCTAAATGATGATTTAGAAGATAGCGTCTATAAGTACACAGCCAGAGGGCTTCGTAGACAGTGGGAGCAGCGGAAACGTGTGCAAGATGTTTTATATGATAAAACAGGCATCGCGGAGTTGGAACATCTGTTTTGATGTGGTAGTCAAAGAGTTTGACTTCATCAAAATGGTAGATGAACCTTGTATATACAAAAAGGTAGTAGAGAGTATGGTGGTGATCTTCGTAGAGTACGTGGATGACATACTCTTGATAGGGAAACAGTTTCCTATGCTACGCTCGGTCAATCTCCGCTTATCACAAGGATTCTCCATATAGGATCAAAGTGATACCTCCTATATCCTGGGTTCTTGGATCTATGAGATAGATCTAATTGGATGTTAGGATACTCACTAGTTGTAGTGAGACGGTATCAATCGATCCTGGGGAGAATCACTGGAAAGGTTCCAGAGTGATAAGGACGACTGAATGTCAGTCGCAGGCTTGTCTATACCCTCAGTGAAGGGACGGTATGTTGGAAGAGTTCCAAGCTAGATACCGTGACATACTAGAAGATTGAAGGCAAGATACATCGTTACCAAGGATACTACCAAAGAGGCGGTCTGGATATATATAAGTTCATAAGATGAACTTCGTTCCTACCATTGTGTGACAATGGGGTTGTGGCTTTAGCCAAGGAACTTCCGTCCCATCAGAAATCCAGATATAATTCTTAGGCAGTATCACTTGATCATGGAGATGGTTGATCTCCAGGGAGATCGAGGTTAGGAGAGTAGACACAGAGGACAACAGCGCGAATCCACTCACAAAGGCATTTTTCCCAGTAGAGACTTTTATGGGATGGTTGAGTATGAGATACTTCAACCGCAGCTAATTGTTGGGTATGCGATACCATAACAGATGGCCCTAGTGCAAGTGGGAGATTGTTAGTTATATGTATGCCCTAGAGGCCATTGCTGTACATACGATGTATATTGTAGTGGATGCTAGGACATATATAGGGAGGACTTTCTTGCTCGACATGATAGTATGCTATCTGGTTGTACTTTATCTTGACATGTACCCTGATTGTCTCTATATTACATGTTGATAAAGCCCTTAGGATATGTACTTGACTACTGGGACTATGATGAGATCATACTAGTGGGGCCACGGTAGTCGACGAGTATATCCTATAACTGTTCTTAGTCAAGGGTGTATCGAGACAGGGCATCGATGCACCGGTGTAGACTAGCGTATACGCATCTTGACCCATATGATGGGCGATGGATGATCCCACATCCATCGGTGTTTGACATCAAGGATGGTGTACGGGTGCTCAGTAGAGACTGGGTACACTGGACGGACTCGCCGAGAACTCCCAGATGGTATTATACCATACGTCAGATGGCAGTTCTCCGGTGACACTGGTACAGAGTAGTCTGTTGACCCGAGATCGTCATAGAGTCTTGTGTGATTCCCACTGTGCTTTGATTTCCATCATACCACGTCCAAGAGGGCGTGCAAAAAGGTGGCTTTTGGGTACAGTCCCGAATCACATGGAGGCAATGAGCGATAGGAGGGGATTCGTCTCTCCCGGTATAGGGAGTTGATGTTGTGCTGTGTTCGATTGGCTATAACCGGAAATCCCTGGCCAGGGTTGCTGAGATTTACTGGTAAGTGTTATCAGTAGTTTCTCGAACTGTTATAGACCTCATATCGACACGACTTATCGAGCTACTGGGGTCTGACGTTTACCACCCCTAGGCGAGATATGCGACATATCAGACGACGAGACCGGACTGTACGGGAGTGTTACTGTTTGGATTCACAGGAGAAGTTATAGGCTTGCTTGTTAATCTTCTGAGCGCTCAATACCTGGGTAGCTGTTACGTTTAGCTGACCGCTTGCAGCTTGTGGGTGCTTAATATGATCATCACCTACTGCCGGCGTATTGACGATTCTTTAGAGTCCTACATAGAGGTTTCTTGACTCAGGCAAAACGGAGTAGGAGCACATATGTGATATATGCGGGACCGAGGATAATGCGATATGTGATACCGTATTATATTCTCACGATATTTGATATCAGCCGGGTCATCGGATCAAGTGTTGATTCGATGAATTGGTACGGATAAATATTAGTCGGTTATATGCGATATAGCCGGATTGTCGGATCAAGTGTTGATTCTATAATTTAATGTATATTAATATATATTTGATATATTAAATTACATTAACTAATATTTGCTCACTAAAAGATTCTTTTTCTCACTCGGGTAATACATTGATATATATGCGATATATGTTAATTGTATTATTTTATTTTGTTACGATAAATATTATATATGTGATATATAATATTGTAACATGATATGATAAATAATGCAACTTATTTAGTGGAGTTTAAACATGATTAGGGTTTGGATTAGGGTTAAACTTTCTAGATGCTTCTAGAAGGTTTTCATTTTGTTTTGTGAAAGATATTTTCGAATGAGTCATGCTTTAACCAAACCCAAACCCTAACCCTAGTCTATTCTCTACAATGGTTAAGTGAACCATGGTTGCATAATTCTATCATATGATTATTTTCCTATTCATCACAAAAGGATATATTCATTATTCATCATCTTCTTCCTTCTTCTTCTTTGCTTGAAAATGGTTTCTTGCTTTGATTTTGTGATGGATAAATGTGACAAAAATATAAATAAAGAGAGCAAAAATCCTACTTCATCATCCTCATCTTCCCTTGCCATTTAGATGAGGGTGTTCACATCATTTCATGAGTGTTAGCTTGTGTTAAAGAAACTTCGAGGTAGATCATCTTAGTATCGAAGATCGGAAGCAAAGGTTGCGTCTTTCTCTTCGTGGAACCTCTCGAGAGCCCGGAACCCGATGATCGCAGCGCAGGGACCACAACACGGAGCATATGAAGTGAAGGACCGGATCTACAAAGGTTGTAATCCCTCTCACTTAGTGTTAAGTTGTTAACATGATAGTTTTCGCCTAATCTCAAGTTTAAAGTTCCGTATTCGGGTTGTTCGGCACGGCTAAATTTTTAATCGGGCATGGTTGATGCCCCGTAGACCCTTGTGCGAGTGCCTAGCAACCCTACAGTAACATCTAAAAACTTAAGGGGCATCGAAATTTACAGTAACTCTTAGATATTCCTGCTGATATTTCTGCATATTTTTAAATCTGAAAAATCCCTGTTTTTAGAAAAAGTCCAGAGAGCCGTTTTGAGTTGGGGTTTCGGGTCGATCGGACTTCAAACTCCGTCTAGACTTTGCCTAAGGCTCTAGCTAGGCTCTGATACCACTGTAGGGTTCCTAGGCACTCTCAAGAGGTCTCACAAGGCATCAACCATGCCAATTTCAAAAAATCTAGGTGCCGAGAAACCCGACTACGGATCGTTGGCAAGAAATCTAGGCGATAAAAGAACTAGTTAACACTTAACTATTAGAATACGGAAATACAACCTTTGTAGATCCGGTGCTCCACCTCCATGGCTCCGTGATGGTGTCTCCTCGCTGTCCAAAATGGATGCCGGGCTCTAGCGTCGGCTTCATCGGAGAAGAAGCATGCTAGGTCATCGACGACGATGCCAAAGATGATCTACGTCGAGGCATCGCTAGATCAAGCTCCAACTTCACCAGGTCAAGAAACTTGTGAAGAAAACACACTCTACTACTTGGCAAGAGGTAGAGGATGAAGAAATAGGAAGTGGGTAGACTTTAGAATTGGATTTCTCACTTGATTTCACCAATCACCATTGATGAAGTAAGCTTTCTTCATGTGAAGAAGATGAAGAAGAAGAAGATAATGTTATGATAAGTATTATGTAAAATGAAAATAATAATAATACTTATCATCTACCAACCATGGTCAAGTGTAGAGACTAAACTAGGGTAAGTGGGAATGGTTAGGGTTAAGCATGAGACAAAAGGGTGACTTTGGTCAAAGCTTCAAGAAGCTTTAACTAGAAAACAAATTAAGCCACCATTTTCTCTTAAGGCTTATCATTTTCCAAAAAGAATAAATAAATAAATAAATGAATAAGAAAATGAAAGGAAAACCCTAACCATTACACAACCATGGTTTAATCTTTACACAAGCTCAAGTTAGCATGTATCATCAAGCATGATACATACTAATGTACAAAAGTATATCACATATACAATGTGCACAATCCAAGTGAGAAAATCCATTTAAAGTGAACCAGTACTAGTTAATGCAAAGTAATATATCAAATATATAATTATGCATTAAATCATTAAATCAACACTTGATTCAATGATCCGGTCATGTCGCACACAACCGACTAGTATACATTGTATCGGCTTATCGAATCAACGCTTGAATCGATAACTAGGTTATATCGCATACAACCATTCGACACATTGATCGCGAGAATGAAATACGGTATCACATACACGCATTATTCTCGATCCCGCACATATCTCATATGCGCTCCTATTTCGTATCGCTTGAGCCAGGAAACCTCTGTGTAGGACTCTAAAGACTCGTCAATACGCCGGCAGCAGATGATGATCATATCAAATACCCACAAGCCGCAAGCGGTCTGCTAAACGTAACGGCCACCCGGGTATTGAGCGATCAGAAGATCGACGAGCAAGCCCGCTCACACTCCAGTGAATCCAACCAGTAACACTACCGTACAGTCCGGTCTCGTCGTCTGATATGTCGCATATCTTGCCTAGGGGTGGTAAACGTCAGACCCCAATAGCTCGATAAGTCGTGTCGATATGAGGTCTATAACAATTCGAGAAACTACTGGTAACACTTACCAGTAAATCTCAGCAATCCTGGCCAGGGATTTCCTGTTATAGCCAATCGAACACAGCGCAACATCAACTCCATATACCGGGAGAGACGAATCCCCTCCTATCGCTCATTTCCTCCATGTGACTCGGGACTGTACCCAAAAACCACCGTTTTGCACGCCCTCTTGGACGTGGTAAGATGGAAATCAAAGCACAGTGAGAACCACACAAGTCTCTATGACGATCTCGAGTCAACAGACTACTCTGTACCAGTGTCACCAGAGAACTGCCATCTGACGTAAGGTATAATACCATCTGGGAGTTCTCGGCGAGTCCGTCCAGTGTACCCAGTCTCTACTGAGCACCCGTATATCATCTCCGATGTCAAACACCAATGGATATGGGATCATCCATCGCCCATCTTTATGGGTCGAGAAGGTATACGCTAGTCTACTCTGGTATATCGATGCCCCGTCTCGATATACCCACGACTAGGGACTTTGAATGATGTACTTATGGACTACCATGTCCCCACTAGTATGATCCATATCATAGTCCAGGTAATCAAGTACACATCCTAAGGGCTTTACCAACATGTAACAGAGAGACAATCAATGTACACGTTAAGGTAAAGTACAACCAGATAGCATACTATCATGTCGAGCAAAAAAGTCCTCCCTATATATGTCCCATCATCCACTACAATATACATCCTATGTATAGTAATGGCCTCTAGGGCATACATATAACTAACAGTTTTTGGGTATAATCCTGAGTCACTTGGAGGCAGTGAGCGATAGAAGGGGTTTCGTCTCTCCCGGTATTGGGAGTTGATGTTGCACTATGCTCGATTGGCTATAACAGCAAGTCCCTGGCTAGGGCTGATGAGATTTACTGATAAGTGTTATCAGTAGTTTCTCGAAAGGTTATAGTGTTAGATATAGTGCCCTTAAGGCAATTATTATGATCGAACGACGAAAATTATGATAATTGAAGGAGGGCCTATACAATTATAACAGTCTTACTCGAGATGATATTATGCTATCTAGTATGTTATCATAATTCATGAACCCCGTAAGATTGTTGCTTGATAACCAGCATTATGATAGAGATTATATATGTGAGAGCTGGGTTGTCCATAAGCACATCCCTAAATGTCCTTAGTCGTGGGAGTATCGAGACTGGGCATCGATATTCTGGAGTAGACTAATGTATACGTTTTTAGACCCTGACTAGGGGCGGTGGCCGGTGTCACAAGCCATTGGTGTTGTTGGATATAGTGCCCTCATGTCAATTATTGTAATCGCAGGTAGGAGATTGTGATGATTGAGGTAGGACCTATACGGGTAGAACAGTCTTACCCAAGATGGTAGTATGTTATCTAGTTTGTCTCTATCTTCATGTACATGCATTTTATGGTATTACAGATCACTAGTACATGTTGATGGAGCCCATAGGATTCTTTCTTGACTACCAGCATTATAATGGTGATTATATACGTGGAAGCTGGGTAGTCCATAAAGCACATCCTTAAATGTCCCTAGTCGAGAGAGTATCAAGACTGACATCGATACTCCGGAGTAGACTTGTGCATACTTTTCATGACCCCAACGAGGGGCGGTGGCCGGTCTCACAAGCCATTGCTGTCAGTTAGTCACCTAAGATAGTATACAGGTGCTCATTAGGTTATGAGTTACATTGAACGGACTAGCTGGGAACATGCTATATGCTATTATACCTATTATCAGATAGCAGTTCTCAGGTGACATGAGTACAGGTTAGTCCGTCGACTTGAGATCGTCATTTGTCATGTGTGAGTTTCTACTGTGCTTTGATTACTACCCTACCACGGCTCAAAGGATCCATGAAAATAGTTTTTAGTTGGGTACAGTTCCGAGCCATATAGAGGCGTGCGCGGATCATCGGGGATTCATCTCTCCCGGTATTGGGGGTTGATGTCGCGCTGTGCACGAGTGGCTGTCATCAGAAATTCTTGGTTAAGGTGGAAGAGAATTAGTGATTTGGATCGTTAGTTTCTCGGTATGTGATGGGCTTCACACCGGCACGAAATATCGCATTGTTAGGGGTTTGACTTTATCCACCCTCTAGACCCGATATGCGATATTCTTAGACGAACAGACCGGACTGTCCGGAGATTTTCACAGACAAGCCTGTAGGGGTACGGATGAGTTTGCTCGTGGGCCTTCCGTTCGCTCAATACCTGGGTAGCCGTTACGTACAGCTAGTTCCGCTGAGGTGCTTGTGGTTAAACCTACTGCCGGCGTATTGACGAGCCTTTAGAGTCCCATACAGAGGGTTTTTTCGGTTCAGGCGATATGATGTAGAGGACATATATTGGTACATACAGGTATCCGATTAAATATGTGTACAGACTACACGAACTTTAATCGGACGATTGATAATACTAGCGGCTTAAGATTAAGCCGGATTATTAAATCAAGTTTTGATTTAATAATTTATATATATGTTTTTAATATATGTATTCTAGTATTACTGTTCACTATTTGTTTTCTCTCTTCGCTATTTGTATTTTTATACGAGTACACGTATATGTATTTCGATACGTATACCGGGTTGTATTCCGTATTTATAGGGAATATCTTCTACAAGATGGACACCTCATTATATGATCTTCTTTTTATAAAATCATTTGCAAATGAGGTGGAGGGTGAGGTGGCATGAACATGGTTGGAGGTATGTAGAGAGGAATTGACCGTTATTTGTTTATTGTAAAATGATGTGAGATATTTTGCATGGTTTTAAAATGGCAAGCCATTCTATTCTACATACTACTAACACTTTTCATTCTATCATTCTCGATAGCTCTTCTTCATTTTTGACTTAGCTCATTTTTTCTTGAGTTGCTCATGCTTTATGTTTCTTCACCTCCTACTCCTTCTTCTTTAGTTGCTCACTTGAGCTTTGGAAATGAGAGGAAAAGATGGTGAAAAATTCTTACATCCCCACTCTCTATTGCTAGCGACCAAAGAGTGTCGGTTGCTTCGCTAGGCGATGCTGGAGCTTGGATCGTTTCCCTAAGGTGGATCATCTTCGGCAAAAGAGGATCGGCCTGCAAGCGCGATCAGAGCACTTAAAGAAAGCTTGAGGATATGAGTATTCTACACAGTAGATTAGTTTAGCTCACTAGGTTTCTGTATATAAGTTCTAGCACTTTAGATCGATTCTTGGTTTGGAAAGTTTAGCAAACTAGAAATTTTTTGAAATCCATGTTTCTGTTTCCCCCAATCAGAGCAAAGTTCTGTTTGAAATTTAAATTTCAAATTGAAGCAACGCTTCAGATGCAGCGCCAAGTGCGCTGCGCCCTAAGCAAAGCACATGTGCGCCAGCGCTGGGTGCGCTGCGCTTTAAGCAGCGCACCACGTGTAAGACACGGACGCACTAGCGCTAAGTGCTCTGCGCTCTGAGCAACGCGCCACGTGTCAAACATAGATACGCTAGTGCAATGTGCGCTGCGCTCTAATCAGCACACCACGTGCAAAGCATGGGTGCGCTAACGCTGGAATTAAAAACTCCCCACCGTTAGATCAAAAGATCTAATAATAATGATAAATCATTAATTAATCAGAATTAAATTCTGTTATGGAAAGATTTTCCAATCTTGTTAAAAACAAGAAAATTGCCTTCTGTAAAACAGAAGCCCTAGGATCAAAAATCCAATGGTGGGAAAACATCCCCAAATCAATCAGAGAAAAATCACTTCAACCGATTCAACAAATCAGCCTCCCCTATATAAAGGACCCATGACTTCAAGTCTTGTACAGAGAAACCCCCCCCCCCTAAACTTTGAGAAACTCAAAGATCAAGAGCAAGTTCTTGCAAGAAGATCTTTCTTCAAGGTAAAAATGATGATGATGAACATAGAGATGAAATCATCTCAAAAAGAAGAATTCAGTTCTTTAAAAAGATCATAGATCTATAAAGACAAAAGTCTTTTAAAAAGGGATCAAAAGATCTCATCATAAAAAGAAGAAGAACATAATTCTTCTTACAGATCATAGATCTATAAAGGCAAAGCCTTTCTCAACATAAGAGATTGGAAATATCTCCTGCAAGAAAATAAGAACTGTTGTTTTTAGATCTTGAGAAAAAGTCGCTTTTAAAAGAATATAAATTTATTTTCCGGATCATAAAATTGATCATATGCGCTTTGCGCTCTTGAACTGCGCTCCTGCGCTCTTTAGACTGGCACTCAGCGCCAAATGCTCCACGTGTCAATCGCGCATATACTGCTTAACAACTAGTGCTTTGCGCTTCTGAAATAGCGCACTGCGCTCATGGGCCGGCGCTCAGCGCTAAGCGCACCACGTGTCACTCACGTATGCGCCACTAAACTGAAAGCGCAATGCGCTCATGAACTAGCGCTCCGCGCTCATGAAATGGCGCAATGCGCCCATCGTCTGGTGCTTAGTGCCAAGCGCGACACATGTCCTTCATGTGTGCGCTACTTGGCAAAAGCGCACTATGCTCATTGACTGGCGCAAAGAGCCAAGCGCACCACGTGTCACTCACGAGTGCACTCATAGAACATAAATTGTTCTTTAATAAGCCCAGAGCTCTGATAAATGCTCTGCATTCAATAAAAGACAAAAACATTGTCAAGATATAAATCAATGCTCAGCATTGTTAAAAGGGCCAAGCCCAAATAAAGGCTCAACAGCCCAAAATAAAATGTTAAACATTTATTGGACTTAGCCCAAGATTGGCCATAAGTCCTCAACTCATATTAATTGAGCTCGTCTGCTCATAAATATGTTAATAGATCTTAGCCCCAAATTGGACTATAGATCTTTCAACCAACTCACATCGGTTCGAGGGTACATCTCTTTACTCCTCTGATATTTGTCGTTGTAATCCTTCAACGTCTTCAGAGAGGTGACGGGTCCCGACAACCAAACATTTCATGGACTGTGGGGTCCTTAAGCCCATGGACTATGATGTCCTTAACCTTGACTGTGAGGTCTCTAAACTCACGGACTATGATGTCCTTAAGCTTGACTGTGAGGTCTTTAAACTCACGGACTATGATGTCTTTAACCTTGACTGTGAGGTCTTTAAACTCACGGACTATGATGCCCTTAACCATGGACCGAGATGTCCTTAAACTAACAATGGACCAAAATGTCCTTAAACTAATCGACCGCAATGTCCCTAAACTAAACAATAGAGTCCAAATACTCTTTTGTTGGATCTAAATGATCCCGTTAAGTTGATCTTAGTTTAAAATAAGACTAACGTATCCTAAACAAACGTTTAGGTTGATCTTAGTCTCAAATGAGGCTAACGTATCCTTAAACCCAACCCTCAAACCCAAATCTAAGAAGATACGGATTTTGACTAATCCACGCCCTACGGGCGACAACATAAATTAGTCTCCGTATACAATCCACGGGCAACCAAAACCAAAACAAACACCCACGACACGAAGTGACCATCTGCAGAAGGAGAAAGTGGTTACCGCGATGCGATAGCGTAATTAACTGCAGGGGCTTGCGCCTGTAGGGAAGAGCGTCCCTACAATCAAAAACCCCTCATCATGAGGGGGAATCTGACGAAGTCTGCTACATCGGCCGCATCCGTTTAAACCTTCGATACATGGTGCCATAAATCAACTTGGCATCTTCGGAGAAGTGGACAGATAGCACCAATTAGCATCTGTCCTGAAATTCAGGCGAGACGGACTCGCGTGGTCGCGTCTCCGTGTTTTTGGCGGGGAACAGATTCTGGCACGCCCGGTGGGACTTTTTCCTCTTTCAACTCCACACTTCGTGTGTCGTGTTCGCGAATGAATCGCGATTTGCTATGGTTGCCCTTGGATTCGAGGTACTAAGATTTGGTATCTTTCACCGTGCAGAAAACAGAAGATCAATGGATTCATCCTGCACTAGCTGCAACTGCAATTCCCATTCCGCCTCATCTGGAGGTGTAACCTACGGGCCTCAAGCGGCCTCCCTTTTCACAATGCCGGTAGAGCAGGTAACGCAGGCTACCACCGGGTTATTCTTCAGGACCATGCTCCTACCAATGAGCGTTAACATCCCGCTGCCACAAGAAGTGCAGAAGAAGTCAGTCTTAAATCGACTTACTACCACCACGGCCTATCTCAACGGGTCATCCAATGCCAAGCCGACAGTATCATTCTTCGATAGTGTGAGCCTGAACTCCAATGGGGCCGTCAAGAAGCCCACGATACCTGAAGCGGCCATCCCAAAAAAGATAGCCATTCCTGCTCTCGAGGTCACTAAAGAAGCTTCTCCCATCAAAGGATAAGTCTTTACAAGGCTGGCCACTCCGGCTCCTGCTCCTGCCCAAAGGTCTGTCTTTAACAGATTGGATACTGCTTCCCAACGGACGTCGGTCTTCAAGAGGTCGATACCAGCAGCACCTGACCAGAACAGGGGGCACGACGAAGCCATCCGCATAGTTAGACCAACACCATCCGCGCGACATGCTCGCCGTCGCCACTGGCGCCGAGTAAGGAAGGCTGGGGGCAGCTCTCCGTCTGGATTTACTCCACCAGCTCCCATGGTGTAAATCAATGCTGCTGTTCCAACTGGGAACAGCTTTGAACCTCTTAGGAGGGTTCGCAAGAACTCTCCGACCGCCGTGCTGAAGAGATCTCCTCCACCTATGGAGATTACTACACAAAAGAAGCCGGAGCAGCCCCCTCAGCGGCTGTCCTCCATAATTTATGAAGTCTGGCGACAGGTCCAGGAATCGGTGATTGACCAGGACTACTCTCGCCAACCAAAGAAGCTCAAAGCTCAGCAAGAAAAGAGCCGTCTCGTGGTACCACAAAAAACATCATCCCTCTGGGTGCCCGCCGCAACGGCTCCCTCGACTTCAACTGCTCACAAGAAAAGGAGGCCAGAGAAAGCCCCTGTGTCCGCGACGAACCGCAGAGACACCGAGCCTAAACGCCCCAAGTCTGGGGGCATGGTAGTGTATACCGTTTATATGGCTTCTGGAAAAGAGGAAAACCGTGCTTCTACGGGTCATCGACCGCTTACCCGATCGATAACAAAGGCTCAGGAACAACAGCAGCAAAAACTTCAGGAGATGCTGACTGCAATGGCCGCACTCATTGGGCCAAAATAAAATCCAGAGACCTCAGAGCAGCGTCGGGAGAAAGAAATTGATACAGAATTCCTCCGAAGGATGCTTGAGAGGAAAGAAAAAGAGGCCGCGGAATAGGCAGCCAACATCAAACGAATGGCTCTTTTGTTCCAAGACATGGCTGGGATGATGTTACAGCCGGAACCTCCAGCTGAAGACCCCCCGATCATCATTGAAGACGACAGAGGGGAGACATCGAACCCCCCTCCGGCTCTTTCAGTAGCCAAAGAGGAGACCATCTCCAAGGCCGCTCTGGATGATTACATTGCTCAGCAAATACGAGCTCACCAGGCGAATGAAGCAGCCGGCCAAATTGTTAAAACTGGGCGACCATATCCAGGATGGTATGACCAAATAAGCTACCCGCCGGGATACACGATCCCTAAATTCCATGTATATAAGGGGACGGGAAATCCGCATCAGCATGTCGCCCAGTTCAAGGCTCTATGAGGCAACACCGGGGGTGATGATAAACTTCTGCTTCGCCAGTTCGTTGGTAGCTTGTCGGAGACGGTATTCGAGTGGTATTCTGAACTTCCAAACGACTCCGTCAAAGACTTTTGCAGAAATGGAGCTACTATTCACCCAGCGTTTTGTAAGTTCTAGTGAACGCATCCTAATAACGGCATTGATCAATGCCAGGGTGAAACCTGGCGAGACATGGGTTCAATACGCAATACGATGGCGGAATTTGTGGTCAAAATGTGAGCAGCGCATCGAAGAAGTACCGGCTGTGGGCATGTTCGTAGGCACTCTTGACCCTCAAGCAACTATTTCCCAATTCATGATGTTCTTCAAGCCGACCACTTTTCAGGCCTTGATCGACAAACTGGCCCAAATGGACCAGATGGGTCATAGATGCATCTCCTTCAAAGCCGGAGCCGCGGAATGAAAAAAGGGAAAGGGAAAGCGACCTTTGTCGCCAATGCTCAAGAACATCCTAGTGGTCCAAAATTAGCAGATCAACTAGACGAGAGACGGCGATATTATAATGAGAAAATGAAGCGCCCTTATTCGTTTCCCCGGGACAAAACGAAGAGATTGTTTGAGCTGGCGGTGCGCAACAGGCTTATCAATCTGCCGAATCCAAAATGACCTTTGCAACCCGGCGAGGTTAATGATCCCAATTATTGCCCCTACCATCAAACGGTAAGCCATCCAATTGAAGATTGCTTCGTCTTTAAAGGTTGGATTGAAGATCAATACCAACAGGGCAAATTTGCCCTTTCTGAGAATTGGAAGGTGAACCCACCACAGCCACACGCTCCCAAGAAGAAGGACACATCGGGGGCATCATGCTCTTTTATAGAAGAAGCTCTATAGGAGGTCGCTCTTTTATCCAAAACTAAAAGAATGCTGAAGGATCTCCAAACATGCCCGGAGATTAGATGGAAAAGTCCGCTGGAACCGAGATCATCAAGGGAATGTTGAAGCCGCGCCCAACTCCAAAAAATTGGTGGTGATAGTCAAAGTGCTCACAGCCAGCCGTCAAAGTCTTCGAAGAAGACCAAAAAGCCCGTGAAGCATGGTGACAAGCGCACGAACCTGAAAAAATAAATCGACGCGCTGGAAGAATATAACTAGTTGGCGCGAACTCCAGTCACACTCCAAGAATTTCTCAGCCACATCCTTGAGGACAGAGATGATGACAATGGAGAAGACTCGTTAGATGAGCCTGAAGATTATGTGGCAAGTTGCTATGTGATCTCTCACTCGTCGATAAACGATGAAGAAGCTCCTTACGCAGAGAAACTGGGGGCAGATCCTAAGCCAGAACTTCTAGGGCCATCAGACGAAATGATCGATGCATTCCTGAACGAAGCTCTTCTTAAAAGCAAGGCTGATCGAGAGCGTGAGATGGCCGTATTTGAAAAGGCCAAACGCCGGGGACTGGACGAAAGGGTTGAAACACCCCCGCCAGATCAAAGTACATCCGCCGCAAATAAAAGCAGGTTCAAGATGAGGAAGAGGTTCACCAAAGCCATATCGATGGGAATGAAGCTGCCACCCTCCGAAAGAAACACTCTTGGTGAAGCGGAAATGCATCCTAGCTACTGCATATATCATCGAAAGATTGCGCACCCCACCGAAGAGTGCAACACTTTTAAAAGATGGTGGCAGGGATATGTTGCTCATCGGCAACATTTCAAGCGGATGAAACGCAAAACTCGTCGGGAGCAAAGAAATACGACCGAGGAACGCAAAAGAACTGCCGGCAACTGCCATACGGTTGACTATGAGGGATCGCAAGTCCTCACTTTCGGGAGCGACTCTGACGAAGAAATGACTCTTGACCCTCTCTTCAAAGAATCCACTTCGGGAAAAGAGGAAGAACTGAAGAACTGCGAGAACATTCAGCCGCGCAATCGTACGCTGCTAGAAAAGAATCTTGGGTCCTCGAACAATGGGTCAAATAGAAGAGATAAGGGAAAAGAAAAGGTCCCTAAGGACATCGCCCTAGAAGATCAGGTCGTCAAAGATCCGCCAAAGAAAAACAAGGTGGACTACAATGTTCTGGCACACTTGAGAAAGCTACCTTCGCAGCTAAGCATTCTCGACGCCCTCCTTCTATCCAAAGAGGAGAGAGATTCTCTGATCAAGGTGTTGCAGGAGCCCGACTAATTTCAAGCTTTCCTTGCCGAAGAAAAGATGAAAGACGAGCTAGAAGAAGTACACACAGCTGATATCACTTTCGGCGATGAAGATCTTCTCCTCGGGACGTGTGAGCACAACCGCCCTCTTTATGTCTCATGATACTGTCATGATATCAAAATAGGCAAAATCCTGGTGGACAATGGGTCCTCCGTTAATCTCCTCAATGTAAGAGTGTTGAAGGAAATCTGCATAAGCGTTCAGCACCCAGCTCGTGATAAAATCACCATCTCCCGTTTCGACTCCCAGTCATCACGGACGCTCAGGTCTGTGATACCGACGCTGCGCTTCGGGCTATTCGTCACGGATATTAAATTTCACGTCATTGACGCCAAGACTTGCTACAATGCTTTGCTCGGCCGGCCTTGGTTACACGAGTACAACATCATCCCTTCTACACAGCATCAGTGTATGAAGTATTTCAAGGATGGTCTTGAGTATACCGTAACAGGAGAGCTGAACTCATTCTCCGTGAACGAAGTCCGAAAGTACGAAGATGCAAAATACTTCCTGCCATATTTCGAAGACACAGAAAGATGTCGCAAATCGGAGGACAAGAACAAAGCTATCACCACTATTCCAGTTTTCGGGAGTGATACTGAGGAGGAAGAAGAAATAGTTTATTCAGGTACGCCCCAGTGCAACAAGCCGGGACCGTCCACTCCTATGTTGATCTTCGGCAGTGACTCGGAATATGAGGTCAATGACATATTCTCTGCTCGGCCATAAATACAAGCCTTCGCTGATGAAGATCAAAGTTTGCAAGTTGCCATAATTCCGCCAAAGCATCATAAAGAGCTAGACGCACTTGATACCTACAGTGTGGAAGAACTGCAGACCTTCTACGTCCCTCCCAGGAGAAAAGGTGAAAAGGCGAAAAGGCGATCATATTCTACAGATCCGGGGAAACCAAAGTGGAGAAAGAAATTTGGCATGGTGCGGATTCTACACTTGACAAGCTGTAGCCCATCCGTTTGCCTAGATATTACACAGACGGACTAAAAAGACTATTGAGACACCAAAGTGTACCCTTTAAGCAAACTGCACGACAAGCACGGTTTTATAACAGGATCTGGAACGTTCCCGGAACTCAATGAAATTTTCCCAACGGGAGAATGAAAACGATCGGGCTTGGATATGTTCGATCCAAGAAACGGGAGCTATTCCACGACTGCTACGTCATACATGACTTTGATGAAGAAGGAGATACTCTGTGGGAAGATGCTAACCCTGAACCAGAACGAGCTCCCGTCGTGAAAATGCCAAGTCCGTCGTTTGAAGAACAGATGGACAAGCTTATAAGGGAAGCAGGTCAAAAGGTTCGAGACGATCATAATCGCAAAATGGCCATCTACGAGAAAGCCAGAACGCAGCGCCTCCTTCAGCAGGTTGCGAAAAATGAAAATGCTCTTCCTTGACAACCCATCATACAAAAGGCCCGACACAGAGGCAAAAATAAATCAAAGAGTGGGAAAGGCGTTCGACAGCGACAAAGCGGGACCAAGAAGCCACGCGATCGGGAATCGAGCAATCCAGATTCTTCTCTTATAAAGAAGATGGGTCTAGAATATTCTTTTCCCCAGGACAAAACAAAGAAGATATTCGATCTTGTCATGAAGTATCGGATGATGACACTCCCGGAGTCCAAGCATCCCGAACAAGCGAACGAGGTCTCTCACCCAGACTATTGCTCATATCACCGAACAATAGGACATTCTCTCGAAGACTGCTTCACCTTCAAGAACTGGGTTGAAGACCAATATCAACAAGGAAGGTTCGTTCTATCCAGCAGTTGGAGGGTAAGCCCGCCACAGAAGTATGAACCAAAAGCGACGCGTATAGCGAGAGTAGAACCAGATCAACATCGATCTTGGAAACGATCTCGTACATGTCACGCGATAACGCTGTCAGAAGAAGAGCCTGAGAATATGGATGACCTCCTCTGGTGCTTCGAAAATGATGATGGTGAGGTGATCTCAGAGTTTGCACCGGCGCTAAAAGAGCTAGAAGATGGAATACATACTACTGTAGATAACCTCAAGAAAATTGATTTGGGGACGGCAAGTGGCCCGCGGCCGACATTCGTCAGTGAGCTGTTGTCTGAAGAAAGGGTGGCTACATTAAAGGACGTACTCATGCAGCATAGAGATTGCTTCGCATGTAACTATTCCGAGATGCCAGGACTAGATCCAGAGATTGTTGTACACAAATTGGCAATATCCCTGGACGTCAAGCCGATTAAACAAGCACCGAGAAAAATGTGGCTCGAGCTTGAGATGAGCATCAACGCCGAGGTCAAGAAGCTAATCGACTCCGGCTTCATCCAGGAGCTTCAGTATCCTGACCGGATCGCTAACATTGTCCCGGTGATGAAGAAAAATGGGACGGTGCGCATATGTGTGGACCTTCAGGATCTCAACAAAGCTTGCCCGGAGGATGACTTCCCAGTACCAGTCACTGAGCTGATGATAGATAATGCGTCCAAGTTTTCTCTTCATGGACAGCTCATCAGGATACAATCAGATAAAGATGCATCCCGAAGACCAGAAGCATATCGTTTTCCGGACCCCTTTGGGCATATTCTGCTACAAAGTGATGCCTTTCGGTCTAAAGAACGCCGGTGCTACCTATCAGAGGGCCATGACAAAGATCTTCGATGAACTCATACATGAAATCGTCGAATTTTATATCAACGACCTCGTAGTTAAAAGCAAATCATACGAGGAACGTCTAGAGCATCTGAAGATCGTATTTCAACGCCTTCGGCAATACAGCTTGAAGATGAACCCTCTCAAATGCGCGTTCGGAGTGTCCTCAGGCAAGTTCCTGGGATTCATCGTCCGACACCGAGGCATCGAGATAGACCCATCAAAAATCAAGGCGATTATGGAAATGCCCCCGCCAAAGACTCTCAAACAGCTGCGTTCTCTCCAAGGAAAGCTCACATGTATCCAGCGATTCATAGCCAATCTTTCCGGCAAGTGTCGTCCCTCTTGTCACTTGATGAAAAAGGGGACCCCTTTCGTCTGGGATCACAAATGCCAAGGCGCACTGGACGAAATTAAGCAATACCTGCAGAATCCTTCGGTGCTGGCCGCTCCCGTTAAAGGAAAACCTCTCGTCCTATATACGACAGCCCTCAAAGGTTCTTTAGGCGCGCTGTGGGCACAAGAAAATGACCAAAGGAAAGAGAGAGCCCTTTATTATTGTTAGTTATATATATTCCCTAGAGGCCATTGTTGTACATATGATGTATATTATAGTGGATGCTTGGATATATATAGAGAGGACTTTCTTGCTCGACATGATAGTATGCTATTTGGTTTCACTTTGTCTTAACATGTTGACTTGTATTAGTTTACTGTCTTACTCTCACATGTTGATAAAGCCCTTAGGATATGTACTCGACTACCAGGACTATGATGCAGATCATACTAGTGGGGCTAGGGTAGTCTAAGAGTACATCCTATAACTGTTCCTAGTCGAGGGAGTATCGAGACATGGCATCGATACTCCAGAGTAGACTAGCATATACGCATCTTGACCCATATGATGGGCGATGGATGATCCCATATCCATCGGTGTTCGACATCAAAGATGGTGTACGGGTGCTCAGTGGAGACTGGGTACACTGAACGGATTCGCCGAGAACTCCTATATGGTATTATACCTATCGTCAGATAGCAGTTCTCCGGTGACACTGGTACAGATTAGTCTGTAGACCCGAGATCGTCATAGAGTCTTGTGTGATTCCCACTGTGCTTTGATTTCCACCTTACCATGTCTAAGAGGGCGTGCAAAACGGTGGCTTTTGGGTACAGTCCCGAATCACATGGAGGCAATAAGCGATAGGAGGGGTTTCGTCTCTCCCGTTATAGGGATTTGATGTTGTGCAATGTTCGATTGGCTATAACTGGAAGTCCCTGGCCAGGGCTGATATGGAGTGCTACTGGTAAGAGTTATCAGTAGTTTCTCGACCCGTTATGAGCCTCATATCGACACGACTTATCGGTTACTGGGGTCTGACGTTTACCAGCCCTAGACTGGATATGTGACATATCAGACGAAGAGACCGGACTGTAGGGTAGTGTTACTGATTGGATTCACAGGAAAATGTACATGATTGCTTATTGATCTTCTGATCGCTCAATACCTGGGTGGCTGTTACGTTTAGCTGACCGCTTGCAACTTGTGGCTGTTTGATATGATCATCACCTACTGCCGGCGTATTGACGATTCTTTAGAGTCCTGCACAGAGGTTTCCTGGCTCAGGCAAAACGGAGTAGGAGCACATATGTGATATGTGCGGGACCGAGAATAATACGATATGAGATACCGTATTCTATTCTCGGGATATAAGATATCGGCCGGGTATATGTGATATAGCCGGGTCATCGGATCAAGTATTGATTCGATGAAATAGTACATGCTATATTAGTCGGTTATATGCAATATAGCCGGGTTATCGGATCAAGTGCTGATTCGATAATTTAATGTATAATTATATATGTGATATATTACATTACGTTAACTAATATAAGCTCGCTTTATTGATTCATTTTCTCATGGGATAATACATTGATATGTATGCGATATATGTTAATTGTATTATTTTCTTTTGTTACAAAATATATATTGTATATATGATATATAATATTGTAACATGTTAGGGTTACAAATTTAACATAGGTTTAGGGTTTAAACTTGGTTAGGATTTGGATTAGGGTTAGCTTTTGCATGAAGCTTCCATGAAGCTTTGACTTTGTCTTAAGCTTGATATTTTGTGAAGATATTATTTACCCCAACCCAAACCTTAACCTCTAGTTTATTCTCTAAAAGGGTTAACTCTATCATTCTTAACCCTTGGTTGGATTTGTAACCACAACAATAATTCATTATTCATCACAAAAAGATTAGCTTCATCTTTTTCTTCATCTTGCTCTTGCAAAAGCTTTCTAGCTTTTTGAGTTGTGATGATATTGAGTGAGAAATTGAAAGCAAAAGAGAGTAAAATTCCTACTTCATCATCCTCATCTATTCTAGCCACTTAGATTAGGGTGTTTACTTCTCTAATAAGTTGTTTAGTGAAGTGTAAGCTTGGGTTAGAGATTCTTCAAGGTAAATTATCTTAGATCATGAAGAATTCAAGCAAGATGCATCATTCACCTGTTGGAGCCTCACGAGAGTCGGAGTTCTTGATGATCGCAGCGAAGGGACCTCAACACGGAGCTTATGAAGCGAAGGAACGGACTACAAAGGTTGTAATCCCTATTTCTTAGAAGTAAAGTTGTTTACTTGTTCAATTGTTTTGCCTAATCTCTAGTTTAAGATCTTGCTTGGGTTGTTCGGCACTTGAAAAATTTGATTTTGGCATGGTTGATGCCTTGTAGAACCTTGTTCTAGTGCCTAGTAACCCGACAGTGCTATCAGAGCCTAGCTAGAGCATTAGGTGACGTGTAGACGAAGTTAAAAGTCCGATCGAACCCCGAAACCTCATATTTGACCCCCTCTCTGGAAAATTTTTAAAAAGATGATTTTTTTCCATATTAAAAATACTCAAAAAATCAAGCAGGTAATTGTATGGATTATTGTGAAATACGAGTCATTGTACCCTTTAAGTCGCCGCTGAACCGCGGCCATAACATGCTTTTGGCGGCGGTTCCGCGGCAGTACTTGGGTGTCAGGGATAGTTATTTCTAGGGTTCATCCATATGTATTACTACATGCTTCTGGGGATTTTTAATTTTACTCAAGTGTTGAGTTTTCTGGAGATCTTTTGTATTTGTTGATTCGATCAGAAAGTTTAACATCGTTTAGTTTTTCAGGTAATTTAGAACGTGTTAAAATGTTCGAACGGATATCAATAACTCACTTTTTCCCGACACGAAAAACTTTCAAGTGTTGGATTTTTTCCAGAGTTTGAATCTTTCGGAAAAACATGCAAGCGTATCTGTGGACCATCTACAAGAACGTAACCTTAACTCGATTATGTGACCGTCAAAACTGCTACTGAACCCTAGGGTTTGTGGTAGTTTAGCGTTGCCACACGTGAGGCGTTGGTTTGACCCTTCTACGGCTGGTTCATTGGGGCTGTAACATCTCCTGGAACTTTTTGAACTCTGCTCAAATGTTGAGCTATTTGGGAAATCTTGGGTATTTGTTTATTCGATCGGAAAGTTTAACATTATCTATTTATCTGGAATGTGATACAATATGTGGAATTCATATAGTTAAGCATGAAATGCGAAGTATGTGATATTTCGGATTTACGATGTCTAAGGAGTTTATGGATTCCAAATGTTGTAGTTTTTCACTTTCTTTTCTGCGACCGTAAGTGTAGTATGTGGTGTATCGCCGGCTTCGTTGCTATACATCAACGACAATCGGGATACGCATACTTGCTTACGTTGATGATATGAGATATTATGTGTTGCTGTGATATATTATATTGGATTGTCGTGTTCTGAATAGCCGTGGGTTTTATGTGAGATGAGGGTTTTTATTTTCATTCATGTAAAATTTATTGTATGTAATATTCTTTTATTAGGGCACTTCCGGGTTGAGGATGATGCCACCATTGTATATTATTTACTTTTCCACATTAGGATAGACCCGAGGAGGGGAGCATAAGTAACCGGGTTCTAGGGTCCAGTGGGAGGCCATCTCGAGGAGTCGAGACCGGGTCTCCTAACCCTAGAATTGGCAGTGTTGCTTGCCGCTCTCGTAGGGGTCTAGGGATGTGGGTTTGGCTATTCATCGCGACCGTTAAATCCGTGTTTTATACAGGCTCAATATAAAACACGGACGTCCTAGTATATCCAATATTTCATATGTTATCTTCTGCTGCAATGTTCTATGATGAGATCATATTACTGCCTGAGACGAATGCTTATACTATATATATATGATGATATATAAATATTGCTGCTTTCGTTTCTTCTGTGATGGTTAGGAAGCATAATTGATGGGATTTATTAATAAGATTAATAAAAGAAAAGAAACCTAAAAGATGTTGTAGAATCAAAACTTTATAAAAAGGGTAGCTACAGTTTTGCTTTGCATAGCGGTATATGTGATATACCCTGCACCTTATTCGATGAGGAAAGAGCCGAGATCCCTTCACCGGGAGTGACCTCTTTAGCAAAACTGGCAGATGCTACAAGCTCACGGTTTAGTTTTTGACTGCTTCTATAATTCTTGCTTTGCACCGTGGTATATGCGATATACCCTGCACCTTATTCGATAAGGAAAGAACCGAGATCCCTTCACCGGGAGTGACCTCTTTAGAGAAACTAGAAAAGCCTCAAAAACACTCCTTTTCAAAATCATTTGTTTCTATAATGATATCAAGTTCATTACGCAATAGGTTTTCTGAAAAACCTGCGTAGCCCTCCGTCATTTCAGATTAGTAATATTTAGTATTCGTGCTGCGGTAGTTTGGCATGCGTCAAGGCGTAGTGTACGGTAGCTGATTACTGCTTATCTGTAGCATGAGATGCGATTAGATTAGGGTATTCGTACGGCATTGTTTGGCATGCGTCGAGGGTCATACGGGTGGGTTTAATTCAATCACGAAATGTACGGGTTGAACTTGACTAGCGGACTATGGGTTGTTTGGCATGCGTCAAGGTCATAGCACGCTAGGGGTAAAAGCATTATCGGGAATTTCAAATGTTGAAATTTGCAATGAGATTGCATGCCTCCTATGAGATAGTTGGATCCCGATACCCACTGCGAGTAAGAGTTACTTCTGGGAGAATTTTACACAGGACAATTAGTTGATCAAGTAGGTGACTAGAAAGGTGTTTATGGGGTTATGCCTCTGGGAAAACGAGGTTTATTTTAATTAGGTCCGTGCGAAAGCACGGGGAACCTCCCTCAAAGTACCGACACTGGCCTGGCTGAAAGATTGGCGAACTTGTAAAGTGTAATTAATCCCGGCTAATCTTACCTTTTAGGGTTTTAAGGAAGATTTGATAAAAAGAAGTGGGAGACATCCTGATTAGATAAGATAATAACCAATCTAATCTTGCAAGAGCATATGCTAAAGTGTTTTCTTCTCTCTCTCTCCAGGCAGCGACCATGTCAGGCCTTAATCAAGATAATAATATGGATGTATTGACTGAACCCACTTATTATACTGAGCAGGGGAACGTTGGTCCCGCTTCAACTTATAATTGTTCTAAGTCCGAGCAGGAAATAGGAGAATATATGGATTCCCACACCGCCCAAACGAAGAACAAGTATGCTGATGCATCTTCTTTGGGAGTGTTAGTTATTGAGAACTGTTTCTCTGTTCACTTTACGTCATGGGTATTAGATACCGGATCGGGATCCCACATATGTAATATGTTACGTGGGCTACGTAAAGGTAGAGAACTGGGAATGGGTGATCATTCCGTAAGAGTAAGGAATGGTGCAGATGTTGCAGCCAAGGCAGTTGGCGAATATCACCTTGTGTTACCAAATGATAATACATTGGTTCTGAACGAGTGCTATTACATTCCGACCCTGATATGCAATATTATATCTGTTTCTTTATTTAATAAAGAAGGATATAATTTTGTAGTACAGGATAATGTTATGAACATATTCCTGAATCAAAAGTTGATAGGATCAGGATCGTTAAATAATGGCATGTACGTTCTAAATCAAACTACAATTCTTAATGTACAGAACACAAACAAGAGGAAAAGTTCAGAAATGAACAAATCCTTCTTGTGGCATTGTAGACTAGGTCATATCAATGCGACACGACTAGCTAAGTTACGTAAGGATGGATATTTGAATCCATTCGAATTTTCATCTTATGATACTTGCCAGTCATGTCTCAAAGGCAAGATGACCAAAACTCCGCTTAGTGGACACGGAGAAAGAGTTACAGAACTCTTAGGACTGATACATAGTGATGTATGTGGTCCCATGTCTACACATGCCAGGAACGGTTCTTCCTACTTTATTACATTCACTGACGATCTCTCAAGATACGGACATATGTTCCTGATGAAACACAAGTCTGAAGCTTTTGAGAAATTCAGAGAACATAAGCACGAAGTAGAGAACCAAACGGGCAAAAGTATTAAGATCCTTCGATCTGATCGAGGAGGAGAATACTTGAGCAATGAGTTCCTGGACTATCTAAAAGAGAATGGGATTCTCTCTCAGCTTACTCCTCCCTATACACCACAGCACAATGGTGTATCAGAGCGGAGGAATCGCACCCTATTAGATATGGTGCGCTCTATGATGAGCAATGCTGAGTTGTCTATTTCCTTCTGGGGGTATGCGCTTGAGACAGCCATAGACCTATTGAATAGGGTTCCCACCAAATCTGTGCCAACCACTCCATATGAGATATGGAAAGGAAAGAGACCACATCTTAATTGCATTAAGATATGGGGTTGTCCGGCATATGTGAAAATACAAAATCCGGACAAACTCAAGGCAAGGTCGGTTCTGTGCAAGTTTATTGGATATTCCAAGCATTCGCAAGGGTATATCTTCGACCACTCCGAGGAACAAAAAGTGTTTGTTTCTCGACATGCCACCTTATTAGAAAAGGGTTTTCTTATGAAACAAGATAGTGGCAATGAGGTAGAACTGGAAGAAGTTTCAGATACACAAATTGCAACAGAAGATTTGGTAGAACCAGAGGATTCAGTAGTTCCTGACGAACCTCAGCCTCTACGCCGATCTAGTAGGGTTCCTCATCCAACTGAGAGATACTACGGTTTTCTCATAGACGGTGGGAGTGAGGATTGCATCATGGAAGATGATGAACTACTAGCATCAAGCAGGCCATCACGAGTGGTGACTCTGTGAAATGGATGGATGCAATGCGATCTGAGATGGAATCCATATACACCAACAAAGTATGGACTTTGGAAATTGCTCCTGAAGGGGTAAAACCCATAGGGAGCAAATGGATCTTTAAGAAGAAACTTGGTATAGATGGAAAAGTGGAGACTTTCAAAGCTAGACTTGTTGCAAAGGGTTTTCGTCAACGACCAGATGTTGATTATGACGAAACCTTTTCTCCAGTGGCTATGTTTAAGTCCATCCGGATCTTACTTGCTATTGCTGCATACCATGACTACGAAATCTGGCAAATGGATATTAAGACCGCCTTTCTAAATGGTGATTTAGAGGAGTGTGTGTACATGACTCAGCCAGAGGGCTTCGTAGATAGTGGGAGCAGCGGAAAGTTGTGCAAGCTGCTTAAATCCATCTATGGGTTAAAGAAGGCATAGCGGAGTTGGAACATCTATTTTGATGTGGTAGTCAAAAAGTTTGACTTCATCAAGAACATAGATGAACCCTGTATATACAAGAAGGTTGCAGAGAGTAAGGTTGTCTTCCTTGTATTGTACGTGGATGACATACTCTTGATAGGAAATGATGTTCTTATGCTCAACTCGGTCAAGCTCTTCTTATCACATAAATTCTCAATGAAAGATCTAGGTGATGCCTCCTGCATTTTGGTGATTAGGATCTATAGAGATTGATCCAAGAGGATACTGGGATTGTCCCAATCCAGGTACATTGACACCATACTAAAGAGATTTATTATGGATGAATCCAAGCGTGGGAACCAACCCACGATCTCTGGACTCACTTTCTCCAAAGAGATGTCTCCCAAGACTGATTTGGAGAGAGCTCGCATGCAAGGGATACCCTATACTTCGGCAGTAGGCTCTATCATGTACGCGATGCTATGTACTAGACCCGATGTAGCATACTCTCTAAGTGTAGTGAGTAGGTGTCAAGCAGATCCAGGAGAGAATCACTGGACAGCTGTGAAGAACATTCTCAAGTACTTGAGAAGAACTAAGGAGATGTTCTTGGTGTATGGTAATGGAGAACTCCAGGTGGAGTCCCTTACCGATTCAAGATTCCAAAGTGATAAGGACGACTCTAAGTCGTAATCGGGATTTGTCTTTAACCTAAATGGAGGGGCGGTTTGTTGGAAGAGTTCCAAGAAAGAAACCGTGGCAGACTCGACGATGGAGGCTGAATACATCGCTGCCAACGATGCTGCCAAAGAGGCTGTCTGGATGAAGAAGTTTATCACTAAATTTGGTGTGGTTCCTTTCATTGATCATCCAATACCTTTGTATTATGATAACAATGGAGCTGTGGCTTTGGCCAAGGAACCCAGGTCCTATCAGAAGTCCAGACATATTCTGAGGCGGTATCACCTGATCCGGGAGATTGTTGATCGCTGCGAGATCGAGGTAAGGAGAGTTGACACGAAGGACAATATTGCGGATCCACTTACGAAGGCCATACCACAGATACAATTTGAGAGACTCTTCGAGATGTTGGGTATGAGATACTACAACACTTGGCCTTAGTGCAAGTTGGAGATTGTTAGTTATATATATGCCCTAGAGGCCATTGTTGTACATATGATGTATATTATAGTGGATGCTTAGATATATATAGAGAGGACTTTTTTGCTAATAGTATGCTATTTGGTTTCACTTTGTCTTAACATGTTGACTTGTATTAGTTTACTGTCTTACTCTCACATGTTGATAATGCCCTTAGGATATGTACTCGACTACCAGGACTATGATGCAGATCATACTAGTGGGACCAGGGTATTCCAAGAGTACATCCTATAACTGTTCCTAGTCGAGGGAGTATCGAGACATGGTATCGATACTCCAGAGTAGACTAGCGTATACGCATCTTGACCCATATGATGGGCGATGGATGATCCCATATCCATCGGTGTTTGACATCAAAGATGGTGTACGGGTCCTCAGTGGAGACTGGGTACACTGAACGGACTAGCCGAGAACTCCTAGATGGTATTATACCTATCGTCAGATAGCAGTTCTCCGGTGACACTGGTACGGGTTAGTCTGTAGACCCGAGATCGTCATAGAGTCTTGTGTAATTCCCACTATGCTTTGACTTCCAGCTTACCACGTCCAAGAGGGCGTGCAAAACGGTGGCTTTTGGGTACAGTCCCGAATCACATGGAGGCAATGAGCGATAGGAGGGGTTTCTTCTCTCCCGGTATAGGGAGTTGATGTTGTGCAGTGCTCAATTAGCTATAACTGGAAGTCCATGGCCAGGGCTGATATGGAGTACTGCTGGTAAGAGTTATCTGTAGTTTCTCGACCCGTTATGAGCCTCATATCGACACGACTTATCGGTTACTGGGGTCTGACGTTTACCACCCCTAGACTGGATATGCGACATATCAGACGAATAGACTTGACTGTATGGTAGTGTTACTGATTGGATTCATGGGAGAATGTACAGGCTTGTTTGTTAATCTTCTGATCGCTCAATACCTGCGTGGCTGTTACGTTTAGCTAACCGCTTGCAGCTTGTGGGTGTTTGATATGATCATCACCTACTGCTGGCGTATTGACGATTCTTTAGAGTCCTACACAGAGGTTTCCTGGCTCAGGCAAAATGGAGTAGGAGCACATATATGATATGTGCGGGACCGAGAATAATACGATATGAGATACCGTATTCTATTCTTGCGATATGAGATATTGGCCGGGTATATGTGATATAGCCGGATCATCGGATCAAGTGTTGATTCGATGAAATAGTACAAGTTATATTAGTCAGTTATATGTAATATAGCCGGGTTATCGGATCAAATGTTGATTCGATAATTTAATGTATAATTATATATGTGATATATTACATTACGTTAACTAATATAAGCTTGCTTTATTGATTCATTTTCTCACGGGATAATGCGTTGATATGTATGCGATATATGTTAATTGTATTATTTTCTTTTGTTACAAAATATATATTGTATATGTGATATATAATATTGTAACATGTTAGGGTTACAAATTTAACATAGGTTTAGGGTTTAAACTTGGTTAGGGTTTGGATTAGGGTTAGCTTTTGCATGAAGCTTCCATGAACTTTCATGAAGCTTTGACTTTGTCTTAAGCTTGATATTTTGTGAAGATATTATTTAACTAAACCCAAACCTTAACCTCTAGTTTATTCTCTACAAGGGTTAACTCTATCATTCTTAACTCTTGGTTGGATTTGTAACCACAATAATAATTCATTGTTCATCACAAAAGGATTAGCTTCATCTTCTTTTTCTTCTTGCTCTTGCAAAAGCTTTCTAGCTTTTTGAGTTGTGATGATATTGAGTGAGAAATTGAAAACAAAAGAGAGTAAAATTCCTACTTCATCATCCTCATCTATTCTAGCCACTTAGATTAGGATGTTCACTTCTCTAATAAGTTTTTTAGTGAAGTGTAAGCTTGGGTTAGAGATTCTTCAAGGTAGATCATCTTAGATCATGAAGACTTCAAGCAAGATGCATCATTCACCTCTTGGAGCCTCACGAGAGTCGGAGTTCTTGATGATCGCAGTGAAAGCACCTCAACACGGAGCTTATGAAGTGAAGGAACGGATTATAAAGGTTGTAATCCCTATCTCTTAGAAGTAAAGTTGTTTACTTGTTCAATTGTTTTGGCTAATCTCCAGTTTAAGATCTTTCTTGGGTTGTTCGGCACTTGAAAATTTTGATTTTGGCATAGTTGATGCCTTGTAGAACCTTGTTCTAGTGCCTAGTAACCTGACAATTATCTGAGTCGAGTTCTCCTGGGGGAAGAAAGCAATTACTCTCCCATTCAAAAACACTGTCTGGCGTTGATCTTCACGATAACAAAGCTCAGACACTACGCGTTGGTGCATAAGGTTCATCTCATATAAAAGTGGATCCTCTCAAATATTTAATGTCAAAGGCTATATTAACGGGACGACTGGCTAAATGAGCCCTGCTCTTGATGGAGTTCTTGATAACTTATCGACCCCTCAAGGCAGTGAAAGGCCAGCCCATCGCTGACTTCCTCGTTGAGCATCCGATACCTTTCGAATCTCCCTTGAACTGTGAATTGCCAGACGAGCACGCGTTTGACACAATCGACAGCGAGAGAAGAAAGAATGATACCCAATGGGAACTCTACTTCGATGGAGCATCTTCCGTGAAGAAGCGCAAACAATGCACCCCTATAATCAAGTCCGTAGTAGGCCTCATCTTCGTGACTCCACAAGGAGGGATAATGGCTTCGCCTTCTCCTTAACAGAGCCGAGGACGAACAACGAAGCCGAATATGAAGCTTTGATAGCAGGTCTTGAAATTGCCGTCGACATGGGAATTGGAAACCTCCTCATATACGGAGACTCCCAACTGGTCGTTAGTCAAGTAAACGTCGACTATCAAACGTGCAAGCCAGAGTTGGTGAAGTACGGCGAGAGAGTATAGCAACTGCTGACTCAAATTCCTTCCTACACCTTGGAAAGCATACCGAGTGTGGAAAATAGCAAGGCGGATGCGTTAGCCAAGCTTGCTACAGAATTGGCCGACGAGAACCTCGATGACGTGAGGATCATTGTGCAGAGCCGTCGGGTTCTTGCACCGGCAGAAATATCTCCGGAATCTTCTAAAGAAAAGGGAGCGACCGAGCAAACGGCCCTACAAATAAAAGACCAGGAAAAGGCTAAGGATTGGAGAGAAGTCTTTATAGATTACTTCAAATCCCGTCGAACACCTGAAGATGCATCCTCATGCCATCAGCTCATGAAACGAGCTCTTTCATTTGCCTTCGTCAATGATACTCTGTATAAAAGGTCATTTGATTCTCTGTGGCTAAGATGCCTAGGACCTAAAGAGGCAAGGAGAGTCATCCAAGAAACTCACGACGGACACTGCGGTTCTCACCAAGCCGGGCCGAAGATGAAGGTGAAGATCAAACAGATGGGTTATTATTGGCCCACGATGATCCAAGATTGCCTCGAATACATGAAGCAATGCCACTCGTGCCAGATTCACGGGGACTTTATCCATCAGCATCCAAATCCACTGCACCCAACGGTGGCTAGCTGGCCTTTTGAAATGTGGGGAATTGACATAATCCGCCCCATCGAACCAGCATCGTCCAGAGGACATCGATTCATTTTGGCGACAACTGATTACTTCTCCAAGTGGGCAGAAGCATTACCGCTGAGGGAAGTGAAGACGGAGAATATCCTCCATTTCTTCAAGACGCGCGTCATTTATCGGTTTGGAACTCCACGACGGATTATCTATGATAACGGGACGGCCTACAGAAGCCACAAGATCAGTCTCTTCGCACAACAGCATAACATAGACTGGAGATGCTCTTCAGTCTATAATCCTCGAGCTAACGGTCTAGCTGAGGCTTTCAACAAGACCTTGACGAAGATCGTGAAAAAGAAGGTGTCTCGAAATAAGAAGGACTGGCACGAGAGACTACATGAAGCTCTCTGGGAGTATCGAACTACTTTCAAAACGGCCACGAACACAACACCGTACGCGTTGGTATTCGCTACGGAAGCGGTACTCCCTCTCGAGATAGAGCTACCCTCTCTACGAGTGGCAGTTCACTGCGAGCTAACAGACGAAGAATATACCCACCTTCGTCTTGAGGAGCTCGATGCCCTTGATGAAACCCGGCTCATGGCACAACAAAATCTGGAGGCTTATAAAGCAAAGATGACGCTCTCATATGAGAGACTGACTAAGCCAAGAACATTCCGCCAAGGCAAGCTCGTGCTAGTGGTCAAAAGACCTATGATCCCTAATCGTGCCAAACAGGGGAAATTCGAGCCGAACTACGAAGGCCCGTATATCATAAACAAAGTTTACCAGGGTGGAGGACATGCATGGTGAAAGACCTTTCAGGCCAATAAACGGTCGCATCCTAAAGAAATACTACGCCTGACGAGTCACGGCCTAGGTCAACGATAGATGACGATGCCTATGTCTGCTCGCTATCTTCCTAAGCCCAAACTCTATAAGTAGTAGCCGGTTTTCGGACTAAAACGTCCTTAAACTAACAACGGACCGAAACGTCCTTAAACTAACGATGGACCAAAACGTCCTTAAAACTAACAATGGACCACTATGTCCTAAAAATGGCGTCGGACCGAAATGTCCTTAAACTAACGAAAGACCTCTATGTCTTAAAACTAGCTGTTGACCGAGACGTCGATAAACTACTGTAGACTGCAACATCCTAAGGCTGACAAAAAAAAGAAAGAATAAAGAAAAGAAAGAAAAAGAAAACGGTATGTCCATAAGCAAAATGGGCACGGATGAAAACCCGAAAGGGCTCCGTGAGTAAAAACAGCAGGGCTACCGGCGAGTTTTTATGAAAACCAGAAAGGGCACAACCTCGTTAAAAGACACTTGCAAGGTCCTCTCGACCTTGTGAGGAGAAACCACCTGTGTGAGATCCTTACGACTCACAAGGGAGCAACACACTTAGGGACCCCCACGATTCCTAAGGAGAAATTACACTTACGAGATCCTCACGACTCGTAAGAAGAACCCTCTTATGAGACCCTCACGGCTCATAAGATTCAAAAGTCTTAAGCTACAGGGATCTGAACCTGTTCTTATGCGGCCACCACAACCTCCAATGCCACCCTACAAGCGGCTCAATGCTGACCCTTGTATACAATCCATGGGCATGAATAAACATTTCCCTAACAAAGTCCCATCCGTGACTAGGGATATGTCTACACGGTGAACAACCCTTGTAAGTCCTCTCGACTTAGAAGGAGAAAATAATCTTGTAAGATCCTTACGACTTACGAGAAGCCATACACTTAGGAGTCCTCACAATTCCTAAGGAGAAAACGCACCTACGAGATCCTCACGACTCGCAGGGAGAAATACCTTTATGAGACCCTTACGGCCCATGAAGTCAAAAGTCTTAGTCGACAGGATCCTAACCCTGTTTGCTAAGCCACCTTTATTCGACGTCGACAGAGGCAAATGATGATTCGCTCCTGGAAATATCCCAGTTGTAGCGGTGTTGATGTCGAAATCAGTGTCTAATTCCAAGCTTGCAGCAAAAAAGCCAGCGAGCCACACATGCATACGAAATATCTGAAATGATGGGGCAACTTGCAACAAAATCAGCAAGTAAAAATGTATGCATACAAAAATAGCCGAAATGATTGGGCAACTCGCAATAAAAAGCAGCGAGTAAAAATAAAACAAATAGACGAAATGATTGGGCACCGCGACAAATAGCTGAAATGATTGGGCAATCGCGACCTTCGCGATATAAAAGCTGAAATGATAGAGCATCGCGGAAAGAAATTAAAAAAATGAAATTTATGCCCTACAGGTGATATCACATCAATCCCTGTATACAATCCAGGGGCGCAAACAAAGACGGAATCACACCTTCCTTCCTAAGGCTCCATCAGAAGAAAAAACCAAATCTCAACGGTTCACAGACAGCCTGGAGATCATCTCAATATCCGTCTCATTTCAACAGACACGACATCAACAAATCAGAGCTACGGCAAAATTCCCAGTTCCATGACTCGACGACGCACAAACAACCGAGAGCCAACCCTTCCTGGTCACGTGAAACATGGCCTATGTCAATCCTAACCCCGTGGGAAACGTCCAGAGCGGAGCCTGGTCCTCGCAAAACATGGTTATGACCCCATGGGAAGCATCCAGAGCAAAATTCCTGGTCACGTGGAATGCGGCTTATGTCAATCCTGACCCCATGGGAATCGTCCAGAGCAGAGCCTGGTCCTCGCAGAACACAGCTATGACCCCGTGGGAAGCATCCAGAGCAAATTCCTGGTCACGTGGAATGCGGTTTATGTCAATCCTGACCCCGTGGGAAACGTCCAGAGCGGATCCTGGTCCTCGTAGAACACGGCTATGACCCCGTGGGAAGCATCCAGAGCAAAATTCCTGGTTACGTGGAATTTGGCTTATGTTAATCCTGACCCCGTGGGAAACATCCACAGTGGAGCCTGGTCCTCGCAGAACACGGCTATGACCCCATGGGAAGCATCCAGAGCAAAATTCCTGGTCACGTGAAACACGGCTTATGTCAATCCTGACCCCGTGGGAAACGTCTAGAATGGAGCTTGGTCCTCGCAGAACACGGCTATGACCCCGTGGGAAGCATCCAGAGCAAATTCCTGGTCACGTGGAACGCGGCTTATGTCAATCCTGACCCCGTAGGAAACGTCCAGAGCGGAGCCTGGCCCTCGCAGAATATGGCTATGACCCTTGGGAAGCATCCAGAGCAAATTCCTGGTCATATGGAATATGGCTTATGTCAATCCTGACCCCATGGGAAACGTCCAGAGCGGAGCCTGGTCCTCGCAGAACACGGCTATGACCTCGTAGGAAGCATCCAGAGCAAAATTCCTGGTCACGTGAAATGCGGCTTATGTCAATCCTGACCCCATAGGAAACGTCCAGAGCGGAGCCTGGTCCTCGCAGAACACGGCTATGACCCCGTGGGAAGCATCTAGAGCAAAATTCCTGGTCACGTTGAACGCAGCTTATGTCAATCCTAACCCCGTGGGAAACGTCCAGAGCGGATCCTGGTCCTCGCAGAACACGGCTATGATCCCATGGGAAGCATCCAGAGTGGAGCCTGGTCCTCGCAGAACACGGCTATGACTCCGTGGGAAGCATCCAGAGCAAATTCCTGGTCACGTGGAACGCGGCTTATGTCAATCCTGACCCCGTGGGAAACGTCCAGAGCGGAGCCTGGTCCTCGCAGAACACGGCTATGACCCCGTGGGAAGCATCCAGAGCAAATCCTGGTCCCGTGGAACACGGCTAAAGTCAATCTTGACCCCGTGGGAAACGCCCAGAGAAACTCCTGACTCCGTGCAATGCGGACAATGGCAACACCATCAATCACTTACGGGTCCTCTCGACCCGTAAGGAAGAAAACTCTCTTGTAAGATCTTTACGACTTATAAGAGAAAACGTGCTTAGGAATCCTCATGATTCTTAAGGAGAAAATACACCTATGAGATCCTCTCGACTAGTAGGGAGAAAAATCTTTATGAGACCCTCACGGCTCATGAAGTTGAAAAGTCTTAGGCAGCAGATCTGAACCTGCTTTCTAAGCCATCGCTACCTCTCAAAGAATTCAAAATAGAATGCTCTCCCAATCATCTACTGGCTATGCTTACTAAAGTAATATGCCAACAACAAAGAAAAGAGAAGAAAGGGACAGTGAGGAGAACATTTTATTCACATTCAGTTAAGCGTTCAAGGCATACCCATTCATGCATGTGCGAAAAAGTTTGATGTATAAAATAAACACATAGAAATGAAAAGGCTTGCTATTCATACTTCAAAAAATGCCTACATTGAGGAAAACAACAAATAAAAACATAATTGGAATGTTTACAAAGGCACGCCATCAAATCCAGGGCATGGATTGAGAAACTCAAAAGTAAGGCCATCTAAAATGTTCTAGGCCTTTCGAACCATCCTAGTATGCTTCCTCTCGCGATCACAAGCGCCAGGGTCCTCACTGATGTCCTCCACCCTTCGATAGGCAGCGAGTATTGCCGCCTGTTGAAAAGCCTGATGCAGAAGATCAACAAGATTGTCTCGCCTTTTCTTTTAGATTAGGCCCATTAGATACACCGAGTGCACCTTGTCTTCGGCATCATCCAATGCCTTAAGCGGCATGCCGGCACAGAACAGAGGAAGTGCTCTCCAGATCACTCCCACGATAAGCTTCAAGAGAGAGGAACATCGAGGAAGCAGTCGACCATTGTATGCGTCAAAGCGATCCATGATTTCGGCACACTGGGCGTTTGTGAATTCTCGGATTTGAGAACGACCGAGTACACGAATGTAGCCATAAGAGATAATCTCATCAAGGTCATACATATGAGCGTCCATAACTCTTGAAAAAGAAAATCAGCTAGAGTTAGCGGACAGACTGATTAAGAAAATTCTTATTAAAAATGGGCACAGGGATTTAAACGACTCTTGATATCCCCATGGAGAAAACAAATTCTAATTATGACACCTAACAAATTCGAATTTGTGAGAAATCCTAAAAAAGGAATCCTATTTAATGAGCGACCCCTCAGGTCAGGGAGTTAAACTCCTCGAGAGCAATGCTCTGCAGACAGGAGTGATACCTATCAAAGTCAATTATGAGGGGAGTTTAAAGAAATTCCCCGAGAATGCTAAGAGCCTTGCTCTGGGAAAAATGATGATGGAATAATCCATCAGAAAAATTAAAATCAATTTTTTTATGAATTAAAAATTCTGAGATCTTCAAGATCCATAAACGAACTCTTAAGAGTTCTTCATAAGAAATTAACAAATCTACTTGTTTTCAAATGAGCAAAGCTCCGTTGATGGGTTAAGAAACCCTGAAAAAGATCTCTTTAGATCTATGATTCCATGAGAGCAGAGCTCTATTAATGAAACCCTAAAAGGATTTTCTTTAGATCAGAGATCTATGAAGAGCAAGGCTCTGTTAATGGGTAAAACCCTAGATCGTAAAAAAAATACCTAAATTTTGGAAGAGTTTTGACTCTTGAAATTTCTTAAAATGAAGAGCTATGCTTTGTGAGAGAATAAAAATTCTCAGAAAACAAGAAGAAGATGAACAGAATCATCTAAAGGACCAAAGGTCCTATTTATAGACATTGAAATGCCTTTTCAACTTCTGAGTTGATCCAAGGGCGCAAATGCTGCCACCGCTGCACTCACATGTGGGCCACGTGAGCGCAACGGTGGGGGGCATTTGTTTCCCCCAATCAGAGCAAAGCTCTATTTGAAATTTAAATTTCAAATTGAAGCATCGCTTCAGATGCAGCGCCAAGTGCGCTGCGCCCTAAGCAAAGCACATGTACGCCAGCGCTGGGTGCACTGCGCTTTAAGCAGCGCACCACGTGTAAGACACGGATGCACTAGCACTAAGTGCACTGCTCTCTGAGCAGCGCACCACGTGTCAAACACAGGTGCGCTAGCGCAATGTGCGCTGCGCTCTAAGCAGTGCACCACGTGCAAAGTACGGGTGCGCTAGCGCTGGAATTAAAAACTCCCCACTGTTAGATCAAAAGATCTAATAATAATGATAAATCATTAATTAATCAGAATTAAATTCTGTTATGGAAAGATTTTCCAATCTTGTTAAAAATAAGAAGATTGCCTTATGTAAAACAGAAATCCTAGGATCAAAGATCCAATGGTGGGGAAACATCCCCAAATCAATCAAAGAAAGATCTCATCAACTGATTCAACAAATCAGCCTTCCCTATATGTTAGTTATGTATATGCCCTAGAGGCCATTGTTGTACATATGATGTATATTATAATGGATTCTTGGATATATATAGAGAGGACTTTCTTGCTCGTCATGATAGTATGCTATTTGGTTTCTCTTTATCTTAACATGTTGACTTATATTAGTTTATTGTCTTACTCTCACATGTTGATAAAGCCCTTAGGATATGTACTCGACTACTGGGACTATGATGAGATCATACTAGTGGGGCCAGAGTAGTCGATGAGTACATCCTATAACTGTTCCTAGTCGAGGGTGTGTCGAGACAGGGCATCGATACACCAGAATAGACTAGCGTATACGCATCTTGACCCATATGATGGGCGATGGATGATCCCATATCCATCGGTGTTTGACATCAAGGATGGTATACGGGTGCTCAGTGGAGACTGGGTACACTGGACGGACTCGCCGAGGACTCCCAGATGGTATTATACGTCAGATGGCAGTTCTCTGGTGACACTGGTACAGGGTAGTCTATAGACCCGAGATCGTCATAGAGTCTTGTGTGATTCCCACTGTGCTTTGATTTCCACCTTACCACGTCCAAGTGGGCATGCAAAACGGTGGCTTTTGGGTACAGTCCCGAATCACATGGAGGCAATGAGCGATAGGAGGGGATTCGTCTCTCCCGGTATAGGGAGTTGATGTTGTGCTGTGTTCGATTGGCTAAAACTGGAAGTCCCTGGTCAGGGAGGATATTGAGTACTACTGGTAGGTGTTATCAGTAAGTTCTCGACCTGTTATGAGCCTCACATCGACACGACTTATCGGTTACTAGGGTCTGACGTATACCACCCCTAGACTGGATATGCAGCATATCAGATGAAGAGACCGGACTGTACGTGAGTGTTACTGATTGAATTCACAGAAGAATATATAGGCTTGCTTGTTGATATTCTGATCACTCAATACCTGGGTGGCTGTTACGTTTAGCTGACCGCTTGCAGCTTGTGGGTGTTTGATATGATCATCACCTACTGCCGGCGTATTAACGATTCTTTAGAGTCGTACACAGAGGTTTCTTGACTCAGGCAAAACGGAGTAGGAGCACATATATGATATGTGCATGATCGAGAATAATACGATATGAGATACTGTATTCTATTCTCGTGATATATGATATCGGCCGGCGATATTTGTTATCAGCCGGGTCACCGGATCAAGTGTTGATTCGATGAATCGGTACATTGATATATTAGTCGGTTATATTCGATATACCCGGATTGTCGGATCAAGTGTTGGTTCGATAATTTGATGTATAATTATATATGTGATATATTACATTACATTATCTAATATTGGCTCCCTTTATTAATTCATTTTCTCACCGGATAATACATTGATATATATGTGATATATGTTAATTTTATTATTTTCTTTTGTTACAAAAATATATTTTATATGTGATATATAATATTTTAACATGTTATAATTACTAATGCAACATGATTAGTGGAGATTAAACATGGTTAGGGTTTGATTTGGGTTAGTTCTTTCATGAAGCTTCTAGAAGCTTTTCTTTTGTTTCTTGCAAAGATATTATGTGTTGATATTTTGTGAGATATTTGTAAACCCAACTGTACCCCTCCAAAAGACGGCGCAGACTTTGCGTCTTGCCTGAGATTCGGGGCAGATGCTATATGGTTTTATCCATCCACCTCTCCGAAAATGCCGAGTTGATTTATGGCACCGTGTATCGGAGGTTTAGACGGATGCGGCCGATGTAGCAGACTTCGTCAGATTCCCCCTCAGGGTGAGGGGTTTTTGATTGTGGGGACGCTCTTCCCTGCAGGCGCAAGCCCCTGCAGTTAATTACGTTACCGCATCGCGGTAACAACTTTCTCCTTCTCCAGAATTTCACTTCGTGTCGTGTGTGTTTGTTTTATTTGTGGTTGCCCGTGGATTGTATACGGAGACTGAGTAATGCCGTCGCCCGTAGGACGTGGATTAGTCCAAATCCGTATTTAATTTAGATTTGGGTTTGGTGTTTTTAGTTTAAGGATACATTAGCCGCATTGCGGCTAAGATCAACTTAAACGTTCATTAAGGATACATTAGTCCTGTTTGAGACTAAGATCAACTTAACGTTATCGTTTAGATCCGACAAAAGAGCGTTTGGGCTCTATTGTTCCAGTTTGGGAGATTCATAGTCCAATTTGGGACTAAAGTCTGTTTGGAGGATACGTTAGCCATTTTTGAGGCTAAGATCGACTCAAACGTTTGTTAAGGATACGTTAGTCCAGTTTGAGACTAAGATCAACTTAACGGGACCGTTTAGATCCGACAAAAGAGCATTTGGGCTCTATTGTGCCAGTTTTGGGACGTGGTGGTCCATAGCATTTATGGCCGTCGGGACCCGTCACCTCTCTGACGTCGTTGAAGAATTACAACGATAGGTGTCAGAGGAGTTCAGAGATGTACCCTTGAACCAGAGTTGATTTGGGGTTTTATCATTCATTTAAATGTCTAAGGATGCGGGACCGTTTAGATCCGGCAAAAGAGCATTTGGAGGCTCTATTATTCCAGTTTAGGGACGTGGTGGTCCACTTTCCAGTTTAGGGACGTGGTGGTCCATCGCCAGTTTAGGGGCGTGGTGGTCCGATATTAGTTTAAGGACGTTTCGGTCCATTGTTAGTTTATGGACGTTCCGGTCCGATGTTAGTTTATGGACGTTCCGGTCCGATGTTAGTTTAAGGACGTTTCGGTCCACGAGTTTAAGGACCCCGCAGTCCATATCGATGTGTGGTCGTTGGGACCCGTCACCTCTTTGACGTCGTTGAGGAATTACAACGACGGATGTCAAAGGAGTTCGGAGATGTAACCTCGAACCGGATGTAAATTGATTTAGAAGAGCAATTTTGCTCAGTCAATTTAATTTAAGGACTTATGGCCAAAATTGGGCTAAGTCCAGTTGAAATGTTCAACATTTTATTTGCTTTTGGATTGCATTTCTTTTTTTATTTTTATTTGGGCCTTGCCCAGAAAGGATGCAGAGCATCAATTTGTTTTGGGCTCTGCCCTTTTAGGAATGATGCAAGGCATCAATTTTATTTGGGCTCTGCCCTTGTATAAAGAATGCAAAGCATCAATTTATTTGGGCTCTGCCCATTTATTGCCTTGCAATTTATTTTGGCCTGTCAGGTCATTTTGATTTGGGCCTGGCCCTTCAAATAGTGCAAAGCACCAAGAATCTTTTGGATTCAAGAAAATGAGTGCAGAGCACTTTTTAATGATCTAAATTTAGATCAAAGAAGAGAAAAGAAAATCTTTTCTTTCTTTCTGTCTCAGAGAACCAGAGGTTCATAGCAAGTGCAAGGCACTATTTTTATTTATTTATTTATCTGAGAACCAGAGGTTCATAGCAAGTGCAAGGCACTATTTTTATTTATTTATTTATCTGAGAACCAGAGGTTCATAGCAAGTGCAAGGCACTATCTGTTGTGCGCACGTGCGTTGCACGTGGTGCCGCATGGCGGGCATACGTGCGTTGTACGTGGCGCACATGCGCATTATGAGGAGAAGCAAAGCTTCTATATATGGAGAACAAGCTCCTTTTAATATTATTAAATATTCTCATGTGGTGCGCACGTGCGTTGCACGTAGTGCCGCATGGCAGGCACACGTGCGTTGCACGTAGCGCACATGGCGCTTGTGCATATGCGCATTATGGAGGAGCATGCTCCTATCTTGGAGAACTAAGCTCCTTTGAGTATTGAATCCTTTGAGGATTTTTACTCTACCTTTCCAAGAGGTATGCCCTCTTATTTATATGGGAGTGGTAGAGAAGTCATCTCTCCTTTTCCCGATGTGGGACTAAAAAATGCATTCCCCATGTAGTAGAGCATTACTTTAGATTACACGTGTATAACACATTTGCTCATAACTTTTGATCTCGGATGAATTATGAGGCCCATAATATATCAAATCGAAGGTCTTTTCGAGATGCTTTCAATATCATCAGAATTTAGCTGTTTTTCGTTCCGGAGTTTGTCAAAATACAGCTCGGAAAATACTGGTTCGCATCTTCTTCCTTAAATCACATGTGCATAGACATTTGCTCATAACTTTTGATCCCGGATGAATTATGAGGCCCATAATATATCAAATCGAAGGGTTTTTCGAGACGCTTTCAATACAATCAGAATTTATCCGTTTCTCCTTCGGGAGTTTGTCAAAAAACAGCCCGGAAGATACTGGTTCGTATTTCCTTAAGCGTATCGCTACCATTTGATACCTTGGACTCTTTTGCGCAGAAATTTTTGGCGGGAACAAATACCCCCCACTACTTTGCCCACGTAAGTATGTACGTGGGTGAAGTAGTGCAGAGTTATGCAGAGTTATGCATGGCGTATGACCAGTTTTGGGTTGATGTATCACTTTCAGAATCTTGATCTGAGAAGATAGCGAGCGGACACAAGCGTCGTTATTTATCATTGACTCAAATCTCAACTCTTAAGGGATATAGCTCCAACCCTTAACTCCATGAGCCGCATCGTTCTATTTCTTTTTTTGTCTCACTCTGGCGTGGAGTAGTTCATATGCTTATGAGTAAGTTCTCCATTTCAGTGGCATGTAGCTTTGGCAAGTGTGGCCCATAGATGGTCGGCCCATCTTGACTTCTTTGCAGGGCAGTGATGGCTTAGGAGACAGGGGTAGGATCTGCCACCTAAGGCTTTTCAACTTTACGAGCCGTGAGGGTCTCATAGAGATTTTTCTCCCTACGGATCGAGAGGATCTCGTAAGTGGATTTTCTCCTCAGGAATCGTGAGGATCCCCAAGTGTGGTTTTCTCTCATAGGTCGAAAGGATCTTATGAGAGAATTTTTCCCTCTTACGAGTCGAGAGGGCTCGTAAGCGGTTGTTTCCCTCTTTGTCGAGGATCGACTTCAGAGAGTGAGACCCGTGGATAGTATGCAAGAGACCATTTAGGATTGACTTGCAGGATCCCATTGCCCCTCTCACGAGTCGAGAAGGCTCGTAGGCGGTTGTTTCCCTCCTTGTCGAGAATCGACTTCAGAGAGTGAGACCCGTGGATAGTATGCAAGAGACCATTTAGGATTGACTTGCAGGGTCCCATTGTTCAGGAAGCAAGTTTTTTTTTTGAATTCTTACTGCCCGAGATGTGAATCAAAGAAGCTCTCGTCACGGAGTGTTTGTATCCGTGAGTTGAGAAGTTTTGCGAGGGATTATTTGTTTCCCAAGCGCCAAGGATTATTTGTGTCCTTAGGGTTTGAAACGAGTCGATGGTTCCCACGGAGGCGCTGGTGGCTCTGCGAGTCGACGCGGATCAGAAGGCTCTCGTCAAGGAGTGTTTGTATCCGTGAGTTGAGAAGTTTTGCGAGGGATTATTTGTTTCCCAAGCGCCAAGGATTATTTGTGTCCTTGGGGTTTGAAACGAGTCGATGGTTCCCACGGAGGCGTTGGTGGCTCTGCGAGTCGACGCGGATCAGAAGGCTCTCGTCAAGGAGTGTTTGTATCCGTGAGTTGAGAAGTTTTGCGAGGGATTATTTGTTTCCCAAGCGCCAAGGATTATTTGTGTCCTTGGGGTTTGAAACGAGTCGATGGTTCCCACGGAGGCGCTGGTGGCTCTGCGAGTCGACGCGGATCAGAAGGCTCTCGTCAAGGAGTGTTTGTATCCGTGAGTTGAGAAGTTTTGCGAGGGATTATTTGTTTCCCAAGCGCCAAGGATTATTTGTTTCCTTGGGGTTTGAAACGAGTCGAGGGTTCCCACGGGGGCTCTGGTGGCTCTGCGGGTCGACGCGGATCAGGAAGCTCTCGTCAAGGAGTGTTTGTATCCGTGAGTCGAGGAGTTTGCTGGGATTATTTGTTTCCCACTTTGTTTACGCCCTTGGATTGTGTACAGGAATCGATGTGATCTTAACTGTATGGCCAAAGTTTTATCATTTCTTCTTTTTATTTTATTTTATTTCCGCGATGCTCTATCATTTCAGCTTTTATATCGCGAAGGTCGCGACTGCCCAATCATTTCGGCTATTTTTCGCGGTGCCCAATCATTTCGGCTATTTGTTTTATTTTTACCCGTCGCTTTTTATTACGGGTTGCCCAATCATTTCGGCTATTTTGTTTTATTTTTACCCGTCGCTTTTTATTACGGGTTGCCCAATCATTTCGGCTATTTTGCATGCATACATTTTACCTGCTGCTTTTTATTGCAAGTTGCCCCATCATTTCGGCTATTTCGTATGCATGTGCGGCCTACTGTTTTTCGCTGTAAACCTGAAATTGGACACCGATTTCGGCATCAGCACCGCTACAACTGGGATATTGCCAGGAGCGAATCATCATTTGCCTCTGTCGTTGTCGAACAAAGGAGGCTTAGCGACCAGGGTTAAGGTCCTGTCGACTAAGGCTTTTGACTTCATGAGCCGTAAGGGTCCCACAAAGCTATTTCTCCCTACAAGTCGTGAGGATCTTATAGGTGTATTTTCTCCTTAGGAATCGTGAGGGTTCCTAAGTGTTTTGTTCCTCTGTAAGTCGTAAGGATCTCACAGGAGGATTTTCTCTTTGTGAATCGAGGGGATTTACAAGGGTTATGCGAACATATCCCCAGCCACGGATGGACCTTAGTTAGGGAAATGTTTATTCGCGCCCGTGGATTGTATACAAGGGTCAATGCTGAGTCACTTGTAGGGCAATATCGGAAGTTGTGGGGGTTGCTTAAGCACAGGTTTAGGTCTCTGTAACTTAAGACTTTCAAATCTTATGAGCCGTGGGGGTCCCATAAGAGAGTTCTCCTTACGAGTCGTGAGGATCTCGCAAGTGTATTTTCTCCTTAGGAATCGTGGGGATCCCTAAGTGTGTTGCTCCTTTGTGAGTCGTAAGGATCTCACGCAGGTGGTTTCTCCTTACAAGGTCGAGAGGACCCTATAAGTGTCCTTAACGAGGTTGCGCCCTTTCAGGTTTTCACAAACACTCGCCGGTAGCCCTGCTGTTTTTACTCACGGAGCCCTTTCGGGTTTTCATCCGCGCCCATTTTGCTTATGGACATACCGTTTTTTTTTATTCTTTTTATTTTTTTCTTCTTTTTTTTCTCTTTTTTTTTACGAGGTCGCGCCCTTTCGGGTTTTCACGAACACTCGCCGGTAGCCCTGCTGTTTTTACTCACGGAGCCCTTTCGGGTTTTCATCCGTGCCCTTTTTGCTTATAGACATACCGTTTTTATTTATTATATATTTTTTTATTTATTTTTATTCATCTCGTCAGCCCAAGGATGCTGCGGTATTAGTTTAAAGACGTTTCGGTCTGCTATTAGTTTAAGGACATGTCGGTCCGCTATTGAGAGGGTTGGCTACTACTTATAAAGCCTGAGCTTAGGAAGATAGCGAGCGGACATAGTCGTCGTCATCTACCCTTGACCTAGGCTGTGGCTCATTAAGCGTAGTATTTCTTTAGGAAGCGTCCGTTTATTGGCCTGAAAGGCCTTTCACCGTGCATGTCCATGAGTAGATAGGCCCCACCTTGGTAGACCTTATCGACGATATACGGTCCTTCATAGTTTGGCTCAAACTTTCCCCGCTTGGCGCGATTGGGGATCATGGGCCTTTTGACCACTAGCACGAGTTCGCCTTGGTGGAATGTCCTCGGGCGGCTCAATCTTTCATATGAGCGCGTCATCTTTGCTTTATAGGCTTCCAGATTTTGTTGTGCTAGAAGCCGGATTTCATCAAGGGCGTCAAGCTCTTCAAACCGAAGGTGAGCATTTTCTTCGTCTGTCAGCTCGTAGTGGAATGCCACTCGTAGAGAGGGTAATTCTATCTCGAGAGGGAGTACTGCTTCCGTCCCAAATACCAACGCGTATGGCGTCGTGTTTGTGGCCGTTTTAAACGTAGTCCGATACGCCCAAAGAGCTTCTTGCAATCTTTCGTGCCAATCTCTCTTATTTCGTGACACTGTTTTCTTTATGATCTTTGTCAAGGTCTTGTTGAAGGCTTCAGCTAGACCGTTAGCTCGCGGGTTATAGACTGAGGAGTATCTCCAGTCTATATTGTGCTGCTGTGCGAAACGGCTAATTTTATGACTTCGATAGGCTGGCCCATTATCAGAGATGATTCTTCTCGGGGTTCCAAACCGGTATATGACATGCGTTTTGAAGAAATGGAGGATGTTCTCCGTCTTCACTTCCCTCAATGGTATTGCCTCTGCCCATTTGGAGAAGTAATCAGTCGTCGCCAAGATGAAACGATGTCCCTTTGACGATGCTGGTTCGATGGGACCAACTATATCAGTTCCCCACATTTCGAATGGCCAACTAGCCACTGTTGGGTGTAGCGGATTTGGATGCTGATGGATGAAGTCCCCATGAATTTGGCATGAGTGGCATTGCTTCGCATATTCGACGCAGTCCTGAATCATCGTGGGCCAATAGTAGCCCATCCGCTTTATCTTCAATTTCATCTTAGGGCCTGCTTGGTGGGAACCGCAGAGTCCGTCGTGAACTTCTTGGACGACCCTTTTCGCTTCGTCAGGTCCTAGGCATCTCAGCCACAGAGAATCGAATGTCCTCTTGTATAGAGTATCGTTAACGAAGGCGAAAGACAGAGCTCGTTTCACGAGCTGATGTCTTATGGACGCTTCTTCAGGCATTCGGTGGAACTTGAAATAATCTGTGAAAACTTCTCTCCAGTCTTCAGTCTTCTCATGGTCTTTTATTTGTAGGGTCGCCTGCTCAGTTGCTCCCTTTTCTTTATATGATTCTGGAGGTATTTCTGCTGGGGAGAGTACTCGACGGCTTTGTACCACGATTCTAACGTCATCGAGGTTCTCGTCAGCCAATTCTTTAGCAAGTTTGGCCAGTGCGTCTGCTTTGCTGTTTTCCGCACGCGGTATACTTTCCAACGTGTAGGAGGGAATTTGGGTTAGCAGTTGCTGCACTTTTTCACCGTATTTCACCAATTCCGGCTTGCACGTTTGGTAATCGCCGTTCACTTGGCTGACGACCAGTTGGGAGTCCCCATATATGAGGAGGCTTTCAATTCCCATACCAATGGCGATCTCGAGGCCTGCTATCAGAGCTTCGTATTCGGCTTCATTGTTTGTTCTCGGCTCCGTTAGGGAGAAGGCGTAGCGCATTATTCCTCCTTGTGGAGTTACAAAGATGAGTCCTACCCCTGATTTAATTATAGGGGTACTTTGTTTGCGTTTCTTCATGGAAGATGCTCCATCGAAATAAAGCTCCCATCGAATATTATCGCCGTCGATCGCATCGAACGCATGTTCGTCTGGAAGATCGCAATTCAGAGGAGAATCGGCGGGTATCGGATGCTCAGCGAGGAAGTCGGTGATGGCCTGGCCTTTCACTGCCTTGAGAGGTTGATACGTTATCGAGAATTCCATCAAGAGCAGGGCCCATTTGGCTAGTCTTCCCGTCAATATGGCTTTTGACATTAGGTATTTAAGAGGGTCCACTTTTGAAATCAGACGGACCTCGTGCGCCAACGCATAGTGCCTAAGCTTTGTTATAGCGAAGATCAACGCCAGGCAGTGTTTTTCAATGGGAGAGTAATTGCTTTCTGCCCCCAGCAGGACTCGACTTAAGTAGTAAAGTGCTCTTTCTTTCCCTTGATCGTTCTCTTGTGCCCATAATGCGCCTAAAGAACCTTCGAGGGCGGTTGTATAAAGAATAAGAGGCTTTCCCTTAACTGGAGCAGCCAACACCGGCGGGTTCTGCAGATATTGCTTGATCTCGCCCAGTGCGCCTTGGCATTTTTGGTCCCAAACGAACGGGGTCCCCTTCTTCATCAGGTGGCTGTAAGGACGGCACTTTCCTGAAAGGTTGGCTATGAATCGCCGTATATACGCGAGTTTCCCTTGGAGAGACCGCAGCTGTTTGAGAGTCCTCGGCGGAGGCATTTCCATGATCGCTTTGATCTTTGACGGATCTATTTCAATACCTCGGTGTCGAACGACGAATCCCAGGAATTTGCCTGAGGAGACCCCGAACGCACATTTAAGAGGATTCATCTTCAAGTTGTATTGCCGAAGGCGTTAAAATACAGTCTTCAGATGCTCGAGATGTTCCTCGTATGATTTGCTCTTGACCACGAGATCGTCGATGTAGCATTCGACGATTTCGTGTATAAGGTCGTCGAAGATCTTCGTCATGGCCCTCTGATAAGTAGCACCGGCGTTCTTCAAACCGAAGGGCATCACTTTATAACAAAATATACCAAGCGGAGTCCTGAAGGCTGTGTGCTTCTGATCTTCAGGATGCATTTTTATTTGATTATACCCCGATGAGCCATCCATGAAGGAGAAAACCTCATGAGTGGATGTGTTGTCTATCATCAGCTCGGTGACTGGCACCGGGAAATCATCTTTTGGGCAGGCTTTATTGAGATCCCGGAAGTCTACGCATATGCGCACTGTCCCATTTTTCTTCATCACTGGGACAATGTTGGCGATCCATTCAGGGTATTGGACTTCTTGGATGAAGCCTGAATCTATCAGCTTTTTGACTTCGGCGTTGATGCTCATCTCAAGCTCGAGTCGCATTCTTCTCGGCGCTTGTTTGACTGGCTTGATGTCCGGGGATATCGCCAATTTGTGCACAGCGATTTTTGGGTCTAGTCCCGGCATTTCGGAATAGTTCCACGCGAAGCAATCTTTGTGCTGTAGAAGCACATCCTTTAACGCAGCCACCCTTTCTTCAGATAGCAGTTCGCTGATGAATGTCGGTCGCGGGTCATTTTCCGTCCCCAACTCAATTTTCTTGAGATTATCTGCAGTGGTATGGATTCCATCTTCCAGTTCTTTCGGAGCTGGGGGAAATTCTGAGATTACCTCATCGCTGCCGCTTTCAAAACACCAAGGAAGGCTGTTCATGTCCTCGGACTCTTCTTTTAATATTGTTACCACGTGGCAAGTGCGAATTTTCTGCCAATCCCAATGCGGAGTTGGTTCTTCTTTCGCGGCCTCGGGTTCGTGCTTCTGTGGTGGTGCTACCCTCCAGTTGTCAGAAATCACGAATTTGCCTAGCTGATACTGATCTTCAACCCAATTCTTGAAGGTGAAGCAATCTTCAAGAGGATGCCCCATTGCTCGATGGTAAAAGCAATAATTTGGGTTGAACACCTCGCCTGCGTGCTCGGGGTGCTTGGACTCTGGCAACGTAAGCATTTGATGTTTTAGAGCGAGATCGAATATCTTCTTTGTTTTGTTCCGAGGAAATGAGTATGCTCGACCCATTTTCTTCCTGAGGGCTAGGTCAATAACGCTCGACTCTCGGATACGTGGCTTCTTAGCTCTGCTTTGTGGCTGTCGAGCGCCCCTCTTACCTTTCGACTTGTTTTTGTTTTCGCGTCGAACCTTTTTTGCTGCAGGTTGACAAGGAGCGGCATTTTCTTCCTTCACCGCCTGTTGAAGGAGGCGCTGTGTCTTGGCTTTTTCATAGATTGCTATTTCACGATCGTGATCGTCTCGGGCTTTTTGACTCGCATCCCTTATAAGTTTGCTCATCTGGTCTTCAAATGATGGACTGGGCGGCTTTGTATCAGGAACTTTTGCTGGCTCAGGATTAGCGTCCTCCCATTGAGCGTCCGCCTCTTCATCGAAGTCATACATAACATAACAGCTGTTCACTAGCTCCCGTTTCTTTGACCGGATGTACCCAAGCCCTTTTGTTTCTATTCTCCCGTTAGGCAGTTTGCATTGAGTCCCGGGAATGTTCCAGACCTTATCATAGAATTTGGCTTTTCTAACGGTCTGTGTGAAGGATATCCCCTGGCGTTTCAGAAGTTTCTTCAAACCTTCGGTATAATATCTGGGAAGACGGATAGGCTGAAGCCTGTCGAGCGTGGGATCCGCGCCATGCCAAATTTCTTTTTCCACCTTGTTTTCTTCAGAACGGTAGAATAGGATTGCCTTCTCGCCTTTTTGTCCGGGAGGGATGTAGAATATCTGTAACTCTTCTACGCTGTTGGTGTCGAGTGCATCCAGTTCTTTGTAATGTTCAAGCGGCACCATGGTTATCTGCAGACTTCGCTCTTCTTCAGCGGAAACCTGTATTGAAGGCCGAGCGGGGAATACAACGTGAACTTCATCTTCTGAATCACTGCCGAAGATCAATGAAGGAACGGATGGTCTTGGCCTGGTGGATTGGGATGGACCTGAATAAATTATATCCTCCTCCTCCTCGGTGTCACTGCCGAAGACAGGGATGGTGGCGTTAGTTTTGTTCTCCGGTTTGTGACACCTTTCCGTGTCTTCGAAACTCGGCAAGAAGTATTTGGCATCTTCATACTTGCGAACTTCGTTTACAGAAAACGGATTCAACTCTCCCGCCACTGTGTACTCGAGGCCATCCCTAGAATACTTCATGCACTGATGCTGTGTAGAAGGGATGACATTGTACTCGTGTAGCCATGGTCGGCCGAGCAGAGCATTGTAGCACGTCTTGGCGTCTATAACATGGAATTTGATTTCTGTGACGAGCAACCCGAAGCGCAGCGTCAATATCACAGATCCGAGAGTCTTTGAGGATTGGGAGTCGAAACCGGAGATAGTGATCTTGTCCCGGGCGAGGTGTTGGACGCTCATGCAAATCTCCTTTAACACTCGCACATTGAGTAAATTAACAGACGATCCGTTATCGACCAAGATTTTACCTATCTTTATGTCATGGCAATATCCTGAGACATAAAGGGGGCGATTGTGTTCACACGTCCCGAGGAGAAGGTCTTCATCACCAAAAGCAACGTCGGCTGTGTGCACTTCTTCTAATTCGTCTTTCATCTTTTCTTCGGCTAAGAAGGCTTGGAACTGGTCCGGATCTTGTAGCGCCTTAATCAAAGAGTCGCTGGCTTCCTTTGATAGTAACAAGGCATCAAGGACGCTGAGCTGAGAGGGCAGTTTCCTCAGATGTGCCAGAACGTTGTAATCCACCTTACTTCTCTTCGGCGGGTTTTTGGCGTTTAGCTCTTCCAGAACTTGGTCATCTAAAATGATGTCTTCAGAGACCTTTTCTTTCCCTTTATCTTTTCTATTCGAGGGTCCGAGGTTCTTTTCAGGCAGTGTCCGATTTCGCAGCTGTATATTTTCGCAAGACTTCGGTTCTTCTTCTTTTCCCGAAGTGGATTCTTTGAAGAGGGGGCCAAGCTCTAGCTCCTCATCGGAATCGCTCCCAAACGTAGGCACCTGCGACCCGGTAGTGTTAACCATGTGACAGTTGCCGGCAGTTCTTTCAAGCTCTTTGGTTGTGCTTCTTTGCTCCCGACGAATCTTACGTTTTTCCCGTTTAAAGCGTTGTTGATTAGCGACGTATCCTTGCCACCATCCATTGAAAGCTTTGCAATCTTGGGTGGAATGCGAGACCTTCTGATGATATAAGCAATAAGAGGGGTGCATTTCTACCACGCCAGTAACTTTTTCTTCAGAGGGTGGTAGCTTCATGCCCATCGATATGGCCTTAGCAAACTTCTTTTTTATCTTGAATTGGCTTTTGTCAGCGGTGAAGGCATTTTGTTCCAGCGGGATCATCTCAGCTCTTCTCTCAAATCTCTGGCGCTTGGCCTTTTCGAATACAGCCGTCTCGCGCTCTCGATCAGCTTTGCTTTTCAATCGAGCTTCACTAAGAAACGCGTCAATCATTTCGATTGATAATTCCGGAACCCTTGACTCGGTATTTGCCCCCGGCGTTTTGGTGCCAGAAGTCCCTTCATCGTTCGAGGTCGAGTGGGAGATCATATGACAGCTCGCCACACATTCCTCGGATTCATCTGATGAACTTTCCTCCTCATCTTCTTTTTGAAAGACGTGATCAAGGAAATCTTGGAGCGTAATGGGAGTCCGCGCCTTTTGGTTGTATTCATCTAGTGCGTCGATTTGCTTTTGTAAGTCCGTGCGCTTGTCGCCAGGCTTCACGGGCTTCTTAGATTTCTTCTTCTTCTTTTTCGAAGATTTTGACGGCTGGTTATGAACGCTTGAACTACCACCATCGGTCTTCAGAATCGGACGTGGCTTCAACATCCCTTCTATAACCTGCGGTTCCAAGGGGTTCTTCCACTTGACCGCGGGACAGGTCTGAAGATCATTTAGCATTCTCCTCGTTTTGGCCGATAATACAACCTCCCAAGGAGCTTCCTCAATGACGGAACATGTTGCCCCCGGCGCATTCGCCCCTTTAGAGGTGTGGGGCTGCGGGGGATTCACCTTCCATTTGTCGGATAGCGCAAATTTGCCCTGGCGGTACTGGTTTTCAAGCCAATTTTTGAAAACGTAACAGTCTTCGATCGGATGTCCTAGCACTCGATGATAAGGGCAGTAATTAGGCTCGTTGACGTCACTTGGTTGCGACGGGCGTTTTGGATCTGGCAGATTTATGAGCCTGTTGCGCAATGCCAGCTCGAATAGCCTCCTCGTTTTATCACGGGGGAAGGAGTAAGCACGTCCCATCCTGTCCTCAAGGGGTACGTATGGGCGCGTATTGTTTGGACGTGCAACCGGCTTCGAGTCGTTCGGTTGTTGTTGGGCATTAGCGACTATGATCGCTTTTCCCTTTCCTTTATCGTTTCGGGAGTCCGGCTTCGGGAGAGGGGGTTTATGGCCTATCTGGTCCATCTGCGCCAATTTGTCGATCAAAGCCTGAAAGGAAGTCGGCTTGAAGAACATCATAAACTGTGAAATGGTTGCTTGTGGATCAAGGGTTCCAACAAACATTCCCACCGCAGGGGCTTCTTCTATGCGCTGTTCACACTTAGACCATAGATTACGCCACCGTATAGCGTACTGGACCCACGTCTCGCCGGGCTTTACCCTGGCGTTAATCAGCGCCGTCATCGGAGTACGCTCACTGGCACTTGCAAAACGTTGGGTGAAGAGCAGCTCCATCTCCGCAAAGGTTTTAATAGAGTCGTTGGGGAGCTCGGAATACCATTCGAACGCCGTATCTGATAGGCTTCCAACGAACTGGCGAAGCAGAAGCTTGTCGTCGCCGCCGGTGTTACCGCAAAGCGCCCTGAACTGGGCGATATGTTGATGGGGATTGCCGGTCCCTTTGTAGACATGAAACTTGGGAATTGTGTAGCCCGGCGGGTACTTGATTTGGTCATACCAGCCCGGATACGGTCGCCCCGTTTTTACGACGTGGCCGGCTGCTTCGGCCGCGTGATGAACCTTTATTTGCTGGGCTATATATTCGTCCAGATCAGTTTTAGAGATCGTGTCCTCTTTATCCGTTGATAGAACGGGCTGAGGGTTTGATGTTTCTCCCCTATCATCCCCAAGGACGATCGGGGGTTCTTCAGTCGGAGGCTCTGGTTGTATCATCATCCCTATCATGTCCTGGAAAAGGAGGCCCATACGTTATATATTGGCTGCTTGTTCAGCAGCCTCTTTGTCTCTCTTTTCCAGTACTCGGCGGAGGAACTCGGCGTCGGTCTCTTCCTCTTGGCGTTCGTCTAAGGACGTCCCAGGGTTCTCCTTTGGCCCTGTGAGTGCAGCCATTGTAGTCATTATCTCCTGGAGCTTTTGTTGCTGCTCCTGAGCCTTGGTCACTGATCGGGTAAGCGGTCGGTGACCCGTAGAAGTACGACTTTCTTCCTTTCCAGAAGCCATATAGACCGTATGAACCGTTATGCCCCCTGACTTGGGGCGTCTAGGTTCACCGCTTTTAAACTTTGTCAGCGTCGCGGGAGCTTTCTCTGGCCTTTTCCTTTTGTGGACCATTGAGGTTGAAGGAGCCATTGAAGTGGGCATCCTAGCATTTGTTGCCCCCTGCTGTTTAATGGGGCGGTTTTTGTCCTATTCCACCTTTGCCCTTTTCTGGCGACGGAAGTGGTCTGAGTCAATCACGGAGTCTTGAACCCTCCGCCAAACTTTATAAATCTTTGACGACAGCCGCTGAGGGGGCTGTTCCTGCTTTGTCTCCGGAGCTTTTTCCATAGGCGGAGGAGATCTTTTCAATGTAGCAATCGGAGAGTTCTTTCTCACCTTCCTCAGCAATTCAAAGCTGTTCCCAGTTGGAACAGCAGCATTGACCTCCACCACTGGAGCAGGTGGGGTTAGCCCTGAGGGGGAGTTGCCCCCTGCTTTCCTTACTCGGCGCCAGTAACGACGTCGGGCATGTCGTGCTGATGGAGTTGTTTCAGCTATAGGGGTGACCTCCTCATGCCCCCTGTGTTGGTCAGAATATACTGGTACCAGCTTTTTAAAGATCGACGTCCGTTGAACGGGGACGGCCAACTTGTCAGAAGCGGACTTCTGAACATGGGAAGCAACCTTGGTGATTTTTCCAGGAACGTGAGTTGGAATGGCTATCCGCTTCGGGATAACGCTTTCTGGTATGGCAGGCTTCTTCATGAGCCTGTTAGAGCTCTGGCCTAGTCCGTTAAAAACTGAAGCAGTGGAGTTGGGCGGCCTATTGAAAGGGGTCGCCGCAGTGGTAAGTCGATCGAAGACCGACTTCTTTGGAGCTTCTTGCAATGTCATTGGGGCGTTGAAGCTCATTGGTGGGAGCATGGTCCCAAAAAATAGTCCAGTGGTGGTTTGAGCCACCTGCTCCACCGGCATTTTGAAAAGGGAGGCCGCTTGGGGCCCATAACTCACTCCTCCAGTAATGACGGAGCGAGAGCTGTTGCTGCAGGCGATGCAGTTCGAAGCCATTGATCTTCTGTTTTCTGCACGGAGCAAGACACCAAACCTTAGTACCTTGAATCCACAGGCAATCACAGCAAACCGCGATTTGTTCGCGAACACGACACACGAAGTGTGGAGTGGAAAGAGGAAGAGGTCCCACCGGGCGTGCCAGAATCTGTACCCCTCCGAAAGACGGCGCAGACTTTGCGTCTTGCCTGAGATTCGGGGCAGATGCTATATGGTTTTATCCATCCACCTCTCCGAAAATGCCGAGTTGATTTACGGCACTGTGTATCGGAGGTTTAGACGGATGCGGCCGATGTAGCAGACTTCGTCAGATTCCCCCTCAGGGTGAGGGGTTTTTGATTGTGGGGACGCTCTTCCCTGCAGGCGCAAGCCCCTGCAGTTAATTACGCTACCGCGTCGCGGTAACAACTTTCTCCTTCTCCAGAATTTCACTTCGTGTCGTGTGTGTTTGTTTTATTTGTGGTTGCCCGTGGATTGTATACGGAGACTGAGTAATGCCGTCGCCCGTAGGACGTGGATTAGTCCAAATCCGTATTTAATTTAGATTTGGGTTTGGTGTTTTTAGTTTAAGGATGCATTAGTCGCGTTGCGGCTAAGATCAACTTAAACGTTCATTAAGGATACATTAGTCCTGTTTGAGACTAAGATCAACTTAACGTTATCGTTTAGATCCGACAAAAGAGCGTTTGGGCTCTATTGTTCCAGTTTGGGAGATTCATAGTCCAATTTGGGACTAAAGTCTGTTTGGAGGATACGTTAGCCATTTTTGAGGCTAAGATCGACTCAAACGTTTGTTAAGGATACGTTAGTCCAGTTTGAGACTAAGATCAACTTAACGGGACCGTTTAGATCCGACAAAAGAGCATTTGGGCTCTATTGTGCCAGTTTTGGGACGTGGTGGTCCATAGCATTTATGGCCGTCGGGACCCGTCACCTCTCTGACGTCGTTGAAGAATTACAACGATAGGTGTCAGAGGAGTTCAGAGATGTACCCTTGAACCAGAGTTGATTTGGGGTTTTATCATTCATTTAAATGTCTAAGGATGCGGGACCGTTTAGATCCGGCAAAAGAGCATTTGGAGGCTCTATTATTCCAGTTTAGGGACGTGGTGGTCCACTTTCCAGTTTAGGGACGTGGTGGTCCATCGCCAGTTTAGGGGCGTGGTGGTCCGATATTAGTTTAAGGACGTTTCGGTCCATTGTTAGTTTATGGACATTTCGGTCCGATGTTAGTTTATGGACGTTCCGGTCCGATGTTAGTTTATGGACATTTCGGTCCAATATTAGTTTAAGGACGTTTCGGTCCACGAGTTTAAGGACCCCGCAGTCCATATCGATGTGTGGTCGTTGGGACCCGTCACCTCTTTGACGTCGTTGAGGAATTACAACGACGGATGTCAAAGGAGTTCGGAGATGTAACCTCGAACCGGATGTAAATTGATTTAGAAGAGCAATCTTGCTCAGTCAATTTAATTTAAGGACTTATGGCCAAAATTGGGCTAAGTCCAGTTGAAATGTTCAACATTTTATTTGCTTTTGGATTGCATTTCTTTTTTTATTTTTATTTGGGCCTTGCCCAGAAAGGATGCAGAGCATCAATTTGTTTTGGGCTCTGCCCTTTTAGGAATGATGCAAGGCATCAATTTTATTTGGGCTCTGCCCTTGTATAAAGGATGCAAAGCATCAATTTATTTGGGCTCTGCCCATTTATTGCCTTGCAATTTATTTTGGCCTGTCAGGTCATTTTGATTTGGGCCTGGCCCTTCAAATAGTGCAAAGCACCAAGAATCTTTTGGATTCAAGAAAATGAGTGCAGAGCACTTTTTAATGATCTAAATTTAGATCAAAGAAGAGAAAAGAAAATCTTTTCTTTCTTTCTGTCTCAGAGAACCAGAGGTTCATAGCAAGTGCAAGGCACTATTTTTATTTATTTATTTATCTGAGAACCAGAGGTTCATAGAAAGTGCAAGGCACTATTTTTATTTATTTATTTATCTGAGAACCAGAGGTTCATAGCAAGTGCAAGGCACTATCTGTTGTGCGCACGTGCGTTGCAGGTGGTGCCGCATGGCGGGCATACGTGCGTTGCACGTGGCGCACATGCGCATTATGAGGAGAAGCAAAGCTTCTATATATGGAGAACAAGCTCCTTTTAATATTATTAAATATTCTCATGTGGTGCGCACGTGCGTTGCACGTAGTGCCGCATGGCAGGCACACGTGCGTTGCACGTAGCGCACATGGCGCTTGCGCATATGCGTATTATGGAGGAGCATGCTCCTATCTTGGAGAACTAAGCTCCTTTGAGTATTGAATCCTTTGAGGATTTTTACTCTACCTTTCCAAGAGGTATGCCCTCTTATTTATATGGGAGTGGTAGAGAAGTCATCTCTCCTTTTCCCGATGTGGGACTAAAAAATGCATTCCCCATGTAGTAGAGCATTACTTTAAATTACACGTGTATAACACATTTGCTCATAACTTTTGATCTCGGATGAATTATGAGGCCCATAATATATCAAATCGAAGGTCTTTTCGAGATGCTTTCAATATCATCAGAATTTAGCTGTTTTTCGTTCCGGAGTTTGTCAAAATACAGCTCGGAAAATACTGGTTCGCATCTTCTTCCTTAAATCACATGTGCATAGACATTTGCTCATAACTTTTGATCCCGGATGAATTATGAGGCCCATAATATATCAAATCGAAGGGTTTTTCGAGACGCTTTCAATACAATCAGAATTTATCCGTTTCTCCTTCGGGAGTTTGTCAAAAAACAGCCCGGAAGATACTGGTTCGTATTTCCTTAAGCGTATCGCTGCCATTTGATACCTTGGACTCTTTTGCGCAGAAATTTTTGGCGGGAACACCAACCCAAACCCTTAACCCTAGTTAACTCTCTACAATTGGTTACCTTGTCATCTTTGACCATGGTTGCATTTGTAATCATAATATATCATTTTCATTTATTCATCACAAAAGGATATTCATTCTTCTTCTTCTTCCTTGAGCCCACAAAAGCTTTCTAGGTTTTTATTTTGTGATGGATTAGTGTGAGAATTTGATAATAAAAGAGAGCATAAATCCTACTTCATCATCCTCATCTAATCTAACCAATTATATTAGGGTGTTCGCCTCATTAGTGAGTGATAGCTTGAGTTAAAGAAACTTCAAGGTAGATCATCTTTGAAAAGGAAGACTACAAGCTAGCATGGATCATTCGGGTTGTGGAGCTTCTCTTGAGTCTGGGAGATCATGGATCGCGGCGAAGGTACTACTACTCGGTTCTTGTGTTGCGAAGGAGCAGACTACAAAGGTTGTAATCCCTCACTATTAGTTGTAAAGATGTTTACTTGAATGTTTAACCCTAATAATCTAGCAAAGATCCTCGCTTTGGGTTGTTCGGCACGTCTAAATTTTAAATCGGGCATGGTTGATGCCTTATTGACCCTTGCAACATTCCGACCCTGATATGCAATAATATATCTGTTTCTTTATTGAATAAAGAAGGATATAATTTTGTAGTACAGGATAATGTTATAAACATATTCCTGGATCAAAAGTTGATTGGATCAGGCTCGTTACATACTGGCATATTCATTCTCAATCAAAATACAGTCCTTAATATACAAAACACGCACAAGAGGAAGAGTTCAGAAATGAACGAATCCTTCTTGTGACATTGTAGACTTGGTCATATCAATGCGGCACAGCTAGCTAAGTTACATAAAGATGGATATTTGAATCCGTTCGAATTATCATCTTATGATACTTGCAATTCATCTCTCAAAGGAAAAATGACCAAAACTCCATTTAGTGGACACGGAGAAAGAGTTACGGAACTCTTAGGACTGGTACACAGTGATGTATGCGGTCCCATGTCTACACATGCTAGGAACGGTTCTTCCTACTTCATTACATTCACTGACGATCTCTCAAGATTCGGACATGTGTTCCTGATGAAACACAAGTCTGAAGCTTTTGAGAAATTCAAAGAATATAAGCACGAAGTAGAGAACCAAACGGGCAAAAGTATTAAGATCCTTCGATCTGATCGAGGAGGAGAATACTTAAGCAATGAGTTCCTAGATTTTCTAAAAGAGAATGGGATTCTCTCTCAGCTTACTCCTCCTTATACACCACAGCACAACGGTATATCGGAGCGGAGGAAACGCACCCTATTAGATATGGTACGCTCTAAGATGAGTATAACTGAGTTACCTATTTCCTTCTAGGGATATGCACTGGAGACAACTGCAGACCTATTGAATATGGTTCCTACCAAATCTGTGCCAACCACTCCATTTGTAATATGGAAAGGAAAGAGACCACATCTTAATTATGTTAGGATATTGGGTTGTCCGGCATATGTGAAAACACAAAATCCGGACAAGCTCGGGGCAAGGCCTATTCTGTGTAAGTTTATTGGATATCCTAAACATTCGCGAGGGTATATCTTCTACCACACCAAGAAACAAAAGGTTTTTGTTTCTCGGCACGCCACCTTTTTAGGAAAGGAATTTCTTGCTAAAGAGATTAGTGGCTCTGGGGTAGAACTGGAAGAAGTTTCAGCAGAACAAACTGCGATAGATGATTTGATGGAACCAGAGGATTTAGTAGTACCCGACGAACCCCAGCCTCTCCGCCGATCTGCTTTGATGTTGTAGTCAAAGAGTTTGACTTCATCAAAAACGTAGATGAACCTTGTATTTATAAGAAGGTTGCAGAGAGTAAGGTTGTCTTCCTCGTATTGTACGTTGATAACATACTCTTGATAGGAAATGATGTTCCTATGCTGCAATCAGTCAAGCTCTTCTTATCACAAAGATTCTCAATGAAAGATCTAGGTGATGCCTCCTACATACTGGGAATTATGATCTATAGAGATAGATCTAAACGGATATTGGGATTGTCCCAATCCAGGTACATTGACACCATATTAAAGAGTTTTAGTATGGAAGAATCCAAGAGTGGGAACCTACCCACGATCTCTGGACTCACTCTCTCCAAAGAGATGTCTCCTAAGACTGATTTAGAGAGAGCTCGCATGCAAGGGATACCCTATGCTTCGGCAGTAGGCTATATCATGTATGCGATGCTATGTACCAGACCCAATGTAGTATACTCACTAAGTGTAGTGAGTCGGTATCAAGCAGATCCTGGAGAGAGTCACTGGATAGCTATGAAGAACATTCTCAAGTACTTGTGAAGGACTAAAGAGATGTTCTTGGTGTATGGTAACGGAGAACTCAAGGTGGAGTCCTTTACCGATTCCAGCTTCCAGAGTGATAAGGACGACTCTAAGTCGCACTCGGGATTTGTCTTTACCCTCAATGGAGGGGCGGTGTGTTGGAAGAGTTCCAAATAGGATACCGTTGCAGACTCGACGATGGAGGCTGAATACATCGCTGCCAACGATGCTGCCAAAGAGGCTGTCTGGATAAAGAAGTTCATTACTGAACTTGGTGTGGTTCCATCCATTGAGCATCGAATACCTTTGTATTGCGATAACAATGGAGCTATGGATTTGGCCAAGGAACCCAGGTCCCATCAGAAGTCCAGACATATTCTGAGGCGGTATCACCTGATCAGGGAGATAGTTGATCGCCGGGAGAACGAGGTCAGGAGAGTTGATACGAAGGACAACACTGCGGATCCACTCAAGAAGGCCATTCCCAAGATACAAATTGAGAGATTATTCGGGATGCTAGGTATGAGATACTACAACAGCTGGCCTTAGTGCAAGTGGGAGATTGTTAGTTATGTATATGCCCTAGAGGCCATTGTTGTACATATGATGTATATTATAATGGATGTTTGGATATATAGAGAGAGGACTTTCTTGCTCGTCATGAAAGTATGCTATTTGGTTTCTCTTTATCATAACATGTTGACTTATATTAGTTTATTGTCTTACTCTCACATGTTGATAAAGCCCTTAGGATATGTACTCGACTACTGGGACTATGATGAGATCATACTAGTAGGGCTAGAGTAGTCGATGAGTACATCCTATAATTGTTCCTAGTCGAGAGTGTTTCGAGACAGGGCATCGATACACCTGAGTAGACTAGCGTATACGCATCTTGACCCATAAGATGGGCGATGGATGATCCCATATCCATCGGTGTTTGACATCAAGGATGGTGTACGGGTGCTCAGTGGAGACTGGGTACACTGGACGGACTCGCCGAGAACTCCCAGATTGTATTATACCTCATGTCAGATGGCAGTTCTCTGGAGACACTGGTACAGGGTGGTCTGTAGACCCGAGATCGTCATAGAGTCTTGTGTGATTCACACTGTGCTTTGATTTCCACCTTACCACGTCCAAGAGGGCGTGCAAAACGGTGGCTTTTGGGTATAATCCCGAATCACATGGAGGCAATGAGCGATAGGAGAGGATTCGTCTCTCCCGGTATAGGGAGTTGATGTTATGCTGTGTTCGATTAGCTATTACTGGAAGTCCCTGGCCTGGGCGGATATTGAGTACTACTGGTAAGTGATATCAGTAGGTTCTCGACCTGTTATGAGCCTCACAACGACACGACTTATCGGTTACTGGGGTCTGACGTATACCACCCCTAGACTGGATATGCAGCATATCAGACGAAGAGACCAGACTGTACAGGAGTGTTACTGATTGAATTCACAGGAGAATGTATAGGCTTGCTTGTTGATCTTTTGATCGCTCAATACCTGGGTGGCTGTTATGTTTAGCTGACCGTTTACAGCTTGTGGGTGTTTGATATGATCATCACATACTGCCGGCGTATTGATGATTCTTTAGAGTCCTACACAGAGGTTTCTTGACTCAGGCAAAACGGAGTAGGAGTACATATGTGATATGTGCATGATCGAGAATAATACGATATGAGATACCGTATTCTATTCTCGTGATATATGATATCGGCCGGCGATATTTGCTATCAGCCGGGTCATCGGATCAAGTGTTGATTCGTTGAATCGATACATTGATATATTAGTCGGTTATATTCGATATACCCGGATTGTCGGATCAAGTGTTGGTTCGATAATTTGATGTATAATTATATATGTGATATATTAAATTACATTATCTAATATTGGCTCCCTTTATTAATTCATTTTTTCACCGGATAATACATTGATATATATGTGATCTATGTTAATTTTATTATTTTCTTTTGTTACAAAAATATATTCTATATGTGATATATAATATTTTAACATGTTATAATTACTAATGCAACATGATTAGTGGAGATTAAACATGGTTAGGGTTTGATTTGGGTTAGTTCTTTCATGAAGCTTCTAGAAGCTTTTCTTTTGTTTCTTGAAAAGATATTATGTGTTGATATTTTGTGAGATATTTGTAACCCCAACCCAAACCCTTAACCCTAGTTAACTCTCTACAATTGGTTAGCCTTGTCATCTTTGACCATGGTTGCATTTGTAATCATAATATATCATTTTCATTTATTCATCACAAAAGGATATTCATTCTTCTTCTTCTTCCTTGAGCTCCTATAAGCTTTCTAGGTTTTTATTTTGTGATGGATTAGTGTGAGAATTTGATAATAAAAGAGAGCATAAATCCTACTTCATCATCCTCATCTAATCTAGCCAATTAGATTAGGGTGTTCACATCATTAGTGAGTGAGAGCTTGAGTTAAAGAAACTTCAAGGTAGATCATCTTTGAAAAGGAAGACTACAAGCTAGCATGGATCATTCGGGTTGTGGAGCTTCTCTTGAGTCCGGGAGATCATGGATCGCGGCGAAGGGACTACTACTCGGAGCTTGTGAATCGAAGGAGAGGACTACAAAGGTTGTAATCTCTCACTCTTAGTTGTAAAGATGTTTACTTGCATGTTTAACCCTAATAATCTAGAAAAGATCCTCGCTTTGGGTTGTTCGGCACGTCTAAATTTTAAATCGGGCATGGTTGATGCCTTATAGACCCTTGTAAGAGTGTCTAGTAACCCTACACTATATAAAGGACCCAAGACATCAAGTCTTGTATAGTGAAATCCCCCCTAAACATTGAGAAACTCAAAGATCAAGAGCAAGTTCTTGCAAGAAGATCTTTCTTCAAGGTAAAAATGATGATGATGAACATAGAAATGAAATCATCTCAAAAAGAATAATCAGTTCTTTAAAAAGATCATAGATCTACAAATTCAAAAGTCTTTTAAAAATAGATCAAAAGATCTCATCATAAAAAGAAGAAGAACATAATTCTTCTCACAGATCATAGATCTATAAAAGCAAAGCCTTTCGTCAACATAAGAGATTGGAAATATCTCCTGCAAAAAAATAAGAACTGTTATTCTTAGATCTTGAGACAAAGTGTAACATTTCAAAAAACTAAAATATTATTTTTGGGAATTTTCATAATTTAATATTAATTTTTAATGAATATTTTAATATTTCGGTATAATTAAATACCGATAAATGGGGAAATTCTGAAGAAAAATTATGGAAATTCTAAAATAGGGTATTTTGTGGAAATGTGGCATTTATAAGTTTTTATGGTTAAGTATATGCTATTTTAATGTGAATCGCGATTAAAAATCGCTAATTGGATTTTTGGCCTTTTGTGCAAAATGTGCATATTACATTTTCCACACTTGTCACACTTGTTTCATGTTTTGGATTCTTGGTAGCCTAGGGTTGAACCATGCTTAGATGACCATGGTGGCTTAAACCTTTTGGTTAAGTTAAGTGGGTTTATTAAGGGTTTAGCTTTGTTAAAAATTGGATTAAGTGGGAGTTGACTTGTGGCTAGAGAGAGAGAGCGCCATGATGGTGGTCATGCTAGCTTTCATTAAGAGAGAGGGAGGTGGCTCCTAGGTAATGTCACAATCACCATTCACTTCAAAACTTTTGCCTCTCACATCTCTCCCTCTCACTCACTCACACTCACATCTCTCACACAACACCACACCATCATATACTTCAACTTCACCCCACACAACACCAACCCCCAACACTTCTGCTGCTGCACACAGCCACAAGAAAAAGAAAGGGAAAAGCAAATGTATTGCGGTATGATGCCTTTTATGTATTGATGATTTCGGAGCCCCGTTGACTTCGACATTTTATTGAAATGTTTTAGAATTTGGGGGTTTTAAATTTAAATTCGGGGACCGAATTTATTTAATGGGGGAAGATTGTAACATTTCAAAAAAATAAAATATTATTTTTCGGAATTTTCATAATTTAATATTAATTTTTAATGAATATTTTAATATTTCGGTATAATTAAAGACCGATAAATGGGGGAAATCTGAAGAAAAATTATGGAAATTCTAAAATAGGGTATTTTGTGGAAATATGCCATTTATAAGTTTTTATGGTTAAGTATATGCTATTTTAATGTTAATCGCGATTAAAAATCGCTAATTGGATTTTTGGATTTTTGTGCAAAATGTGCACATTACATTTTCCACACTTGTTACACTTGTTTCATGTTTTGGATTCTTGGTAGCCTAGGGTTGAACCATGCTTAGATGACCATGGTGGCTTAAACCTTTCGGTTAAGTTAAGTTGGTTAATTAAGGGTTTAGCTTTGTTAAAAATTGGATTAAGTGGGGGTTGACTTGTGGCTAGAGAGAGAGAGAGAGCCATGATGGTGGTCATGCTAGCTTTCATTAAGAGAGAGAGGGAGGTGGCTCCTAAGTAATGTCACAATCACCATTCACTTCAAAACTTTTGCCTCTCACATCTCTCCCTCTCACTCACTCACACTCACATCTCTCACACAACACCACACCATCATATACTTCAACTTCACCCCACACAACACCAACCCCCAACACTTCTGCTGCTGCACACAACCACAAGAAAAAGAAAGGGAAAAGCAAATGAGAGTTGCAAGCAGCAGCAGCCTGATGCAGCAACAAGGAAAACAGCCCCAAAGGAGCAGCTCAGCAGCAGCACAGCCCTCTTTCCCCTACTCTTTCTTCCCTTCTCCTTCATCCTAGGACCCCTTAAGGTATAATCTCGCAACCCAACTCCTATCTTGCTAAGTTATAGTTGTTTAGCTGAAATTTTAGTGTTATTAAGTAGATTAGTGCTAGTTTAGGAGAATTTGAGTGAGATTTGGCCAAGTGTTGGTTGTAATGGTTAGTATAGCCTAATTAGGTGTTGTTGAGACCAGCTTACCCTAGATCTAACCCAGATTCCAGTAAAACACCTGAAAGTTTAGAATCGGTGTAATTTAGCGATTTTGTCGACTTTGTGGCCTTTTTGGAAACTGCTATCACCCGAGATACCCTAAAATAATTTTGACTTGGCAGTGAGATATGCAGGTAGATAGGAACCAATACCCAAAACCCTAGCCCCCACCTCTTGATCCCGGCTGCAGATAAATTCCCTTTGGCCGCAATTTGCGGCCAGAGCAGTAGGGAACCCCCTCGTTTTTGGTGCACGGCTCTTTTACCTGTAAACTTGACCCCTGGAATGTCCAATTTTGTCTGATTCCAAACAGGGTAGAATCTGGGTTGATTTTCTTAAGTTGGCGCATGATTTACGACTTGTTTTAGCAAGGATTTTGGTATTTGATGATTTGTTTCTGTCGGGTAGCGTTTGAACGCCAACGGCAGAGGGATATTGTCCGTGTTTGCATGCGAGGCTGTAGGTTTTTACCTATCGGCGTAGCGTGTACCGTTTGGTTTCCATTATGGTTTTCATGTGCTTTAGCGTTTGTGATATTCTTGTAGGTACCCACGGGACATCGAGGCGTTGGAGATTCAAATGGCGACGTCGGCATCGGCACGCATAAAGAAAGGTGAGTAGATTTATATCTACGGGAAGAAGTCGGGTGGATGGCGTATAACACCCCCGCAGTCTGTGGTGATGTATATGGATGCGTATACACACCTACAATTATTATTTGTTGTTCGGAAATTATTGATGTTTGGGATGGATAATTGGTGGGCTTGGATGATTTAGTGTCGCGAAACCCTAGAGTAGTAGGTGCACGACACATACACACTCACACACATACAGACTTGCATACATCCTTATTCATATGTGGTTATGGGATTCTATATAGTTATATGTTCACATAGGTATGGGACTATGTGTTCATATATGGATTTGAGGATGATACATGGGATTGAGATGAGTCGATGAATTTGATCCGAGTTTATGATATCGGTGATATGGCAGGATTCGTACTTGAGATACGTCCTGATATGATAGCGGGACTTGGATGACGATGCCATGTGCATAGTGATATATTTATAAATGATCGATATGTGATTATGTTACGAGGTATGATATGATATGATATGGCAAGATAATTATGATATGCCGCATCAGGCGATGTATACTCCTTTGGGATAACAGGTGCTGAGGATACCGATTCATATGAGACTGTTGATCAGTAGTCAGATCATGATTATAGTGATGATGTCAGCGTTGTACTAGACGTAGGTCAATACCCGGATTATGATATTTGATAAAGAGAATACCAGATGAATGATATGACGAATGTGATATTGACCCGTACCCAGATTTGGGGATGCTGTACGACGAATTCACGTACGAGCTATATATTGATGTTTGATCCGCACTCTTGACTTGGGAATAACTGATTATAGAGATATGGTATCGGATGTGATATTATCGAGGCGGGATCACCGATTATGTATATACATATGTATCGACTCAGAGGTTAGGCGGTTTCCCTTACCTGCAGTTAGCCTATTAGCTCGGCCCTATAGTTGGGGTAGTTGTATGACTCTTATGACATTAGATGCAGTGTAGCTACCCCTGCGTTTAGTATTCAGCTCCCACATATTATTATTATTGCTCCGCATCGCATACTGTTGTGATTCATATTCTATTATTGATATCATGTTGTTAGGACACCAGCACCATTACCGATGATGCGTATGTACCACGTACACTTACTTGCCGGCTCACACACATCTTCATCGGTAATTGCCATGTCACGTACACTTAGAGAATATTATTGCTTGATTTAGATTTTTAGCTAGTAGTGACATGATATTAGTGTACTTGCCATATATGCCAGCTTGACATTGTAGTTATTACCTGTCACTTCATGAACACTGTTATTCATTATATGCTGCATTCATGGATTCTCAGGCTTACGTTCATGGTTTTACATGCTATTGATGATTCGGATCTCCATGATATTTTCGGGATTTGGGGGAAAACCGCAAAACTTATATAAACTGCTTTCTCTCTTTTTAAATAAAATGTGCGGTTTCCCATGATGTATGAGTCGTCCACCATGAGTTTGCTGTTGGATTTCGAGACCCGATTCGAGGAGGCGGATGAACCGTTTCGGGTACATGGTGGGCCCGGTGCGGTACCCCGGGGCAAGAAGATCGCAGGAGATGGCGTTGAGCCTGGCAGGGGAGCACGACCGACCGATGATATTACCCGACGCGTCGGATATCCGGAGGATACCGTCGTGGTCATGAGATGGATGGTAGGGGCCGGTCTGGACTGACGGCGCCCTAGATATTGTGATTGAGACATTGAGATATTGAGATACAGAGATTGTGATACAGAGATATCGAGATATTGGGATTTATGTTTTGTGCCGATGCTAGGCACTGTTTTATGCTGATTTCATTATGATACCTCATTTTAAAAATACAAAATTCTCACTAACTTATGAAAGCAGTTTTCTTCAGTACATGTATTCTGTTTCATGCATTCATACATCATCCATATGATATATTGCTACATGAGGCACTAACACGGGTATATGGGATTTACACTTGGGTTAGATATTTACCCTAGTCATTGTTATAGACTACCGGTTATGTATTTGAGGATTATATATTTTGATCGTATGACCTAGGATTGTGTCATACATGCGATTTCTGTTCGTAGATCTTTTTCTACTCACGAGTTGGCAACTCACCCCCGTTGTGCCTTAGTTTCTTGCATGTGTTGCCGTATAGGTTTCATTACGGTTTTGCGGGCACTACTTCTTTCGGGTGACTTGCTAGTAGGTGGGTTATTTGTATCGTACCCATCATTATACATTGTATATTATATTCCAGTTGTATCTAGAAGTTCCATCAACCAAACATGTATTTATTTGAGATAGAGACCAGTGATGTTTATTCTTTCGACCTTATAGTCGCGCGTGATATTTCTCTGGGTTTCATGCTGTTGAGTTCTATTTCTGTTGTGATCCTCACCTTTAGGCGTTGTATATTATATTGCAAGCTGGTTGACTTATAGTGGTTTTTCTACACTCTACTACTTTTCTTGGTTTGGATTTCTGGGCTCGGCTTACTTAGAGTACGTACGCCTCGAGACGTTCGTAGTCTAGGTGCCGGTCGTGTTCCGTAATTTCGGGACGTGACACAAAGTCTCTTTTAAAATAACATAAATTTGTTTTCCGGATCATAAAATTGATCAGATGTGCATTGCTCTCTTGAACTGCACTTTGCGCTCTTGAACCGCGCTCCTGCGCTCTCTGGACTGGCACTCAGCACCAAATGCGCCACGTGTCAATTACGCATGTATTGCTTAACAACTAGAGCTTTGCTTTTCTGAAATAGCGCACTGTGCTCATGGGCCGGCGCTCAGCGCCAAGAGCACCACGTGTCACTCACGTATGCGCCACTAAACTGAAAGCGCAATGCGCTCATGAACTAGCGTTCTGTGCTTATAAATTGGCGCAATGCGCCCATCATTTAGTGCTTAGCGCCAAGCGCAACACGTGTCCTTCACGTGTGCGCTACTTGGCTAAAGCGCACTACGCTCTTTGACTGGCTCCAAGCGCACCACGTGTCACTCACGAGTGCACTCATACAACATAAATTATTCTTTAATAAGCCCAGAGCTCTGATAAATGCTCTGCATTCAATAAAAGACAAAAACATTGTCAAGATATAAATCAATGCTCAGCATTGTTAAAAGGGCCAAGCCCAAATAAAGGCTCAACAGCCCAAAATAAAATGTTAAACATTTATTGGACTTAGCCCAAGATTGGCCATAAGTCCTCAACTCATATTAATTGAGCTCGTCTGCTCATAAATATGTTAATAGATCTTTGCCCCAAACTGGATTACAGATCTTTCAACCAACTCACATCGGTTCGAGGGTACATCTCTTTACTCCTCTGATATTTGTCGTTATAATCCTTCAACGTCTTCAGAGAGGTGACGGGTCCCGAAAACCAAACATTTCATGGATTGTGGGGTCCTTAAGCCCATGGGCTATGATGTCCTTAACCTTGACTGTGAGGTCTTTAAACTCACGGACTATGATGTCCTTAATCTTGACTGTGAGGTCTTTAAACTCACGGATTATGATGTCCTTAACCTTGACTCTGAGGTCTTTAAACTCACGGACTATGATGTCCTTAACCTTGGACCGAGATGTCCTTAAACTAACAATAGACCGTAATGTCCTTAAACTAATCGACCACAATGTTCTTAAACTAAACAATTGAGTCCAAATGCTCTTTTGTTGGATCTAAATGATCCCGTTAAGTTGATCTTAGATTAAAATAAGACTAACGTATCCTTAACAAACGTTTAAGTTGATCTTAGTCTCAAATGAGGCTAACGTATCCTTAAACCTAACACCCAAATCCAGATCTAAGATGATACGGATTTGGACTAATCTATGCCCTACGGGCGACAACATAAATTAGTCTCCGTATACAATCCACGGGCAACCAAAACCAAAACAAACACCCACGACACGAAGTGACCATCTGGAGAAGGAGAAAGTGGTTACCGCGATACGGTAGCGTAACTAACTGCAGGGGCTTGTGCCTGCAGGGAAGAGCGTCCCCACAATCAAAAACCCCTCATCATAAGGGGGAATCTGACGAAGTCTGCTACATCGGCCGCATCCGTTTAAACCTTCGATACATGGTGCCATAAATCAACTTGGCATCTTCGGAGAGGTGGACGGATAGCACCAATTAGCATCTTTCCCGAAATTCAGGCGAGACGGACCCGCACGGTCGTGTCTCCGTGTTTTTGGTGGGGAACAGATTTTGGCCCGCCCGATGAGACCTTTTCCTCTTTCCACTCCACACTTCGTGTGTCGTGTTCGCGAACGAATCGTGAGTTACTATGGTTGCCCTTGGATTCGAGCTACTAAGATTTGGTGTCTTGCTCCGTGCAGAAAACAGAAGATCAAAGGCTTCATCCTGCACTAGCTGCAACTGCAATTCCCGTTCCGCCTCATCTGGAGGTGTAACCTACGGGCCTCAAGCAGCCTCCCTTTCTACAATGCCGGTAGAGCAGGTAACGCAGGCTACCACCGGGTTATTCTTCGGGACCATGCTCCCAGCAATGAGCGTTGACATCCCGCTACCACAAGAAGCGCAGAAGAAGTCAGTCTTTGATCGGCTCACTACCACCACGGCCCATCTCAATGGGTCATCCAATGCCAAGCCGACAGCATCAGAGCCATGCTAAAAGCTAGATTTGTTTGCACTAATTTAAAGTTTCGATCGACGGAATTTTTCGAGTCGTATTTCCAAAATCCCTGCTTGTTGTTCGAATTTTAAAGTTGTTCAAAAAAATTTTGTGGTCGCAATAAAATTATGCGTAGGAAAAATTAGAGCTAAGAAAAAAATTTGGGCACCTAAACCCAAAATTCAACCGTGAAATAGAGTCAAATGCGCTATTTGACCCCTAAACTGCGGTCTAATTTTGGTTACAGTGCCCCAAATTTTTTCTAGGGCTCTAATACATGGAAATATGATTTTTGGAATATTTGGTTTTGGTCCAGATTTGTTTGTGTACTGGTTTGTACTCGGGGGGCCAATGCGGAAAGATTTAATCGATCAAAATTTTAAATTTGTGTTTTTTTGAGCATTTGTTTCTGCGACCGTGAATATTATAGCGCGGTATAATCCGACTGGTTGCTATATACACAATCAGACGGGTTTACAGACATGATATTCGCGTTGATGTTCTGTGTTGCTCTGTGATTATGGTTATATTGGAATTGTCGTGATAGATAGCCCGGTGTACGTAGTATTAGATGTAGTTCTTTGTGATGTAATGTATATTCATACTGCGTTGCGAGCGTCCAACATGTGGACTGCTGTCATCGCGACTTGTATTATTCTTTGGGGCATGTCTAGGTTGCGGACGTAGCCACCGTTGTATATTCTGTTTTTTCATTACATGCACTAGGCTTACCCTGCGACGGAGTGCTCGAGTAGCCGGGTTCTAGAGAGCAATGGGCCTCCATCTCATGGCGTTGAGACCGGGGTTCTTTACTATAGAATTAGCGGGCTATTCGCCGCACTCGTAGGGGGTATAGGATTGACTTACGGAGGGGTGCCCAAGTCACCATATTTCGGAAGTACTTGGTAGCCCACTCGCATCGTTGATTGGGGTTGCCTCGCTTCTGGGATTGGCAGGTAGCTTGCCGCACTCGTATGGGTCTAGGGTCTGATACTACGGGCTATCCACATGACCGGAAAATTGCATTTCTTATTTGGCTCTATTGAAATGTAATTTTCCTTGTTAATCTGCATTTCCATATTGTATTTGCTTCCGCTGTGGTTCTGTTGTGATGCTTCTGTGATGTTACTTGATAGCATGCGTGAGACGAATGTTCATATATATTATATATATATCCAGTGGATGTTATATATGTTTTGCATCCGCGCTAGTCCTGTCCCCTTCCTGCCGTAAGTTAAGTAACTTTACGGTGAATACCTGGGATCCTATGGCGAATGCGGATGGCATATATGTGCATGATTATTTTTGTTTCTTTTTGGCATGATATGATTAATTGATGGGAATGCATTAATTCTGATTAATGCAAGGAAAACAAACCTAAAAGATGTTGTTGGAACTAATTTTTGAAAACTGAAATTACAGGCGTTTCCTTTTGCTTTGCACATTGGTATTCAGTTATGAATATTCAGCACCTCATTCGACGAGGCAAGAGCCTATATCCCTTCACGGGGAGTGACCTCTTGAGAAAAAGTTTGTGTCATTGTAATAACTTCTCTATAGTCGATTCCTTTGCTTTGTATTATGGTATTCGGTTAGGAATATCCTGCACCTCATTCGATGAGGAAAGAGCCTAGATCCCTTCACGGGAGTGACCTCTTTGGCAAAAGCTTACGTGACTATAAACTACTCGGTTTTCTTCAAAACCATCGGTCTTCTACAAAACCACTCGTTTTAAAAGTGCGGAGCCTAAACCACTCTTTTTCCAAAAACTATTTGGGTTCCTTCAACGATATCAAGTTCATTACGTTAAAGGTTTTTTACTAAAAACCAACCGTAACCCTCCGTTATTTCAGATTAGTATTCGTGCTACGTTTGTTGTTGCTATTCGCCGAGGCGTAGTGTACGGTAACTCTGTAATACTTTTTTGACGTATGAATATGTGGATTGGTTAGGACAGTCGTACGGCTTTGTAGATCATTCATCAAAGGTTGTGCGGGTGGGTTTAACGTAATAAAGATAGTAACGGGTTGAACTTGACTAGGACCCTTGATTTGTTGATTATTCGTCAAGGTCATTGAGTCCTGGGGGTAAAAACTATATCGGGAGTTTCAAATATAAAGGAAACTTGCCAGGCATGCGCATACCTTCTGGAGTGTGGTTAATTGAGTGGCTTCCGTCAAGTTATCATGCGATGATAGCTGGGTCTCAATTTCCACTGATGAGTAGGTGTTACTCCTCGGGTGATTTTTAGATGATCCCGACTAATTCTCCTTTTAGGGTTTGAAGGAGAATTCGAGGAAATAATGGAAGCCATCCTGATTAGATAAAGTGATTAACTAATCTAATTTAGGTTAGTGTGCACGCTGAGTGTTTCTTTTCTCTCTCTTTTTGACAGCGATCATGACATGATCTTAAACTAAAACTCATGAACCAAGTTAACTGACTCTTCTTACACATTTTGGTTTTGGATTGTCATTATTCATGACGAAGTCTCATATATCTTTACCACTTCAACTTCCCATTTCCATTTCTCCAGAACACTCCGTATCACTACGAAGATCCATATTGCTTGGGTATTCCATCAAATAGTTACATACGAACTCGAAAAAACTTGTTTCGGTTCGAGGATGGATTCCGATTTTAGAGAAATTGAATAGGATTATTCGGTTGTCTTATCTTTTTACCTTCTCTCAGGTTGCGAGAGCTCTTAGTATTAGGAGAGTACACATATTACGCTTATTGGATAGTATTCTTCCAAATTTTAGGCAGGTGCTGAAAGGTAGAGAAAGTAGAAAACCAATCAGCCTAAGTGTGGTGTATAGAAGGTAAGAAGTAAATACATATAAAAGGATTAGAGTGAGGGCAAAGGAAATTGCGACTACTGTCATGAATCACGACTGTAACATTTTGAAAATTTAGAAATAAATAAAATTAAATAATTGAATAATAAAATATTAAATTAAAAAGTTATTAAAACCAAATAAGACAATTTCATAAGATGTATGTAAAACAAATTAAATTAAAATTTTAGTATGCAACATAAATAAATTATAAGGGTTTTAGTGAGAATTTCAGCTTTATTTTAATAAAAAGGGTATTATATAATAACATAAGTTGTAAAGGGTTTCTAGGTAAAGTTTAGGATTTTGTGCAAATGGGAATTTGTTAAGGGTGTAAATGAAAAAGGGATAGAAAATAATTTAGCTCAGAATTTTATTGCAAATTAAAACAAAATTTATGACATAATGCAAGGACACCACTTCCTTGCATGCACATACACACCAACACGTCCTTCTTGCATGAGGATGGCACCCTTTAGCTATTGACACCTCCTCCTACCACCTCCATCTTCCTATCACCATATATAAACCTTGTTCAGAGCATTTAGCTAATTAAAAATATGAAATTTTAAAGAAAGAAAAGAAACTAAGAACAAACGTAGAACAAGAAGAGAAGTGAAGGAGAAGAACTAGGCAAGGATTTCATCATCAAGCTAGGACTATGAGCTTGTGCATCTTGGAGGGTGTTATTCAAACAAGTTAATTGTAAGTAAATCCTTAATCACAGTAGGGATTAAATTCTGTATTCTGTTTAAATTAGAAATCAAAGTGTCTAGAATATTGTATCTTTATGCAAAATCGAGTCTGTTTGAATATGCTTTAATTTAGAGAAAAATTATCTTAACTAAATAAGATCTAAATGTTGTATAATGAACCTAGAGCAAACCATAGGAGCACGAACCCATGGGATCGGAATTGGGCCAGCGACCAATACAGAAATTCCGGCGTCACCGAATTTGTAGGAAGTTAGGGAGTTTTGGCTTGTTGGGTAGGTTTCTGTGTAGAATTTTTGCCATTTTGGTATTATTTAAAAAGTTATTTTAACTGTATATAAAATCTGAAAGCTAATATCGGAAGAAGTATCTAAAAACCCAAAATACGACACGGTTAAAGCGTATCGCGATCTGTTTTCTGTCGCGATGCAGAGTCGGGTTAAAATCAAGTAAGGTTAAGTGTTAAATAGCTTGAGGTAGTCGTATACAATATAACTAGTACGTAGGAACGTGTGTTTTTCATATTCACCGTGTCGGAGTAGCCGTTTCCTTATATAAGTTAATTTTCGATGTTAAATTCAAATACGGGAACTTCGAAGGCCGTGAGAAAAGGAAAAGGATTAGCGATTCCTGAGTAGATACGACGTCTTTCCGGTGAGTAGACTAAACATGTACCGGGGAATTTTGTAGAGATGGCGTGTTACACCCTTAGTTTTATTTAAATAAATGTTTTACTTTGGTATGCTAAATTGATAATATGCACTCATATATACATATACTTCACTTTAGTTGTTAGAACACTGCACAAGTATCGACGAGTTATGCCACGTGCACTTCTTTACATTTTACACTACACCTCGTCGATATTACCATGCCACTTTTACACTTAGCAATTTTCTTGTTAAAATGATTCATATCATACCTTAAACACCAATAATAGTAGTAAATTGCATCAATGGTATCATGTTTAGTATTCAAGTATTCTAAGTTGATATAAGAGGTAATTATATTATTGAGGATTTATGGTTTTGAGTTTTTGTATACTATTGCATAAATCCAGTGATTTTCATGATTGATGTGACATGTCCACCATGAGATGTTTTATGATTTGATTTTATTCCGGACCGAGTGGGGGAGCTATACGGTCGTGGATTTATACGTTATCCAGATTTAGTGGGGGAGATATACAGTTGGATACATGGTGGACCCGGTCGAGACCGAGGGGCAGGATAGCCGCATTTGAGGCGGGGGGCCTAGCGAGGTTACTCGATACCGAGATAATAGTGAAATAAGGCGGATATCTAGATGATACCGACCGGTATTGTTGATTACAGGATCATTCGAGGAATGATGCCTGCAAGAAATGGATGTTTTGTGTTGATGATGGACATGGATAGATGAATTTTATTGGAAATAAATGATGAGATTTCAGTTTTGGTTATGTGATTCGTAGTATAAATTCATGCTTTCCATATACTATCATACATTATACTTGTTCTCATTTCAGTTAGTATGATCGTCATATTTACATTATTAACCATTATATGTTAGTTATATTCACTGAGTTGGCAACTCACCCCCGTTGTGCCACAGTTCCTTGCAGGGGTTGAGTGGACGGTTAGCAGCAGTGCAGCTCCACTTTTCGCTGCTTATATCGCATCTTTTGATAGGTGGGTTAAATATGTAGTAACCTTCTCTTTTGTTATTGTATTTTGTATGTAGAAAATCTCCATCAGACTTGTATTATGACTTAGAATGAGAGAAGAGTATATGTATATTATTTGACAGGTGAGATCGTGTTATATGGTGGATATCCCTTTTGTTCATATCTGTGATCCTATTGGTTTTATATAAATTGTAAATTTTTATTTCGCTGTTGTTATTGTTGATCCCAACTATGGATGCAACTAAATTTAACATTTTATACTTGGCTTTATATCGTAAATTCATAACAACTGTGATTTTTACTTAAAAGCTAAATTTTTATATAAAGAATTCCGAAAAAAGGATTTTGATCTTGGTTTTTGGCTTACTCGGATTGCGTATATATCTTTAGATATTACACAATCTGAGTGCCGGTCACATCCAAAATTTGGGTCGTGACAAAGTTGGTATCAGAGCGTAGGATTAACCTTACGGAATCGAGTAGTGAATTAAGATAGGTTGACGTGAGTCCGTGATTTAGGATGACATTTGGTTTGATGGAGTAGGTGAATTAGGATGTGTGCAGTACCGTACGTATGTTCCGCGACATATTTACGTTACCACACTCAGCCTAATTAACCTTAGGATGTATGTCTTGATTTTTCCTTCCTTTGAATCTCTGTTATTGATTGTTCTTATTCATAAGACTTATCAACTCTCGTTTCTTGTTCCAGTTGCTATGGCTACGTGTGCTAGAAGAGCCGCAGCCAGGGATACAGCTAGGGCGAGTCCGTCTGTGACGGCTATTGGCATACCGGACGTTCCGGCGGTGCATGAGCATGTTGATCCTCCTTATCCAGATCGTATGACTAGGATAGAGGAGGGCATGTTGGGATTGCAGCGAGTGGTGGGACAGTTAGCTAAGGCCACTCGAGTACTGAGACAGGATCCGGCACCGATCGTGGCACAGTCCGAGGTACAGCCGACGTAGACAGTAGCACTTGTAGATACGAGAGTGATGGTGGTATCGCTTGCAGAGTTCATGAGATTGAGACCTCCGGTATTTACAGGGACCGATGTAGCGGAGGATCCTCAGTCCTTTCTTGATAGGATGGAGAGGATTGGCAGATCATTGCGATGTTCTGATGCGAGGTCAGTTAAGCTGACTAGCTTTTGTTTAGAGGGACTTGCACAGGAGTGGTGTGAGTCGATGGAGAGAGTACGAGCTACGGGTCTTCCTCCGATGTCATGGACCGAGTTTTCCGAGGTCTTTCTTGCCAGATTTCTTCCATAGAGTGTGCGAGACGCTAGAGCTAGCAGTTTTGAAGCGTTGCGGAAATCAGCGAGTATGTCGGTGGAAGATTATGATTTACGATTCACCCAGCTGTCGCGCTATGCCCCATACTTACTACCTACGGAGGAGCTTCGGGTGAAGAGGTTCCTATGGAGTCTGGACACGCAGTTGTATCTAGCTATAGGCTCCCAGCATTTTGATACGTATGCGCAGGCCATGGATGCAGCGATACGAGTGGAGGAGCGTTTGAGCGAGGCAGTGATTATTCTAGAACCAAAGAGGAGTAGACCGTTGGGGCCGACGACTAGGAAGTTTGGTAGAGGTAGAGGTAGGAACACTCCAGGCCGCAGTTTCGGACGAGGTTGGACCCAGGGCCAGATGTTCAGTTCATATCCCGAGGATCAGAAGACCCCATCTATATGTTTTACTTGCGGACTTCCAGGACATTTTGCCAGGGATTGTAGATCCCAGGGAGGGACCGTTGTTACACAGGTTACTTTACCCCTCCACCTTCTACGCCGATGGCTTTACTTCCTCCACCAGTTGGCACTACGCGCCAGGCAGTTGCACTACGAGGTCGAGGCTTTGTAGGATGTTCTCAGAGAGGTCGAGGAGATAGAGGTAGAGGACGACAAGATGCGGGCAGGGGCCAGTCACGGGTTTTTGCGCTGACTCCACAGGATTCCCAGGCATCAAATGCAGTCGTGACAGGTACTCTTACAGTATGTTCGTTAGAGGCACATATTTTATTTGATCCCGGTTCTACACATTTTTATGTATCTTCACGCTTCGCACTTTCTTTGGGGAAAGAGTCGTCGTTGTTAGAGTTACCATTAGTGGTGATCACCCCGGTGGGAGATTCTTTCATAGCTCGGTACGTATTCAGGTCATGTTCTGTACGTATTGGTGATAGAGATTCGCTAGTTGATCTGATTCTCCTGGATATGTTAGATTTTGATATACTTCTTGGTATGGATTGGTAGGCCGCTTGTCATGCCTATGTAGATTGTCGGGGGAAGGCGATTAGATTTTGTTTTCCTGGTGAACCGGTTTTTGTTGTGCAGGGGGACTGTAATATTACTCCTGCCAACATGATTTCTGCTCTTTGTGCAGGACGACTCTTGAAGAAGGGTTGTCATGGGTTCTTGGGTTTTGTTCAGGACTTCGGAGTCGCTGAGATTCCATTAGACCAGGTTCCGATCGCACTAGAATTTCCGGAGGTGTTTCCTGCTGAGTTACCAGGATTACCGCCCGACCGCGATATTGAATTTTGCATTGACTTGATTCCAGGTGCGGGGCCTATTTCTATACCACCCTATGGGATGACCCCGACGAAGTTGAAGGAACTCAAAAGCCAGTTGCAAGAGTTGTTAGATAGAGGACTAGTTCGTCCCAATGTATCGCCGTGGGGAGCTCCTGTCTTATTTGTAAAGAAGAAGGACGGTAGTATGAGACTATGCATCGAATACCGACAGCTGAATCGCGTCACTGTGCGAAATAGGTACCCATTACCTCGTATCGATGACTTGTTCGATCAGTTGCAAGGGGCTGGCTACTTTTCGAAGATTGATTTGCGGTCAGGGTATCACCAGTTGATGGTTCGGAAGGATGACATTCCGAAGACTGCTTTTCGCACACGATATGGGCACTATGAGTTTCTGGTGATGTCGTTCGGACTCGCCAACGCCCCAGCAGCTTTTATAGATATGATGAACCGTATCTTAAGGCCCTTTCTTGATCAGTTTATTATAGTATTCATAGATGATATTCTCGTTTATTCCCGGAGCCGAGAGGAGCACGACAGCATTCGCGTATCACGTTGCAGACCTTGAAGGAGCATCAGCTGTTTGCAAAATTCTCCAAGTGTGCTTTTTGGCTAGACAGTGTCGAGTTCTTGGGTCATGTGGTTACGAGAGAGGATATACGTGTGGACCCAAAGAAGATAGAAGCGGTACAACACTGACCCAGGCCTATGTCAGTTACAGAGATTCGCAGTTTCTTAGGTCTGGCAGGTTATGACCGACGCTTTGTGCAGGATTTCTCTCGAATCGCTGCACCGCTGACCGGGCTGACTAGGAAGGAGGTTCCATTTCTGTAGACAGATGCATCTGAGCTGAGTTTCCAGCAGTTGAAGACTCGCTTAACGACTGCACATGTATTATCGTTACCTTCTGGGTCAGGTGGCTTTGTTGTGTATTGTGATGCCTCTAGAGTGGGTTTAGGCTGTGTGTTGATGCAGCACGACAGGGTTGTAGCTTATGCTTCTCGACAGTTGAAGAAGCACGATCAGAACTACCCCACTCATGATTTGGAGATGGCTGCTATAGTTTTCTCATTGAAGATGTGGAGGCATTACTTGTATGGAGAGTCGTGCCAAATCTTCATAGATCATAAGAGTTTGAAGTATATTTTTCAGCAGAGAGATCTGAACTTAAGGCAGCGTAGATGGAAGGAACTGGTGAAAGATTATGATTGTGAGATCTTGTATCATCCAGGCAAAGCGAATGTTATAGTAGATGCTTTGAGTCGGAGACCTGGAGGTAGCTTATCTCATTTGCGCACAATGCAGAGACAGTCTTCTACAGACTGGCATATTTTATGTGATGGTCGTATACAGTTTGAGTTCACATCGACAGGAGGACAGTTAGCACATGTTCGCACCCGACCTCAGTTATTGGATCGTATTCGAGAGGCACAGCCAGCAGATACTCGTATGACGATGATTTTGGATCAGGTTAGGCAGGGCAGAGAGTCGGAGTTTGTGATTTATGACCGTGGAGTATTGCGTTTTGGGACTCGTCTTTGTGTGCCAGATTCGGTTGGACTGAGACGTGAGATCTTAGAGGAGGCCCATAGATCAGCATACATTATTCATCCTGGTTCCACCAAGATGTATCATGATCTGAAGGATGTTTATTGGTGGGAAGGAATGAAGAGGGATGTTGTGGAGTTTGTTTCGAGATGTTTGACTTGTCAGCAAGTCAAGGCAGAACACCAGAGGCCAGCCGGAGAGTTGCAGCCCATGCCCATTCCAGAGTGGAAATGGGAACGGATTTCCATGGATTTCATTGTGGGTCTACCCAGGACCAACAGAGGGTTTGATTCCATTTGGGTGATTGTAGATAGATTGAAAAAGGCATCTCATTTTCTTCCAGTGAAGACGACGTATGGATTTGCACAGTATGCTCAGATTTATATCGATGAGATTGTACGTTTACATGGAGTTCCGACGTGGATAGTATCAGATCGGGGTACCCAGTTTACTAGCAGGCTATGGAAGAAACTTCAAGAAGCTGTCGGTACACGATTGAGTTTTAGTATATCTTTCCACCCACAGACAGATGGTCAGTCAAAGCGGACCATTCAGACTTTAGAGGATATGCTTCGGGCTTGTAGCCTTGATTTCGGTGGTAGTTGGGATCGTCACTTACCTTTGATAGAATTCTCATACAACAAAAGTTTTCAGGAGACGATCCAGATGGCACCTTTTGAAGCTTTATTTAGGAGGAAATGTCGATCACTCGTTTGTTGGACGGAACTGAGCGAGAGTAGCATCTTGGGACCGCAAATAGTACAGGAGACTACAGAGAAGATTCAAATAATACGGGATAGAATGAAGGCGGCCCAGTGCAGATAGAAATCATATGCAGATCGACGACGTCGTAGACTCGAGTTTGAAGTGGAAGATCATGTGTTCCTTCGTGTATCTCCGATGAAGGGTGTGATGCTTTCCGGGAAAAAGGGGAAGCTCAGCCCCAGATATGTTGGACCTTACGAGATTCTGGAGAGGGTGGGTGCTGTAGCTTATCGTGTAGCACTTCCACCGAGTTTTCCAGATGTGGATCCGGTGATCCACGTTTCGATACTTCGCAGGTATCTTCACGATCCTTCTCACGCGATCCTGCATCAGACCTTAAAGCTTGAGTCGAATTTATCCTACACAGTGCAGCCAGTCGCTATTTTAGACAGGCAGGCAAAAAAACTAAGATCAAGGGTGCTTCCATCTGTAAAGGTTCTTCGGCAAGGAAAGAATCGCGAGGAGATTACTTGGGAGACCGAGGATGCGATGCGAAAGAAATTTCCACATCTTTTCGAAGGTATGTCTAATTAATTTTTTTAAATTCGGGGACCGAATTTTCTTAAGGGGGAATATTGTAACATTTTGAAAATTTAGAAATAAATAAAATTAAATAATAAAATATTAAATTAAAAAGTTATTAAAACCAAATAAGACAATTTCATACGATGTATGTAAAACAAATTAAATTCAAATTTTAGTATGCAACATAAATAAATTATAAGGGTTTTAGTGAGAATTTTAGCTTCATTTTAATAAAAAGGGTATTATATAATAACATTGTTAGTTGTATGTATGCCCCAGAGGCTAGTATTGTACAGATGATGTATATTATATTGGATGCTTGAACATATATAGAGATGACTTTCTTGCTCGATATGATAGTATGCTATCTGGTTACTCTTTATCTTAACATGTATACTAGTCTCTTTAAACTGTCTTATAGTTACATGTTGGTAAAGCCCTTAGGATGTGTACTTGACTACCTGGACTATGATGCAGATCATACTAGTGGGGATATGGTAGTCCATAAGTACATCCTTCATGGTCCCTAGTCGTGGGTGTATCAAGACGGGGCATCGATATACCAGTGTAGACTAGCGTATACGCTTCTCGACCCATGAGATGGGCGATGGATGATCCCATATCCATTGGTGTTTGAAATCAGAGATGGTATACGGGTGCTCAGTGGAGACTGGGTACACTGGACGGACTCGCCGATAACTCCCAGATGGTATTATACCTCACGTCAGATGGCAGTTCTCAGGTGACACTTGTGCAGGTTAGTCTGTAGACCCGAGATCGTCATAGAGTCTTGTGTGATTCCCACTGTGCTTTGATCTCCACCTTACCACGTCCATGAGGGTGTGCAAAACGGTGGTCTTTGGGTACAGTCCCGAGTCACATGGAGGCAATGAGCGATAGGAGGGGTTTCGTCTCTCCCGGTATTGGGGGTTGATGTTGCGCAGTGCTCGATTGGCCGTAACAGGGAAGTCCCTGGCCAGGGCTGATCAGAGATTTGCTGGTAAGTGTTACCAGTAGTTTCTCCACCCGTTATGAGCCTCACATCGGCATGACTTATCGGTTATTGGGGTCTGACATTTACCACCCCTAGACTAGATATGCGACGTATCAGACGAACAGACCGGACTGTACGGTAAGTGTTACTGGTTGGATTCACAGGAGTGTGAGCGGGCTAGCTCGTCGATCTTCTGATCGCTTAATACCCAGGTGGCCGTTACGTTTAGCAGACCGCTTGCGGCTTGTGGGTACTTGATATGATCATCATCTGCTACCGACGTATTGACGAGTCTTTAGAGTCCTACACAAAGGTTTCCTGGCTTAAGCGAAACGAAATAGGAGCGCATATGAGATATGTGCGGCACCGAGAATAATGCGTGTATGTGATACCGCATTTCATTCTCGTGATGAATGTTTCAATTGGTTGTATGCGATATGACCTAGTTATCGAATCATTGATTCGATAAATCGATACATTGGATACTACTCGGTTATGTGCGACATGACCGGATCATTGAATCAAATGTTGATTTAATGATTTAATGTATAATTATATATTTGATATATTACTTTGCATTAACTAGTATTGGTTAACTTTAAATGGATTTTCTCACTTGAAGTTCACAAGTTGTATATGTGACATACTTTTGTGCACATGATTGTATCATGTTTGATGATACATGCATATTTGGTTAAGTGTATAGAATTAAACCATGGTTAAGATGATGATTAGGGTTTTGCTTATTCTTTTATTTATTTATTCATTTATTTGGAAAAGATTTTGAAGAGAATGGTGGCTTTCTTTGTTTCTAGTTGAAGCTTCATGAAGCTTTGACTTTGTAACCATTCTTGTCTTCATGCTTAACCCTAACCCTTCCAAGTAACCATGGTCTATTCTCTACACTCTACCATAGTTAGTATATGATAAGTATTCATTTTCTTTTCCTTTTTAATTAACACTTATCATATTCTATTTTCTTCATCATCTTCTTCTTCAAGAAAAAGCTTAAGTCCATCAATGGCAACTTGAGCAAAAGTGTGAGAAATCCAATTCTAAAGTGAACCCACCTCCTATTTCTTCACCCTCTACCTCTTGCCAAGTAGTATAGGGTGTTTTCTTCACAAGTTTCACAACTTGGTGAAGTTGGAGCTTGAACTTGTGATGCCTCGACGTAGATCATCTTCGGCATCGAAGCCGACGACTAGTCCGCTCATTTCTCCGATGAAGCTGATGAGAGAGTTCGGGATTCGAGATGGACAGCGAGGGAACGACTACATGGAGCTAAGGAAGTGGATAACCGGATCTACAAAGGTTGTACCTTTCTTCTTTTGGTTAAGATGTTAACTAGTTTAATGTTTCGCCTAAAATTCTAGTCGACGATCCGTATTAGGGTTTCTCGGCACTCATAAAATTTAAAATTGGCATGGTTGATGCCTTGTGAGACTTCATTAGCGTGAAATAGGAACCCTACAGTGGTATCAGAGCCTAGCTAGAGCCTTAGGCGAAGTCTAGACGACGTTTGAAACCCGATCGAACCGAAACCCTAATTCCCGAGATGCTCTCTGGACTTTTTCCAAAAACAGGGATTTTTTCATATTAAAAATGCTTAAAAAATTCAGCAGGGAATTCTAATAATTACGGTGCAAAATTTATCCTATGATTTGTTAAAAGCGCGGCGGAACCGCAGCAGAAGCTTGGCTTCTGCGGCGGTTCCGCCGCCAGAAGATAATGTCATCCTTCCAAACTTGCACAGTAATTCATGTTTTCAGGTGCTGAGTTTTCTGGGAGTTTTTAATCTGAAAGAGTTGAGTTTTCTGGGGTGTTTTGGAGCTTGGATGATTTGATCGGATTATCAGATTTTGTCGATGTGGTTTTCCGGATATTTAAAATATGTTAAAAGTTTCGACCGGATGTAAATACCCAATCTTTCCCCTTCCGGGAAATTTCCAATTGTTGGACTTTTCCGTAGTTTAATGACGTTCTAAGTAATGCAAGTAAAGCGATGGTCCCTCTAGAAGAAAACAAACCTTAACTCGATTATGTGACCGTCTTGAACTGCCCTTTGAACCTTCGTGTTTGGGGCAGTACGACGTGCCACATGTGAGGCGTTGGCTTGACCCTTCTACGGCTGGACCATTGGTACTGAGGCATGAAATGAATGTCTTTGAACTTATTTCATGTGTTGATCGGTTTCGGGAAAACTTGGGTGTTTGAATGTTCGATCGAAAAGTTTAATATTTTCTATTTATCTGGAATGAGATACAATAATTGGAATTCACAAACAGTTATGAGATAACTGAATGAATGTTATAAATCTAGCGGTTTAGTCTCACTTGATATTGAAAAGAGTTTTCGATAATGAGACTAAAATGCGGGGTTTATAATTGTTAGGCATGTGATGTCTAAGTATTTCATTTGATTAGGCATGCGATGTCTAAAGAGGTTGCGGATTCCAACTGTTATAGTTTTACACTTTCTTTTCTGTGACCGTAAGTGTAGTATGTCGATATCGCCGGTTTCGTTGCTATACACCAACGACAATTGGGGTATGCATACTTACTTACGATGATGACATGTGATGTTATGTGTTGCTGGATATGTTATATTGGATCGTCGTGTTCGAATAGCCGGGGTTTTTTTATGTGAGATGAGCGTTTTTGTTTTTCATTCATGTAAAAACTTGTATGTAATATTCTTTTATTGGGACACTTCCAGGTTGCGGAAGTTGTCACTTTTTGTATATTATTTACTTTTCCGCATTAGGATAGACCCAAGGAGGGGAGCACAAGTAACCGGGTTCTAGGGTCCAGTGGGAGACCATCTCGAGGAGTCGAGTCCGGGTCTCCTAACCGTAGAATTGGTAGGGTTGCTTGTCGTTCTCGTAGGGGTCTAGGGGTGTGAGATTGGCTATTCATCACGACCGTGGAATCCGTGTTTTATACTGGCTCGTATTGAAAACACGGACGTCCTAGTATATCCAATGTTTCATATGTTTCTTCTGCTGCGAGATCTGTGATGTGATCATGTGATGTTCTGTGATAGATACAGTATATAGTATATATGATATATTATATAGACGTTACTTATGTTTTGCACCCGCACTAGCCCTTTCCTGCTCTGTCGTTAGTTACCTAACCTAACGGTGCATGAGGGGACATCCAGGCGAATGCGGATGACATAAGTGTACGTCGTATTTATCTGTGATGTTTAGGTGACTTAAATGATGGGACTTCATTAATGTGATTAATGAAAGAAAAGAAACCTAAGATGTTGTAGAATCAAATTTTAAACAAAACAGGTAGCTACAGTTCTTGCTTTGCATAGCGGTATATGTGATATATCCTGCACCTTATTCGATAAGGAAAGGACCGAGATCCCTTCACCGGGAGTGACTCCTTTAGCAATAATTGGCAGATGCTACACACTCGGTTTGACTTTTGATTGCTTCTATAGTTTCTGCATTGCACAGTGATATATATGATATATCCCGCACCTCATTCGACGAGGAAAGGGCCGACGATCCCTTCACAGGGAGTGACCCCTTTAGCAAAACTAGAAAAGCCTCAAAATCATTCCATTTCAAAACTTCATTTGATTCTACAACGATATCAAGTTCATTACGCAATAGGATTTCAAAAAAACCTGACGTAGCCCTCCGTTATTTCAGATAAGTCCTGTTTAGTATTCATGCTGCGTTTGTTGACCTTGTCAAGGCGCAGTGTGCGGTAGCTAACCAGTATTTATCTGCTTATGCATATGATGTAGACTGAGTTAGGGTAGTCGTACGTCCTTGTTGACCTTGTCAAAGGTCGTGCGGGTGGGTTTAATTCAATCAAGAAATGACGGGTTGAACTTGACTTACGGTCTATGGTTTGTTGACCTTGTCAAGATCATAGATCGTTTGGGGCAAAAGCATTATCGGGAATTTCAAGTGTTGAAATTTGCAATGAGATTGCATACCTTCTATGAGATAGTTGGATCCCGATACCCACTGCGAGTAAGAGTTACTCCTAGGAGAGTTTTACACATTGCAATTAGCTGATCAAGTAGGTGTTTAGAAAGGTGTCAACAGGGTTACGCCTTTGGGAAAACGAGGTTTATATTAATTAGGTTCGTGCGAAAGCACGGGGGACCTCCCTCAAAGTACCGACACTGGCCTGGCTGAAAGATTGGCGAACTTGTAGTGTGTAATTAATCCCGGCTAGTCTTTCCTTTTAGGATTTGAAGGAAGATTTGATAAAAACCAGTGGGAGCCATCCTGATTAGATAAGATAATAACCAATCTGATCTTGCACGAGCATACGCTAAAGTGTTTTCTTCTCTCTCTCTCCAGGTAGTGACCATTTCATACCCTAATCAAGATAATAATATGGATGTATTGACCGAACCCGCATGTTATACTGTGCTGGGGAACGTTGGTTCCGTTCTTTCCTATAAGAGTTATAGGACTGAACAGGATATAGGGGAATACCAGGATTCCTATGCCACCCGATTGAAGAAAGTTCATGTTGATGCATTTTCTTCGGGTGTGTTCGTTACAGAGAACTGTTTCTCCATTTGCTCTACGTCCTGGGTATTAGATACCGGGTCAGGATCCCATATATGTAATCAGTTACATGGGCTTAGGAAAGGTAGAGAACTTGGAGAAGGTGATAAAGACATTAGAGTTGGAAATGGTGCAATTGTTGCAGCTAAGACTGTCGGGGAATATCACCTTGTATTACCAACTGGTAATACATTGGTTCTGAACGAATGCTATTACATGCCGAACCTGATATGCAACATTATATCGGTTTCTTTGTTAAGTAAAGAGGGATATAATTTTGTATTACAGGATAATGTTATGAACATTTTCCGTAACCAAAAGTTGGTTGGATCAGGCACGTTGTGCAATGGCATTTATGTTCTAAATCAATCAACAGTTCTGAGCATAACAAACACACACAAGAGGAAGAGTTCTGAACTGAACAAATCCTTCTTGTGGCATTGTAGACTGGGTCACATCAATGCGACACGACTAGCTAAGTTGCATAAAGATGGATATTTAAATCCGTTTGAATTTTCATCCTATGAAACTTGCCAATCATGTCTCAAAGGCAAGATGACCAAAACTCCGTTTACGGGACACGGAGAAAGAGTTACCGAACTCTTGGGACTGATACATAGTGATGTATGCGGTCCTATGTCTACACATGCCAGGGATGGTTCTTCGTACTTCATTACATTCACTGACGATCTCTCTAGATTCGGATATGTGTTCCTGATGAAACACAAATCAGAAGCTTTTGAGAAATTTAGAGAATATAAACAAGAAGTCGAGAACCAAACCGGAAAAAGTATTAAAATCCTTCGATCTGATCGAGGAGGTGAATACTTGAGCAATGAATTCCTGGACTTCCTAAACGAGAATGGGATTCTCTCTCAGCTGACTCCTCCATATACACCACAGCACAACGGTGTATCAGAACGGAGGAACCGCACCCTATTAGATATGGTGCGCTCTATGATGAGCACTGCTGAGTTACCTATTTCCTTTTGGGGATATGCGCTGGAGACGGCAGCATACCTATTGAATCAAGTTCCATCTAAATCTGTACCTACCACACCCTATGAGATATGGAGTAGGAAGAGGCCATATCTTAAACGAGTTAAGATATGGGGTTGTCCAGCCTATATCAAAAGACAAAATCCGGACAAGCTCGAGGCACGGTCAGTTCTTTGCAAGTTTGTGGGATATCCAAAGAACTCATATAGGTATTTTTTCTACCACAGTGAGGAACAAAAAGTGTTTGTTGCTCAACATGCCACCTTTTTAGAAAAGGAATTCCTTGAAAAAGCAATTAGTGGCAAAGTGGTAGAGCTGGAAGAAGTTCCAGATACACAAACCGTAACTGAAGATTTAGTGGAACCAGAAGATTCAGTAGCTCCCAATGAACCTCAGCCTCTCCGCCGATCTAGTAGGGTTCCTCGCCAACCTGAGAGATACTACGGTTTTCTCATGGATGGTGGGAGCGAGAATTGCATCATGGAGCATGATGACCCAACTAGCTTCGAGCAGGCCATCACGAGTAGGGACTCGGTGAAATGGCTGGATGCTATGCGGTCCGAGATGGAATCCATGTACACCAACAAAGTATGGACTTTGGAAGTTGCTCCTGAAGGGGTAAAACCCATTGGGAGCAAGTGGATCTTCAAGAAAAAACTTGGTGTAGATGGGAAAGTGGAGACTTTCAAAGCTAGACTTGTTGCAAAGGGTTTTCGTCAAAGACCAGGTGTGGACTATGACGAAACCTTTTCTCCAGTGGCTATGCTTAAATCCATCCGGATCATGCTTGCCATCGTTGCGTATCATGACTACGAAATCTGGAAAATGGATGTTAAGACCGCCTTTCTAAATGGTGATTTAGAAGAGTGCGTGTACATGACTCAGCCAGAGGGTTTCGTAGACAGTGGGAGCAGCGGGAAGGTGTGCAAGCTGCTTAAATCCATTTATGGATTAAAGCAAGCATCGCGGAGTTGGAACATCTGCTTTGACGTCGTTATCAAAGAGTTTGATTTCGTCAAAAACCCAGATGAACCTTGTATCTACAAGAAGGTACCAGAGAGAAAGGTTGTCTTCCTCGTATTGTATGTGGACGACATACTCTTGATAGGAAATGATATTCCTATGCTGCAATCGGTCAAGCTCTTCTTATCACAAAGATTCTCAATGAAAGATCTTGGTGATGCCTCCTGCATATTAGGAATTAGGATCTATAGAGATAGATCCAAACGGATATTGGGATTGTCCCAATCCAGGTACATTGACACCATACTAAAGAGGTTTAGTATGGAAGAATCCAAGCGTGGGAACTTGCCCACGATCTCTGGAGTCACTCTCTCCAAAGAGATGTCTCCCAAGACTGATTTGGAGAGAGCTCGCATGCAAGGGATACCCTATGCTTCGGCAGTAGGCTCTATCATGTACGCGATGCTATGTACCAGACCCGATGTTGCATACTCACTAAGTGTAGTGAGCAGGTATCAAGCTGATCCTCGAGAGAGTCACTGGACAGCTGTGAAGAGCATTCTTAAGTACTTATGAAGGACTAAAGAGATGCTCTTGGTGTATGGTAACGGAGAACTCCAAGTGGAGTCCTTTACCGATTCGAGCTTCCAGAGTGATAAGGACGACTCTAAGTCGCAGTCGGGATTTGTCTTTACCCTTTACGGAGGGGCGGTTAGTTGGAAGAGTTCCAAGCAGGAAACCGTGGCAGACTCGACGATGGAGGCTGAATACATCGCTGCCAACGATGCTGCTAAAGAGGCTGTCTGGATCAAGAAGTTCATTACTGAACTTGGAGTGGTTCCATCCATTGAACATCCAATACCTTTGTATTGCGATAACAATGGAGCGGTGGCTTTGCCCGAGGAACCTAGGTCCTATCAGCGATCCAGGCATATTCTGAGGCGGTATCACCTGATCCGGGAGATAATTGATCACCGGGAGATCGAGGTCAGGAGGGTTGACACGAAGAACAACACGGCGGATCCACTCACGAAGGCCATTCCCCAGATACAGTTTGAGAGACTCTTCGGGATGCTCGGTATGCGATACTACAGCAGCTGGCCCTAGTGCAAGTGGGAGATTGTTAGTTGTATGTATGCCTTAGAGGCCAGTATTGTACAGATGATGTATATTATATTGGATGCTTGGACATATATAGAGATGACTTTCTTGCTCGATATGATAGTATGCTATCTGGTTACTCTTTATCTTAACATGTATACTAGTCTCTTTAAACTGTCTTATAGTTACATGTTGGTAAAGCCTTTAGGATGTGTACTTGACTACCTGGACTATGATGCAGATCATACTAGTGGGGACATGGTAGTCCATAAGTACATCCTTCATGGTCCCTAGTCGTGGGTGTATCGAGACGGGGCATCGATATACCAGTGTAGACTAGCGTATACGCTTCTCGACCCATGAGATGGGCGATGGATGATCCCATATCCATTGGTGTTTGAAATCAGAGATGGTATACGGGTGCTCAGTGGAGACTGGGTACACTGGACGGACTCGCCGAGAACTCCCAGATGGTATTATACCTCACGTCAGATGACAGTTCTCAGGTGACACTTGTGCAGGTTAGTCTGTAGACCCGAGATCGTCATAGAGTCTTGTGTGATTCCCACTGTGCTTTGATCTCCACCTTACCACGTCCATGAGGGCATGCAAAACGGTGGTCTTTGGGTACAGTCCCGAGTCACATGGAGGCAATGAGCGATAGGAGGGGTTTCGTCTCTCCCGGTATTGGGGGTTGATGTTGCGCAGTGCTCGATTGGCCGTAACAGGGAAGTCCCTGGCCAGGGCTGATCAGAGATTTGCTGGTAAGTGTTACCAGTAGTTTCTCGACCCGTTATGAGCCTCACATCGGCAAGACTTATCGCTTATTGGGGTCTGACGTTTACCACCCCTAGACTAGATATGCGACATATCAGAAGAACAGACCGGACTGTACGGTAAGTGTTACTGGTTGGATTCACAGGAGTGTGAGCGGGCTAGCTCGTCGGTCTTCTGATCGCTTAATACCCGGGTGGCCGTTACGTTTAGCAGACAGCTTGCGGCTTGTGGGTGCTTGATATGATCATCATCTGCTATCGGCGTATTGACGAGTCTTTAGAGTCCTACACAGAGGTTTCCTGGCTCAAGCGAAACGAAATAGGAGAGCATATGAGACATGTGCGGCACCGAGAATAATGCGTGTATGTGAAACCGCATTTTATTCTCGCGATGAATGTTTCGATTGGTTGTATGCGATATGACCTAGTTATCGAATCATTGATTCGATAAATCGATACATTGGATACTGGTCGGTTATGTGCGACATGACCGGATCATTGAATCAAATGTTGATTTAATGATTTAATGTATAATTATATATTTGATATATTACTTTGCATTAACTAGTATTGGTTCACTTTAAATGGATTTTCTCACTTGAAGTTCACAAGTTGTATATGTGATATACTTTTGTGCACATGATTGTATCATGTTTGATGATACATGCATATTTGGTTAAGTGTATAGAATTAAACCATGGTTAAGATGATGATTAGGGTTTTGCTTATTCTTTTATTTATTTATTCATTTATTTGGAAAAGATTTTGAAGAGAATGGTGGCTTTCTTTGTTTCTAGTTGAAGCTTCATGAAGCTTTGACTTTGTAACCATTCTTGTCTTCATGCTTAACCCTAACCCTTCCAAGTAACCATGGTCTATTCTCTACACTCTACCATAGTTAGTATATGATAAGTATTCATTTTCTTTTCCTTTTTAATTAACACTTATCATATTCTATTTTCTTCATCATCTTCTTCTTCAAGAAAAAGCTTAAGTCCATCAATGGCAACTTGAGCAAAAGTGTGAGAAATCCAATTCTAAAGTGAACCCACCTCCTATTTCTTCACCCTCTACCTCTTGCCAAGTAGTATAGGGTGTTTTCTTCACAAGTTTCACAACTTGGTGAAGTTGGAGCTTGAACTTGTGATGCCTCGACGTAGATCATCTTCGGCATCGAAGCCGACGACTAGTCCGCTCATTTCTCCGATGAAGCCGATGAGAGAGTTCGGGATTCGAGATGGACAGCGAGGGAACGACTACATGGAGCTAAGGAAGTGGATAACCGGATCTACAAAGGTTGTAGCTTTCTTCTTTTGGTTAAGATGTTAACTAGTTTAATGTTTCGCCTAAAATTCTAGTCGACGATCCGTATTAGGGTTTCTCGGCACTCATAAAATTTAAAATTGGCATGGTTGATGCCTTGTGAGACTTCATTAGCGTGAAATAGGAACCCTACAAACATAAGTTGTGAAGGGTTTCAATGTAAAGTTTATGATTTTGTGCAAATGGGAATTTGTTAAGGATGTAAATGAAAAAGGGGTAGAAAATAATTTAGCTTAGAATTTTATTGCAAATTAAAACAAAATTTATGAGATAATGAAAGGACGCCTCTTTCTTGCATGCGCGCACACACACCAACACCTCCTTCTTGCATGAGGATGGCACCCTTTAGCTATTGACACCTCCTCCTACCACCTCCCTCTTCCTATCACTATATATAAACCTTATTCAGATCATTTAGCTAATGAAAAATCTGAAATTTTAAACAAAGAAAAGAAACCAAGAACAAACAAAGAAGAATAAGAGAAGTGAAGGAGAAGAACTAGGCAAGGGTTTCATCATCAAGCTAGGACTAAGAGCTTGTGCATCTTGGAGGGTGTTATTCCAACAAGTTAATTATAGGTAAATTCTTAATCACGGTAGGGATTAAATTCTGTATTCTGTGTAAATTAGAAATCATAGTTTCTAGAATATCGTATCTTTATGCAAAATCGAGTCTGTTTGAATCTGCTTTAATTTAGAGAAAAATTAACTTAACTAAACAGGATCTAAATGTTGTATAATGAACCTAAAGCACGAACCCATGGGATCGGAAATGGGCCGGCGACCAATATAGAAATTCCGGCGTCGCCGGATTTGTAGGAAGCTAGGGAGTTTTGGCTTGTTGGGTAGGTTTCTCTGTAGAATTTTGGCCATTTTGGTATTATTTAAATAAGTTATTTTAACTGTATATAAAATCTGAAATCTAATATCGGAAAAAGTATCTAAAAACCCAAAATACGACACGGTTAAAGCGTATCGCGTTCTGTTTTCTGTCGCGATGCAGAGTCGGGTTAAATTCCAGTAAGGTTAAGTGTTAAATAGCTTGAGATAGTCGTATACAATATAACTAGTACGTAGGAACGTGCGTTTTTCATATTCGCCGTGTCGGAGTAGCCGTTTCCTTATATAAGTTAATTTTCGATGTTAGATTCAAATACGGGAACTTCGGAGGCAGCGAGGAAAGGAAAAGGATTGGCGATTCCTGAGTAGATACGATGTCTTTCCGGTGAGTAGACTAAACATCTACTGGGGAATTTTGTAGAGATGGCGTGTTACGCCCGTAGTTTTATTTAAATAAATGTTTTACTTTAGTATGCTAAATTGATAATATGCACTCATATATACATATACTTCACTTTAGTTGTTAAAACACTGCACAAGTATCGACGAGTTATGCCACGTGCACTTCTTTACATGTTACACTACACCTCGTCGATATTACCATGTCACTTTAACACTTAGCAATTTTCTTGTTAAAATGATTCATATCATACCTTAAACACCAATAATAGTAGTAAAATGCATCAATGGCATCATGTTTAGTATTCAAGTATTCTAAGTTGATATAAGAGGTAATTATATTATTGAGGATTTATGGTTTTGAGTTTTTGTATACTATTGCATAAATCCAGTGATTTTCATGATTGATGTGACACGTCCACCATGAGATGTTTTATGATTTGATTTTATTCCGGACCGAGTGGGGGAGCTATACGGTCGCAGATTTATATGTTATCCAGACATAGTGGGGGAGATATACAGTTAGATACATGGTGGACCCGGTCGAGACCGAGGGGCAGGATAGCCGCATTTGACGCGGGGAGCCTAGCGAGGTTACTCGGTACCGGAGATAGTAGTGAAATACGGCGGATATCTAGATGATACCGACCGGAATTATTGATTACAGGATCATTCGAGGAATGATGCCTGCGAGAAATGGAAGTTTTGTGTCGATGATGGACACGGAGAGATGAATTTTATTGGAAATAAATGATGAGATTTCAGTTTTGGTTATGTGATTCGTAGTATAAATTCATGTTTTCCATATACTATCATACATTATACTTGTTCTCATTTCAGTTAGTATGATCGTTATATTTACATTATTAACCGTTATATGTTGTTATATTCACTGAGTTGGCAACTCACCCCGTTGTGCCACAGTTCCTTGCAGGGGTAGAGTGGACGGTTAGCAGCAGTGCAGCTCCACTTTTCGCAGCTTATATCGCATTTTTTGATAGGTGGGTTAAATATGTAGTAACCTTCTCTTTTGGTATTGTATTTTGTATGTTGAAAATCTCCATCAGACTTGTAGTATGACTTAGAACGAGAGAAGAGTATATGTATATTATTTGACAGGTGAGATCGTGTAATATAGTGGATATCCCTTTTGTTCATATCTGTGATCCTATTGGTTTCATATAAATTGTAAATTTTTATTTCGCTGTTTTTATTGTTGATCCCAACTAGGGATGCAACTAAATTTAACATTTTATACTTGGCTTTATATCGTAAATTCATAACAACTATGATTTTTACTTAAAAGATAAATTTTTATATAAAGAATTCCGTAAAAAAGGATTTTGATCTTGGTTTTCGGCTTACTCGGATTGCGTATATATCTTTAGATATTATACAATCTAAGTGCCGGTCATATCCAAACTTTAGGTCGTGACAAAGTTGGTATCAGAGCGTTTGATTAACCTTACAGAATCGAGTAGTGAATTAAGATAGAGTGACGTGAGTCCGTGATTTAAGATGACCATTGGTTTGATGGAGTAGGTGAATTAGGATGTGTGATGTACCGTACGTATGTTCCGCGGCATATTTACGTTACCACACTCAGCCTAATTAACCTTAGGATGTATGTCTTGATTTGTCCTTCCTTTTACTCTATGTTATTGATTGTTCTTATTCATAAGCCTTATCGACTCTCGTTTCTTGTTCCAGTTGCTATGTGTAAGTGCACGGCGGCGCCCCGGCCGTCAATCCGATGGCCAAATGCGGAAGCGGTGATAAACTTTAATTTTACAAACTAGCAAACCGGCACCACCGCTCACTAAACACCCGGATCGAACCACTAACTAGTCCTAGCTAACTACAAGATAGGGAAGAGAGATATACCGACTGATCCGAGTCCTGCGGTCTTCTCGCCGTCGTCCCGATCTCCCGCGGAATGTCCGGTCTCCACCTCGTCGCCGGAAGGGCACCACATCGTCTGCATCTTTTACGGGCTCCCGCCTCTTGACCGAGGCAACTCGGGCGCGAAGTTGGCTAGCCGACGCGTCCAAGATTTGCTGTAGAATGTGTAGGGTTGAAGCTATGTCTCATTTGGGGTTTTGTTGCCTTTGAAGATGAATGAGGAATCAAGATAAGAAAAATGGTGCTTGCATTTTTCTAGCATGAAAATGAGATCAAGAATGCCACACTCTCAAGAATGATACTCTCATCCTCTTTTTTTTTCAAAAATGAAAAACTTACCATATGAGAATGGTGGAGGAAAGAATACATAATGCAAGAGGGAGGTGAGGGTGGTAAAAGGTAAGAGGTGACCATATCCAAACATCATCATAACTAATCCACATCAAACTCTAATCACCTCAAATCAACAAAAAGCAAGTGATGATGATAGATAAGAATGGTATCAAAAGATGCTTTCATAATCTCTCATCTCACAAATAAACCCTCCATAAAATGTTATTTGCAAACTTGCAAATAACACCCTCCATCGAAAAAGTCCGGCCGGGAAAGAACAAAGGAAAACCGGCCGGAACGGAATGCAAACTGGCAACTCCAGAAAACTGGCCCCGTAATAAATTACAGGAAAACCCCCATACTGTGCATACACACCCGCATCTGTATTCCGTCCGGATACAAATGCAAAGAGACAAAACTACACTATCAAATACTAGGATCCGGCTTAAGCCAAAGCCGGCTAGTAAAAACCGTCCGATCACGATCCGTGCAATACCGCACGTATCTGATCGAACCCTGCCATATCTCCATACGGCCTCTACAGCGTTTCGCCCGAAAGCTTGAGTAACTGAAAGTGTGGTGGACTCTAAAGACTCGTCAATACTATGGTTGTGGATTCAACCACTGGCACGTCAGAGGTATAAGCCAATACGTGACGGGCCACCAGCTATTGACCAAAAGGGACGTCGATGAGCGAACTCATCCTGACACCCTACTGAGCCTGTCAGTGACAATATCCGTACAGTCCGGTCCTTTCGTCTATAAGCATCGCATGTCGGGCCTAGGGGGTTGGTAAAAGTCAGACCCCCAAAAGCGGTACAAGTCGTGTCGGAGTGTAGCCCAGAACACCCTGAGATACTACTGGAATACCTACCAGTAAATCACCTGCCTTGGCCAAGGACTTCGTGTAATGGCTCTCCTAGACACAGCGCGACCTCACCCCCAATACCGGGAGAGACGAACCCCTGAAGATCCGCTCACTGCCTCCATGTGGCTCGGGACTGTACCCAATTAAAACCTGTTTGCACGACTCCTTTGAGCCGTGGTAGGGTAGTAATCAAAGCACAGTGGGAACTCACACGAGACAAATGACGATCCCCAGGTCGATGAACTAACCTGTACACATGTCACCTGGGAACTGCTATCTGACGTCAGGTATAAGACCAACTAGCATATTCCCGGCGAGTCATGTCCGGTGTACTCATAACCCAATGAGCACCTGTATACATCTTAGGTGAACCAACTGACACCAGTGGCTTGTGAGACCGGCCACCGCCCCTCGTCGGGGTCTCGACTGTATACACTAGTCTACTCTGGAGAATCAATGCCCTGTCTCGAAACTCCCACGACTAGGGACCTTTTAAGGATGTGCTTATAGACTCCAGCTCTCACTTATATGATCGCCCTCATACTGCTGGCAGTCAAGCAAGAATCCTAGGGGCTCTATCAACGTGTAATAGCGACCTGTCAGGTCGCCTAAAGAAGTACACGATGATAAAGGTAAAGCAAATAGCATACTATCATCTCGAGTAAGACTGCCCTACCGGGATAGGTCCTCCCTCAATCATTGCAATCACGTGCCTGTGATCCAATAATTGACTCTGAGGGCACTATCTCCAACAATCTCCCACTTGCACTCAAGGCTAATTATTGCGATGTCGCATACTCACAGCCCGTGTGATACCGAACACCCAACTCCTCTACTAGTCAGTCTCACAAAAATCCCGTTTGTGAAACTATTGCGGTCGAGGAATAGCCTCAGTGAGTGGATCCGCCTAGATGTTTCTTTCTATGTCTCTCTATATCTCAAGTTCGCGGAGAAAGCCATCTCCCGAAATGAGCAATACCTGTCTTAGAATGTCTGGATGTCTGATGGGACCTAGCTCATAAATGAACTCCAAATCCAAACTTCTTAGACTGTGTCGTCAACTGAATTTAATCAGTATCCTGCGCCATGCCTCCCTCAGTATTGCCTTGGATCTCCTGTCCAAAATACTGCCCCTCGTCAGAGGGAAAAACTATAACTCTGACAATCACCCTGTCGTCCATGTCACCTTGGAAGCCTGGAGTGATAACCGTCTCCTAAAGGAGGCAGCCGTTATCATATCCCTAGAACATTCACTTATGTTCTAAAACTGCTTCCGACTGTTTCTTCAGGATTGGATCAATGTCAACCTATTGCATCTATTGCAAGAACAACATCTGGTGTGGTACTTGACATCTCATGATTGACTCAATTGCCTAAGCAAGTGATCTGCCAATCATGTGTATCCCTCTCCCCTTTAGTCTGTAAGGCACCTTTAGAGAGGGTGACTCCATTACCTGCAGGTACACTACCGTGCCAGGAGTCGTCCATTCTAAATACTCTTAGAATGCTGTCAAAGTACCCTGATTGGGAAACCACCAAAATCTAGATCTAAAACCATAGATCTAGTAACCAGTATGTCTGATATAATGTCCAAGTCCTTTGTGGAGAAACCACTTTGTGACGACCAAAGTATAACCGATCGTAGTATAGGAATTTCTTTTCCTACTCTGTGTATGTCATCCAAATACCAGGATATCACACCCTACTACCTTCTCAATAGATCCATCCCCTATTCTGATGACGTCAAACCTATGACTGTCACATCAGAAATAGATGATCTATCTCCGCTATATTTGCTTTAGTCTACAAATAGACATAAGCCTGATGTCCACCAATGCTTCCGCTGCTCCCACTGACTACGACAACCCTCTGGCAGAGTCATATAGACGTGCACTTCTAAAGCTAGTTTAGAATGACGCTATACTCATTCTCCTTCCGGGTCTCGCAGCCTGGAACAACAACAATGGCAAGTGTGGGTAAACAAGAACTTCCCTGCCACCGTCCTTAAGGCTACCGGAGCACCTCTCGGGTGCCTGAGGTTACCCACCGTATCGGCGGAGTGGCCAATGGAATGTCAATCCAGATTGAATCTTTAGGTTCCTTATCAAATCTTCAGTAATCGTTTGCGGTTCTGGAATCACTTCCAGTTCTACCATACTCCCACTACTGTTTTTGAAAAAAATCCATTTTTAATAAAACTGTGGCGAGTCTAGAACAATATTTCTATTGATCTGCCAGATGGTAGAAAATCAACCCTCGTCATAGCCTGGGTGAACCCATAAACAGCCATTACAGAAACGTGCATTGACTTATCCAGAGTCTGGTTTTAATCATAAGCCGGACAACTCCCTGTACCTTAACAACGTTAAGATATGAACTGTACTATATCCAATATAGAACCAGAGGCACTGATTTAATTGAACCATATTCAAATCATGCAGCTATCTCCAGTGCATGTCAACTAAATGGAGAGAGGCCGATCAGCGTTACTCAACTTAGGAATGCTTCCAATTATGAGTAACCTGAAAGAAATGCAATTTCTCTTTATCATTACTATCAACTGAATACCATACACAAGTATCTACATCTTCGATCACTTTGAAGAATCCCGACACTTGTTACACCTGGTTCTCTACTCTATTCAAATACCTATAACTCCTCAAAACTTAGACCCTGTGTTTCTACGAAACACATGTCTAAGAACTAGAGAAGTTAAAAGTAAACAGAATATAGTATGAGGACCAACCCCTCTGTCCTAATGGACACTGGACAACATACAATACTCTGTATAAGTCCGCTGAGTCTAACAACTCTTTCACTGTGTGTCGTAGGTTGAAAACTGTACTTATGGTTAAGAAGAATTACACCGCTGTTTAATGCTCCTTACCTAACCATCCACTGATATAGGTAAATGTCATCGACATAATATCGAAAGGTATATCTCACTCTATGAAAATAGACGTACAGATATATCAATTTGAAATTGGTGCACAACAGCGGATATTCAAAACCAAATATTTGCCGACCGGCAAACAGCCCAGATGATCTCCTCAAATATCACCGATTACAACGAATCCCGATATAATGAGGATGATCACCCAATTCCCAAAAACTTACTCCCACTCATCATCTATAAAACCATACAGATGTGAGAATCCTACCTGGTAAATACATACCATGGAGCAAGTGTCCAATCGGGAAATCAGTTTTCTTTTAACAGTACACAGTTGAACTGAAACATTGAAATGTTTCGATGGGGTATCCTGGTATTCCTAGTAATGCCTCTACCATTATCCAGATTCACAACTATAACCGTATAATTCTTTGCCACCTATCCAAATCTCTTTATATGTCTTTAGTCATTACCTTCTGTACACCCCTTTAGGCCAAATGGTTTTCTTCCTTCCCTACCGTTCGGCACCAGCCTATGGTTTGGAAGAAGACTATCCAATAAGCATAATAGGTGTACTGTCCTAGTCCTAGGAGCACTCGCAATGCGAGAGAAGGTGAGGATAAAAGACAACCGAATAAATCTTATTCCTATTTCTCCTGAACCAGAATCCATCCTCGAACTGGAACAAGTTCCTTTCGAGTTCGTATATAGCCATACGATGGAGTATCCAATAAACTGTGGATCTTCGTAGTGATACGGAGTGTCCTGGAGAAATACAAAGGTGATTTAGGATTGGCGAAGAAATACTTGGTTTGGTCGTAAATATCAGTCGCAATTTACTTTGCCCTCTTACTAATCCCTTGCTTTATCTTAATCTTAATACCTTCTGCACACCATCGTTATGCTAATTGGTTTTCTTCATTCCCCACTGTTCGGCACCAGCCTAAAGTTTGGAAGAAGACTATCCAATTTGCGTAATAGGTGTACTATCTCCTAAACCAAGGAGTACTCACAACTTGAGAGAAGGTAAAAGGGAAAAGACAACTGAATAATCCTATCCGTTTTCTCAAGAACCGGAAACCATCCTCGAATTCCGTCGAGTTCGTATCTAACCATACGATGGTTTTGTCCAATGGAAGTGGACGTTCGTAGTAATACGGGGTGTCCTGGAGAAAAGGGTAAAAGTAGGAGTGGCAATGAGGTCTGCAACTCTGACAATCCAAAAGCCAGTGTTAAGAAGGTTCGGTCAACTTGGTCTCTGAGTCGTAGTCTTAGGGTCGGGACAATAGTCGCTGCCAGAGAGAGAGAGAAAAGAAACACTCAGCGTGCACTCTATCCTAGATCAGAATGGTTACCAATTTATCTAATCTGGAAACCTCCCACTGTACCTCAAATTCTCCTCCAAACCTGAAAGAAGAATTAGTCGGGGTCACCCGAGGAGTAAACTAACTCATCAGTGGGAATCGGGATCCAACTATCATCGCATGATAACGTGACGGAATCTGCTCACGCTATCACACTCCAGAAGGTATGCGCATATCTGGCAAGTTTCAGTTCTTTTGAAACTCCCGATGTGATTTCTGCCCCATGCTCTTATGACCTTGACGAAGGTCAACAAATCAGAAGTCACATGTCAAGTTCCACCCGTCATTGTCCAGGTTAATTTGAACCCACCCGTACAAGCCCTTGACGAAGGTCAACAAGGCTATACGACTGTCCCAAACCAACACATCTATCTATGCAGCAGAAAGGCAACAAGCAGCTACCATGCACTATGCCTTGACGAAGGTCAACAAACATAGCATGAATACTACGTGCTACCCGTCTGAAACGACGGAGGGCTACGCATGGTTTCTGGCGAAAACCTTTAACGTAATGAACTTGATATCGTTGAAGGAACGGATAGCTTTTAGAAAATATAGTGACGAAAACTTTTGCTAAAGAGGTCACTCCCGGTGAAGGGATCTCGGCTCTTTCCCCGTAGAATGAGGTGCAGGATATTCCAACTGAATACCACGGTGCAAAGCAAAAGTAATCGGCTATAGTGAAGTTAATGTCCTGACGCAAACTTCTGTCCAAGGGGTCACTCCCGGTGAAGGGATCTCGGCCCTTGCCTCGTCGACTGAGGAGCAGGATATTCCAAATGAATACCACGATGCAAAACAAAAGTGAACGTCCTTGCAATAACAGCTTTTTGAAAAGTGTTCCAACAACATCAGAATAGGTTTGTTTTAACTTGCATTGATCCGAATCAACGCAGTCCCATCAATTGATCACACCACAAAGAACGAAAATATACTGATGTACGTATATGCCATCCGCATTCGCCACTGGGTCCCGTCATTACCCGTTAGGTTAGCTAACTAACGACAGAGCGGGGACTGGACTAGCGCGGATGTAAAACATATACAACATCTACTAATATATATACCAATATATTATATTCGCTCAAGGCGTGATAAAAATGTAACATCACAGAAATGTACAGCATCACAGAACAATACAGATATCTGGGATCCCCGGGTTTCACAGAGCCACTACTGAAACCCGACGTTCCCCTGGTCGTGTGGATAGCCTGTGCAATGAAATCCTAGACCCCTACGGGCGCGGCAAGTTACCTGCCAAAACCTGAAGCGAGGCAGCCCCCTTCAGCGCCGTGAATGGACCACCCAGCACTTCACGGAATCCGGTAACATGGGCACCCCTCCTGGGTCAACCTGTACCCCCTACGAGTGCGGCGAATAGCCCGCCAATTCTAGAGTGAAGCCCCCTCCGTCCCAATTCCATGAGATGCAGGCTTGTTGCCCTCCAGAACCCGGCTATCCGTGCACCCCTCCGCGGGGTAATCCTAGTACACAAAGTAAAATATACATACAACGGGTACATCGACCGCAACCAGGTCGTGCCCCAAAAGAATAATACAAACAGGCAGTGATGGCAGTCCACATGTCGGACGCTCGCCCCGCAATATCAAATGTACATAATACAAGCACAACTGTACTAGCATTGCAAATAGGCTATCCCCCACGACCGATCCGCAACATAACAGCAAAAACACAAAACATCAACGTGAAAGTCACGTTCGCAAATCCGTCTAACCGGGCTATAGCAGTTAGACTGGATTTACCGATCGAGTGACATTCACGGTGGCAGATATAATGTAAATACTGTGAAAAATGTGTTTAAAATATCCGATCGATCAAATAATTAACAAGTGGGCCCCCAAGCAATACTGTAGCACTCACAGAAATTCTGGGCCCAATTTTAATATTCCAAAACCCCTAAAATCAGCCCAGAAGCCCACTGGAGAAATTGGACACAGTGAGGACACCAATCTGCGGCGGAACCGCGGCCCAGAGGGGGTTTGGCCGCGGTTCCGCGCTTCAGTGATCGACTCACTGCGTCGAATTTTTACAGTAGTCTTATAATTTCCAGTACATTAGTTTTTTACAACCTGAAAAATTTTTGGAGTTCAAAAAATTTCGACAGAAAACTGATGTGAGGAAAAACGCGAGTTTTTGGAATTTTGGTTGATCGGAAATGCAAACACATCAAACAAAGCTAGACGAAGTTAATGGCGAGGCTCTGATACCACTGTAAGTGCACGGCGGCGCCCCGGCCGTCAATCCGACGGCCAAATGCAGAAGCGGTGATAAACTTTAATTTTGCAAACTAGCAAACCGACACCACCGCGCACTAAACACCCGGATCGAACCACTAACTAGTCCTAGCTAACTACAAGATAGGGAAGAGAGATATACCGACTGATCCGAGTCCTCCGGTCTTCTCGCCGTCGTCCCGATCTCCCGCGGAATGTCCGGTCTCCACCACGTCGCCGGAAGGGCACCACATCATCTGCATCTTTTACGGGCTCCCGCCTCTTGACCGAGGCAACTCGGGCGCGAAGTTGGCTAGCCGACGCGTCCAAGATTTGCTGTAGAATGTGTAGGGTTGAAGCTATGTCTCATTTTGGGTTTTGTTTCCTTTGAAGATGATGGAGGAATCAAGATAAGAAAAATGGTGCTTGCATTTTTCTAGCATGAAAATGAGATCAAGAATGCCACACTCTCAAGAATGAAACTCTCATCCTCTTTTTTTTTCAAAAATGAAAAACTTACCATATGAGAATGGTGGAGGAAAGAATACATAATGCAAGAGGGAGGTGAGGGTAGTAAAAGGTAAGAGATGACCATATCCAAACATCATCATAAATAATCCACATCAAACTCTAATCACCTCAAATCAACAAAAAGCAAGTGATGATGATAGATAAGAATGGTATCAAAAGATGCTTTCATAATCTCTCATCTCACAAATAAACCCTCCATAAAATGTTATTTGCAAACTTGCAAATAATACCCTGCATCGAAAAAGTTCGGCCGGGAAAGAACAAAGGAAAACCGGCCGGAACGGAATGCAAACTGGCAACTCCAGAAAACTGGTCCCGTAATAAATTACAGGAAAACCCCCATACTGTGCATACACACCCGCATCTGTATTCCGTCCGGATACAAATGCAAAGAGACAAAACTACACTATCAAATACTAGGATCCGGCTTAAGCCAAAGCCGGCTAGTAAAAACCGTCCGATCACGATCCGTGCAATACCGCACGTATCTGATCGAACCCTGCCATATCTCCATACGGCCTCTACAGCGTTTCGCCCGAAAGCTTGAGTAACTGAAAGTGTGGTGGACTCTAAAGACTCGTCAATACTATGGTTGTGGATTCAACCACTGGCACGTCAGAGGTATAAGCCAATACGTGACGGGCCACCAGCTATTGACCAAAAAGGACGTCGATGAGCGAACTCATCCTGACACCCTACTGAGCCTGTCAGTGACAATATCCGTACAGTCCGGTCCGTTCGTCTATGAGAATCGCATGTCGGGCCTAGGGGGTTGGTAAAAGTCAGACCCCCAAAAGCGGTACAAGTCGTGTCGGAGTGTAGCCCAGAACACCCTAAGATACTACTGGAATACCTACCAGTAAATCTCCTGCCTTGGCCAAGGACTTCGTGTAATGGCTCTCCTAGACACAGCGCGACCTCACCCCCAATACCGGGAGAGACGAACCCCTGAAGATCCGCTCACTGCCTCCATGTGGCTCGGGACTGTACCCAACTAAAACCTGTTTGCACGACTCCTTTGAGCCGTGGTAGGGTATTAATCAAAGCACAGTGGGAACTCACACGAGACAAATGACGATCCCCAGGTCGATGAACTAACCTGTACACATGTCACCTGGGAACTGCTATCTGACGTCAGGTATAAGACCAACTAGCATGTTCCCGGCGAGTCCTGTCCGGTGTACTCATAACCCAATGAGCACCTGAATACATCTTAGGTGAACCAACTGACACCAGTGGCTTATGAGACCGGCCACCGCCCCTCGTCGGGGTCTCGACTGTATACACTAGTCTACTCTGGAGAATCGATGCCCTGTCTCGAAACTCCCACGACTAGGGACCTTTTAAGGATGTGCTTATAGACTCTAGTTCTCACTTATATGATCGCCCTCATACTGCTGGCAGTCAAGCAAGAATCCTAGGGGCTCTATCAACGTGTAATAGCGACCTGTCAGGTCGCCTAAAGCAGTACACGATGATAAAGGTAAACCAGATAGCATACTATCATCTCGAGTAAGACTGTCCTACCGGGATAGGTCCTCCCTCAATCATTGCAATCACGTGCCTGTGATCCAATAATTGACTCTGAGGGCACTATCTCCAACACTATGGCCACGTGCGCTAGAAGAGCCGCAGCCAGGGATGCATCTAGGGCGAGTCCGTCTGTGACGGTGACTGGTACACCGGACGTTCCGGCGGTGCATGAGCATGTTGATCCTTCTCCTACAGATCGTATGACTAGGATAGAGGAGGGCATGTTAGGATTGTAGCGAGTCGTGGGACAGTTATCTGAGGCCACTCGAGTACTGAGACAGGATCCGGCACCGATCGTGGCAGAGTCCGAGGTACAGCCCACGCAGACAGTAGCACTTGTAGATACGAGAGTGATAGAGGTATCGCTTGAAGAGTTCATGAGATTAAGACCTCCGGTTTTTACAGGGACCGATGTAGCGGAGGATCCTCAGTCCTTTCTTGATAGGATGGTGAGGATAGGCAGATCATTGCGATGTTCTGATGCGAGGTCAGTTGAGCTGACTAGCTTTCATTTAGAAGGACTTGCACAGGAGTGGTGTGAGTCAATGGAGAGAGGACGAGCTATGGGTCTTCCTCCGATGTCGTGGACCGAGTTTTCGAAGTCTTTCTTGCCAGATTTCTTTCACAGAGTGTGAGAGACGCTAGAGCTAGCAGTTTTGAAGCGTTGCGGAAATCGGCGAGTATGTCGGTGGCAGATTATGATTTACGATTCACCCAGCTGTCGCGCTATGCCCCATACTTAGTACCTACAGAGGAGCTTCTGGTGAAGCAGTTCTTACAGAGTCTGGAGATGCAGTTGTATCTAGCTATAGGCTCCCAGTATTTTGATACGTATGCGCAGGCCACGGATGCAGCGATACGAGTGGAGGAGCGTTTGAGCGAGGCAGTGATTATTCCGGAACCAAAGAGGAGTAGACCGTTGGGGCCGATGACTAGGCAGTTTGGCAGAGGTAGAGGTAGGTACACTCCAGGCCGTAGTTTCGGACGAGGTTGGACCCAGGGTCAGATGTTCAGTTCATATTCCGAGGATCAGAGGACCCCATCTATATGTTTTAGTTGCGGACTTCCAGGACATTTTGCGAGGGATTGTAGATCCCATGGAGGGACCATTGTTCCATAGGTTGCTTTACCCCTCCACCTTCTACGCCGATGGCTTTACTTCCTCCCCCAGTTGGCACTACGCGTCAGGCAGTTGCACCACGAGGTCGAGGCTTTGCAGGATGTTCTCAGAGAGGTCGAGGAGATAGAGGTAGAGGACGACAAGAGGCAGACAGGGGCCAGGCACGGGTTTTCACGCTGACTCCACAGGATGCCCAGGCATCAAATGCAGTCGTGACAGGTGCTCTTGCAGTATGTTCGTTAGAGGCACATATTTTATTTGATCCCGGTTCTACACATTCTTATGTATCTTCACGCTTCACACTTTCTTTGGAGAAAGAGTCGTCGTTGTTAGAGTTACCATTAGTGGTGAACACCCCGGTGGGAGATTCTTTTATAACTCGGTGCATATTCAGGTCATGTTCTGTACGTATTGGTGATAGAGATTCACTAGTTGATATGATTCTCCTGGATATGTTAGATTTTTATATACTTCTTGGTATGGATTGGTTGGCTGCTTGTCATGCCTATGTAGATTGTCGGGGGAAGGCGGTTAGATTTTGTTTTCCTGGTGAACCGGTTTTTATTGTGCAGGGGGACTGTAATATTACTCCTGCCAACATGATTTCTACTCTTTGTGCAGGACGACTCTTGAAGAAGGGTTGTCATGGGTTCTTGGCTTTTGTTCAGGACTTAGGAGTCGCTGAGATTCCATTAGACCAGTTTCCGATCGCACTACAATTTCCGGAGGTGTTTCCTGCTGAGTTACCAGGATTACCGCCCGACCGCGATATTGAATTTTGCATTGACTTAATTCCAGGTGCGGGGCCTATTTCTATACCACCCTATAGGATGGCCCCGACGGAGTTGAAGGAACTCAAAAGCCAGTTGCAAGAGTTGTTAGATAGAGGACTAGTTCGTCCCAGTGTATCGCCATGGGGAGCTCCTGTCTTATTTGTAAAGAAGAAGGACGGTAGTATGAGACTATGCATCGTCTACCGACAGCTGAATCGCGTCACTGTGCGAAATAGGTACCCATTACCTCGTATCGATGACTTGTTCGATCAGTTGTAAGGGGCTGGCTACTTTTCGAAGATTGATTTGCAGTCAGGGTATCACCAGTTGAATGTTCGGAAGGATGACATTCCGAAGACTGCTTTTCACACACGATATGGGCACTATGAGTTTCTGGTGATGTCGTTCGGACTCACCAACGCCCCAGCTGCTTTTATGGATATGATGAACCGTATCTTAAGGCCCTTTTCTTGATCAGTTTATTATAGTATTCATAGATGATATTCTCGTTTATTCCCGAAGCCGAGAGGAGCACGAGCAGCATTTTCGTATCACGTTGCAGACCTTGAAAGAGTATCAGCTGTTTGCAAAATTCTCCAAGTGTGCTTTTTGGCTAGACAGTGTGGAGTTCTTGGGTTATGTGGTTACGAGAGAGGGTATACGTATGGACCCAAAGAAGATAGAAGCGGTACAGCACTGACCCAGGCCTGTGTCAGTTACAGAGATTCGCAGTTTCTTTGGTCTGGCAGGTTATTACCGACGCTTTGTGCAGGATTTCTCTCGAATCGCTGCACCGCTGACCGGGCTGACTAAGAAGGAGGTTCCATTTCTGTGGATAGATGCATGTGAGCTGAGTTTCCAGCAGTTGAAGACTCGCTTAACGACTGCACCTGTATTATCGTTACCTTCTGGGTCAGGTGGCTTTGTTGTGTATTGTGATGCCTCTAGAGTGGGTTTAGGCTGTGTTGATGCAGCACGGCAGGGTTGTAGCTTATGCTTCTCGAAAGTTGAAGAAGCACGAGCAGAACTATCCCACTCATGATTTAGAGATGGCTGTTGTAGTTTTCACATTGAAGATGTGGAGCCATTACTTGTATGGAGAGTCGTGCCAAATCTTCACAGATCATAAGAGTTTGAAGTATATTTGTCAGCAGAGAGATCTGAACTTAAGGAAGCGTAGATGGAAGGAACTGGTGAAAGATTACGATTGTGAGATCTTGTATCATCCAGGAAAAGCGAATGTTGTAGCAGATGCTTTGAGTCGGAGACCTGAAGGTAGCTTATCTTATTTGCGCACCTTGCAGAGACAGTCTTCTACAGACTGGCAGATTTTTTGTGATGGTCGTATACAGTTTGAGTTCACATCGACAGGAGGACAGTTAGCACATGTTCACACCCGACCTCAGTTATTGGATCGTATTTGAGAGGCACAGCCAGCAGATACTCATATGACGGAGATTTTGGATCAGGTTAGGCAGGGCAGAGAGTCGGAGTTTGTGATTTATGACCGTGGAGTATTGCGTTTTGGGACTCGTCTTTGTGTGCCAGATTCGGATGGACTGAGACGTGAGATCTTAGAGGAGGCCCATAGATCAGCATACAGTATTCATCCTGGTTCCACCAAGATGTATCATGATCTGAAGGATGTTTATTGGTGGGAAGGAATGAAGATGGATGTTGCGGAGTTTTTTTCGAGATGTTTGACTTGTCAGCAAGTCAAGGCAGAACACCAGAGATCAGCCGGAGAGTTATAGCCCTTGCCCATTCCAGAGTGGAAATGGGAACAGATTTCCATGGATTTCGTTGTGGGTCTACCCAGGACCAGCAGAGGGTATGATTCCATTTGGGTGATTGTTGATAGATAAAGGCAGCTCATTTTCTTCCAGTGAAAACGACGTATGGATTTGCACAGTATGCTCAGATTTATATCGATGAGATTGTACGTTTACATGGAGTTCCGACGTGCATAGTATCAGATCGGGGTACCCAGTTTACTAGAAGGCTATGGCAGAAACTTCAAGAAGCTGTCGGTACACGATTGAGTTTTAGTACAGCTTTCCACCAACAGACAGATGGTCAGTCAGAGCGGACCATTCAGATTTTAAAGGATATGCTTCGGGCTTGTAGCCTTGATTTCGGTGGTAGTTAGGATCGTCACTTACCTTCGATAGAATTCTCAAACAACAACAGTTTTTCAGGAGATGATCCAGATGGCACCCTTTGAAGCTTTGTTTGGGAGGAAATGTCGATCACCCATTTGTTGGACGAAACTGAGCGAGAGTAGCATCTTGGGACCGCAATTAGTACAGGAGACTACAGAGAAGATTCAAATGATACGGGATAGAATGAGGGCGGCCCAGTGCAGACAGAAATCATATGCAGATCGACGACGTCGTAGACTCGAGTTTGAAGTGGGAGATCATATGTTCCTTCGTGTATCTCCGATGAAGGGTGTGATGCGTTTCGGGAAAAAGGGGAAGCTCAGCCCCAGATATGTTGGACCTTACGAGATTCTGGAGAGGGTGGGTGCTGTAGCTTATCGTGTAGCACTTCCACCGAGTTTTCCCGATGTGCATCCGGTGTTCCACATTTCAATACTTCGCAGGTATCTTCACGATCTTTCTCACGCGATCCCGCATCAGACCTTACAGCTTGAGTCGAATTTATCCTACACAGTGCAGCCAGTCGCTATTTTAGACAGGCATGCAAAGAAACTAAGATCAAGGATACTTCCATCTGTAAAGGTTCTTTGGCAAGGAAAGAATCGCGAGGAGATTACTAGGGAGACCGAGGATGCGATGCGAAAGAAATTTCCACATCTTTTCGAAGGTATGTCTAGTTAATTTTTTTTAAATTCGGGGACCGAATTTTCTTAAAGGGGGAATATTGTAACATTTTGAAAATTTAGAATTAAATTAAATTAAATAATTAAATAATAAGATATTAAATTAAAAAGTTATTAAAACCAAATAAGACAATTTCATAAGATGTATGTAAAACAAATTAAATTAAAATTTTAGTATGCAACATAAATAAATTATAAGGGTTTTAGTGAGAATTTTAGCTTCATTTAAATAAAAAGGGTATGATATAATAACATAAGTTGTGAAGGGTTTCTAGGTAATGTTTAGGATTTTGTGCAAATGGGAATTTGTTAAGGGTGTAAATGAAAAAGGGGTAGAAAATAATTTAGCTTAGAATTTTATTGCAAATTAAAACAAAATTTATGAGATAATGCAAGGACACCTCTTCCTTGCATGCACACACACACCAGCACCACCTTCTTGCATGAGGATGGCACCCTTTAGCTATTGACACCTCCTCCTACCACCTCCTTCTTCCTATCACCATATATAAACCTTGTTCGGATCATTTAGCTAATTAAAAATCTGAAATTTTAAACAAAGAAAAGAAACCAAGAACAAACATAGAAGAATAAGAGAAGTGAAGGAGAAGAACAAGGCAAGGATTTCATCATCAAGCTAGGACTAAGAGTTTGTGCATCTTGGAGGGTGTTATTCCAACAAGTTAATTATAGGTAAATCCTTAATCACAGTAGGGATTAAATTCTGTATTCTGTTTAAATTAGAAATCAAAGTGTCTAGAATATCGTATCTTTATGCAAAATTGAGTCTGTTTGAATCTGCTTTAATTTAGAGAAAAATTAACTTAACTAAACAGGATCTAAATGTTGTATAATGAACCTAGAGCAAACCATAGGAGCATGAACCCATGGGATCGGAATTGGGCCAGCGACCAATATAGAAATTCCGGCGTCGCCGGATTTGTAGGAAGCTAGGGAGTTTTGGCTTGTTGGGTAGGTTTCTGGGTAGAATTTTTTCCATTTTGGTATTATTTAAACAAGTTATTTTAACTGTATATAAAATCTGAAAGCTAATATCGGAAAAAGTATCTAAAACCCCAAAATACGACACGGTTAAAGCGTTTCGTGATCTGTTTTCTGTCGCGATGCAGAGTCGGGTTAAATCCAGTAAGATTAATTGTTAAATAACTTGAGATAGTCGTATACAATATGACTAGTACGTAGGAACGTATGTTTTTCATTTTCGCCGTGTCGGAGTAGCCATTTCCTTATATAAGTTAATTTTCGATGTTAGATTCAAATACGGGAACTTCGGAGGCCGCGAGGAAAGGAAAATGATTGGCGATTCCTGAGTAGATACGACGACTTTCCGGTGAGTAGACTAAATATCTACCGGGGAATTTTGTAGAGATGGCGTGTTACGCCCATAGTTTTATTTAAATAAATGTTTTACTTTGGTATGCTAAATTGATAATATGCACTCATATATACATATACTTCACTTTAGTTGTTAGAACACTGCACAAGTATCGACGAGTTATGCCACATGCACTTCTTTACATGTTACACTACACCTCGTCGATATTACCATGTCACTTTTACACTTAGCAATTTTCTTGTTAAAATGATTCATATCATACCTTAAACACCAATAATAGTAGAAAATTGCATCAATGGCATCATGTTTAGTATTCAAGTATTCTAAGTTGATATAAGAGGTAATTATAATATTGAGGATTTATGGTTTTAAGTTTTTGTCTACTATTGCATAAATCCAGTGATTTTCATGATTGATGTGACATGTCCACCATGAGATGTTTTATGATTTGATTTTATTCCGGACCGAGTGGGGGAGATATACGGTCGCGGATTTATACGTTATCCAGACTGAGTGGCGGAGATATACAGTTGGATACATGGTGGACCCGGCCGAGACCGAGGGGAAGGATAGCCGCATTTGAGGCGGGGAGCCTAGCGAGATTACTCGATACTGGAGATAGTAGTGAAATACGGCGGATATCTAGATGATACCGACCGGTATTGTTGATTACAGGATCATTCGAGAAATGATGCCTGCGAGAAATGGAATTTTTGTATCGATGATGGACACGGTGAGATGAATTTTATTGGATATAAATGATGAGATTTCAGTTTTGGTTATGTGATTCGTAGTATAAATTCATGCTTTCCATATACTATCATACATTATACTTTTTCTCATTTCAGTTAGTATGATCATCATATTTACATTATTAACCGTTATATGTTAGTTATATTCACTGAGTTGGCAACTCACCCCCGTTGTGACACACAGTTCCTTGCAGGGGTAGAGTGGATGGTTAGCAGCAGTGCAGCTCCACTTTTTGCAGCTTATATCGCATCTTTTGATAGGTGGGTTACATATGTAGTAAGCTTCTCTTTTGGTATTGTATTTTGTATCTAGAAAACCTCCATCATACTTGTATTATGATTTAGAACGAGAGAAGAGTATATGTATATTATTTGACAGGTGAGATCGTGTTATATAGTGGATATCCTTTTTGTTCATATTTGTGATCCTATTGGTTTCATATAAATTGTAAATTTTTATTTCGCTGTTGTTATTGTTGATCCCAACTAGGGATACAACTAAATTTAACAATTTATACTTGGCTTTATATCGTAAATTCATAACAACTGTGATTTTTACTTGAAAGCTAAATTTTTATATAAAGAATTCCGCAAAAAGGATTTTGATCTTGGTTTTCGGCTTACTCGGATTGCGTATATTCTTTAGATATTATACTCCAGAACACTCTGTATCACTACGAAGATCCATATTGCTTGGGTATGCCATCGTATAGTTACATACGAACTCGAAGAAACTTGTTTCTGTTCGAGGATGGATTCTGGTTCTGGAGAAATTGAATAAAATTATTCGGCTGTCTTTTCTTTTTACTTTCTCTCAGGTTCCGAGGGCTCCTAGTATTAGGAGAGTACACCTATTACGCTTATTGGATAGTCTTCTTCCAAAGCTTAGGCTGTTGCCAAAAGTTAGGGAAGGAATAAAACCAATTAGCCTAAGTATGGTGTACAGAAAATAAGAAATAAAGACATATAAAAGGATTGGAGTGAGGGTAAGGAAAATTGCGACTACTGTCATGAATCTGGATAGTGGAAGAGACATTACTACGAATACTCGGCCACCCCCTCGAAACATTTTCATGTTTCAGTTTTACTGTGCGGTGTTAATTGAAAACTGTTTTCCAAATTAGATTCTGACTCCAGGGTATGTATTTACCATACTAGATTCTCCATCTTTATGGCGTTACAGATACTGAGTGGGGGTAGAATATTGGGAATTGGGTGATTAGATCCTCAATATCAGAATTCTTCGTAATTAGTGATATTTGAGAAAATCACCTGGGTTTTTGCCTAACAGCAAATTTTTGGTTTTGAATATCCATTATTATGCACCAATTTCAAACTGATATATCGGTACGTTTATTTGGTGAGACATAACTTTTTGAAATTATGTTTATGACATTTACCTATATCAGTTGATGGTTAGGTAAAGTGCATTCAACAACAGTGTAATTCTTCTTAACCATAACACAGTTTTCAACCTACGACGCACAAGGTTTGAGTTATTAAACTCAGAAGACTTATACAAAGTATTGTATATTGTCCGATATCCATTAGGACAAGGGGTTGGTGCTCGTACTATATTCTCTTTACTTATGACTTTTCTGCTTTTAGACACGCATTTCGTTGAAATACAAGGTCCAAATTTTGAGAAGTTATAGGTATAAGATTAAAATAGAGAACCATACGTTTCAAATATCAGGATTCTTCGAGGTAATCGAAAGTGTAGATACTTATGCTAGGTATTCCGTCGTAAGTAATATATTTGAGAACTTGCTTCTCTCTCAGGTTATTAATTCGTGGGTGCGCTCCTTGATGAGTAATGCCGCATGGCCTTCTTCCATTTAGTCGATATGCACTGGAAATAGCTGAATGTTTTTTGAATCTGGTTCCAATTAAATTAATGCCTTTATTTCTATATTAGATATAGAACGGATACATACCTTAACGATGTTAAGGTATATAGAGTTGTCCGACTTATGCTTAAAACTAGAATCCGGATAAACTCAAGGCACGTTTCAATAATGGAAGTTTGCGAGTTATCCCGGGATTTGACGAGGGTTAACATTCTACCATTTGCAGAATCAATAGTTATATTGTTCTTGTCTCGCCACCTTTTTAGTAAAATGAATTCTTTTCAGAAAACATTAGTAGAAGTATGGTAGAACTGGAAGTCATTCCAGAACAACAAACGGTTACTGAAAATTTAGCCGAACCTAAAGATTCAATTGGATTCGACAATCTATTAGCTACTTCGCAGATTTGGTGGGTAACCTCAGCCACCCGAGATGTACTTCGGTCTTCTCAAAAATGGTGACTGAGAGGTTTTGATGACCCAAGTTTACCACTACTGCTATCCTGGACTATGAGATCTGGCAGGTGGATGACTATAAGATCGTTCTAAATTAGCTTTAGAAGCGCACGTGTATATGACTCTACCAGAGGGTTGTTATAGTCAGTGGGAGCAGCGGAAGTATGGTAGGTAAGTAGCTTATGTCTATTTATAGACTAAAGAAAGTATAGCGGAGATAGATTATCTATTTTTGATGTGGCAGTCATAGAGTTTGACTTCATCAGAATAACAGATGGACCCGGTAAGAAGGTAGTGGGGAGTGACGTCCTGGTATTTGGATGACATGCTCTTGATATGAAGTGATCTTCCTATACTACGATCGGTTATACTGTGGTTGTCACAAGGTGTTTCTCCATATAGGATTTGGATAAATATCAGGGATTCTGGTGACTAGATCTATAGTTTTAGATCTAGATTTGGGTAATGTCCCGATCGGGTACTATGATACTATTCTAAAGTGTTTTAGAATGGACGACTCCTGGCATGGTGGATGAAAGTATGTCTTAGCACCTCTACAAGGTTTATACAAGCATCAAGTATACAATTTTAAAATTTTTGGGGTGCTAAGCTATACTAACCAAGAATCTAACTAGAGTATTAGAGTTTTAGTCAGCAAATTAGTTTTACAACTAAGTGAAGAAGGTTAGAACCTTTGTAGACCAATTCCTTAACTTCTCAAGCTCCGAGTAGTAGTCTTTAGAACTCCTCTTGGCTCCACTTGAAGAAAGGATCGAGCTTGATTTGCGATCTTCGAGGCCGAAGATTATCCACCTTAAAGTCTCTCTAGGTCAAGCTACCTCTTCAATAATCAAGTTTTAGTGAAGGAAACAATCTAATCTAAAGGGCTAATTTAAAGTATGTTGATGAAGCAGGAGTTTTGCTCTCTTTAGAAATCTCTTTCTCTTTTAATTTTCAACTCAAGAAAAAACCTAATGAGCTCTCAAGAGAATGAAGAAGAACAAGGGTGAGAGTGTGAGTATGTGGAGAGAGAATGAAAATAAGCAAATGAGCTAGGTCAAGAGCAAGTGTAGAATGGCTCCTTCTCATCACTTATTGAAGCATGGATTTTTTCACATTAAAAAATCCAATCATGCGTCAATAGTGAATGCAAACTAATAAAAAAATGAATAAAGCCATGCTTCACCCATGCCTAAAATATCTCTCTAATTACCACCTCATATATCTATTTTCTCAAAATAGATAATCCATGTTCTATACATCGTCAACCATGACACAATATAAAATACATACATATATATATATATATCACTTATATATTTATTAATATATATTAAAAGAAGAAAATCTTAAGTGAGCTTTAATATTAGTTAATATATAAATATATTAAATATAAATATATATCAAATTATTAAATCAACACTTGATTAAATAATCCGGTTATATCATATATAACCGACTAATATCATTTATATATGTATCATATTATCAAATCAACACTTGATTTAATAATCCGGTTATATCACATATAACAAACCGATATCAAATGTCGCCAGATTAGAATACGGTATCACATACTTATATTTAATCAGGCTCCTGCACATATCAGCATATGTGCCCTACTTCGTTTCGCTTGAGCTAGGAAACCTCTGTGTGAGACTCTAAAGACTCGTCAATACGCCAGCAGTAGGTAATGATCACATCAGTTACCCACAAGCCGTCAGCGGTACTAGATGGACGTAGCGGCTACTCAGGTATTGAGCGATTAGAAGATCAACAAGCAAACTTCCCAAACTCCCATGAAGCCTATAAGCAATACTTACCGTACAGTCTGGTCTCTTCATCTGATATGTCGCATATCAAGTCTGGGGGTGGATACATCAGACCCTAGTAACTTGATAAGTCATGCCAATGTGTGGTCTATAATGGTTCAAGAAACTACTGATAACACTTATGAGCAAATCTCATTAGCCCAATCCAGAGACTTGCTGTTATAGCCAATCGAGCATAGCGCAATATCAACTCCCTATACCGGGAGAGACAAAACCCCTCCTATCGCTCACTGCCTCTATGTGACTCGGGACTTTACCTAAAATCCACCTGTTTGCATGACTCCTTTGATCCATGGTAGGGAGGAAATCAAAGCACAGTGGGGACCATACAAGACACTATGATGATCTTATGTCTACAGACTAACCTGTACCAGTGTCACCAGAGAACTGTTATCTGACGATATGTATGGTACCATCTAGTAGTTCTCGGCGAGTCCTGTTCGGTGTACCCATTCTCTAATGAGCACCTTTGTACAATCTTTGATGTCAAACACCAATGGTTATGGAATCAACCATCGCCCCATACAAAGTCAAGAAACGTACACACTAGTCTACTCTGGAATATCGATGCCCTGTCTCGATACTCTCTCGACTAGGAACTGTTAAAGAATGTGCTTGTGGACTACACAAGTCCCATTAATATGATCCGCATCATAGTCCTGGTAGTCAAGCCTGCTACCTAAAGGCTTTATCAACATGTATCAAAGAGTCAGTATAATAATACAAGTGTACATGTTAAGATAAAGCGCAACCAGATAGCATACTATCATGTCGAGCAAGAAAGTTCTCTATATATATGTCCAAGCATCCACTATAATATACAATAATGGCCTCTAGGGCATACATATTCCTAACAATCTCCCACTTGCACTAAGGCCAGTTGTTGTAATATTGCATACCTAACATCCCAAAAAGTCTCTCAAACTGGGTCTGAGGGAGCGCCTTCATGTGTGGATCTGCTGTGTTATCCTTCGTGTTAACTCTCCTAACATCGAACTCCTGGCGATTTACTATCTCCCGGATCAGGTGATACCGCCTAAGAATATATCTAGATCGTTGATGGGACCGAGATTTCTTGGCCAAAGCCACAGCTCCATTGTTATCACAATACAAAGTTTTTGGATGCTCAATGGATGGAACCACACCAAGTTCAGCAATGAACTTCTTCATCTAGACAGCCTCTTTGGTAGCATCGTTGGCAGCGATGTATTCAGCCTCTATCGTCGAGTCTGCTACGGTATTTTGCTTGGAACTCTTCCAACATACCGCCCCTCTATTGAGGGTGAAGATAAACCCGAGACCGACTTGCTGTCGTCCTTATCACTCTTGAAGCTCGAATCGGTAAAGGACTCCACCTGGAGTTCTCCGTTACCATACACTAAAAACATTTCTTTAGTCATTCTCAAGTACTTAAGAATGTTCTTCACAGCTATCCAGTGCTTCTCCCCTGGATCTGATTGATACCTACTTACAACACCTAGTACGTAAGCTTCATCCGGTATGGTACATAACATCGCGTACATGATAGACCCAGCTGCAGAAGTATAGGGTATCACGGTCTTGCGAGCTCTCTCCAAATCATTCTTAGGAGACATCTCTTTGGATAGAGTGATTCATGAACAAGAGGGTAAATAACCATGCTTAGAATCTTCCATACTAAACCTCTTTAGTATGGTGTCAATGTACCTGGATTGGGACAATCCCAACATCCTTTTATATCTATCTCAATAGATCTTAATCCCTAGGATGTTGGAGGCACCACCTAGATCTTTCATGGAGAACTTGTGTGATAAGAAGAGCTTGACCGAGTATAGCATAGAAACATCATTTCCTATCAAGAATATATCATCCGCGTACAATATGAGGAAGACAACCTTACTCTTTACAACCTTTTTGTATATACAAGATTCATCTACATTTTTGATGAAGTCAAACTCTTTGACTGCCACATCAAAACAGATATTCCAGCTCCGCGATGCCTGCTTTAATCCGTAGATTGATTTAACCAGCTTGCACACTTTTCTGCTGCTCCCACTGTCTATGAAGCCCTCTGGCCATGTCATGTACACGCTCTCTTCTAAATCACCATTTAGAAAAGCGGTCTTGACGTCCATCTGCCAGATTTCATAGTCATGGTATGCAGCAATGGCAAGTAGGATCCTGATGGACTTAAGCATAGCGACAGGAAAAAAGGTTTCATCATAGTCGACACCTGGTCGTTGATGAAAACCTTTTGCTACAAGTCTAGCTTTGAAGGCCTCAACCTTTCAATCTACACCAATTTTCTTCTTAAAGATCCATTTGCTCCCAATGGGTTTTACCCCTTCAAAAGCAACTTCCAAAGTCCATACTTTGTTGGTGTACATGGATTCCATCTCAGATCGCATAGCTTACAACCATTTCACAGAGTCCCCACTTGTGATAGCCTGCTCAAAACTAGTTGGCTCATCATCTTTCATGATGCAATCCTCGCTCCCAACGTCTATAAGAAAACCGTAGTATCTCTTAGGTGATGAGGAACCCTACTAGATCTGCGGAGTGGCTGAGGTTCATCGGGGACTATAGAATCCTCCGATTTTACCAAATCGTCAGTAATAGTTTATGTAGCAGGAACTTCTTCTAGTTCTACCTCATTGCCACTAATTTCTTTCATAAGAAATTTCTTTTCTAAAAAGGTGGCATGTAGAGAAACAAACACCTTTTGTTCATCGGTGTTGTAGAAGATATACTCTCGTGAATGTTTAGGATATCCTACAAACTTGCACAGAACTGACCTTATCTCGAGCTTGTCTGGATTTTGCGTTTTAATATAAGCCGGGCAACCCCACATCTTAATAAAATTAAGACATGGTCCCTTCCCTTTCCATATCTCATGTGGAGTGGTAGGCACGAATTTGGTAGGAACCATATTCAATAGGTATGTTGCCGTCTCAAGTGCATAACCCAAAAAGGAAATAGGTAACTCAGCAACATTCATCATAGAGTGCACCATATCTAATAAGGTGCGATTCCTCTGCTCCGATACACCATTGTGCTGTTGTGTATACAGAGGAGTGAGCTGAGAGAGAATCCCATTCTCTTTTAAATAGTCTTGGAATTTCGTGCTCAAGTATTCTCATCTCCGATCAGATCGAAGGATTTTAATACTTTTATCTTTCTGGTTCTCTACTTCGTTTTTATATTTCTTGAATTTCTCAAAAACTTCAGATTTGTGTTTCAACAGGAACACATGTTCGAATCTTGAGAGATCATCAGTGAATGTAATGAAGTATGAGGAACCATTCATGGCATGTGTAGACATAGGACCGCATACATCACTATGTATCAATCCCAAGAGTTCAGTAGTTCTTTCTCCGTGTCCCGTAAACGGAGTTTTAGTCATCTTTCCTTTGGGACTTGACTCGCATGTTTCATATGATGTAAATTTGAAAGGATTCAAATATCCATCTTTCTGCAACTTAGTTAGTCTTGTCGCATTGATATGACCAAGTCTACAATGCAACAAGTAGGCTTCGTTCATTTCTGAACATTTCCTTTTGTGTGTGTTCTGTATGTTTAGAACTGTAGTTTGATCTAGAACGTATATACCGTTACACAATGTACCAAACCCAATCAACACTTGATTTAGGAAAATGTTCATAACATTATCCTCTAATTCAAAGTTATATCCTTCTTTATGTAACAAAGAAACTGATATTATATTGCACATCATTTTTTGTACGAAATAACAGTCGTTCATAATCAATGTATTACCATTTGGTAATACCAGGTGATATTTGCCAACTGCTTTGGCTGCAACTATTGCTCCATTCCCTACTTTGAGAGACATATCACCATTTCTCAGTTCTCTACCTCTCCTTAACCCATGTAACAAATTACAAACGTGGGATCCTCGTTCGGTATCCAATACCCAGGATGTAGAGCATACTGAGAAATAGTTCTCAATAACGACCACACCCGAATAAGATGCATCAACATGCTTTTTCTTCGTTCGGGTTGCATGGGAATCCTAGTATTTCCCTATTCCTTACTCAGACTTATGACAGTCATAAGATAGAGCGGGACCAACGTTCCCTAGCTTAGTATTGTAAGTGGGTTCAGTTAATACATCCATATTATTATCTTACTTAAGGCGTGTCATGGTCGCTACCTGGAGAGAGAGATAGAAGAAAACACTTTAGCTTGCGCTCTTGCAAGATTAGATTGGTTATTATCTTATTTAATCAGGATGGCTCCTACTGTTTTTATCAAGTCTTCCTTCAAACCCTAAAAGGTAAGATTAACCGGGATTAATTACACCCTACAAGTTTTCTAATCGGTTAGCCAGGCAGGTATTGGCACTCCGAGGGAGTCTTCCCATGCTTTCGTATAGAATTAATTAAATAACCTCGTTTCCGTAGAGGCATAACCCCATTAACACCTTTCTTAGACACCTACTGGATCAGCTAATTGTAAAGTGGAAAACTCTTCCAGGAGTAACACTTACTTGCAGTGGGTATCGGTATCCAAATATTTCATAGAAGGTATGCAATCTCATTGCAAATTTCAACACTTGAAATCCCCAATATCTGTTTTTACCCCTAACGACCTATGACCTTGACAGAGGCCAACAAACCATAGGCCGCTAGTCAAGTTCAACCTGTCATTTCTTGATTGAGTTAAACACACCCGCACGACCCTTGACGGAGGCCAACAAGTTCATAAGACTACCCTAATCCAATCACATCATATGCTGCAGATAAGAACTAATCAGCTACTACACACTACGCCTTGACGGAGGCCAACAAACGCAGCACGAATACTAAATAGTTCTTATCTGAAATGATAGAAGGCTACAACTTGTTTTGAATAACCTTTAGCGAAATGAATTTGATATCGTTGTAGAATTTAGTGATTTGAAAAGGAGCGGTTTAAGCTCCGCTTTTAAAATCGATTAGTTTTTAAAACAAACCGAGTGGGTTGTAGCATTAACTGGTTTTGCTAAAGAGGTCACTCCGGGTGAAGGGATATCGGCTCTTTCCTAGGCGCTGGATATTCATCAAGGAATACCACTATGCAAAAAAAGAACTAGAGCTACCTTTTTGAAAATTTGATTCTACAACATCTTTAGATTTCTTTTCTTTTCATTAATTTCATTAATAAAGTCCCATCATTTATGTTTCCTAAACATCACAGAAGAAATGAAAATTGAACGTATGCTTATGCCATCCGCCTTCGCCACGGGGCCCGTCATGCACCGTTAGGTTACTTAACTAACGGCAGAGCAGGGGCTGGAATAGCGCGGGTGCAAAACATAAGCAACGTTTATTATATATCATATATATAGCATCCGTCTCACGCAGTTATATGATCACATCACAGAACTAAAGCAGCAGAAACAAACATATGAAATATTGGATATACTAGGAGGTTCGTGTTTTTAAATCAAGCTAGTAATGAAAAACACGGATTCTACGGTCGTGATGAATAGCCAAACCCATATCCCAAGACCTCTACGAGAGTGGCAAGCAACCCTATCAATTCTAGAGTTAGGCGACCTAGTCTCGACTTCTCGAGATGGTCTCCCACTGGACTCTAGAACCCGGTCTTTACTCCTTGGGTCTATCCTAATGCGGAAAAGTAAATAATATACATCAATGGAGACAACAACCTCAACCCGGGAGTGTCCCAATAAAAGAATATTATATACTAGTTTACATGAATAAAATAGAAAAACTCTCATCTCACGCAAAAACCCCCGGCTATTCAATCACGGAGATCCAATATAACATATCACAGCAACACATAAACATCACATGTCATCAATGTAAGTAAAAATGTGTATCCCAAATGTCGTTGACATATAGCAACGAGATCGGGGATACACCACATATTACACTTATGGTCACAGAAAAGAAATGAAAAGGTACAATAATTAGAATCCGCGTATTCCTTAGATATCATAAACCCGGAATATCATATATTCCGAATTTCATGCCTAACACAATAAACCTTGCATTTAAGTCTCGAACTGAAAACACTTTTCAATATCCTGTCGGGTAATTCAACAAGATTCCCGATTATATGATCGAATGATCGTCGAGAACTTTAGCAGATGGAAGCACCCCCGATGCCGTCAACGAAGTGCACTTAGGCGGAACACCATTGTCGTGAGCACCCGAGTGGATGCTTTTGGCTATGGAGTTCTCCTACAGTCACTTGGTCGGAGCTATGGAGTATAGTTATTTAATAGTGTTTCCCGGCGACTATTCGCGTACAATACGAGATTGCGACGGAGTTTTGATCCGAATCGAAACTCCGTGGCAATCGATCAAATTGAGACTAAAATGCTGGATTCACAAATAACAAACTAGTTTTCACAAAACTAATTCTTATGGATTCCAAATATTATATCACATATCATAAATATCTAGACGATGTTAAACATTTTAATCGATTTATCAAACACCCACAAATCACAGAGAGCTCAACAACTTGAGCCTTACTAAAAATACCCAGAAAGTGCCAAATATCAAAATGGAGCAGCACAAGAAACAAGAGCTCTCAACTCCTCAATATTGTGGCGGAACCATGACCAAACCATAGGTTTGGCGGCGGTTCCGTGACGGTTTGATGGAGTTAGAGTCTCGTACTTCTTGGGTCTCTATCAAATAACCTGCACGATTTTCTGAATATTTTTAATCTGAAAAATTCCAACTTTTGAAAAATGGACAGAAACTTGACAAAATGCCGGTTTCAAACTTCAATCGAAAACTTTAACGTCGTTTAGACATCACCTAATGCTCTAGCTTGGCTCTGATACTATGAAAGTAAGTCTTAGCACCTCTACAAGGTTTATACAAGCATCAAGTATGCAATTTTAAAAATTTTAGGATGCTAAGCTATACTAACCTAGAATCTAACTAGAGTATTAGGGTTTTAGCAAGCTAATTAGTTTTAAAACTAAGTAAAGAAGTTTACAAACTTTGTAGACCAAGTCTTTCACTTCTCAAACTCCGAGCAGTAGTCTCTGAACTCCTCTTGGCTCCACTTGAAGAAATGATCGAGCTTGCTTTGCGATCTTCGAGGCCAAAGATGATCCACCTTGAAGTCTCTCCAGGTCAAGCTACATTTTCACTAATCAAGTTTTAGTGAAGGAAACAACCTAATCTAAAGGGCTAATTTAGAGTAGGTTGATGAAGTAGGAGTTTTGCCCTCTTTAGAAATCTCTTTATCTTTTAATTTCCAACTCAAGAAAAACCCTAATGAGCTCCTGAGAGGAGGAAGAAGAACAAGGGTGAGAGTGTGAATATGTGGAGAGAGAATGAGAATAAGCAAATACGCAAGGTCAAGAGAAAGTGTAGAATGACTCCTTCTCATCACTTATTGAAGCATGGATTTTTTCACATTAAAAAATCCAACCATGGTTCAATAATGAATGCAAACTGATAAACAAATGAATAAAGCTATGCTTCACCCATGCCTAAAATATCTCTCCAATTTCCACCTCATATATCTATTTTCTCAAAATAGATAATCCATATTCTATGCATCATCTACCATGACACAATATATATATATATATATATATATATATATCACTTATATATATATCACTTATATATATATATATCACTTATATATATTAATATATATTAAGAGAAGAAAATCTTAAGTGAGCTTTAATATTAGTTAATATATAAATATATCAAATATAAATATATATCAAATTATTAAATCAACAATTGATTCAATAATCTGGTTATATCATATATAACCGACTAATATCATTTATATGTATATCATATTATCAAATCAACACTTGATTTAATAATCCGGTTATATCACATATAACCAAACCGATATCAAATGTCTCCAGATTAGAATACGGTATCACATACTCGTATTTAATCAGGCTCCCGTACATATCAGCATATGTGCCCTACTTTGTTTCGCTTAAGCTAGGAAACCTCTGTATGGAACTCTAAAGACTCATCAATACGCCAGCAGTAGGTAATGATCACATCAGTTACCTACAAGCCGTCAGCGGTACTAACTGGACATAATGGCTACCCAGGTATTGAGCAATTATAAGTTCAATAAGCAAACTTGTCCAAACTCCCATGAAGCCTATAAGCAACACTTAGAATACAACCCAGTCTCTTCGTCTGATATGTCGCATATCGAGTCTGGGGGTGGATACGTCAGACCCCAGTAACTTGATAAGTCATGCTGATGTGTGGCATATAACGGTTCGAGAAACTACTTATAACACTTATGAGTAAATCTCATCAGCCCTGACTAGGGACTTGCTTTTATAGCCAATCGAGTATAGCACAATATCAACTCCCTATATCGGGAGAGACGAAACTCCTCCTATCGCTCACTGCCTCCATGTGACTCGGGACTGTACTTAATATCCACATGTTTGCACGACTCCTTTGAGCCGTGGTATTGAGGAAATCAAAGCACAGTGGGAACCACACAAGACACTATGAAGATCTCGGGTCTACAGACTAACCTGTACCAATGTCATCAGAGAACTGCTATCTGACGATAGGTATGGTACCATCTAGGAGTTCTCGGCGAGTCCTGTTTGGTGTACCCATTCTCTAATGAGCACCTATGTACAATCTTTGATGTCAAATACCAATGGTTATGGGATCAACTATCACCCTATACAAGGTCAAGAAACGTACACACTAGTCTACTCTGGAATATCGATGCCCTGTCTCGATATTCCCTCGGCTATAAACTGTTAAAGGATGTGCTTGTGGAATACACAAGTCCCAGTAATATGCTTGGGTGTTCGGTATCACCCGGGTTGTAAGTATGTGACACCGTAATAATTAGTCCAAGTGCATGTGGGAGATTGTTGGATATAGTGCTTCAAGTCAAATATTGTAATCGCAGGAAGGCGATTGTGATGATTGAGCGAGGACCTATACGGGTAAAACAATCTTACTCGAGATGATAATATGCTATCTGGTTTGTCTCTATCATCATGTACATGCATTATGTGGTATTACAGATCACTATTACATGTTGATAGAGCCCATAAGATTCTTGCTTGAATATCAGCATGGCGATCATATACGTGGGAGATGGGTAGTCCATAAAGCACATCCTTAAATGTCCCTAGTCGAGGGAGTATCGAGACTGGGCATCGATACTCCGGAGTAGACTAGAGTATACTTTTCGAGACCCTGACGAGAGGTGGTGGCTGATCTCACAAGCCATTGGTATCAGTTAGTCACCTAAGATAGTATACAGGTGCTCATTAGGTTATGAGTTACATTGAACGGACTAGCCGGAAACATGCTATATGGTATTATACCTATTGTCAGATAGCAGTTCTCAGGTGACATGAGTACAGGTTAGTCCGTTGACCTGAGGTCATCATTTGTCTCGTGTGAGTTCCCACTGTGCTTTGATTACTATCCTACCACGGCTCAAAGAAGATAGTTGATCACCGAGAGATCGAGATTAGAAGAATAGATACGAAGGACAACACAGCGGATCCACTTACGAAGGACTTTCCCCAGACACAGTTCGAGAGACTTTTTGGGCTGTTGGGTATGCGATACTACAATAACTGGCCTTAGTGCAAGTGGGATATTGTTAGGAATATGTATGCCCTAGAGGCTATTATTGTATATTATAGTGGATGTTTAGACATATATATTATATATATAGAGGACTTTCTTGCTCGAAATGATAGTATGTTATCTGGTTGCTCTTTATCTTAATATGTACACTTATTTTAGTTTACTATCTTATTGATACATGTTGATAATGTAAGTCGATGTCGCGCACCCCACGTGTTAGAGGGGAGGCGGAAATTGCAAAAAATGATTTTTACGGGCTTCGCAACACCGACTAGAACCAAGGATCAATCATAAACCCTAGCTAGCATACTACTTGAGGTTTAACTACTCGGATGAATGTTATGCCTCGTAGTATCGTGTCCTTCGGGTCTTCTCGCTGTCCTCATCATCATCGTAGGCTCCGAGGATCGAAACGGATCAAAGCTTCCTCGTCGGCTTCCTCGATTCAAAGACGATCCACCCGAGAGTCTATAGTCCGAGCTCCAACCTTAAATCCGAGGTAACTAGGGCAACTTGCTTGCTAAACTAGATGGCCTAGGTGATATAGAGAATGAAGATGAGTTAGTTTGTCTCGTGGAACCCTAGGTTTCTCAACTCATGAGACTTTAGGGCTGAGAGGAAGAAGAAGGAGATGGCTTGAGAAAAGAGAAAATGTTTTTCATAATGATAATTGAGATGGCTCTCTTGATATAACTACAAGTATGGCAAGAAAAATATCTCACCCAAAATATCTAGTGCCACACAATATCTAAGTCAAACAGTCAAACCAAGTAGCCATGGCACAATTATCATATATAAAAAATAACAAATAATTTCCTCCACCTCATAATTATTTTAATCAAGTCAATGGTCAAAACCCTAATGAGGTGTCTCCTTCTAAAAACGATCTTGAGTAATTACAAGAATGCCCCTCTCATCCGTATATACATACCCGTATCCATGTTTCGAGAAACACGAATACAATGAGACGAAACTAATCCATCAATACAATACTAGGATTTGGCTTAAACCAAAGCCCACTAGTATTATCCGCCCGATCATCATACGTGCACAAGTACACGTAAGTGATCGAAATCCTACCGTAAAACCATACGGCCTCTACATCTTTCGCCCGATGCAGGGAAACTCTCTATGTGGATCTCTAAAGACTCGACAGTACACTGACAATGGGTTTAACCACAAGCCGCAAGCGGTACTAGCTGCACGTAACGGCTACCCAAGTATCTGTCGATAAGAAGGCCGGTGAGCAAACCCATCCGAACTCCTACTGAGCCTGAATGTGACAATCTCCATACAGTCCAGTCTGTTCGTCTAAGAATATCGCATATCGGGCCTAGGGGCGGTAATCGTCAGACCCCTAATAGCGCAATAAGTCATGTCGGAGAGTAGCCCAAAACACCCTGAGAAACTACTGGAGTACCTACCAGTAAATCTCGCTTGCCTTGGCCAAGGACTTTGTGTAATGGCCTACCGAATACAGCGCGATATCAACCCCCAATACCGGGAGAGACGAATCCTATCTAACTGCCACTGCCTCCAAGTGCTTCAGGACTGCACCCAACTACTACCTATTTGCACGACTCCTTTAAGCCATGGTAGGGTAGTAATCAAAGTACAGTGGGAACACACTCGAGACGAAGTAGCAGTGTCAAGTCAACGGACTAAGCTGTACTCATGTCACCTGGGAACTGCTACCCGACGATAGGTATAATACCCACCAACAGTTCCTGACGAGTCCTGTCCAGTGTACTCATAACCTAATGAGCACTTGCATACTATCTCCAGTACGACGTACTAATGGCTGTGGGACAGACCATCTCCCCTACTGGGATGAGAAGCGTATACACTAGTCTACTATGGAGTATCGATGCTCTGTCTCGATAATCCTACGATTAGGGACCTGTATAGGATGTGCTTATAGACTATCCAGCCCCTACTAGCGTGACTGCCATCACAACGCTGGTAATCAAGCAAAGATCCTAAGGGTTCTACCAATATGTATAAGCGATATGATAAAAGAAACACATGCTCATATTGAGATAAAAACAAACCAGGTAGCATACTACCATTTCGAGCAAGACTGTTACTATATCCGTGTATATCCCAAGCTCCTATTAAGTAATATACAATCCAGTATGATACAATAATGGCCTCTAGGGCATATATCACTAACAGATAAAACCCTTAGGATGTTTGCTTGACTACCAGGACTATGATGCAGATCATACTAGTGGGGCTTGTGTAGTCCACAAGCACATCCTTAACAGTTCCTAGTCGAGAGAGTATCAATACAGGGCATCGATATTATAGAGTAGACTAGTGTGTACGTTTCTTGACCCTATATGGGGCGATGGTTGATCCCATAATCATTGATGTTTGACATCAAAGATTGTACATAGGTGCTCATTGAAGAATGAGTACACCGAACAGGACTCGCCGAGAACTCCTATATGGTACCATACCTATCATCAGATAGCAGTTCTCTGGTGACTCTTGTACAGGTTAGTCTATAGATCCGAGATCGTCATATTGTCTTGTGTGGTTCCCATTGTGCTTTGATTTCCTACCTACCATGGCTCAAATGAGTCGTGTAAACAGGTGTTTTTTGGGTACAATCCCGAGTCACATGGAGGCAGTGAGCGATAGAAGAGGTTTCGTCTCTCCCGGTATTGGGAGTTGATGTTGCGCTTTGCTCGATTGGCTATAATAGCAAGTCCCTAGCTAGGGCTGATGAGATTTACTGATAAGTGTTATCAGTAGTTTCTCGAAAGGTTATAGTGTTAGATATAGTGCCCTCAAGTCAATTATTATGATCTAAAGCAGAAAATTATGATAACTGAAGGAGGGCCTATACAATTATAACAGTCTTACTCGAGAAGATATTATGTTATCTGGTTTGTTATCATAATTCATGAAGCCCGTAAGATTGTTGCTTTATAACCAGCATTATGATAGCGATTATATATGTGAGAGCTGGTTTGTCCATAAGTAAATCCCTAAATGTCCTTAGTCGTGGGAGTATCGAGACTGGGCATCGATATTCCGGAGTAGACTAGTGTATACGTTTTTAGACCCCGACTACGAGCGGTAGCCGGTGTCACAAGCCATTGGTGTTGTTGGATATAGTGCCCTGAAGTCAATTATTGTAATCGCAGGTAGACGATTGTGATGATTGAGGGAGGACCTATACGGGTAGAACAGTCTTACTCGAGATGATAGTATGCTATCTAGTTTGTCTCTATCATCATCTACATGCATTTTATGGTATTACAGATCACTATTACATGTTGATGGAGCCCATAGGATTCTTGCTTGACTACCAGCATTATAATGGTGATTATATACATGGGAGCTGGGTAGTCTATAAAGTACATCCTTAAATGTCCCTAGTCGAGTGAGTATCGAGACTGGCATCGATACTCCGGAGTAGACTAGTGTATACTTTTCGTGACCCCGACGAGAGGCGGTGGCCGGTCTCACAAGCCATTGCTGTCAGTTAGTCACCTAAGATAGTATACAGGTGCTCATTAGGTTATGAGTAACATTGAACGGACTAGCCGGGAACATGCTATATAGTATTATACCTATTGTCAGATAGCAGTTCTCGGGTGACATGAGTACAGGTTAGTCCGTCGACCTGAGATCATCATTAGTCATGTGTGATTTTCTATTGTTCTTTGATTACTACCCTACCACGGCTCAAAGGAGCCGTGCAAATAGTTTTTAGTTGGGTACAGTCCCGAGCCATATAGAGGCAGTGAGCGAATCATCGGGGATTCATCTCTCCCGTTATTGGGGGTTGATGTTACGCTGTGCACGAGTGGCCATCATCAGAAATTCTTGGTTAAGGTAGAAGAGAATTAGTGATTTGGATCGTTAGATTCTCAGTGGGTGATGGGCTTCACACTGGCACGAAATATCGCATTGTTAGGGGTTTGACTTTATCCACCCCCAAGACCCGATATGCGATATTCTTAGACGAACAGACCGAACTGTTCGGAGATTTTCACAGACAGGCTAGTAAGGGTACGTGTTAGTTATATGTATGCCATAGAGACCATTACTGTGCATACGATGTATATTGTAGTGGATGCTTGGACATATATAGGGAGGACTTTCTTGCTCGACATGATAGTACGCTATCTGGTTATACTTTATCTTAACATGTACTCTGATTGTCTCTATGTTACATGTTAATAAAGCTCTTAGGATATGTACTCGACTACTGGGACTATGATGAGATCATACTAGTAGGGCCACGGTAGTCGGCGAGTACATCCTATAACTGTTCCTAGTCGAGGGTGTATCGAGACAGGGCATCGATGCACCAGAGTAGACTAGCGTATACGCATCTTGACCCATATGATGGGCGATGGATGATCCCATATCCATCTTTAGAGTCCCACACAGAGGTTTCTTGGCTCAGGCAAAACGGAGTAGGAGCACATATGTGATATGTGCGGGACCGAGGATAATGCGGTATGTGATACCGTATTGGATTCTCGCGATATGAGATATCGGCCGGGTATATGTGATATAGCCGGGTCATCGTATTAGTCGGTTATATGCGATATAGCCGGATTGTCGGATCATGTGTTGATTCGATAATTTAATGTGTAATAATATATATTATATATTAAATTACATTAACTAATATTAGCTCACTAAAAGATTCTTTTTCTCACTCGGGCAATACATTGATATATATGCGATATATGTTAATTGTATTATTTTATTTTGTTACAATAAATATTTTATATGTGATATATAGTATTGTAACATGATATGACTACTAATGCAACATGTTTAGTGGAGTTTAAACATGGTTAGGGTTTGGATTAGAGTTAAGACTTCTAGTAGCTTCTAGAAGCTTTTCTTTTGTCATGGAAAAGATATTATGCTTGATATTTTCAAGTGACTCACCTTTAACCCAACCCAAACCCTAGCCCTTGTTAAATCTCTACAAGGGTTTAGTTGACCATGGTTGTATTATTCATCATTATTATCTTTGTATTATTCATCACAAAAGGATTATGATATTCTTCTTCTTCTTCCTTCTTTCATGGAAAAAGCTTTCTAGCTTTTTTCCAAGTGATAAAAATGAGTGAGAATAAGAAAATAAAAGAGAGAGAAAATCCTACTTCGTCATTCTCATCTATCCTTGCCATTTAGATGAGAGTGTTCACTTCATTTAGTGAGTGTTAGCTTGTATTAATGAAACTTCAAGGTAGATCATCTTTGTTATCGAAGATCAGAAGCAAGACTGCATCTTTCTCTTCGTGAAGCCTCTCGAGAGTCCGGAACACGATGATCGCAGCGAAGGGACCTCAACACGGAGCTTAAGAAGTGAATGGCCGGATCTACAAAGGTTGTAATCCCTCTCACTTAGTGTTAAAGAGTTTAGCATGCTTGTTTTCGCCTAAACCCTAGTTTAAAGATCCGGCTTTGGGTTGTTCGGCATGGCTAAAATTTTAATCGGGCATGGTTGATGCCTCGTAGACCCTTGTGCGCTTGCCTAGCAACCCTACAGTGGTATCAGAGCCAAGCTAGAGCTTTAGGCGAAGTCTAGATGAAATTTAAAGTCCGATCGAACACCGAAACCTTAATTTGAACGCCTCTCTGGATATTTTTCAAAAATGTAATTTTTTATGAATTAAAAATTCTCAGAAAATTAAGCAGGAAAAACTAAGAATTACTGTGAAGTACGGAACTATAATGCACTAATTTGACCGCGGAACCGCGGCCAAACCATGGTTTTGGCAGCGGTTCCGCGGCCAAAATTTTGAATTAGTCCCTGGAACTTCATATATTTATTCTTAGGTCCTTTCTTGTCATTTTTTTTTGGGAATTTTTTAATTCCACTCAAGTGTTGAATTTTCTAGGGTTGTATTGGGGACTCGTTGATTCGATCGGATAATTTAACTTTGTTTAGTTTGTCCGGGTAATTTTTAGAACGTGTTAAAAAGTTCGGCCGGATATCAATAACTCACTTTTTCCCCCGCCGGAAAATTTCCAAGTGTTGGATTTTTCCGTAGTTTAAGAACGTTCTAAGTCGTGCAAGTAACGCAGTGGACCCTCTAGAAGAACACAAACCTTAACTCGATTATGTGACCGTCTTGAACTACCTCTAAACCTTAGGGTTTGGGGCAGTACGGCGTGCCACATGTGAGGCGTTGGCTTGACCCTTCTACGGCTGGACCATTGGTACTGTAGCATGTGATGGATGTTTTTTTAAACTAATTTCATGTGTTAAGAACTATTTATGAAAACTTGGGTGTTTGATTATTCGATCGGAAAGTTTGATATTATCTATTTATCTGGAATGTGATACAATATTTGGAATCCGCAAATAGTTATGAGATAACTGATTTGAATATTATAAACATAGCAGTTTAGTCTCAGATGATCGGTTGCCACAGAATTTTGATGTGATCAAAAGTCCGTTGCAATCACGTAGCATACGCGGATACTGGCCGGGTAAACTTAATAGATAGCCACGCCCCATAGCCCCGACCAAATGACCGTAGGAGAACCTCGTCGCCAAAAGCATCTGTTCGGGTGCTCGCAGGAGCGGTGTTCCACCTTAGTGCACTTTCTCGACAACATCCGGGGGTGTGACCGTCTACTAAACTTTGCGACGAGCATTCGATCAGGATGTCGGGAATCTTGTTGAATTGCCCGACTTGATATTGAAAAGAGTTTTCGATAATGAGACTAGAATGCGGGGATTATAATTGTTAGGCATGCGATGTCTAAGGAATTCATTTGGTTAGGCATGCGATGTCTAAGGAGGTTGCGGATTCCAACTGTTGTAGTTTTACACTTTATTTTCTGTGACCGTAAGCGTAGTATGTGGTGTATCGCCAGCTTCGTTGCTATACATCAACGAAAATCGGGATACGCATACTTGCTTACGTTGATGATATGAGATATTATGTGTTGCTGTGATATGTTATATTGGATCGTCGCATTTTGAATAGCTGAGGTTTTATGTGAGATGAGAGTTTTTCTTTTTCATTCTTGTAAAATTCATATGTATGTAATATTATTTTATTGGGGCACTTCCGGGCTGAGGATGATGTCACCATTGTATATTATTTACTTTTCCGCATTAGGTAGACCCAAGGCGGGGAGCACAACTAACCGGGTTCTAGGGTCCAGTAGGAGACCATCTCGAGAAGTCGAGACCGGGTCTCCTAACCCTAGAATTGACAGTGTTGCTTGCCGCTCTCGTAGGGGTCTAGGGATGTGGGATTGGCTATTCATCACGACCGTGGAATCCGTGTTTTGTACAGGCTCGTATTGAAAACAAGGACATCCTAGTATATCCAATATTTCATATATGTTCTTCTGCTGCAATGTTCTGTGATGAGATTATATTACTGTCTGAGACGAATGTTTATATTATATATATGAGATATGTGTTATATTGCAGATTTCGTTTCAAATGTGATGCTTGTGAAGCATAATAAAATGGGACTTCATTAATGAGATTAATGAAATAAAAGAAACCTAAAGATGTTGTAGAAACTTGTTTAAAAACTGGTAGCTCTAGTTCTTGCTTTGCATAGCGGTGTTCCTTGTAGAACATCCAGCACCTTATTCGATAAGGAAAGAGCCGAGATCCCTTCACCGGGAGTGACCTCTTTAGTGAAACTAGCAGATTCTACAAACTCGGTTTGTCTTTTGATTGTTTCTATAGTTTTTGCTTTGCATGGCGATATTTGTGAAATATCCTGCACCTTATTCGATGGGGAAAGAGCCGACGATCCCTTCACCGGGAGTGACCTCTTTAGCGAAACTAGAAAAGCCTCAAAAACACTCCATTTAAAATCACTCGATTCTACAACGATATCAAGTTCATTACGCAAAAGGTTTTCTTAAAAACCTGTCGTAGCCCTCCGTCATTTCAGATATGTACTAGTTAGTATTCGTGCTACGTTTGTTGACTATGTTAAGGCGTAGTGTGCGGTAGCTGATTAGTTCTAATCTGTATAAGCATATGATGCGATTGGATTAGGGTTGTCGTGCCACTTTGTTGACTATGTTAAGGGTCGTGCGGGTGGGTTTAATTCAATCGGGAAATGACGGGTTGAACTTGACTAGCACTTATGATTTGTTGACTATATTAAGGTCATATAGCTAGTAGGGGTAAAATATTATTGGGAATTTCAAGTGTTGAAATTTGCAATGAGACTGCATACCTTCTATGAGATAGTTGGATCCTGATACCCGCTGCGAGTAAGAGTTACTCCTGGGAGAGTTTTACACATTACAATTAGCCGATCAAGTAGGTGTCTAGAAAGGTGATAACGGGGTTACGCCCTAGGAAAACGAGGTTTACTTTAATTAGGTTCGTGCGAAAGCACATGGGACCTCCCTCAAAGTACCGGCACTGGCCTGGCTGAAAGATTAGCGAACTTGTAGGGTGTAATTAATCCCGGCAACTTTCCTTTTAGGGTTTAAAGGAAAATTTGACTAAAACAGTGGGAGACATCCTACTTCGATAAATTGATAACCAATCTAATCTGGTAAAAGCGCACGCTGAGTGTTTTTTTCTTTCTCTCTCCAGGTAGCGACCATGTCACGCCTTAATCAAGATAATAAAACGGATGAATTGATGATTGATCTCAAAAACTATCTATTACCGCAATCAAGAATGGCGTCGCTTTGAAGCTAGCCAGTGAGTACGGGTCGGTCCACAGGGATGTTGTGAATTTCCTAATCGCTCTTACGAGTTAATTCCAAACGTGTGAATGGATTAATTAAATCTAAAAACTAAATTAATCTAGGGCAATTGAATTAAAGATCTAACTATCTAACTAGGGCAAGAAATTAAATTTAATCTAGGGCAGAGAATGAAAAATTACCTAGGGTAAGAATTGAAATTACCTACTTACTTTACAGATGGCTCTTCTAACATCAACACAAGACTTGTCAGATCTGAATTTCTGAAATGAAAAGAGGCATCGATGCTCTCGAAAAGAAATCTAAATTTTATTGATAAAAAGAGGCATAGGGAGGCATGAGAAAATACAATGATTTGGGTTCTATTTATAGGACATAGAAACCCTAGGTTACAATTGATTCGCACGTCTGCATTTACAAATTTGCCCTTAGGTTGACTTTTCAGCGCCGCCTCACGAAATGGTAAAAAATTCACGAACCCCGGGCTTAATACGGCCGCTGAACCGCGGCATGGGTAGGGGTAGGGCCGCGGTTCCGCGGCCCATTGGTGAAGTTGCATGTTGAAAATTTCTAGGCTTTTTCTTGATCCTTTGGGCTTTTTATTTCTTTAGTTCTTTTCTCCATTTGGCTTCTGGGTCTTCTCCAGATCTTTCAGTGAAAACTTATAGTGGTCTTTTAACCGTTCGCTTTGATATCTTGGACCTTGCGTTGCCTTATACATTATGAACTGTTCTTCGTCTAGGCTTGACTAGGATCCTTCTATTTGTTGGTCAAAAGTCCCTCATTTGTATCATCTTTTGTCTTTTTCACTGTTTTCGCTCCAAGAATCTGTAACCTGTACTATGTAGCAGACATGGGTCAAAAGCACATGTTTTATTGTAAAATGCATAAGAATGCGGAATGTAATAATGCAATATTATGATATGAAAAAATACCCCCAAACTTATCTTTTGCTCGTCCTCGAGCAAACTTATTTTTTTATTCTCGACAAACCTAACCGCACTTTCGCAGGGAAACGCGATTGCACTGAGCTCGTGCAACAAGCCGTTAAACCTCTAGGTGTCCCTAGTAGGAGGAGTGTTGTCTCCTGAGGGTTTTCAGCGAATACTACCCAAAAAATCCTATCAATTTGGCTTTTTCGACTTTAATTCTCCAATTAGGTTTTCTAACAAGGAATTCTATTATCGTCGACTCGTAAATTATCCACCCATATTCTTCACATTTCCTCATCATTTTACTTAAGATTATATATGTTCTGCAGACCTACTTAGCTTTCGGCATCTCTTAAGTTTTCCTTCTAGGGTTCCATTTCCACTTAGGAATTTCTATCAACCCTTACTAAAGATACAAGTTCTATTCTTCACTCCTTTCTCTCATCTAAACTCCAATCACAAACCCCTACATGTGTGTATAGATCACCCCTACATTTGGAAATTCAAATCAAGCAATCATACTCTTGTCCGTTGTCCAAAATACTTATTAATTGGTGAATTTTTAAATGAATTTTGCTCACACATTCTTCATGCGACCGTTAATACTTCTTGAGGTACCAACAACCGATTATAAGATGCGTTTGCACTTTAAAGCGTACTTCCTAGTCTTGTAACACCCAAAGCTTTTAGCAGTGACTCCCAAACCAGTTGGTCTAAGGCACTAGGTGATGAAGCACCCTTGCTAAATATTTTTCTATTTTTGCAGCCTTAAGTAATCACAAAAACCAGTGTTCATTTTTTATTCTTTATTCACACTTGTATTTTTTATTTTATTTTCTTCGTACTAAGGACTTTAGACAAGAGCATTTCAAGGTCTCCTCTACTATTCCAAGTTTCAAGGTGCGTGATTGCGCAAATTGTAGGGTATACATTTTCAGAATCTAGACTTAAGCTAGGAATTATCTTTCAAACTCATACTCTAATAAAAATATCAATACTTTTCCTTTTGCTTTGACTTAGCCCAAGAAGTGAACTCAAAATTTCCCTATTTCTAAATAAACTACAAAGGCATATACTTTCCACCATTAAACTTTAAGGAAGGTTATTTTTAGGGTTTTTAATTTACTAAGTCTAAGATGTAGTTGTTCCTAACCAGTTAACCTATTTATCAAACTTAAGTCAAATATAGCCAAAATTGAATACATTAATTTTTATAATTTTTGAGATTTTTCAATTTTTATGGGTTTTCAAATAAGTATGCAAATGCAAAAATATGTACATATGAATGCGAAGGAAGAAGACAGAAGACGTACCGAGCACACCCCCAAACTTAAACTTGACAGTGTCCTCACTGTCATGCCACACCAAGAGGGTCAAAATGTCGACACTCCCCTGTTTATTTATTTATAAAAAAAATTTGAATTTTTAATTGTTTTGAAATTTTTTTTTTATTTTTTTATAGAAAAAGAAAACAAAAATATATATACATATATACAACAAGGTTCCCCCCAAACTTAAGCTTGGCCTTACACAAGCCAAAGGTTAGCACCAACCATTCAAAAATCTTATCGTGGTAATGGTCGAGTTGGTGAAAGAATGGAGTGGAAAGAAAAGAGATGAGAAGCATACGAGACCGTGTGGAGGTAGAAACGGGATACGGTCTCGGTGGGGGAGAAGAAGGGCGGAAAAGAGAAAGAAGGGTAGCACGATCTTGAGGGTGTAAATCGAGTGAATAAATTAGCGCAATTTGTGATGATCGATGTGTTAAAAGGAATTGTGCTAACCTATCAACTCGTCGAGAAATAGGGTCAAATCCCTCAAGATTCGCAAGAAAACATGGGTCCGTCGAACTTGGTATTGGAGATGAAAGCATAACGGTCTCTTGTAAGGTCGGAACGATAGGAAGGACGAAAGGGAGTGAATTAGGGATAGCCTCATTCTCACCGTAGTAAACTGTCTCAAACTTGAAAGATTCCAACAATGGTTCGAAACGACTGTAAGCAACCGAGTCTGATGGTTCAACTAACTCATCAGAAAATTCAAAGTACTCAAACTCGGACGGTGAGTCATCAACATCGTCCGAAAAAGTGAAACACTCGTAAGTGTTATCAGCTGTGAGAACTGTGTCAGATTCAAAGGAGAATTTTTCGAGCTCACAGTCTTCAAGCGTGATCGTGTACGTGGTCGGAACGATGGAAAGGAGGGAAGGTGATATAATAGTTAAAGGTTCAGGAGGATGAATTGGAAAATCCGACACATCAAACAAAAATGGTTCAACCTTAATATTATCCTCAATACTCTCCTCAATACTATCCTCATAATTCTCCTCAATATTTAGCTCATCCATGCCATTATCATCAAAATCAAGACGCATATGAAGTTCGGGAGAAACAATCAATGACTCGGGATGATGAATTGGACATAAAATTTTAATCAAATCTACTGGTTCATCATCCGAATATTCCTGGTGTCTATATCCTCAATCAAGTGAAAATCAATTTTTTATGACACCTCATCAAAAGCATGGATATTTATCAATTCAGGTTCTAGATTGGAGGTGTAAAGATCGAAAGGGTTAAGTGTGGTTTCACTCGAAAGGGGTTCTTCACAATCTGGCAAATCAAGCACTACAAAATCACACAACTCGTTTTTATTTTCAACTGGTGTATCATTTGGGACAATCGATGAAAAACCGGAGTTGTGGGCTTCAATTGGGTAAGGGTAGGTTTGATTTGGAAATCCTCTCAAATTCGCACTCTGTCCCACCGCTTCCTCATACATTGAAAAATTTGGAGCTAGTGGGAAACTAGCTACCGGTTCATTAGGTTGTATAAGGGCGGCTATGGACGCATCCACATTCCTAACCATTTTGTTTGTTGCGAAAATATATGCTTCCAACGATTGTTCCAAACTAGACATGGGTTGTGAAGGGGTTTCGGTAAAAGATTCGAGATTGTTTGGATACGTGAAACTCCCAAAAGGCTGTGTAGAAACAGTGTCTAGTGAAGGTGGGAAGGTCGGGTAGGACTGGTAAGAAGTGGATGGTTGGACAGGAGTAGGGTCAACAGTTGAATAAAAAGATGGATGGACTTGTTGATTCCTAGAACTAGATGAGTGGAGAGGGGTGAAAGATCGGTTATGAGAATGCGCAATGTGCTCAGCAATAGACATCGGCTTAGGAGTTTCAGCAGGACTTGGAAAAGTGGTGTCAACATACGAAGGTGGTGGAGGCTGACAAGGTTGACACAAAGTGGGTTGTAAAGTCGAACTGTTTCTCCTAGACTCTTCTATTTGATCTTTCAAAGAAATTTTAGGCACGGAGGGATCGTATTTAAATCGACCAAAACAATTGACGTACGAGGCAAAATTAGGTTTGGGATACCAAAGTTCGGAAAGTGATTTATGATGTGGGGTACCCATTATAGAAGAAAGAGAAAAGAAAGAAGGTTGGGTGGTGCAAGGATTTCTTAGCGACAAAAGTTGCAAGTCTTGTGTTTTTTTTTTATAAAAAATTCCTTTTTTTCTTGTTCTCTTTATTTAGAATTGTTTGCAAAAAGATTTTCGAGAAAAGAGCTAAGACACACTTTCGATCAACCAAAAATGCACAATCAGGCCTAGATCTAGAGTCACCTAGGTCAGTTAGACAGCTCCTAACTGTTCCAAAGGGCTAGAAATAGGACCTCAAACCGCCTCTTCACCGCCAATTGCGGCCAGGTAAGTGCCAGGTGAGTGGGAGGCTCCCCGCTACAAATAGCGGTCCTAATTAAGTAACCACTCGCCTTGGACACACTTTCCTAGACACCGCAAAGTCAGGTTAGGATTAACGGCTGATGCCTATAACTAGTCCTCTGTCCTATTGAGCTCGAAGTCCTTAGGGCTGAGTCTAGTATTTTTTAATTAAGATATGGTCAATGCAAATGCCTTATGTAATTTCTGGGGTCCTGGGAAGGGTGATGAAATCCCCACCCAATTTGAATTGGTCAAAAGCCCCTTAAAGTCAGTTTTAAAGATATGCAAAACAGAAAAATCACTTGCAATCAAATCTTTTTATTTTATACGCGGCGCAAAGAATCCTGCACAAGATTGTTATTTGGAAGGGGAAAGATTTTTTTAAGCGCAATGAATCCTCCAGGAGATTTTTCAGAAGATATATCGCAGATTTGCAGTGGAGGAACTGTTTTTTTTTTCTGGTGATGTCACTAGGACGCGGCGGTTCCGCGGCCGGAATGGGGGTCGCGCGGCGGTTCTACCGCGTGTTGGTCGCATCGGCAGTTTTTTTTTGTTTTTTGGACCAGATCACCGCGATTCTTCTTGTTGACTTGGTCCTCCAAATTTCTTCTGTTGTCTATTGTGATATTCCTCTGTTTGTTCGGATTTTATATTTGCTGTTTTGATCTCTGGATTTTTTCAGATCCGAACTCGATTGTAGATCCTGCAAAATTCACACAAAAATACCCTTCAAAAAAATAAAAGATGATAAATTTTTATATTTTTAATTTTTCAGTTTTTATGATTTTTTAATTTTAGATTAACCCGAAATTGCAAAAAGAAAATAACACGCCATTCTCGGCAACGACGCCATTTGATTGATCTCAAAAACCATCTATTACCGCAATCAAGAACGGCGTCGCTTTGTAGCTAGCCGGTGAGTACGGGTCGGTCCACAGGGATGTTGTGAATTTCCTAATCGCTCTTACGAGTTAATTCCAAACGGTGTGAATGGATTAATTAAATCTAAAAACTAAATTAATTTAGGGCAATTGAATTAAAGATCTAACTATCTAACTAGGGCAAGGAATTAAATTTAATCTAGGGCAGAGAATGAAAAATTACCTAGGGCAAGAATTGAAATCACCTACTTACTTTACAGATGGCTCTCTCCAAACATCAACACAAGACTTGTCAGATCTGAATTTCTGAATGAAAAGAGGCATCGATGCTCTCCAAAAGAAACCTAAATTTTATTGATAAAAAGAGGCATAGGGAGGCATGAGAAAATACAATGATTTGGGTTCTATTTATAGGACATAGAAACCTTAGGATACAATTGATTCGCACGTCTGCATTTACAAATTTGCCCTTAGGTTGACTTTTCAGCGCCGCCTCACGAAATTGTAAAAAATTCACGAACCCCGGGCTTAATACGGCCGCGGAACCGCGGCATGGGTAGGGGTAGGGGTAGGGCCGCGGTTCCGCGGCCCATTGGTGAAGTTGCATGATGAAACTTTCTAGGCTTTTTCTTGATTCTTTGGGCTTTTTATTTCTTTAGTTCTTTTCTCTATTTGGCTTCTGGGTCTTCTTCAGATCTTTCAGTGAAAACTTATAGTGGTCTTTTAACCGTTCACTTTAACATCTTGGACCTTGGGTTGCCTTGTACATTGTGAATTGTTCTTCGTCTAGGCTTGACTAGGATCCTTCTATTTGTTGGTCAAAAGTCCCTCTTTTGTATCATATTTTGTCTTTTTCACTGTTTTCGCTCCGAGAACCTGTAACCTGTACTATGTAGCAGACATGAGTCAAAAGCACCTGTTTTATTGTAAAATGCATAAGAATGGGGAATGTAATAATGCAATATTATGATATGAACAATTGACCGAATCCGCTTGTTATACTGAGCTGGGGAACGTTGGTCCCGCTCCAACTTATAATTGTTATAAGACAGAGCAGGAAATTGGGGAATACCAGATTTCCCGTGCCGCCCAAACGAAGAAAGTGCATGTTGATGCATCTTCTTCGGGTGTGTTCATTACACAGAACTGTTTCTCAATATCCTTTACGTCCTGGGTATGAGATACCGGATCAGGATCCCGCATATGTAATCTGTTACATGGGCTACAAAAAGGTAGAGAACTGAGAACGGGTGATAAGTTTCATGACTGCAGCCAAGTCTGTTGGTCACTATCACCATGTATTACCAGAATACATTGATTCTGAATGAATGTTATTAGATACCGAACCTGATATACAACATCATATCAGTAACTTTATTAGTAAAGAAAGGATATAATTTTGTATTGTTGGATCATGTTTTGAACATTTCCTATATCAAGAGTTGATCGGTTCAGGCATGTTATCTAAAAGCATTGACGTTCTATATCAAACTACAGTTCTTAGTATACAGAACACACACGAGAGGAAGAGTTCAGAAATGAACGAATCCTTCTTAAGGCATTGTAGACTGGGTCATATCAATGCGACTCGACTAGCTGAAGTTACATTAAGATGCATATTTAAATTTGTTTGAACTTACCTCTTATGAAACTTGCCGGTCATGTCACAAAGATAAGATGACCATAGCTCTATTTATTGGAAACAGAGAAAGAGTTAGTGAACTCTTGGGATTGATGCATGCTGATGTATGAAAGTCTCTTTTCTACACATGCCAAGACCGGTTCTTTGTACTTCATTACATTCTCTGATGATCTCTCAAGATTCAGACATATGTTCATGTTGAAACACAAGTCCGAACCTTTTGAGATATTCACAGAATGTAAGTTAGAAGTAGAGAACCAAAATACGGGTATAAGTATTATGTCCTTTGATGAGATCAAGGAGGAGAATACTTGAGCACGGAATTCCTGGACTATTCTAAAGGAGAATGAGATTCTCTCTCAGCATTACTCCTCCGTATACACCACAGCACGTCGGTGTATCAGGACGGTGCAATAGCACCCTATGTGATATGGTGTGCTCTATGATGAGTACTACTGAGTTTCCTATTTCCTTTTGGGAGTTATGCACTTGAGAAGCTGCATACCTATTGAATAGGGTTCAAATCAAATCAGTTGCCTACCACTTCATATGTGATATGGAATGGGAAGAGCCCATATCTTAAGTATGTTAAGATTTGGGGTTGTCCAGCCTATGTCTGAAAAGAAAAATCTGGACAAGCTCGAGGTAAAGTCAGATCTATGGAAGTTTGTTGGATATCCCAAGCATTCGCAAGGGAATATCTTCTACCAAACCGAGAAACAAAAGTGTTTTATTTCTCAACATGCCACCTTTGTGAAAGGGAATTTCTTATGGAAAAATTAGTGGTCATGAGGTAGAACTGGAAGGAGTTCCAGCTATACAAACTACAGCAAATGATTTGGTAGAACCAAAGGATTCAATAGTTTCCAACGAACCTCAACCTCTCCGCCGATCTAGTAGGGTTCCTCACCCACCTGAGAGATACTTCGGTTTTCTCTATGATAGTGGGAGCGAGGATTGCATCATGAGATGATGACCCAACTAGTTTCGAGCTGGCCATCAGGACCGAGACTCTGTAAGAATGGCTGGATGCTTATCGATCTGAGATGGAATCCTTATACACCAACAAAGTATGGACTTTGATTGCTTTATCTGAAGGGTTAAATCCCCATCAGGAGCGAGTGTATCTTGAGAATATTACTTGGTGTACATGGAAAGGTTAAGACTTTCAAAGCTTTGCTTAAGTCCATCCAGATCCTACTTGCCACGGCTACATACCATGACTACGATATCTAGCGGTTGGGTGTCATGACTGCTTTTCTAAATGATGATTTGGAAGAGAGCGTCTATAAGTACACAGCCAGAGGGCTTCATAGACAGTGGGAGCTGCGGAAACGTGTGCAAGATGTTTTATATGATAAAGCAGGCATCGCGGAGTTGGAACGTCTGTTTTGATGTGGTAGTCAAAGAGTTTGACTACATCAAAATGGTAGATGAATCTTGTATATACAAAAAGGTAGTAGGGAGTATGGTGGTGATCCACGTAGAGTACGTAGATGACATACTCTTGATAGGGAAGGAGTTTTCTATGCTACGCTTGGTCTATCTCCGCTTATCACAACGATTCTCCATATAGGATCAAAGTGATACCTCCTAAATCTTGGGTTTTGGATCTATGAGATAGATCTAATTGGATGTTAGGATTATCACTAGATGTAGTGATATGGTATCAATCGATCCTGGGGAGAATCACTGGAAAGGTTCCAGGGTGATAAGGACGACTGAATGTCAGTCGCACGCATTGTCTTTACCCTCAGTGGAGGGACGATATATTGGAAGAGTTCCAAGCTAGATATCGTGACTTACTAGACGATTAAAGGCAAGATACATCGTTACCAAGGATGCTACCAAAGAGGCAGTCTGGATATATATAAGTCCATAAGATGAACTTTGTTCCTACCATTGTGTGACAATGGAGTTATGGCTTTTGCCAAGGAACCCCCGTCCCATCTGATATCCAGATATAATTCTTAGGTAGTATCACCTGATCATAGAGATGGTTGATCTCAAGGGAGATCAAGATTAGGAGAGTAGACAAAGAGGACAACAGCGCGGATCCACTCACAAAGGCATTTTTCCCAGTAGAGACTTTTATGAGATGGTTGAGTATGAGATACTTCAACCGCAGCTAATTGTTGGGTATGAGATACCACAACAGATGGCCCTAGTGCAAGTGGGAGATTGTTAGTTATATGTATTCCCTAGAGGCCATTACTGTACATACGATGTATATTGTAGTGGATGCTTGGACATATATAGGGAGGACTTTCTTGCTCGACATGATAGTACGCTATCTGGTTATAATTTATCTTAACATGTACTCTGATTGTCTCTATGTTACATGTTGATAAAGCCCTTAGGATATGTACTCAACTACCGGGACTATGATGAGATCATAGTAGTGGGGCCACGGTAGTCGGCAAGTACATCCTATAACTGTTCCTAGTCGAGGGTGTATCGAGACTGGGCATCGATGCACCAGAGTAGACTAGCGTATATGCATCTTGACCCATATGATGGGCGATGGATGATCCCATATCCATCGGTGTTTGACATCAAGGATGGTGTACGGATGCTCAGTAGAGACTGGGTACACTGGACGGACTCGCCGAGAACTCCCAGATGGTATTATACCTCACGTCAGATGGCAGTTCTCCGGTGACACTGGTACAGAGTAGTCTGTTGACCCAAGATCGTCATAGAGTCTTGTGTGATTCCCACTGTGCTTTGATTCCCATCATACCACGTCCAAGAGGGCATGCAAAAAGGAGGCTTTTGGGTACAGTCCCGAATCACATGGAGGCAATGAGCGATAGGAAGGGATTCGTCTCTCCCGGTATAGAGAGTTGATGTTGTGCTGTGTTCGATTGGCTATAACCGGAAATCCCTGGCCAGGGTTGCTGAGATTTACTGGTAAGTGTTATCAGTAGTTTCTCGAACTGTTATAGACCTTATATTGACACGACTTCTCAAGCTACTGGGGTCTGACGTTTACCACCCCTAGGCGAGATATGCGACATATCAGACGACGAGACCTGACTGTACGGTAGTGTTACTGTTCATACCAGAATATTGCTTTTACTACCGCCTATTCTTACGCTCGTTTGTTTATGGGTAGGTGCTTTTAATTCGTGTTTGCTATATATTTACAGGCTATAGGTTCCTAGTCCAAAATAACGCAATTGATACAAAATCTCCACTGTTACGCCAAAATACAGAACATCTGTTGACAGCAGATAAAAGCCGGGTTCCGGTCATCCGTATCCGTCCAGTGCCGCATACTAGTTCCAGAGACAAGACATATGACAGTGGTCATTCGTGTCTCGGACAAGCACAGAGCACGAGGGGGGCAGCACAAGAATCAATGGGTGCGCGGAGCTCGAGGAAGAAAAGGTCAAAAGTATTATTTTTGATGCCATTTTGGACCGTTGCAGATCTGAAGCAATTGTGGAAGCAATTTGCAATTTGGTACATGTAGAACAACATAGGAGAGCAACACAGGGAAACCCAGGAAATTTGACAAGTCAACTCCCCCAAACGGCCACGGATCCACGGCCAACATGGCGACTCGGCCGCGGATCCGTGGCCGAGTTGACTCAGTAGATGCTGAATTTTTAGGCGTTGTTTGGTCTTTTCATGTAGGGTCAGAATGTGGCCCTAGGGTTTCAGCACGCAGCCTATAAATAGCCCAGTTTTGTGCAAGCCAAAGGGTCTTCTTCATGTCTTGATTTCCATTCTCTCTTTAGCTTAGTTTCTTCTTCTTCTTCTTCATTCTTTCCTCCATGAAAATTGTAGTGAGAGCTTTTTGAGTGGAAGATCAATGAAGATGAGGGTTATTTTTATCTTGTCTCTTTTATTTATTGTCTTGTAATTTTATTATCTTGTATTGTAATTTTATTATTTGTTGTTAACTAGTTGTTGTTATTTCTTTTCTTGTTCTCTTTTCTTTTCTTCTTTTATCCGTATTTTCAAGCGATGATACTTGACGGAGTTCCTTGCTTCGGCGAGGACCCAAGAGTTAGCTTGCTTCACTTGTAAAACCGTATTTTCCTCTTTTCTTCCTTCTTGTTTTGTTTTCTTTTCTTTTATGATGTGTGAATAATTTCCCTCTTGTTAAGGCTAAGGAAGGTGGTATGAGGGACGGAGAAATCCCTTGTGCTTCTCTTCGCCAAACATCTTGAAACGAACCCCAACCAAACCAACACAACCCTCTCACTTAGGCGCGCTATACGTGACATGTAGCCGCGACCTAAGTTGAGAAGTCCTTTAAGCGCGCTACAACGTGACATGTAGTTGTGACTTATTTGGACACATGGTTGCGGATGTTTGGCCGAGGGTTGGAAATAAGCGAATTTAGAGGACGGACAAGGGGCACTAGGAATGGATTTAGCGTTGGAAAGTTTGCTTAAACTCGCAAATCCTATTCCTATGTCCTCCTAATCCCCGCTACTTTTGATTATCCCAACATCGTTTTAAGAATGGCAAAAGATAAGTACAAGACTAATCCTAACTCTACTAACCAACCTTAACCTGAACAAGCCTACTTGAACATAAATACGAACACTTAGGATAGAACTGAACAAACATATACACATTCTTTATTGACTCGTCTAAAATTCAAACGGACATACAACCATCTCCCTGTGGATCGACCCGTACTCAACCGGCCAGCTGCAAAGCGACACCGTCCTGATCGCGGTTATAACTTTAGAACTTTGAACATCCGACACGCCAAAAGCGTGCGATCAAATGGCGCCATTGCCGGGGAGACGGTAGCGTATTTTCTTTCTTGTTATTCGGGTTAATATTCTTTTTGTATATATTTATAAATAAAAAAATAAAATCTTTTTGTCATTTTTGATAATTTTTGTGAGCAAGCGTGCAGGCTAATCTGGATCAAGTACAGTAATCCAAAAACAAAACAGAGGTTTTTATTTTGGAAAAGAGAAGAAGTGGAGTTCGTTGACCAAAGACAAATCCCCAAGTCAACATTTTGACCGCGGAACCGCTGTCGAAAGGTGCCTTGAGTGGCGGTTCCGCGGTCCCATTGAGCCCTCTGTGCCCAATTTTTTCTCCACCCCTTTCTCTTTTCTTTTATCTTCTCTGTGAATTCCACCATACTGTATTTTCTACAGATTTTTACGGGTTTGCGAACTGCGATTGTGGGGAGCAAAGTGTACGTTCAAGGCTAAGGTGATTGCAAAGTACAGTGCCAAAGATCCGGGTAGTTTGACCCGCGCAAGCGAACTTTTCAAGCTTACCGAATTTGATTCAACGGGGGTTTTCTAAACCCGAATACTTAACGGTATGTACTTTACTAACCTCTTCTTCTCAAATCCGACGCATCCACTATAATATCTTTGCAGGATTCTTTGCAAGTCGCTACCAAACGCAAAAAAAATTGACTAACCCGTATTTGTTGCAGTGCCGTGCTTAAAGTAAAAACCGATTGTTTGATTCTTTGAACAAAATTTTTTTGATTTGCGCATTGCATACATTAATACGGACTTAAGGGCAAGCGAAGCCCACAACATACGGTAAAGGACTTCATCACCTTTTCCGTGGCCCACAAATCACGAAACTGAGCATAAACGTTTACCCGCACAAAGTTTAAAAGAAATTAGACTTTAAGCCTTAAGGACTCGGCGCTCAGTAGGAGAAGTTAACTGTGTTTAGAATACCGCTTAACGGTATATTGTTTACAGGGTGTCTAGGAAAGTGTTCATAGCGAAACCGCCAAAAGATAAAGTGTTATTTAATTAAGGACCTTCGCGAAAGCGTCGAAAAACATCCCCTTATCTCTGCAATTACCTGGCCTCGTGACCAATATATCTTGAGCTCGTTTCTCGACACAGTTTTACTTCGACAATCAAGTTCTTGAGCAGGTCTAGTTGACCTAGGTGAACCCTAGACCGATTAGGTGTGTGGTATTTTTGTGTCGTGATTGTTTTTTTTGGTCCAGATTCTTTTTGTGTGTATATTTCATTCTTTTGTAAATAACTAACTAAAAAGTTTTAAAAAAATCACATTTCCCCCCCTCCTTTTCTCTGCCTTTCTTTCTTTCTCTCTTCATATCATGAGTACCCCACCTCGCAAAACTCTTGCCGAACTTTGGTACCCACAACCAGACATCACTTCTTACGGTTCTTGCTTTAGTCGAATTTCGAACGACCCCTCCATGCCCAAAATTTCTTTGAAAGATCGCATAGAAGCGTCTAGGAAAAACACTTGCACTCCGCATTCCACTTTGTATCAACTTTTTCAACCTCCCGCACCCGCTTATGTTGATACCCCTTTTGCAAGTCGTCCTTTGTGCATCGCTGAACATATTGAACAATCTCATAGCCGATCTTTCACTCCTTTCACCACTTCAAATTCTTGGGATCAACAATTCCATTCACCTTCATATGCAAGTGTTGATCCTACCCCTGTCCAGCAATTCAATTCCTACCAGTCCTATCCGACTTTTACACCTTCCCTAGACATTGCTTTTGAACCGTCATTTGGGAGTTTCCAGTACCAAAACAACTTTGAATCTTTTACTGAGCCCCCTTCACAACCTATGTCTAGTCTGGAACAGTCGTTGGAAGACTTTCGGGTAGCGTCGTACCAACAGATGATGGATTTGAATGCATCCATGGCTGCCCTCATACAACCTAGTGACCCGGTAGCTAGTTTTCAACTAGCTCCAAATTTTCCAATGTATGAAGAGGCGGTAGGACAGGTTGAGAATTTGAGAGGAGAGAGTGAGCTGTACACCCTTCCAAATCAAACCTACCCATCCCAAATTGAATCCCACAACTCCTGTTCTGAAAGTATATCAAGTGTTCCAAACGATTCACCAATTAAAGATAGAAGGATTAGTGAGTTGTGTGACTTTGTAGTGTTTGATTTACCCGATTGTGAAGGGTCCCTTTCGAGTGAAACCTATCCCAAACCATTTGACCTCTACACCTCCACTCTAGAACCTGAATTGATTGATATCCATGCTGTTGTTGAGGTGTCTGAGAATATAGATTTTCACTTGATTGAGGATATTGACGCTGGGAATATTTTAGATGATGAACTCGCAGATTTGGCTGAGTTTTTCTCTCCAATTCATCATCCCGGGTCATTAAATATTTTTCCCGAACCCCATATGCGTCTGGATTTTGAGGATAAATGCATGGATGTGCTGAATTTTGAGGAAAATTTTGAAGATATTTTTTAGGATGAACCAGTTTTGCTTGATGAGTCGGATTTTCTAATTCATCCTGTCCCTGTCATTGACTGTGTACACCCTCCAGAACCCTTAACCGATATCCTTCGTCAATCACTTCCACCCATCCTTTCCATCGTTCCGACATTGCAAGAAATCATATCATTTTCACTTCATGTGTCTGGTTTACCAAGTTCGGCATATGATTGGTTTGAAAGAGTGTGTTTGTAGTAGTTAACCGTAATCAGAACGGTGTCGCATGTAGCTAGACCGAGGTGAGTACGGGTCGTCTTCAGGGAAACGTTGAACCTTTTATTCTTACTTTAGATGTGTTGAGAAAAAGAGGAGGGATAAAGAATTTTGAAGAATGGTTTCTAGATCTACGTTAAGCAAGAATGCAAAAATATAGATCTAGATTATTTTAGGGATGTAGTTAATATAATAAGGGGCTTGCAGGGTTCGTTAGGATTTAGTAGTTATGCATGATTAATTAAAAGTTACCCGTTTTATCCTTTAATAGATTTAAAACTAGAACGACGGTGATGCGTGTAGATCAGGGTTTCTGGAGGGAAAAGGAATCCTACTCTTAACCCTTATCTCGACACGGAACTCCGTTCATATCTAGCCTTTTCCAAAACAATTATTAATCTAATCTCTAATCGCGGTCGGAACTAACAAAGAATTGTTAGCGCGCCCGATTAGGATGTTAATGATTCTTTTGATAAAGTTCATAAACTTTATAGGACTTAAAAAGGGTTTAGGGATGTTCATCATCCATTAGCCTACCCTAATCCTACGAACCCTAACAAGCGGAGAATTACTCGCGCAAGTTGGGAGAAAAAGAGATGGAAAGAAATTGCATAATTAAACTACGAAGAAATAGAATAAGAAAAAGAACTACTTTTATTAATCAACAATATTCATTACACTTTGATCCTTAGAAAATGATTACAAAGACTAGCTTGCTTCTCGATCTCTTCCAAGGAGGTAGACGAATAGTTGATGATCAGCCTGGATGCGTGAGCCGTCTTGGACTTCGTGATCTCGTCGACTTGATGATTTTTCCAAGAGACTCTCGGTCTCTATTTATTGTCCCAAATCCAAAAAGTTAGATGCCTAAATTGGGGAATAACAGTTATGATCCAGCCCCAAAATCTCCAGCTTCTATCTCTATATTCACGCGGCGGATCCGCGGCACTAAGGGGCTAGGGCCGCGGATCCGCGGCCTTATAATCTCTTCCGCTTATCAAACTTCAGGGGATGTCTCCTTGTGACATGTGGCGATCCTTGGAACCTTCAGAATTTGGAAATCTTTTCTTTTCTTCTGCCAGAATTGATTTCTTAATTTTGATTTCTTAATTAGGAAGGTTAGCTTTAACAACTTGATTTTCTTGATTTAAGACCTGAAAATTCTGCACAACAATAATATTTAGTAGACTAAGTCTACTAGGATTAGGTAAATATTATTATATACATTTTCCTACCAAATGCTAATTATAATATATCAACACATGGAAAATAGTGTTTTTACAAATAAACCCACCTATGTATGATATATTATAATAAAGACCTTTTTAAATATGGAAATGGTAGGAAAAATGTAATAACAAATGTGTAGTTTTATCAACTGAACAAATACCCCTAAACTTATCTTTGATCGTCCCGAGCAAACTAGTTTATTCAAGAGAAGGAGAAAAATAAAGGAGAAAACTAAGCACACTTTCGTAGGCAAACACGATTGCACTGAGCACATGCAACAAGCCGTTAAACCTCTAGGTGTCCCTAGTAGGAGGAGTGTTGTCTGCTGAGGGTTTTCAGCGAATTACACCCACAAAATCCAATAACAAAAGAGAGATGGTGAAATTTACATATGAAGATAAGAATCATAAAAGAAAGACTTTGAAAATAAGAGTTTCCAACTACACTAGCTTTTCAGTTGTCATGAGCCCTATCTTAATAGTCATGAAAAAATGTTAGAAATCACATTATCCCTCAATAAAACATCGTCTTTATTCTTCATTTCTACCTTTCATCCAAACATCGATCATATACCCCTACGTGTGTGAAATGGACATCCCTACACTTGGAGAATTCAATTCAAGCTATCATACTCTTGTCCATCTACCTCAGTACTTTTTAAGTTGATGAATATTTAGGTTTTCTCACACCTTTTTATGCGACCGTTAATACTTCTTGAGGTACTAACCGACCGATTACTCATATGCTTGCTGATTAGGTGATAATATTTTCCTCGTATTGCACCACCTAAGGCTTAGCAGTGACTCCCAGACCAGTTGGCCTTAGGGCACTAGGTGAAGAGGCACCCTCGCTATATATTTTTTATTGCTGCCTTGGCGATACAAAACCAGTGTTCATTTTTTTTTCTTTCACCATTTTTATATTTTCTTTATCATTTTTATTTTTTTATTTCCTTCATACTTTGGCTTTTAGACAAGAGCATTTCAAGGTATCCTCTACTATCCCGAGTTTCAAGACGTGTGTAAGTGCATATAGTAGGGTATCAACATTCAAATGTTTGGCTTCAAGAATAGAAACTATTTTTCAGACTTACTTTTATCCTCAGATTAGTGACTTCCATCATCTTACTAACCCTTGGGACAACAGCTCATAACTACTTATTACCAGTTCGTTTAAGAAAACTTCTAATTTTCTTGGTTTTCTTAAACTATTCCTATCTTTTGGATGTAATTTTTCACTTTCTACTCTTTTGTTATAAAAAAAATAAAATTTAATGCCAGTGTCAAAGATAATTCAGTGAATACAAACCTCCCTCCCAAACCTGTTTTCAGCAGTGTCCCCACTGATTTAGTCTTTTGAGAACAAGGACCTGTATACTAGGAGAGAGATACAAGGGGTAAAATAATAGTTAAATGAAAACTACCGCCAAACTTGATCTTTGACACACACAGATATTCAATCAAATCCATTTTTACTCACCTCCATTCTTAAAATGAGAAAATATTACAAAAACAAGGAGGTGAGGCGGAGGAATTTTAGTTTTGATAAAGCGGCTCCTGTAAAAACAGGAGCTCCTCCACGGAGTCAGCAGAAAAATACGGTTTTAATCTATGTCCATTTACTTTAAAAATTGAAACGTTTTTCAAATTTTCGACTTCAACTGCCCCGTGCGGGTGTACATACCGCACCACAAAAGGTCCTTTCCAACAAGATTTAAGCTTATCCGGATGAAGATGGAGATGGGAGTCGTAAAAACGGACTTGTTGCCCCGATGTGAAGGTTTTTCTAAAAAGATTTTTAGCGTGGAACACTTTAGTCATGTTCTTTACTATCACCGCATTATCGTAAGCTTCATCGCGGAGTTCGCTTAGCTCATTCAATTGCAATTTCCGATAGCTGCCTGCATGATCGAGATCAAAATTAAGCTCTTTAATAGCCCACATTGCTTTATGTTCGATCTCGACAGGAAGGTGGCATGCCTTCCCAAACACAAGGCGGTATGGAGACATACCAAGATCGGTCTTATAAGCGGTGCGGAATGTCCAAAGAGCATCCGTCAATTTGGTTGACCAATCTTTACGGTTTTTCGAAACCGTCTTCTCCAATATCTGTTTGATCTGCCTATTTGAGATCTCAGCCTGCCCGATTGTTTGGGGATGATAGGGCATAAAAAGCTTGTGAGTGATTGAATATTTCCGCATCAAGTCCTCGAAAGACCGATTGCAGAAATGTGTCCCGTTGTCGCTAATTATAGCGCGAGGGTGTCCGAATCGCGAAAAGATATTTTCTTTAAGGAACTTAATGACAACTTTGTTGTCATTAGTGCGACACGGTATAGCTTCCACCCATTTCGAACCATAATCAACCACTAACAAGATATATAGATTCCCAAAGGAGTTGGGAAAAGGGCCCATAAAATCCATACCCCAAACATCGAATATTCCACAACCAATATAGGTTGGAGCGGCATTTCGTTCCTTCGTGAAATCCGACCCAAATGCTGACATCACGGACTAGTTTTGCAATGTCCAAATGCATCTTTAAATAATGTTGGCCAATAAAAACCACATTGCAAAACTTTCTCCGCCGTTTTGCGAGGATCAAAATGACCGCCGCATGCCTGATCATGACAAAATGATAACACTTTCTTGAATTCATCGTTAGGGACACACCTGCGAATGATTTGATCGGAACAATACTTGAATAGATAAGGTTCATCCCAGTAAAAATATTTTACTTGGGATAGAAATCGAAGTTTGTCTTGTTTCGACCAATCGCTAGGAATAAGTCCCGTTGCAAGATAGTTCACGATGTCCACGAACCAAGGTTCGTAGGATATAGTCAAGAGTTGTTCGTCAGGAAATGAGTCATTTATCGGCACGGTCAAAGTTAGTGAAGAAGTGATGCGTGAAAGATGGTCGGCTACAACGTTTTCACATCCACTCTTGTCTCGGATGACAAGATCAAATTTTTGTAAAAATAGGATCCAACGTATTAGCCTGGCCTTCGCATCCTTCTTTGATAAAAGATGTCGTAGGTCGGAGTGATCTGTGTAAACCACAATAGGCGAGCCAATCAAGTAGGGCATGAATTTCTCTCATGCAAATACAACTGCCAAGAGTTCTTTCTCGGTAGTTGTGTAATTTATTTGTGCATCATTCAAGGTCCTACTTGCATAGTAAATTACATGTGGCATCTTATCAATATGTTTTCCTAAGACAGCACCAATAGCAAAATCTGATGCGTCACACATAAGCTTGAACGGGTGGTTCCAATCCGGAGATGATAGAAAGGGGGCTGTAGTGAGTGATTCTTTAAGCGATTCAAAAGCAGCCTCACAATCCGAATCGAAGTGAAAAGTAGTGTCCTTGGCCAATAGAAGGGTTAAGGGTCTAGCAATTTTGCTAAAGTCCTTAATAAATCTTCTATAAAATCCTGCATGGCCAAGGAAGGATCGTATATTTTTGACGCAATTGGGATGAGGGAGGTTATGAATGACATCTATTTTAGCTCTGTCAACCTCAATGCCTTTTCGTGAAATTATATGTCCAAGTACAATACCTTGTTGGACCATAAAATGGCATTTTTCCCAATTCAAAGTTAAATTCTTATCCTTACAGCGGGTAAGAAACGCGTCAAGATTACGAAGGTAGTCCTCAAAGAAGTCCCCAAAAATGGAGAAATCGTCCATAAAATTTTCTAGAAAATTTTATGCCATATCTGAAAATATCCCCATCATGCACCGCTGAAATATAGCGGTACCCAAAGGGCATGCGTCTATAAGCAAAAGATACGAAAGGACAAGTAAAAGTGGTTTTATCTTGATCATTTTCGGCGATGGGGACTTGGTTATAGCCAGAATATCCGTCCAAGAAACAGTAGTATTCGTGTCCCGCTAATCGTTCCAACATCTGGTCAATGAAAGGTAGAGGGAAGTGATCTTTCCTCGTCACGGCATTGAGTTTCCTGTAATCAATACATACGCGCCACCCAGTTTGGGTGCGTGTTTGGATTAACTCATTAGCCTCATTAGTGATGACCGTGATGCCAGACTTTTTAGGGACCACATGAATTGGACTTACCCATTGGCTATCAGATATGGGGTAAATTATTCCACTATCAAGGTACTTGACGATTTCTTTCTTTACCACCTCCTTCATAATGGGATTTAACCGTCTTTGTGGGTCTCGGGTTGGTTTGGCTTCATCCATCAGATGTATGTTATGTTCAACAATTAAGGGACTAATCTCTTTGATGTCGGCCATCGTCCAACCAAATGCTTGCCGATTCGATCTCAACACTTCCAAAAGTGCATTCTCTTGCTCTAAGGCTAGAGAAGCGGATATAATCACTGGAAAAGTCTCATTCTCTCCTAAATATGCATATTTCAGATGAGAAGGTAGCAGTTTGAGATCAAGAATTGGCGGAGAGACAATAGAAGGTGGGGTAACGGAATGATATTCGGACTCCTTAAGAGGTTCAAAACTTGCACAAGATATTGACTCGGAAAGTTCTGCTGACTTTTGCAACGAGTCAACGGGTTCAATCTCAAGGTCAGGCTCATTGAACATATCCTCACTGTGAAGTGGTGCAAGATCAAACGATGTCTCATTAGTGCTGTCGAGAACATCTAAGCAAAGTTCCTTATCCATGCAGCTTTCGGAAGCTATCTCGTGGACGGAACAAACATCCAGGAAATGTGCAGAAGGTTCTGATGGCTGACTTCCTAGCTTGTAAATATTAAGCTCAATTCTCATTTTCCCGAAGGATAAGTTCATAGAACCGTTACGACAATTAATTACAGCGTTAGAAGTTGCTAGGAAGGGTCGACCAAGTATCACCGGGATTTGATTGTGTGGGTTTGCCATAGGTTCTGTATCTAAAACAATAAAGTCCACGGGAAATATGAATTCCCCGACTTTAATTAACACATCCTCTAGTTCGTCCTGAGGTTTGGTGATAGATCGGTCTGCCATCTGGAGAGTACAATGGGCGGGTTTTAACTCTCCAATTCCTAACTGCTCGTTTACTGAATAAGGAAGCAAGTTAATGCTAGTGCCTAGATCGAGTAAAGCACGATTAATATTTTTACCCCCAATAGAAATAGAGATTGTATTACAGCCGGGGTCCTTACGTTTCTTTGGTATTTGTTGGGTAAAAGCGGTGCTAACATTACTCGTCATGAAAACCTTCTTAGGCACTTGAGTTTTTCTCTTCCTAGTGCACAAGTCTTTAAGGATTCTTGCATAAGATGGGACTTGTTGAATAGCATCTAGGAGAGGAATATTCACGCTAACTTGCTTAAACATTTCCACAATCTTCTCCATTTATGGGTTAGGTCTGTTGGCCCTTAATCGGTTTGGAAATGGAGCTCGATCAATAAGTTTTGGGTCCAACGTTTGTGGAGAAGACTGTGGCGACGGATTCGATCCCAAAATTGGAGTGGGAATCGACTTAGATAGATTTGGCGAAATGTTCGAACCTTGGGGAAAACGGAGTATAGGCTCGGATGAAGGTGGAAGACTAGACGAATTAGGGGAAGAAGAAGAAGCTGGGGTATCAATGCTGTCACTAACATCAAATTGCTCACCCGCTCGGTTGTTCAGCACTCTCCCCGATCTCAACGTAGTAATGGCATTCACATTATAATTTTGTGAATGGCCAGGATTCGGTAGGGGTTGAGATGGGAGTTTCCCTTTTTCTCTCGCACTCATTGTGGCGTTTAACTGTGCGATTTGGTTTTCTATTGATTTAATACTCTCACCATGGGAGGCGGAGTTTTTCGTTATGGTATCAATAGAAGACTTCATCTCAGCCGACAATTGCATGGATTGTTTCATGAACATATCCAAAGTTTATGCAAGTGAAGAGTTATCAGTACCGGCCACTTGTGGTGTAGAAATGTTGGCCGGATTTTGGAAATTCTGTGACTGAAAGGGGGGATGATTCTGTGATTGTGGTTGCTGTGGAGGAGGTCTTTGATAATTGCTTTGTTGGTTTTGACTCCAAGAAAAGTTAGGATGATTCCTCCATTCTTGATTATACGTGGAAGAATAAGGATCGTTTCTAGGTCGCTGCTGAAAAGCAGCATTAGCTTGAAACGATGCATTCATAGGACATTCTTCCGTTAAGTGTGAAGGATCCGAACAGCAACCACAGACGGTCTTAGGAAGGGTGACCTGATTTAGGAAGAATGATGAGAATTTGTTCTCAATAGCGTCGAGTTTCTTCTGTATCGCTGCCATTTCGGCTTTTATTGCGATAGAAACATCGAGCTGGTGAACACCTCCCCTAGATGAAGGTAGTCTTACGCTTTCCCACTGCAAAGTGTGTTCAGAGAGGTCTTCCAGATACTTCCAAGCTTTATCGTCATCTTTAGACATGAAATTGCATTGACACATTGTTTCAAGCATCTGCTTTGTCGCTGGATTAATGCCCTCATATATAATCCGACATAAATCCCATCTATTGATTCCATGATGAGAATATTGGACAAGCAAATCTTTGAAACGTTCAAAGCACTTCTAAAACGGTTCATTAGGAAGCTGGGTGAACTGGTTGATCTCGCTCCTAACATGTGCAGTCTTATGGTTTGGGTAAAACTTTTTAAGAAATGCTATGAAAAATTCATCCCAATTAGTGATAGAGTGTGCGGCAGTATTGTAAAGCCATTTTTCTACCAAGTCGCATAGTGTAAATGGGAGAAGACGTAAGCGCATGGCATCTAAAGTCAATTGTGAAGTACCCATCATAACGCATACGTTTTCGAATTTGGTGATGAAAACGTACGCGTCTTCCGACTCAAGCCCGTGAAATTTGGGCAGCAGATTGATGTAGTGGGGTTTAATTTCGAAATTATTCCCGTTAGGTGGTGGAAGAGATAGACAAATGGGAAGAGGACCATAGATAGGATAGCATCTCTCTTGGAGAGAGATGCGCGGTGGATTCTGCGCACCTACGGGCGGTGGCAACGTGGTGGTATAATCTGATGGAGTGCCGTCCATCTCGGTCGTGGTGTGTGGTGGGGGAAAAGAAGATGAAGAAGTACCGACTTCGGCGTCGATAGCAGGAACGCGGACAAGACGGGCACTAGGATCCCGTGCATGCACTAAGCGGGTTTAGTGCAAGTGGTAGCGTTTATGTGATTTAAAATTGGCTTGTTTTGAAAAAGTGGGACTCAAGACAAATCTCCCTAAGATGCACAAGCAACCCTAGAACAAAGGTTACCTAGGTCCAGTCTCTAGACCGCTCTTAGACTTCCAAAGGACAAGCCGCAGGATTAATCCTCTACCGCCTCGTTGCTACCCTTGTAGCCAGGTAAGTGCCAGGTGAGTGGGAGGCTCCCCACTACGAAAGTAGTGGTCCTAATTAAGTAACCACTCGCCTTGGACACACTTGCCTAGGCACTACAAAATTAATGCGGATAAGCGATAGATTACCCATGACCTTCCTCTGTCCTTAATGAGCGCGATAGTCCTTAGAGTCTGCTCTAGATATTTTTTAAATTAATGTAGGGTTGATGCGGATGCTCGGTTTGTGATTTGTGGGGCTTAGGAACGGTGATGAAATCCCCACCTAATCTTGATTTGGTCTTTTCCCCTTAAAGTCCGTATTAGAATATGCAAAACAAAACCAATCACAAAACTTTTGCAAAAAGATTTTTGAGCGGCGCTATTTTGCAAAGAATCCTGCAGAAAATAGATTTTATTGGACTTGAGAGGAGAGAGAAGGAGTTGAGAAAGATACCAGAAAAGACTGAAACCCTAACTCCTCTGTTGTGTCACGTTTCCGCCGCCTTAGTCCATTCTTGCCGCGGTTCCGCCGCGGGGTGGAAGGATCAGGTGAGGAAAATTTTTCTTTGGCCTCCTGTACTCCTCTGGATCTCAATGAATATCTCTGTCTTCTGTTTTCCTCAATTCTGTGACTCCAGATCTCCTTGAAAAATTCACGCACAAATCGTTAAATATGCAATTTGCAGTTTTGTTTTAATAATGATATGAATCGTCTAAGAATTCAACACAAATAATAAGAATAAAAAATTACGCACGTGTCCCCGGCAACGGCGCCATTTGATTGGTTCGAAAGAGTGTGTTTGTAGTAGTTAACCGCAATCAGAACGGTGTCGCATGTACCTAGACCGAGGTGAGTACGGGTCATCCTCAGGGACACGTTGAACCTTTTATTCTTACTTTAGATGTGTTGAGAAAGAGAGGAGGGATAAAGAATTTTGAAGAATGGTTTCTAGATCTACGTTAAGTAAGAATGCAAAAATATAGATCTAGATTATTTTAGGGATGTAGTTAATATAATAAGGGGCTTGTAGGGTTCGTTAGGATTTAGTAGTTATGAATGATTAATTAAAATTTTGACCGATCTTCTGATTTTCCTGCACGGACTTCGAAACAAGCGTTGCGCAATATAGGGATGATGCGATACCATGAAATGCAGTCAATTTCCTTTATAGTGCCGGTTTAAGAGTCTAACACATGCAATCTGATATTTAACGACTGATTTGCTAATATGTGAAATATGAATACCGTACACTTCTAAATGAATGCAAATGATAGGGAAATTGCCGGTTAAAAGATACAGTATTTTCGACTAATCAAGCAACACCGCCCATCATTAATGAAAAGAAGTAGTATTAGGTATTAGGGCAAGGGTACTATAGCTTGAATTAAATTCTTGAGTGTAGGGGTGCAAATTTACACACACATAGGGGTATATAATCGATGTTTGAATAAAAGATAGAAATAAAGAATAAGACTTGTGTTTTCTGTAAAGTTGATAAAAATCCCTGATTTGAGGCCGCACTTTAGAAGGAAAACTCAGGAGAACCAACATCTTTCTAAACTTTTTTAGAACGTATAGTCTAAGGTTAAATAGATATGAGGTGTGAAGCATTAGGGTTGAATATTTCTAACTTAGGATTATAGAATTTCTAACGTAGATACTAAAATGTAGGAGTAGAATCAACGTTAACTTATGAACTAGCTTGACGGGATTTTGTGGGTAGTATCCGCTGAAAACCCTCAGGAGACAACACTCCTCCTACTAGGGACACCTAGAGGTTTAACGGCTTGTTGCACACGCTCAGTGCAATCGCGTTCCCTGCGAAAGTGCGGTTAGGACTTTTTTTGTGAATAATTGGTTTTGCTCGGGACGAGCAAAAGTTAAGTTTGGGGGTATTTGTTCATACCAGAATATTGCTTTTACTACCGCCCATTCTTACGCTCGTTTGTTTATAGGTAGGGGCTTTTAATCCGTGTTTGCTATATATTCACAGGATATAGGTTCCTAGTCCAAAATAACGCAATTGATACAAAATCTCCACTGTTACGCCAAAATACAGAACATCTGTTGACAGCAGATAAAAGCCGGGTTCCGGTCATCCGTATCCGTCCAGCGCCGCGTACCAGTTCCAGAGACAAGACATATGACAGTGGTCATTCGTGTCTTGGACAAGCACAGAGCACGAGGGGGGCAGCACAAGAATCAATGGGTGCGCGGAGCTCGATGGAGAAAAGGTCAAAAGTATTATTTTTGATGCCATTTTGGACCGTTGCAGATCTGAAGCAATTGTGGAAGCAATTTGCAATTTGGTACATGTAGAACAACATAGGAGAGCAACACAGGGAAACCCAAGAAATTTGACAAGTCTACTCCCCCAAACGGCCACGGATCCGCGGCCGAGTTGACTCAGTAGATGCTGAATTTTTAGGGGTTGTTTGGTCTTTTCATGTAGGGTCAGAATGTGGCCCTAGGGTTTCAGCACGCAGCCTATAAATAGCCCAGTTTTGTGCAATCCAAAGGGTCTTCTTCATATCTTGATTTCCATTCTCTCTTTAGCTTAGTTTCTTCTTCTTCTTCATTCTTTCCTCCATGAAAATTGTAGTGAGAGCTTTTTGAGTGGAAGATCAATGAAGATGAGGGTTATTTTTATCTTGTCTCTTTTATTTATTGTCTTGTAATTTTATTATCTTGTATTGTAATTTTATTATTTGTTGTTAACTAGTTGTTGTTATTTCTTTTCTTGTTCTCTTTTCTTTTCTTCTTTTATCCGTATTTTCAAACGATGACACTTGACGGAGTTCCTTGCTAAGGTGAGGACCCAAGAGATAGCTTGCTTCACTTGTAAAACCGTATTTTCCACTTTTCTTCCTTCTTGTTTTGTTTTCTTTTCTTTTATGATGTGTGAATAATTTCACTCTTGTCAAGGCTAAGGAAGGTGGTATGAGGGACGGAGAAATCCCTTGTGCTTCTCTTCGCCAAACATCTTGAAACGAACCCTGACCAAACCAACGCAACCCCCTCACTTAGGCGCGCTATACGTGACATGTAGCGGCGACCTAAGTTGAGAAGTCCTTTAAGCGCGCTACAACATAACATGTAGTTGTGACTTATTTGGACACATGGTTGCGGATATTTGGCCAAGGGTTGGAAATAAGCGTATTTAGCGGACGGACAAGGGGCACTAGGAATGGATTTAGCATTGGAAAGCTTGCTTAAACTCGTAAATCCCATTCCTATGTCCTCCTAATCCCCGCTACTTTTGATTATCCCAACATCGTTTTAAGAATGGCAAAAGATAAGTACAAGACTAATCCTAACTCTACTAACCAACCTTAATCTTAACAAGCCTACTTGAACATAAATACGAACACTTAGGATAGAACTGAACAAACATATACACATTTTTTATTGACTCGTCTAAAACTCGAATGGACATACAACCATCTCCCTGTGGATCGACCCGTGCCCAACCAGCTAGCTGCAAAGCAACACCGTCCTGATCGCGGTTATAACTTTAGAACTTTGAACATCCGACACGCCAAAAGCGTGCGATCAGTTACTGATTGGATTCACAGGAGAATGTACAGGCTTGCTTGTTGATCTTTTGAGCGCTCAATACCTGGGTGGCTGTTACGTTTAGCTGACCGCTTGCAGCTTGTGGGTGTTTGATATGATCATCACCTACTGCCGGCGTATTGACGATTCTTTAGAGTCTTACACAGAGGTTTCTTGGCTCAGGCAAAACGGAGTAGGAGTACATATGTGATATGTGCGGGACCGAGGATAATGCGGCATGTGATACCGTATTGGATTCTCGCGATATGAGATATCAGCCGGGTATATGTGATATAGTCGGGTCATCGTATTAGTCGGTTATATGCGATATAGCCGGATTGTCGGATCATGTGTTGATTCGATAATTTAATGTATAATAATATATATGATATATTAAATTACATTAACTAATATTAGCTCACTAAAAGATTCTTTTTCTCACTCGGGTAATATATTGATATATATGCGATATATGTTAATTGTATTATTTTATTTTGTTACAATAAATATTGTATATGTGATATATAATATTGTAACATGATATGATTACTAATGCAACATGTTTAGTGGAGTTTAAACATGGTTAGGGTTTGGATTAGGGTTAAGACTTCTAGTAGCTTCTAGAAGCTTTTCTTTTGTCATAGAAAAGATATTATGCTTGATATTTTCAAGTGACCCACCTTTAACCCAACCCAAACCCTAGCCCTATTTAAATCTCTACAAGGGTTTAGTTGACCATGGTTGCATTATTCATCATTATTATCTTTGTATTATTCATTACAAAAGGATTATGATATTCTTCTTCTTCTTCCTACTTCTTTCTTTCATGGAAAAAGCTTTCTAGCTTTTTTCCAAGTGATGAAAATTAGTGAGAATAAGAAAATAAAAGAGAGCAAAAATCCTACTTCATCATTCTCATCTATCCTTGCACTTTAGATGAGAGTGTTCACTTCATTTAGTGAGTGTTAGCTTGTATTAATGAAACTTCAAGGTAGATCATCTTTGTTATCGAAGATCGGAAGCAAGACTGCATCTTTCTCTTCCTGAAGCCTCTCGAGAGTCCGGAACACGATGATCGCAGCGAACGGACCTCAACACGGAGCTTAAGAAATGAAGGACTGGATCTACAAAGGTTGTAATCCCTCTCACTTAGTGTTAAAGAGTTTAACATGCTTGTTTTCGCCTAAACCCTAGTTTAAAGATCCGGCTTTGGGTTGTTCGGCACGGCTAAAATTTTAATCGGGCATAGTTGATGCCTCATAGACCCTTGTGAGCGTGCCTAGCAACCCTACAGTACGGATGAGTTTGCTCGTCGTCCTTCCGTTCGCTCAATACCTGGGTAGCCGTTACTTACAGCTAGTTCCGCTGAGGTGCTTTTGGTTAAACCCGCTGCCGGCGTATTGACAATTCTTTAGAGTCTCACACAGAGGGTTTTTTCGGTTCAGGCGATATGATGTAAAGGACATATATTGGTACATACAGGTGTCCGATTAAATATGTGTACAGGCTACACGGACTTTAATCGGACGATTGATAATACTAGCGGCTTAATATTAAGCCGGATTATTAAATCAAGTTTTGATTTAATAATTTATATATATGTTTTTAATATATGTATTCTAGTATGACTGTTCACTATTCATTTTCTCTCTTGGCTATTCGTACTTTTATATGAATACACTTATATATATTTCGATACGTATACCGGGTTGTATTCCGTATTTATACAGAATATCTTCTACAAGATGGACACCTCATTATATGATCTTCTATTTATAAAATCATTTGCAAATGAGGTGGAGGGTGAGGTGGCATGAACTTGGTTGGAGGTATGTAGAGAGGAATGGACCATTATTTGTTTATTGTAAAATGATGTGAGATATTTTGCATGGTTGTAAAATGGCAAGCCATTCTATTCTACATACTACTAACACTCTTCATTCTATCATTCTCAATAGCTCTTCTTCATTTTTGACTTAGCTCATTTTTTTCTTGAGTTGCTCAAGCTTTATGGTTCTTCACCTCCTACTCCTTCTTCTTTAGTTGCTCACTTGAGCTTTGGAAATGAGAGAAAAAGATGGTGGAAAATTCTTACATCTCCACTCTCCATTGCTAGCGACCTTGGAGTGTCGGTTACTTCGATAGGTGATGCTGGAGCTTGGATCGTTTCCCTCAGGTGGATCATCTTCGGCAAAAGAGGACCGGCTTACAAGCGCGATCAGAGCACTTGAAGAAAGCTTGAGGATATGAGTATTCTATACAGTAGATTAGTTTAGCAAACTAGGTTTCTGTATACAAGTTCTAGCACTTTAGATCGATTCTTGGTTTGGAAAGTTTAGCAAACTAGAAATTTTTTGAAATCCATGTTCCCATCTTCAAAAATTATCTTGCTAGTGTGCCTAAGTTCTCAGCAGTGGTATCAGAGCCATGCTAAAAGCTAGACTTGTTTGCACTAATTTAAAGTTTCGATCGACGGAATTTTCTGAATCGTATTTCCAAAATCCCTGTTTGCTGTTCGAATTTTAAAGTTGTTCAAAAAAAATTTTGTGGTTGCAATAAAATTATGTGCAGGAAAAATTAGAGCTAGGAATAAAATTTGGGCACCTAAACCCAAAATTCGACCATGAAACAGAGTCAAATGCGCCATTTGACCCCTAAACTGCTGTCCAATTTTGGTTACAGTGCCCCAAATTTTTTCTAGGGCTCTAATACATGGAAATATGATTTTTAGAATATTTGGTTTTTGTCCAGTTTTGTTTGTGTACTGGTTTGTACTTGGGGGGCCAATGCCGAAAGTTTTAATTGATCGAAATTTTAAATTTTTGTTTTTCTGAGCATTTGTTTCTGCGACCGTGAATATTATAGTGCAATATAATCCGACTGGTTGCTATATACATAATCAGACGGGTTTACGAACATGATATTCGCGTTGATGTTCTGTGTTGCTCTATGATTATGGTTATATTGGATTTGTCGTGATGGATAGACCGGTGTACGTAGTATTAGATGTAGTTCTTTGTGATGTAATGTATATTCATACTGCGTTGCGAGCGTCCGACATATGGACTGCTGTCATCGCGGCTTGTATTATTCTTTGGGGCATGTCTAGGTTGCGGACGTAGTCACCGTTGTATATTCTATTTTTTAATTACATGCACTAGGCTTACCCCGCGACGGAGTGCTCGAGTAGCCGGGTTCCAGAAGGCAATGGACTTCCATCTCAAGGCGTTGAGACCGGGGTGCTTTACTCTAGAATTAGCGGGCTATTCGCCGCACTCGTAGGGGGTATAGTATTGACCCACGGAGGGGTGCCCAAGTCACCATATTTCGGAAGTGCTCGGTAGCCCACTCACATCGTTGATTGGGGTTGCCTCGCTTCTGGGATTGGCAGGTGGCTTGCCGCACTCGTAGGGGTCTAGGGTCTGATACTACGGGCTATCCACATGACCGGGAAATTGCATTTCTTATTTGGCTCTATTGAAATGTAATTTTCTTTGTTTATCTGCATTTCCATATTGTATTTGCTTCTGCTGTGATTCTGTTATGATGCTTCTGTGATGTTACTTGATATCATGCGTGAGACGAATGTTCATATATATTATATATATCTAGTGGATGTTATATATGTTTTGTATTCGCGCTAGTCCTGTCCCCTTCCTGCCGTAAGTTAAGTAACTTTACGGTGAATACCTGGGATCCTATGGCGAATGCGGATGGCATATATGTGCATGATTATTTTCGTTTCTTTTTGGCATGATATGATTAATTGATGGGAATGCATTAATTCTAATTGATGCAAGGAAAACAAACCTAAATGATGTTGTTGGAACCAATTTTTGAAAACTGAAATTACAGGCGTTTCCTTTTGCTTTGCACATTGGTATTCAGTTATGAATATTCAGCACCTCATTCGACGAGGCAAGAGCCTAGATCCCTTCACGGGGAGTGACCTCTTGGGCAAAAGTTTGTATCATTATCATAACTTCTCTATAGTCGATTCTTTTGCTTTGTATTATGGTATTCGGTTAGGAATATCCTGCACCTCATTCGATGAGGAAAGAGCCTAGATCCCTTCACGGGAGTGACCTCTTTGGCAAAAGCTTACTTGACTATAAACTACTCAGTTTTCTTCAAAACCATCGGTCTTCTACAAAACCACTCGTTTTAAAAATGCGGAGCCTAAACCACTCTTTTTCCAAAAACTATTTGGGTTCCTTCAACAATATCAAGTTCATTACGTTAAAGGTTTTTCGCCAAAAACCAACCGTAACCCTCCATTATTTCAGATTAGTATTCGTGCTACGTTTGTCGCTGCTATTCGCCGAGGCGTAGTGTACGGTAACTCTGTAATACTTTTTTGTCGTAAGAATATGTGGATTGGTTAGGACAGTCGTACGACTTTGTTGATCATTCGTCAAAGGTCATGCGGGTGGGTTTAACGCAATCAAGATAGTAACGGGTTGAACTTGACTAGGACCCTTGATTTGTTGATTATTCGTCATGGTCATTGGGTCCTAGGGGTAAAAACTATATCGGGAGTTTCAAATATAAAGGAAACTTTCCAGGCATGCGCATACCTTCTGGAGTGTGGTGAATTGAGTGGCTTCCATCAAGTTATCATGCGATGATAGATGGGTCTCGATTTCCACTGATGAGTAGGTGTTACTCCTCGGGTGATTTTCAGATGATCCCGACTAATTCTCCTTTTAGGGTTTAAAGGAGAATTCGAGGAAATAGTGGAAGCCATCCTGATTAGATAAAGTGAATAACAAATCTAATTTAGGTTAGTGTGCACGCTGAGTGTTTCTTTTCTCTGTTTTTTTTTACAGCGATCATGACCTGATCTTAAACTAAAACTCATGAACCAAGTTAACTGACTCTTCTTACACACTTTGGTTTTGGATTGTCATTATTCATGACGAAGTCTCATATATCCTTACCACTCCTACTTCCCATTTCCATTTCCCCAGAACACTCCGTATCACTACGAAGATCCATATTGCTTGGGTATTCCATCATATAGTTACATACGAACTCGAAGAAACTTGTTTCGGTTCGAGGATGGATTCCGATTTTAGAGAAATTGAATAGGATTATTCGGTTGTCTTATCTTTTTACCTTCTCTCAGGTTGCGAGAGCTCTTAGTATTAGGAGAGTACACATATTACGCTTATTGGATAGTATTCTTTCAAATTTTAGGCAGGTGCTGAAAGGTAGGGAAAGTAGAAAACCAATTAGCCTAAGTGTGGTGTACAGAAGGTAAGAAGTAAATACATATAAAGGGATTAGAGTGAGGGCAAAGGAAATTGCGACTACTGTCATGATTCACGACAAAGTCGCATATATCCCTACCACTCCTACTTCCCTTTTGCATTTCTTCAGAACACTCTGTACCACTACGAAGATCCATATTGCTTGGGTATGCCATCGTATAGTTACATACGAAATCGAAGAAACTTGTTTATGTTCGAGGATGGATTCTGGTTCTGGAGAAATTGAATAAAATTATTCGTTTGTCTTTTCTTTTTACTTTCTCTCAGGTTTCGAGGGCTCCTAGTATTAAGAGAGTACACCTATTACGCTTATTGGACAGTCTTCTTCCAAACCTTAGGCTGTTGCCAAAAGTTAGGGAAGGAAGAAAACCAATTGGCCTATGTATGGTGTACAAAAAATAAGAAGTAAAGACATATAAAGGAATTGGATTGAGGGCAAGGAAAATTACGACTACTGTCATGAATCTGGATAGTGGAAGAGACATTACTAGGAATACTCGGCCACCCCCTCGAAACATTTTCATGTTTCAGTTTTATTGTGCGGTGTTAATTGAAAACTGTTTTCTCAATTAGATACTGACTCCAGGGTATGTATTTACCATACTAGATTCTCCATCATTATGGCGTTACAGATACTGAGTGGGGGTAGAATATTGGGAATTGGGTGAATAGATCCTCAATATCAGAATTCTTCATAATTGGTGATATTTGAGAAAATCATCTGGGTTTTTGCCTAACAGCAAATTTTTGGTTTTGAATATCCATTATTATGCACCGATTTCAAACTGATATATCGGTACGTTTATTTGGTGAGATATAACTTTTTGAAATTATGTTTATGACATTTACCTATATCAGTTGATGGTTTGGTAAAGTGCATTCAACAACAGTGTAATTCTTCTTAACCATAACACAGTTTTAAACCTATGACGCATAAGGTTTGAGTTAGAGGACTTATACAAAGTATTGTATGTTCTCCGATGTCCATTAGGACAAGGGGCTGGTACTCGTACTATATTCCCTTTACTTATGACTTTTCTGCTTTTAGAAACGCATTTCGTTGAAATACAAGGTCCAAATTTAGAGAAGTTATAGTTATAAGATTAAAATAGAGAACCACACGTTTCAAGTATCAGGATTTTTTGAGGTGATCGAAAGTGTAGATACTTATGCTAGGTATTCCGTCGTAAGTAATATATTTGAGAACTTGCTTCTCTCTCAGGTTATTCATCCATGGGTGTGCTCCTTGATGAGTAATGCTGCATGGCCTTCTTCCATTTATTCAATATGCACTGGAAATAGCTGAATGTTTTTTGAATCTGGTTCCAATTAAATTAGTGCCTTTATTTCTATATTAGATATAGAACGGATACATACCTTAACAATGTTAAGGTATATGGAGTTGTCCGACTTATGCTTAAAACTAGAATCCGGATAAACTCAAGGAACGTTTCAATAATGGAAGTTTGCGGGTTATCCCGGGATTTGACGAGGGTTAACATTCTACCATTTGCAGAATCAATAATTATATTGTTCTTGACTCGCCACCTCTTTAGTAAAATGAATTCTTTTCAGAAAACATTAGTAGATGTATGGTAGAACTGGAAGTCATTCCAGAACCACAACCGGTTACTGAAAATTTAGTAGAACCTAAAGATACAATTGGATTCGACAATCCATTAGCTACTTCGCAGATTTGGTGGGTAACCTCAGCCACCCGATATGTACTTCGGTCTTCTCAAAGACGGTGACAGGGAGGTTTTGATGACCCAAGTTTACCACTACTACTAACCTAGACTATGAGATCTGGCAGGTGGATGACTATAACGTCGTTCTAAATTAGCTTTAGAAGCACACGTGTATATGGCTCTACCAGAAGGTTGTTGTAGTCAGTGGGAGCAGCGGAAGTATGGTGGGCAAGTAGCTTATGTCTATTTATAGACTAACGCAAGTATAGCGGAGGTAGATTATCTATTTTTGATGTGACAGTCATAGAGTTTGACTTCATCAGAATAACAGATGGTCCTAGTAAGAAGGTAGTGGGGAGTGATGTCCTGGTATTTGGATGACATGCTCTTGATATTAAGTGATCTTCCTATACTACGATCGGTTATACTGTGGCTGTCATAAGGTGTTTCTCCACATAGGATTTGGATAAAATATCAGGGATTCTGGTGACTAGATCTATAGTTTTAGATCTAGATTTGGGTAGTGTCCCGATCGGGTACTATGACACTATTCTAAAGTGTTTTAGAATGGACGACTCCTGGCATGGTGGATGAAAGTATGTCTTAGCACCTCTACAAGGTCTATACAAGTATCAAGTATACAATTTTAAAAATTTTGGGGTGCTAAGCTATACTAACCTAGAATCTAACTAGAGTATTAGGGTTTTAGTCAGCAAATTAGTATTACAACTGAGTGAAGAAAGTTACAACCTTTGTAGATCAATTCCTTCACTTCTCAAGCTCCGAGTAGTAGTCCTTAGAACTCCTCTTGGCTCCACTTGAAGAAAGGATCGAGCTTGCTTTGCGATCTTCAAGGCCGAAGATGATCCACCTTAATATCTCTTTAGGTCAAGCTACCTTTTCAATAATCAAGTTTTAGTGAAGGAAACAATCTAATCTAAAGGGCTAATTTAAAATATATTGATGAAGTAGGAGTTTTGCTCTCTTTAGAAATCTCTTTCTCTTTTAATTTCCAACTCAAGAAAAAACCTAATGAGCTCTAAAGAGAAGGAATAAGAACAAGGGTGAGAGTGTGAGTATGTGGAGAGAGAATGAAAATAAGCAAATGAGCTATGTCAAGAGCAAGTGTAGAATGGTTCCTTCTTATCACCTATTGAAGCATGGATTTTTTCACATTAAAAAATCCAATCATGCTTCAATGTAAACAAATGAATAAAACCATGCTTCACCCATGCCTAAAATATCTCTCCAATTACCACCTCATATATCTATTTTCTCAAAATAGGTAATCCATGTTCTATACATCATCAACCATGACACAATATAAAATACATATATACATATATATATATATACATATATACATATATACATATATACATATATATATATACATATATCACTTATATATTTATTAATATATATTAAAAGCAGAAAATCTTAAGTGAGCTTTAATATTAGTTAATATATAAATATGTCAAATATAAATATATATCAAATTATTAAGTCAACACTTGATTAAATAATCCGGTTATATCATATATAACCGACTAATATCATATATATATATATATATATATATATTGTTAGTGTATATGCCCTAGAGGCCATTACTGTATCATACTAGTTTGTATATTACTTAATGGAAGCTTGGGATATTCACAGTTGTATAGACAATCTTGCTCAAAATGGTAGTATGCTACTTGGTTTGTTTCTACTTTAATATATGCATGTGTTTCTTTTAGCATATCGCTTATACATATTAGTAGAGCCCTTAGGATCTTTGCTTGATTACCAGCGTTATGATGGCAGTCACACTTGTGGGGGCTGGGTAATCTACAAGCACATCCTTATACAGGTCCCTAGTCATAGGATTATCGAGACGGGGCATCGATACTCCGGAGTATACTAGCGTATGCGCTTCTCATCCCAGCAGGGAAGATGGTCTGTCCCACAGCCATCAGTACATCGTACTGGAGATAGTATGCGGGTGCTCGTTAGGTTACAAGTACACTGGATAGGACTCGTTGGGAACTGTTGGTTGGTACTATACCTATCGTCAGATAACAGTTCCCAGGTGACAGGAGTACAGCTTAGTCCGTCGACTTGACACTGCTACTTCGCCTCGAGTGTGTTCCCACTGTACTTTGATTACTACCCTACCACGACTCAAAGGAGTCATGAAAACAGGTAGTAGTTGAGTGCAGTCCCGAAGAACTTGGAGGCAGTAGCGGTTAGATAAGATACGTCTCTCCCGATATTGGGGGTTGATATCGCGTTGTGTCTAGGAGAGCCATTACACAAAGTCCTTGGCTAGGGCAAGCGAGATATACTGGTAGCGTTTCTAGTATTATCTCAGGGTGTTCTGGGCTACACTCCGACACGACTTGTGCCGCTATTAGGGGACTGACGTTTACCGCCCCCTAGGCCCGCCATGCGATACTCTCAGACGAACAGACCGGACTGTACGGAGATTATAACATTCAGGCTCAGTAGGAGTTCGGATGGGTTCACCCCATCGGTCTTCTTATCGACATCTACCTGGAGACCGTTACGTACAGCTAGTGCCGCTTGCGGTCTGTGGTTAAACCCGCTTCGAGCATAGTGTCGAGTCTTTAGAGTCCCATACAGAGAGTTTCCCTACACTGGGCGAAAGGTGTAGAGGCCGTATGGTTTTATGGCAGGGCTACGATCACTTACGTGCACTTGTGCGCGTATGCTGTTCGGGCAGACAATGCTAGTGGGCTTTGGTTTAAGCCAGATCCTAGTATTTTATGGATGGATTAGTTTTGTCTTCTGTGCATTCGCATTCTACGGAATGCGGATGCGGGTGTGTATGTACGGTTGTGAGGAGCGAAGAAGGAGGAGGTGCCTCATTAGGGTTTTGACCGTTGGTTCGGTCAAAACCATTATGAGGTGAGGAAAATATTTACTAATCTTTTTAATGATAATTGTGTTATGGCTAATTGCTTTAACCATTTGACTATGCTTGACCATTTGACCTAGTTGACCATTGTTGACTTGGACTTTTCTTGAGAGCACTAGATCCTTCTTTTGCTTTTGGCTTTGGATTTGATTTGAGATGATAATGGTCAAATCAATGCAGCCATCAACTTTATCAAGATAAGAGATTAGTAATTATTTAGTTTATGGATCATTATCTCTTGCTCATTCTCTCTCTTCAAGAGGGATCTCCCATGGTTCCTCCTTCTTCTTCCTCTCTAGATTTTTCCTTAGCTCTCATGTGTTGAGAAAATAAGGTTCCTAATAGACAAACAAATCCACTATCATCTTCTACACAACCTAGGACATCAAGAATAGCAAACTTGTTGCCCTAGTTACCTCGGCTTGAGGTGGAGCTCAGATTACAGACTCTCGGGTGGATCGTCTTCGACTCTAGGAGGCCGCGGAGGTGACCAAGATCCGGATCGACCTATGGAGCCTATGGAGACGAGGAGGGTAGCGGAGAAGACCCGAAGGACTTGTTACATGTGGTATAATCTCCTATGTATAGTAGATAGAACCTTTTGTTGTTTGTTAGTAATGGTTTTGCAAAGATCCTCAAGTTTTAGTCCATGTTACCTTGTGTTAAAAATTTGATTTTTACCTATTCCGCCTCCCCGTAAGCACCGGGGTGGGTAACGTGGACTTACATATATATCATATTATCAAATATACACTTGATTTAATAATCCGGTTATATCACATATAACCAAACCGATATCAAATGTCGCCAGATTAGAATACGGTATCACATACTCATATTTAATCAGGCTCCTGCACATATCAGCATATGTGCCCTACTTCGTTTCGCTTGAGCTAGGAAACCTCTGTGTGGGACTCTAAAGACTCGTCAATATGCCAGCAGTAGGTAATGATCACATCAGTTACCCACAAGCCGTCATCGGTACTAGCTGGACGTAGCGACTACTCAGGTGTTGAGCGATTAGAAGATCAACAAGCAAACTTGTCCAAACTCCCATGAAGCCTATAAGCAATACTTACTGTACTGTCTAGTCTCTTCATCTGATATGCCGTATATCGAGTCTGGTGGTGGATACGTCAGACCCTAGTAACTTGATAAGTCATGCCAATGTGTGGCCTATAACGGTTCGAGAAACTACTGATAACACTTATGAGCAAATCCCATCAGCCCTATCCAGGGACTTGCTGTTATAGCCAATCGAGCATAGCGCAACATCAACTCCCTATACCGAGAGAGACGAAACCCCTCCTATTGCTCACTGCTACTAGGTGACTCGGGACTATATCTAAAATCCATCTGTTTGCATGACTCTTTTGAGCCGTGTTAGGGAGGAAATCAAAGCACATCGGGAACCATAAAAGACACTATGATGATCTCGTGTCTAAAGACTAACCTGTACCAGTGTCACCAGAGAACTGTTATATGACGATGGTATGGTACCATCTAGGAGTTCTCGGCGAGTCATGTTCGGTGTACCCATTCTCTAATGAGCACCTATGTACAATCTTTGATGTCAAACACCAATGGTTATGGGATCAACCATCGCCCCATACAAAGTCGAGAAACGTACACACTAGTCCCTGTCTCGATACTCTCTCGACTAGGAACTGTTAAAGAATGTGCTTGTGGACTACACAAGTCCCAGTAATATGATCCGCATCATAGTCCTGGTAGTCAAGCCTGCTACCTAAGGGCTTTATCAACATGTATCAAAGAGTCAGTATAATAATACAAGTGTACATGTTAAGATAAAGAGCAACCAGATAGCATACTATCATGTCGTGTAAGAAAGTTCTTTATATATATGTCCAAGCATCCATTATAATATATAATAGTGGCCTCTAGGGCATACATATTCCTAACAATCTCCCACTTGCACTAAGGACAGTTGTTGTAGTATCGCATACCCAACATCCCAAAAAGTCTCTCAAACTGCGTCTAGGGGAGCGCCTTCGTGAGAGGATCTGCTGTGTTGTCCTTCGTGTTAACTCTCCTAACCTCGATCTCCCGGCGATCTACTATCTCCCGGATCAGGTGATACTGCCTAAGAATATATCTAGATCGCTGATGGGACCGAGATTCCTTGGCCAAAGCCACAGCTCCATTGTTATCACAATACAAAGGTTTTGGATGCTCAATGGATGGAACCACACCAAGTTCAGTAATGAACTTCTTCATCCAGACAGCCTTTTTGGTAGCATCGTTGGCAGCTATGTATTCATCCTCTATCGTCGAGTCTTCTACGGTATCTTGCTTGGAACTCTTCCAACATACCGCCCCTCCATTGAGGGTGAAGACAAAACCCGAGACCGACTTGCTTTCGTCCTTATCATTCTTGAAGCTCGAATCGGTAAAGGACTCCACCTGGAGTTCTCCGTTACCATACACCAAGAACATTTCTTTAGTCATTCTCAAGTACTTAAGAATGTTCTTCACAGCTGTCCAGTGCTCCCCTGGATCTGATTGATACCTACTTATAACACCTAGTACGTAAGCTACATCCGGTCTGGTACATAACATCGCGTACATGATAGACCCAACTGCAGATGTATAGGGTATCACGGTCATGCGAGCTCTCTCCAAATCATTCTTGGGAGACATCTCTTTGGATAGAGTGATTCATGAACAAGCGGGTAAATAACCATGCTTAGAATCTTCCATACTAATCATTTTTAGTATGGTGTCAATGTACCTGGATTGGGACAATCCCAACATCCTTTTAGATCTATCTCTATAGATCTTAATTCCTAGGATGTTGGAGGCATCACCTAGATCTTTCATGGAGAACTTGTGTGATAAAAAGAGCTTGACCGAGTATAGCATAGGAACATCATTTCATATCAAGAATATATCATCCACGTACAATACGAGGAAGACAACCTTACTCTACGAGGAAGACAACCTTACTCTCTACAACCTTTTTGTATATACAAGGTTCATCTACATTTTTGATGAAGTCAAACTCTTTGACTGCCACATCAAAACAGATGTTCCAGCTCCGAGATGCCTTCTTTAATCCGTAGATTGATTTAAGCAGCTTGCACACCTTTCTGCTGCTCCCACTGTCTATGAAGCCCTCTGGCCGTGTCATGTACACGCTCTCTTCTAAATCACCATTTAGAAAAGCGGTCTTGACGTCCATCTGCCAGATTTCATAGTCACGGTATGCAGCAATGGCAAGTAGGATCCTGATGGACTTAAGCATAGCGACAGGAAAAAAGGTTTCATCATAGTCGACACCTGGTCATTGACGAAAACATTTTGCTACAAGTCTAGCTTTGAAGGTCTCAACCTTTCAATCTACATCAATTTTCTTCTTGAAGATCCATTTGCTACTATTGGGTTTTACCCCTTCAGGAGCAACTTCCAAAGTCCATACTTTGTTGGTGTACATGGATTCCATCTCAGATCGCATAGCATCCAACCATTTCACAGATTCCCCACTTGTGATAGCCTGCTCAAAACTAGTTGGTTCATCATCTTTCATGATGAAATCCTCTCTCCCACCGTCTATGAGAAAACCGTAGTATCTCTTAGGTGGATGAGGGACCCTACTAGATCTGCGGAGTGGCTGAGCTTCATCGGGGACTATCGAATCCTCCGGTTTTACTAAATCGTCAGTAATAGTTTGTGTAGCAGGAACTTCTTCTAGTTCTACCTCATTACCACTAATTTCTTTCATAAGAAATTCCTTTTCTAAAAAGGTGGCATGTAGAAAAATAAACACCTTTTGTTCCTCGGTGTTGTAGAAGATATACCCTCGCGAATGTTTAGGATATCCTACAAACTTGCACAGAACTGACCTTATCTCAAGCTTGTCCGGATTTTGCGTTTTAACATAAGCCGGACAACCCCACCTCTTAATAAAATTAATACATGGTCTCTTCCTTTTCCATATCTTATGTGGAGTGGTACGCACGGATTTGGTAGGAACCATATTCAAAAGGTATGCTGCTGTCTCAAGTGCATAACCCAAAAAGAAAATAGGTAACTCAGCAACATTCATCACAGAGCGCACCATATCTAATATGGTGCGATTCCTCCACTCCGATACACCATTGTACTATTGTGTATACGGAGGAGTGAGCTGAGAGAGAATCCCATTCTCTTTTAAATAGTCTTGGAATTCCGTGCTCAAATATTCTCCTCCCCGATCAAATCGAAGGACTTTAATACTTTTATCCGTCTGGTTCTCTACTTCATTTTTATATTCCTTGAATTTCTCAAAAACATCAGATTTGTGTTTCAACAGGAACACATGTCCGAATCTTAAGAGATCATCAGTGAATGTAATGAAGTATGAGAACCATTCATGGCATGTGTAGACATAGGACCGCATACATCACTATATATCAATCCCAAAAGTTAGTAGTTCTTTCTCCGTGTCCCGTAAACGGAGTTTTGGTCATCTTTGCTTTGGGACATGACTCGCATGTTTCATATGATGTAAATTTGAAAGAGTTCAAATATCCGTCTTTATGCAACTTAGCTAGTCTTGTCGCATTGATATGACCAAGTCTACAATGCAACAAGTAGGCTTCGTTCATTTCTGAAAATTTCTTTTTGTGTGTGTTCTGTATGTTTAGAACTGTAGTTTGATTTAGAATGTATATACTGTTACACAATGTACCAAACCCAATCAACACTTTATTTAGGAAAATGTTCATAACATTATCCTCTAATGCAAAGTTATATCCTTCTTTATGTAACAAAGAAACTGATATTATATTGCACATCATTTTTGGTACGAAATAACTGTCGTTCATAATCAATGTATTACCATTTGGTAATACTAGATGATATTTGCCAACTGCTTTGGCTGCAACAATTGCTTCATTCCCTACTTTAAGAGACATATCACCATTTCCTAATTCTCTACCTCTCCTTAACCCATGTAACAAATTACAAACGAGGGATCCTTATCCGGTATCCAATACCCAGGATTTAGAGCATACTGAGAAATAGTTCTCAATAACGAACACACCCGAATAAGATGCATTCTTCATTCGGGTTGCATGGGAATCCTAGTATTCCCCTATTCCTTACTCAGACTTATGGCAGCCATAAGATAGAGCGGGACCAACGTTTCCCAGCTCAGTATAGTAAGTGGGTTCGGTCAATACATCCATATTATTAACTTGCTTAAGGCGTGTCATGGTCGCTACCTGGAGAGAGATAGAAGAAAACACTTTAGCTTGCGCCCTTGCAAGATTAGATTGGTTATTGTCTATGTAATCAGGATGGCTCCCACTGTTTTTATCAAGTCTTCCTTCAAACCCTAAAAGGTAAGATTAACCGGGATTAATTACACCCTACAAGTTTGCCAATCGGTCAACCCGGAAGGTATTGGTACTCTGAGGGAGTCTTCCCATGCTTTCGTATGGAACTAATTAAATAACCTCGTTTTCGTAGAGGCTTAACCCCGTTAACACCTTTCTTAGACACCTACTGGATCAGCTAATTGTAAAGTGGAAAACTCTTCCAGGAGTAACACTTACTTGCAGTGGGTATCGGTATCCAGCTATTTCATAGAAGGTATGCAATCTCATTGCATATTTCAACACTTGAAATCCCCAATATCCGTTTTTACCCCTAACGACCTATGACCTTGACAGAGGCCAACAAACCATAGGCCGCTAGTCAAGTTCAACCTGTCATTTCTTGATTGAATTAAACCCACCCGCACGACCCTTGACGGAGGCCAATAAGGTCGTACGACTACCCTAATCCAATCACATCATATGCTGCAGATAAGCAATAATCAGCTACCGCACACTACGCATTGACGGATGCCCACAAACGTAGCACGAATACAAAATAGTCCTTATCTAAAATGATAAAGGGCTACGACTGGTTTTGAATAACCTTTAGCGTAATGAACTTGATATCGTTGTGGACTCTAGTGATTTGAAAAGGAGTTGTTTAAGCTCCGCTTTTAAAATCGATTATTTTTTAAAACAAACCGAGTGGGTTGTAGCATTAACTGGTTTTGCTAAAGAGGTCACTCCCGGTGAAGGGATCTCGGCTCTTTCCTCATCGAATGAGGTGCTGGATATTCATCAAGGAATACCACTATGCAAAGCAAGAACTAGAGCTACCTTTTTGAAAATTTGATTCTACAACATCTTTAGATTTCTTTTATTTTCATTAATCTAATTAATAACGTCCTATCATTTATGTTTCCTAAACATCACAGAAGAAATGAAAATAGAACGTATGCTTATGCAATTCGCATTTGCCACGGGGCTCGTCATGCACCGTTAGGTTACTAAACTAACGGCAGAGCAGGGGCTGGACTAGCGCGGGTGCAAAACATAAGCAACATTTATTATATATCATATATATATATATATAACATTCGTCTCACGCAGTTATATGATCAAATCACAGAACTAAAGCAGCAGAAGCAAACATATGAAATATTGGATATACTAGGAGGATCGTGTTTTTAAATCAAGCCAGTAATGAAAAACACGGATTCCACAGTCATGATGAATAGCCAAACCCGCATCCCTAGACCCCTACGAGGTGGCAAGCAACCCTATCAATAATAGAGTTAGGCGACCTAGTCTCGACTTCTCGAGATGGCCTCCCACTAGACTCTAGAACCCGGTCTTTACTCCTTGGGTCTATCCTAATGCGGAAAAGTAAATAATATACATCAATGGAGACAACAACCTCAACCCGGAAGTGTCCCGATAAAAGAATATTACATACAAGTTTACATGAATAAAATAGAAAAACTCTCATCTCACGCAAAAAACCCCGGCTATTCAATCACGACGATACAATATAACAATAACACATAAACATCACATGTCATCTGTAGGGTTCCTCTCGACGGCAGCGAGGTTTCGGGAGGCATCGTCCATGCCATTTAAAAAATTTTGCCCTTAAAGGGAACTCTAAACTAGAATCGTTAGCTAGAATACAATACGGAAACAAAGTAAACTATTTACTTTCTAAGTGAAATCGAAATACAACCTTTGTAGATCGGTCCTTCACTTCATAAGCTCCTTGTAGTAGTCCCTTTGCTGCGATCGTGGTTCTCCCGGACCTTTTCATGGCTTTACAAGGCGAATGGAACGTTATTTCTTGAAGTCTTTGATGCCGAAGATTATCTACGTCGAGGGAATACTAGCTCAAGCTTCTACTTCACTAACTAAAGGATTAGTAAAGCAAACACCCTAAACTAAAGTTCTAGTCTAGTAGAGTATGAAGAAATAGGAAGTGGGCTCACTTTAGAATTTCTTTTCTCACAATATTTCTCACTTTAGATCAAACCCTAGAAAGCTTTTGGCTTTGAGGAAGAAGATGAACAAAATGAGATGAGGATAATGATCAAGTAAGTGAGCTAATCAAGGGTAAGTGAGTATCATATGCTAACTCATGTAGAGACATAACCATGGCTAATCCAAAATGGTTAGGTTAATAAAAATCTAAAGTAAAACAAAGTTAGTGGACTTTGTCAAAGCATCTACAAGCTTTTACAAGCTTCATGCTTATGACAAAAGCTCCACTAATTTGTAATTACCTTAAATTATTATAAAACACCATTTAAAATAGAATGGTGTATGTCTTACACACCCATGAATGATGTATCAACAACCATGATACAATAATCAAAACACAAATTAATATATATCACATATATATTAAAGTTGTGCACAAGTGAGAAAAACAAATGCTTAAGTGAACCAATGTTAGTTAATATAAATTAGTATATTACATATACAATTATACACTAAATTATTAAATCAACACTTGACTTAATAATCCGGCTATATCATATATAACTGACTAACATCCAATGTATCGACTTATCGAATCAACACTCGATTCGACAACCCGGTTATATCACATATAACCGGCTGATACAAAAGTCGCGAGAATAGAATACGGTATCACATACACGTATTATTCTCGGTCCTGCACATATCACATATGCACTCCTATTTCGTTTTTCCTGAGCCAGTAAAACCTCTATGTAGGACTCTAAATACTCGTCAATACGCCGGCATTAGGTGATGATCACATCAAGCACCCACAAGCCGTCAGTGGTACTAGCTGGACGTACCGACTACCCAGGTATTGAGCGATCAGAAGATCAGCAAGCAAGCCCTCTCCAACTCCTGCAAAAGACTGACGGTAACACTTGCCATACAGTCCGGTCTCCTCGTCTGATATGTCGCATATCAAGTCTAGGGGTGGTATACGTCATACCCCAATAACCGATAAGTCATGCCGATGTGAGGCTCATAACGGGTCGAGAAACTACTGGTAACTCTTACCAGTAAATCTCTAAAACAATCCTGGCCAGGGACTTCCCTGTTATAGTCAATCGAGCACAGCGCAACATCAACCCCCAATACCGGGAAAGACGAAACCCCTCCTATCGCTCATTGCCTCCATGTGACTCGGGACTGTACCCAAAAACCACCGTTTTGCATGCCCTCTTGGACGTGGTAAGGTGGAAATCAAAGCACAGTGGGAATCACACAAGACTCTATGACAATCTCGGGTCTACAGACTAACCTGTACAAGTGTCATCAGAGAACTGCCATCTGACATGAGGTATAATACCATCTGGGAGTTCTCGGCGAGTTCGTCCAGTGTACCCAGTCTCCACTGAGCACCCGTATACCATCTCTGATGTCAAACACCAATGTATATGGGATCATCCATCGCCCATCTCATGGGTCGAGATGCGTATACGCTAGTCTACTCTGGTATATCGATGCCCTGTCTCGATACACCCATGACTAGGAAAATTAAAGGATGAACTTATGGACTACCATGGCCCTACTAGTATGATCTGCATCATAGTCCTGGTAGTCAAGTACACATCCTAAGAGCTTTACCAACATGTAACCATAAGACAGTATCAAGAGACTAGTATACATGTTAAGATAAAGAGCAACCAGATAGCATACTATCATATCGAAATAGAAAGTCCTCTCTATATATATCCAAGCATCCAATATAATATACATCATCTGTACAATACGGGCCTCTACGGCATACATACAACTAACAATCTCCCACTTGCACTAGGGCCAGCTGCTGTGGTATCGCATACCAAGCATCCCGAAGAGTCTCTTAAACTGTATCTGGGGAATGGCCTTCGTGAGTGGATCTGTTGTGTTGTTCTTCGTGTCAACCCTCCTGACCTCGATCTCCCGGCGATCAACTATCTCCCGGATCAGGTGATACCGCCTCAGAATATGCCAGAATCGCTAATGGGACCTGGGTTCCTTGGCCAAAGCCACCGCTCCATCATTATCACAATACAAAGGTATTGGATACTCAATGGATGGAACCACTCCAAGTTCAGTAATGAACTTCTTGATCCAGACAGCCACTTTAGCAGCATCGTTGGCAGCGATGTATTCAGCCTCCATCGTCGAGTCTGCCACGGTTTCCTGCTTGGAACTCTTCCAGCATACCGCCCCTCCATTGAGGGTAAAGACAAATCCTGAGTGCGACTTAGAGTCGTCCTTATCACTCTGGAAGCTCGAATCTGTAAAGGACTCCACTTGGAGTTCTCCATTACCATACACCAAGAGCATCTCTTTAGTTCTTCTCAAGTACTTGAGAATGCTCTTCACAGCTATCCAGTGACTCTCTCCGGGATTAGCTTGATACCTACTCACTACACTTAGTGACTGTGCTACATCGGGTCTGGTACATAGCATCGCGTACATGATAGAGCCTACAGCCGAAGCATAGGGTATCCCTTGCATGCGAGCTCTCTCCAAATCAGTCTTGGGAGACATCTCTTTGGAGAGAGTGAGTCCAGAGATTATGGGTAAAAGCTCACGCTTGGATTCTTCCATACTAAACCGCTTTAGAATGGTGTCAATGTACCTGGATTGGGACAATCCCAGTATCCGTTTAGATCTATCTCTATAGATTTTAATCCCCAAGATGTAGGAGGCATCCCCTAGATCTTTCATTGAGAATCGTTGTGATAAGAAGAGCTTGACCGATTGCAACATAGGAATGCCATTTCCTATCAAGAGTATGTCGTCCACGTACAATACAAGGAAGACAACCTTACTCTCTGCTACCTTCTTGTATATACAAGGTTCATCCACATTTTTGACGAAATCAAACTCTTTGATAACGACGTCAAAGCAGATGTTCCAACTCCACGATGCTTGCTTTAATCCATAAATGTATTTAAGCAGCTTGCACACCTTCCCGCTGCTCCCACTAGCTGCGAAGCCCTCTGGCTGAGTCATGTACACGCTCTCTTCTAAATCATAGTTTAGAAAGGCGGCCTTAACATCCATTTGCCAGATTTCGTAGTCATGATATGCAGCGATGGCAAGCATGATCCGGATGGATTTAAGAATAGCCACTAAAGAAAAGATTTCTTCATAATCCATACCTAGTCGTTGACGAAAACCCTTTGCAACAAGTCTAGCTTTGAAAGTCTCCACTTTCCCATCAACACCAAGTTTTTGCTTGAAGGTCCACTTGCTCCCAATGGGTTTTACCCCTTCAGGAGCATCTTCCAAAGTCCATACTTTGTTGGTGTACATGGATTCCATCTCGGACCGCATTGCATCCAGCCATTTCACTAAGTCACCACTCGTGATGGCCTGCTTAAAGCTAGTTGGGTCATCATCCTCCATGATGCAATCCTCACTCCCACCATCCATGAGAAAACCATAGTATCTCTTAGGTGGATGAGGAACCCTAGTAGATCGACGGAGAGGCTGAGGTTCGTTGGGAACTACCGAATCATGTGGCTCCACAAAATCTTCAGTTGCAGTTTGTGTTGCTGGAACTTCTTCCAGCTCTACCACTTTGCCACTAATTTCTTTTACAAGAAATTCATTTTCTAAAAAGGTGGCATATTGAGAAACAAACACTTTTTGTTCCTCAGCGTGGTATAAAATATATCCTTGTGAATTCTTTGGATATCCCACAAACTTGCAAAGAATCGATCGGGCCTCAAGTTTGTCCGAATTTTGCCTTTTGACATAGGCCGGACAACCCCATATCTTAACTCGTTTAAAATATGGTCTCTTCCCACTCCATATCTCATATGGTGTGGTAGGCACAGATTTAGATGGAACTTGATTCAATAGGTATGCAGCTGTCATAAGCGCATAGACCCAGAAAGAAATAGGTAACTCGGTTGTTCTCATCATGGAGTGGACCATATCTAATAGGGTGCGGTTCCTCCATTCCGACACACCATTGTGTTGTGGTGTATATGGAGGGGTTAGCTGAGACAGAATCTCATTCTCTTTTAGGAAGTCTAGGAATTCATTGCTCAAGTATTCACCTCCTCGATCAGATCAAAGGATTTTAATACTTTTCCCGGTTTGGTTCTCGACTTCTTGTTTATATTCTTTAAATTTCTCAAAAGCTTCTGATTTGTGTTTCATCAGGAACACATATCCGACTCTAGAGAGATCGTCAGTGAATGTAATGAAGTACGATGAACCATCCCTGGCATGTATAGACATGGGACCGCATACATCACTATGTACCGGCCCCAAGACTTCCGTAACTCTTTCTCCGTGTCCCGTAAATGGAGTTTTGGTCATCATGCCTTTGAGACATGACTGGCAAGTGTCATAAGATGAAAATTCGAACGGTTTCAAATATCCATCTTTATGAAACTTAGTTAGCCGCGTCGCATTGATGTGACCCAGTCAACAATGCTACAAGAAGGATTCATTCATTTCTGAACTCTTCCTCTTGTGTGTGTTTGTTATGCTCAAAACTGTTGATTGATTCAGAACAAAAATGCCATTGCACAACGTGCCTGATCCAACCAACTTTTGGTTCAGAAAAATGTTCATAACATTATCCTGTAATATAAAATTATATCCATCTTCACTCAACAAAGAAACCGATATAATGTTGCATATCAGGTTCGGCATGTAATGGAGTTCGTTCAGAATCAATGTAATACCAGTTGGCAATACAAGGTGATATTCCCCGATGGTTTTAGCTGCAACAATTGCACCATTTCCAACCTTTATGTCTTTATCACCTTCTCCAAGTTCTCTACCTTTTCTCAGCCCATGTAACTGATTACATATATGGGATCCTGACCCGGTATCTAATACCCAGGACGTAGAGGAAATGGAGAAACAGTTCTCTGTAACGAACACACCCGAAGAAAATGCATCACTATGTACTTTCTTCATTCGGGTGGCATGGGAATCCTGGTATTCCCCTATATCCTGTTCAGTCTTATAACTTTTATAAGAAAGAACGGAACCAACGTTCCCCAGCACAGTATAACATGCCGGTTCGGTCAATACATCCATATATCTTGATTAAGGCATGATATGGTCGCTACCTAGAGAGAGAGAAAAGAAAACACTTTAGCGTATGCTCTTATAAGATCAGATTGGTTATTATTTTATCTAATCAGGATAGTTCCCACTGTTTTTATCAAATCTTCCTTCCAACCCTAAAAGGAAAGACTAGCCGGGATTAATTACACCCTACAATTTCGCCAATCATTCAGCCAGGCCAGTGTCGGTACTTTGAGGGAGGTTCCCTGTGCTTTCGCACGGACTTAATTAAAATAAATCTCGTTTTCCCAGAGGCGTAACCCCGTTGACACCTTTCTAGACACCTACTTGATCGGCTAATTGTCCTGTGTAAAACTCTCCCGGGAGTAATAATTACTCGCAGTGGGTATTGGGATCCAACTATCTCATAGAAGGTATGTAATCTCATTGCAAATTTCAACACTTGAAATTCCCGATAATATTTTTCCCCTAGCAACTCATGACCTTAACATAGTCAGCAAATCATAAGCGCTAGCCAAGTTCAACCCGTCATTTCTTGATTGAATTAAACCCACCCGCACGACCCTTAACATAGTCAATAAAGTCGTACGACTACCCTAATCCAATCTGCATCATATGCATAAACAGATAAATACTAGTTAGCAACCGCACACTACGCCTTAACATAGTCAACAAACGCAGCACGAATACTAAGTAGTATCTATCTGAAATGACGGAGGGCTACGACAGGTTTTTCAGAAAACCTATTGCTTATTGAACTTGATATCGTTGTAGAATCGAGTGAATTTTGAAATGGAGTGTTTTTTAGGCTTTCATTAGTTTTACTAAAGAGGTCATTCCCGGTGAAGGGATCTCGGCTCTTTCCTAATCGAATAAGGTGCGGGATATATCATATATATCACTATGCAAAGCAAAACTCCAAAAGCAGTCAAAAGACAAACCGAGTGTTGTAGCATCTACCAGTTTTGCTAAAGAGGTCATTCCCGGTGAAGGGATCTCGGCTCTTTCCTCATCGAATAAGGTGCGGGATATATCACATATATCACTATGCAAAGCAAAAACTGTAGCTGCCCTTTTTGAAAAATTTGATTCTACAACATCTTTTAGGTTTCTTTTCTTTCATTAATCACATTAATGAGGTCCCATCATTTAAGTCACCTAAACATCACAGATAAATACGACGTACACTTATGCCATCCGCATTCGCCTCGATGTCCCGTCAAGCACCGTTAGGTTAAGTAACTAAAGGCAGAGCGGGGCAGGGCTAGCGCGGATGTAAAACATAAGTAACGTCTATATAATATATCATATATAGAAGTTGACGAAAACCTTTTCTCAAACATCCATTTGCGATATTACGTAGTCATGATATGCAACGATGGCAAGCATGATCCGGATGGATTTAAGCATAGCCACTAGAGAAAAGGTTTCGTCATAATCCACACCTAGTCGTTGACGAACACCCATTGCAACAATTCTAGCTTTGAAAGTCTCCACTTTCCCACCTACACCAAGTTTTTTCTTGAAGATCCACTTGCTCCCAATGGGTTTTACCCCTTCGGGAGCATCTTCCAAAGTCCATACTTTGTTGGTGTGCATGGATTCCATCTCGGACCACATTGCATCCAGCCATTTCACCGAGTCACCACTCGCGATGGCCTGCTCAAAGCCAGTTGGGTCATCATCCTCCATGATGCAATCCTCGCTCCCACCAACCATGAGAAAACCTTAGTATCTCTCAGGTGGGTGAGGAACCCTACTAGATCGGCGGAGTGGTTAAGGTTCGTTGGGAACTACCGAATCCTGTGGCTCCACCAAATCTTCAGATGCAGTTTGTGCTGCTGGAACTTCTTCCAGCTCTACCTCTTTGCCACTAATTTCTTTTACAAGAAATTCATTTTCTAAAAAGGAGGCATATTGAGAAACAAACACTTTTTGTTCCTCAGTGTGGTATAAAATATATCCTTGTGAATTTTTTGGATATCCTATAAACTTGCAAAGAACCGATCGTGCCTCGAGTTTGTCCAGATTTTGCCTTTTGACATAGGCCGGACAATCCCATATCTTAACTCGTTTAAAATATGGTCTCTTCCCACTCCATATCTCATATGGTGTGGTAGGCACGGATTTAGATGGAACTTGATTCAATAGGTATGCAGATGTCATAAGCGCATAGTCCCAGAAGGAAATAGGTAACTCGGCTGTGCTCATCATAGAGCACACCATATCTAATAGGGTGCGGTTCCTCCGTTCCGACACACCGTTGTGCTGTGGTGTTTATGGAGGGGTTAGCTGAAAGAAAATCCAATTCTCTTTTAGGAAGTCCAGGAATTCATTGCTCAAGTATTCACCTCCTCGATCAAATCGAAGGATTTTAATATTTTTCCCGGTTTGGTTCTCAACTTCTTGTTTATATTCTTTAAATTTCTCAAAAGCTTCTGATTTGTGTTTCATCAGGAACACATATCCGAATCTAGAGAGATCGTCAGTGAATGTAATGAAGTACGATGAACCATCCATGGCATGTATAGACATGGGACCGCATACATCACTATATACCATCCCCAAGAGTTCCGTAACTCTTTCTCCGTGTCCCGTAAACGGAGTTTTGGTCATCTTGTCTTTGAGACATGACTGGAAAGTGTCATAAGATGAAAAATTCGAACGGTTTCAAATATCCATCTTTATGCAACTTAGCTAGCCACGTCGCATTGATGTGACCCAGTCTACAATGCCACAAGAAGGATTCGTTCATTTCTGAACTCTTCCTCTTGTGTGTGTTTGTTATGCTCAGAACTGTTGATTGATTCAGAACATAAATGCCATTGCACAACGTACCTGTTCCAACCAACTTTTGGTTCAGAAAAATGTTCATAACATTATCCTATAATACAAAATTATATCCATCCTCACTCAACAAAGAAACCGATATAATGTTGCATATCAGGTTCAACATGTAATGGCATTCGTTCAGAATCAATGTATTACCAGTTGGCAATACAAGGTGATATTCCCCAATAGTTTTAGCTGCAACAATTGCACCATTTCCAACCCTTATGTCTTTATCACCTTCTCCAAGTTCTCTACCTTTTCTCAGCCCATGTAACTGATTACATATATGGGATCCTGACCCGGTATCTAATACCCAGGACGTAGAGGAAATGGAGAAAAATTTCTCCGTAACGAACACACCCGAAGAAAATGCTGTTAGTGTTTATGCCCTAGAGGCCATTACTGTATCATACTAGTTTGTATATTACTTAATGGATGGTTGGGATATTCACCTTGTATATACAATCTTGCTCAAAATAGTAGTATGCTACTTGGTTTGTCTCTACTTCAATGTGTACTTGTGTTTATTTTACTATATCACTTATACGCATTAGTGGAGCCCTTAGGATCTTTGCTTGATTACCAGCGTTGTGATGGCAGTCACACTAGTGGGGGCTGGGTAATCTATAAGCACATCCTTATACAGGTCCCTAGTCGCAGGACTATCGAGACAGGGCATCGATACTCCGGAGTAGACTAGCGTATGCGCTTCTCATCCCAGTGTGGGAGATGGTCTGTCCCACAGCCATCAGTACGTCGTACTGGAGATAGTATACGGGTGCTCGTTGGGTTACGAGTACACTGGACAGGACTCGTCGGGAACTGATAGGTTGGTATTATACCTATCGTCAGTCATCAGTTCCCAGGTGACATGAGTACAGCTTAGTCCGCTGACTTGACACTGGCACTTCGCCTCGAGTGTGTTCCCACTACACTTTGATCACTACCCTACCACGGCTCAAATGAGTCGTGCAAACAGGTGGTGGTTGGGTGCAGTCCCGAAGCACTTGGAGGCAGTGACGGTTAGACAGGATTCGTCTCTCCCGGTATTGGGGGTTGACATCGCACTGTGTCTAGGAGAGCCATTACACGAGTAGTCCCTGGCCAGGGCAAACGAGATATACTGGTAGGTTTCCAGTGTTATCTCAGGGTGTTTTGGGCTTCGCTCCGGCACGACTTGTACCGCTATTGGGGGACTGACGTTTACCGCCCCCTAGGCCCGCCATGCGATGTATCAGACGAACAGACCGGACTGTACGGAGACTGTCACATTCAGACTCAGTAGGAGTACCGATGGGGTTTCACCTCGTCAGCCTTCTTGTCGACATCTACCTGGGGACCGTTACGCACAGCTAGTGCCGCTTGCGGTCTGTGGTTAAACCCACTGCCAGCGTAGTTTCGAGTCTTTAGAGTCCCACACAGAGGGTATTCGCCTATGGGCAAAACAGAGTAGAGGTCGCATGGTTTTGCGACAGGGTTCGTTCTCATCCGCGCACTTGTGCACGTTTGGAGTCCGGACAGATATTACCAGCGGGCTCTGGTTTGAGCCGGATACTGGTATAGTATTTGGGGTTGCTTTTATCTCTCAGTATTCATGTTCCTCGGAACAAGAATGCAGGTGTGTATGCACAGTTATTTGAGGAGGAGGAAGATGATTTCCATTAGGGTTTCGGAACGGGTGCGTATGCACAGTTGACAGTCGTCTTTTTCCAAACCCTAATGGATTTGTATTATATCATTTAATAATATATAATAAAATGAAATTGTGTCATGGTTAGTTTTTGTTGACTTGTTGACCATGGTTGACTTGTTGACCATGGTTGAACATTTGACTACCATCATTACAAATGCAAGATGCCTTTTCATTCTTGCTTTATTCATTTAATGCTTGTAATGATATTAGTCATTCTAAACTATCCATCAAACCTTTTTCATTTTGATTATTATTATTATTTGATTATTCTTTTTTCTTTTGTTATGGTTGCAAAAGGAAAAAGAAAGGCTCATTCTATCATTCTCACTCTCTCTCTTCACTTCATCTTCTTCTTCCTCTAGTCAAGAGAAACCTTCTTATGAGTTGAGAATCCTTCTCTTGAAAAACAAAAGCAAACCCTAGACACTCTCTACTCACTCTAGGATCAAGGGTCTAGCAAGCCGGCGATTCTAGTTCACTCCAAGTACGAGAAAGAGCCCAAAGGTCGAGCCTTCGAGGTGGATCCATCTTCGACGGGAGAAGGCGACAAAGGAGAACCATCAACCTCTACAAAGTTTGAAGACGAAGGAGTTCAAGTCTAGGTATAACCATCTTCATCCGAGTAGCTAAACTTCTTTAGCTAGTTTGCTAGTTTTAGTTTAGACAACGATCCCGACCTTGCATAGTCCATGTTGCCTCTTGCACTAAAAATTTGATTTTTATATCGTTTCCGCCTCCCCGTAAGAACCGGGGGTCGCAACGTGGACTTACAGTGGTATCAGAGCCTAACAAAACTTAAACTAGCTTGGTAGTGAAGTGTAACGAAGTTCGGAACCGTAAAAAACCCAAAAACCATACATTTCCAAAACCTGAGTTTCTGTTGAAATTTTTTTGGCTCAAAATGAAAAACTTTATACTTGTAAAATCGTCTCAGGGTTTTCTAAAAACACCCATGAAAAACGATCCACTGTTGAGCTCAAAGCGCCGCCCTTCCGCAGCGCGAGGTGGGCTCGTGCCGCGCAACCGCCGCGCTTTGGCTTCTTCTCTGCATCGTTTTTCGTGCAGTGTGTGTAGGTGTTGGTTTTGGGATTTTTAAAATATATTATATGTGCCCAGATTTTCCAGAAAAGAAATTTCCTTTTGGGGTCCTATAATTTCGTATTTTTCCGAACTTCACTGCACTTTGACTATGATGGTTATATCTGTGATGTTTGCATGTATTGAACGTCGACTAATCGCTATAAGACGATTAGTCGGGGTTATACATGATCTGTAATGTGCTGGAATGTGTATATGAATGTGTTGGACTGTCGCGGGTGAATAGCCGGGGTGGATGTGAGATGAGCTTTTGTTTTTCTTTCATTCATTGTAAATGTAAATTGATGTAATAATATTATTTGTTTGGCCGCACAACCGGGTCGGGGTTGTAGCCGTCATTGTATAATTCTTTTTACTGTTTTTGCTCCTAGGATAGACCCATGGAGGGGTGCACGAACTACCGGGTATGCCGAAGTGTCGAGTGGCCTACTCATGGAAATGAGGGAGGTTGCTACGCTTCGGGTACTTGGCGGGTAGTTTGCCGCACCCGTAGGGGTCTTGGGTGGGGTATTTGGCTATTCACCGCGACCGTGTTATCCGCTGTTCGTTTCAGGCTCGAAAGGATTGCGGATTGCTAGTATATCCAATGCATTCATCTGTGATCTGTAATGTCTACTATTGCTATATCTATAACTATTTAGGCGTTGCTTATGTTTTACAGACGCACTAGCCCAGCCCCCGCTCTGTCGTTAGTTAAGTAACCTAACGGGTAATGACGGGGCCCAGTGGCGAATGCGAATGGCATAAGCGTACGTCATATTTTGGTTGTTTTCTGCAATGGTAGGATTAAATGATGGGACGCATTAAAAGTACTAATGCAAGAATATCACGCATTAATAGAACTAATGCAAGATAATAAACCAAGTTAAAGTCGTTGGAACACTTTCGAAAACCCACTCGGTTCTTTTCAAAACTAACTTTTAAAGTGCGGAGCTTGAGCCACTCCATTTAAAAGCTATCTCGTTCCATCGACCAAATCAAGTTCACTACGTTCACGGTTTCGCCAAAACCATTCGTAGCCCTCCGTCGTTTCACATGAATAGTCAATAGTATTCAAGCTGTGTTTGTTGGCCAAAGTCAAGGCATAGTGATTGGTAGCTATTGGGTATTCATGTGCAGCATAGATAGATGCGTTGGTTTGAAACAGTCGTACTACCTTGTTGGCCAAAGTCAAGGGTAGGTACGGGTGGATTCAAATTAACCTGGAGAACGACGGGTAGAACTTGACATGTGACTTATGATTTGTTGGCCAAAGTCAAGGTCATAAGAGCATGGGGCAAAAATCCACATCGGGAGTTTCATAAGTACTGAAACTTGCTAGATTTGCATACCATTTGGAGTGTGGTGATTCTGGTAGGATTCCTTCAGTTTCGTCACGCGATGATATTTGGATCCCGATCCTACTGTGAGTATATGCTACTCCTCGGGAAATTTCTCACTTAACGATCAATGCTATAAACCTAGTAGGTGCCTAGAAAGGTGTTAGCGGGGCTACGCCCCCAGGGAAAAGAGGTTCTTTAATTAAGGAACTTCGCGAAAGCGTTGGAAAACCTCCCTCGAAGTACCGACACCAGCCTGGCCGAACGGTTAAGCAAGTATTGTACGGTGGGATTGATCCTGACTAATTCTTCCTTTATGGTTTGAGGAGGGATTCGAGAAACAGTGGGAGCCATCCTGTTTAGACAAACTAAAAACCACTCTAAACTTGCAAGAGCATCATGCTGAGTGTTTCTTCTTCTCTCTCCTAATTGCAGCGACCAATCAACATGACTGGACTTAAGTTACTCCTAGATAAAAACAAGTTGACAGGGCCAAACTACAAAGATTGGCTCAGGAATGTCAAGATAGCAATCACTTATGACAAGCTGGGGTATCTTCTTACCACCAAAGCTCCCCCTGTCCCTGGTCCAACTTCCAGCGTCGCGGATAAGGAAATCCGCAAGACTTGGGAGATTGATAGCGCGAAGGCCAAGTGCCTCCTGCTTGCCTCGATGGACAACGAACATCAGAGGAGGCATGAGAATATGGACATGGAGTCCATATTGCTTCATACAAAAGAACTGTATGGAGAGCAATCACGTATCGCAAGATACGAAGCGTCGAAAAAGTTGTTTTCGACAAGAATGGCCGTCGGATCATCAGTAGCCGAGCACGTGCTAAAGATGATCGGCTACATTGAGGAGCTCGCTGACCTAGGGATCACATTGGAGAGTGAGCTATATACGGATATAGTTCTCCAGTCCCTTCCTTCCACTTACGCCCAGTTTATAATGAATTTCAACCTACAAGAAAAGGAGGTTGAACTTTCAGAGCTCCTCAACCTGCTGAGGAGCGCAGAGGGCACCCTACAGAAAGGTAGGGAAACATCCACTTTGTTTGTAGGAGGATCATCTTCTTCTAGGTCCAAGGCGAAAGCCAAGGGAAAGAAGAAGAAAGCCTCCGCCAAACCAAGGGGCGGTGTTAGTAAAGTGGATACGAAGGGAAAAGGTAAAGCAACAAAGATAGCGGGGAAGCTTGTGGATAAGGAAGGATGCTTCTTTTGTCATAAGAAAGGACACTGGAAGAATGATTGCAGGGCCTGGAAGGCCAGAACACAGGAATTGAAGCAGGTTGCAGCTTCAGCTTCAGGTGTGTATGTTATTGAAAACTGTCTTTCAATAAACTCTACTTCCTGGGTATTGGATACCGGATCAGGATCTCATATCTGTAATTCTTTGCAGGCGTTGAGAAACCGTAGGGTTTTGAAGGCAGGTGACATGACCCTCAGAGTTGCGAACGGAGCTAGCATGGATGCTAAAGCCGTGGGGGACTATCACCTGGGAATGTCAGATGGACATGTTTTGGTTTTGCGTAATTGCTTTTTTGTACCCAACGCAACTTGTAATATCATTTCTGTATCTTTAGTTTCTAAAGAAGGTTATGAATTTGCGTTTGTAAGTAATGTTGTAAACATTCACCTTAATCAAGTTCTGATTGGGTCAGGTACATTGAGTAATGGTATATACGTATTGAACCAACCACAGATTTTCAATGTCCAGAATACACACAAAAGAAAGTCTCCAGAAATAAACCAGACTTTCTTATGGCATTGTAGATTGGGTCACATCAATGAGAGAAGGTTGACGAAGTTACATACAGAAGGGTATTTGAATGTGTTCGAATATCAGTCGTATGCCACTTGTCAATCCTGTCTCAAGGGAAAGATGACAAAGACTCCGTTTACTGGACATGGAGAAAGAGCGAGCGAGCTCTTGGGACTCGTACACAGTGACGTGTGCGGTCCAATGTCTACACATGCCCGAAGCGGACATTCTTACTTCATTACTTTTACGGATGACTTCTCAAGGTACGGTTATGTTTTCTTAATGAAACATAAGTCCGAGGCTTTTGAAAAATTCCAGGAGTATAAGAATGAAGTAGAGAAACAGACCGGCAAAAGTATTAAGATTCTAAGATCGGATCGAGGTGGAGAATACTTAAGTGCCGAATTCCTGAATTACTTAAAAGAGAATGGTATTCTCTCTCAGCTTACTCCTCCATACACCCCGCAACATAACGGTGTATTGGAGAGACGGAACCGAACCCTATTGGATATGGTTCGGTCCATGATGAGTAACGCTGAGTTACCGCGATCATTCTGGGGATATGCGCTAGAATCAGCCGCATACCTTTTGAACCGAGTTCCGACTAAGACTGTGCCTTCCATACCATATGAAATGTGGTGTGGGAAGAAACCCTATCTTAAGCACATTAAGACATGGGGATGTCCGGCTTTTGTCAAAAAGCAGCATCCGGACAAGCTCGAGGCACGCTCAGTACAGTGCAAGTTTGTGGGGTATCCAAAGAACTCAAAAGGATATTTCTTCTACTGTGAAGAGGAACAAAAAGTTCTTGTTTCTCGTCATGCCTACTTCTTGGAAACTGAGTTTTTGGAAAACCAGATAAGTGGGAGCACAGTAGAACTGGAAGAAGTTCCAGAACCACAGACTGTTACTGAAAGTTTGGTGGAACCAGAGGGTTCAACAGAACAGGACATTCCTACGCCGCTCCGCAGAAGTAGTAGGCAGTCTCATCCGCCCGAGAGATACTACGGTTTTCTCATAGACGGGGATAGAGAGGATTGCATCATAGATTATGATGAGCCTACTAGCTTCCAGCAGGCCGTTCAGAGCGTTGACTCAGTGAAATGGCTGGATGCAATGCGGACCGAAATGGAGTCCATGTACACCAACAAGGTATGGACGTTGGACATTGCTCCAGACGGGGTAAAACCCGTAGGATGCAAGTGGATCTTCAAAAGGAAGATTGGTGTAGATGGACAGGTTGAGACCTATAAAGCTAGGCTGGTAGCAAAGGGTTTTCGTCAAAGACCTGGCTTGGACTATGACGAAACATTCTCTCCAGTAGCCATGCTGAAATCCATTCGGATCCTTCTTGCCATCGCTGCCTTCCACGATTATGAGATCTGGCAAATGGACGTAAAGACAGCTTTTCTAAATGGAAATTTAGAGGAGTGTGTCTACACGGACCAGCCAGAGGGCTTCATTCAGAGTGGGAGCAGCGGAAAGGTGTGCAAGTTGCTTAAGTCCATCTATGGACTAAAGCAGGCATCGCGGAGTTGGAACATCTGCTTTGATGAGACGGTCAAAGAATTTGGCTTTATCAAAAATCCAGATGAACCATGCATCTATAGTAGATTTGTAGCGAGAACTGTAGTATTCCTCGTTTTATACGTGGATGACATTCTCTTAATAGGAAATGACATTCCTATGCTACAATCTGTCAAGGGGTTCTTGTCACACAGGTTCTCCATGAAAGACCTGGGTGATGCCTCATACATCCTGGGGATCCGGATCCATCGTGATAGATCCAAGAGGATATTGGGACTTTCTCAGTCCAGGTACATCGACACCATAGTGAAGAGATTCAGTATGGAAGATTCCAAGCGCGGTAACCTACCGGCTTGTCACGGGATCACCCTCTCTAAAGAGATGTCTCCCAAGACTGATTTGGAGAGGGATCGCATGTCGATTATACCCTACGCTTCTGCGGTAGGCTCTATAATGTATGCGATGTTGTGTACCAGACCGGATGTAGCTTATGCACTGAGTGTGGTAAGCCGGTATCAGTCTAACCCTGGGGAGAAACACTGGATAGCGGTAAAGAACATTCTCAAGTACCTGAGAAGGACTAAGGAGATGTTCTTGGTGTATGGCGGAAAAGACCTCCAGATCGAGGCCTTTGCTGACTCCAGCTTCCAGAGTGACAAGGATGATTCCAAGTCCATGTCGGGCTTTGTCTTTACCCTCAATGGAGGGGCGGTGTGTTGGAAGAGTTCCAAACAGGAAACCATTGCAGACTCGACGATGGAAGCGGAATACATCGCTGCATCTGATGCCGCAAAAGAAGCTGTCTGGATGAGGAAGTTCTTGAAAGAACTTCAGGTGGTTCCGTCCATTGTTGATCCAATACCTCTGTATTGCGACAACAATGGGGCTATAGCTTTAGCGAAGGAACCCAGGTCCCATCAGAGATCCAGGCACATCTTGAGGCGGTATCACCTGATCAGGGAGATCGTGGATCGCAAGGAGATCGAGGTTCGGAGAGTTGCTTCAGAAGACAACACTGCAGATCCATTCACCAAGGCCCTACCCCAGATTCAGTTCGAGCGGCTGATCGAGATGATAGGTCTTCGATACGCCAGTACATGGCCTTAGTGCAAGTGGGAGATTGTTAGTGTTTATGCCCTAGAGGCCATTACTGTATCAAACTAGTTTGTATATTACTTAATGGATGCTTGGGATATTCACCTTGTATATACAATCTTGCTCAAAATAGTAGTATGCTACTTGGTTTGTCTCTACTTCAATGTGTACTTGTGTTTATTTTACTATATCACTTATACGCATTAGTGGAGCCCTTAGGATCTTTGCTTGATTACCAGCGTTGTGATGGCAGTCACACTAGTGGGGGCTGGGTAATCTATAAGCACATTCTTATACAGGTCCCTAGTCGCAGGACTATCGAGACAGGGCATCGATACTCCGGAGTAGACTAGCGTATGCGCTTCTCATCCCAGTGTGGGAGATGGTCTGTCCCACAGCCATCAGTACGTCGTACTGGAGATAGTATACGGGTGCTCGTTGGGTTACGAGTACACTGGACAGGACTCGTCGGGAACTGATAGGTTGGTATTATACCTATCGTCAGTCATCAGTTCCCAGGTGACATGAGTACAGCTTAGTCCGCTGACTTGACACTGGCACTTCGCCTCGAGTGTGTTCCCACTGCACTTTGATCACTACCCTACCACGGCTCAAATGAGTCGTGCAAACAGGTGGTGGTTGGGTGCAGTCCCGAAGTACTTGGAGGCAGTGACGGTTAGACAGGATTCGTCTCTCCCGGTATTGGGGGTTGACATCGCGCTGTGTCTAGGAGAGCCATTACACGAGTAGTCCCTGGCCAGGGCAAACGAGATATACTGGTAGGTTTCCAGTGTTATCTCAGGGTGTTTTGGGCTTCGCTCCGGCACGACTTGTACCGCTATTGGGGGACTGACGTTTACCGCCCCCTAGGCCCGCCATGCGATGTATCAGACGAACAGACCGGACTGTACGGAGACTGTCACATTCAGACTCAGTAGGAGTACCGATGGGGTTTCACCTCGTCAGCCTTCTTGTCGACATCTACCTGGGGACCGTTACGCACAGCTAGTGCCGCTTGCGGTCTGTGGTTAAACCCACTGCCAGCGTAGTGTCGAGTCTTTAGAGTCCCACACAGAGGGTATTCGCCTATGGGCAAAACAGAGTAGAGGTCGCATGGTTTTGCGACAGGGTCCGTTCTCATCCGCGCACTTGTGCACGTTTGGAGTCCGGACAGATATTACCAGCGGGCTCTGGTTTGAGCCGGATACTGGTATAGTATTTGGGGTTGCTTTTATCTCTCAGTATTCATGTTCCTCGGAACAAGAATGCAGGTGTGTATGCACAGTTATTTGAGGAGGAGGAAGATGATTTCCATTAGGGTTTCGGAACGGGTGCGTATGCACAGTTGACAGTCGTCTTTTTCCAAACCCTAATGGATTTGTATTATATCATTTAATAATATATAATAAAATGAAATTGTGTCATGGTTAGTTTTTGTTGACTTGTTGACCATGGTTGACTTGTTGACCATGGTTGAACATTTGACTACCATCATTACAAATGCAAGATGCCTTTTCATTCTTGCTTTATTCATTTAATGCTTGTAATGATATTAGTCATTCTAAACTATCCATCAAACCTTTTTCATTTTGATTATTATTATTATTTGATTATTCTTTTTTCTTTTGTTATGGTTGCAAAAGGAAAAAGAAAGGCTCATTCTATCATTCTCACTCTCTCTCTTCACTTCATCTTCTTCTTCCTCTAGTCAAGAGAAACCTTCTCATGAGTTGAGAATCCTTCTCTTGAAAAACAAAAGCAAACCCTAGACACTCTCTACTCACTCTAGGATCAAGGGTCTAGCAAGCCGGCGATTCTAGTTCACTCCAAGTACGAGAAAGAGCCCAAAGGTCGAGCCTTCGAGGTGGATCCATCTTCGACGGGAGAAGGCGACAAAGGAGAACCATCAACCTCTACAAAGTTTGAAGACGAAGGAGTTCAAGTCTAGGTATAACCATCTTCATCCGAGTAGCTAAACTTCTTTAGCTAGTTTGCTAGTTTTAGTTTAGACAACGATCCCGACCTTGCATAGTCCATGTTGCCTCTTGCACTAAAAATTTGATTTTTATACCGTTTCCGCCTCCCCGTAAGAACCGGGGGTCGCAACGTGGACGTACAAATGCATCACCATGTACTTTCTTCATTCGGGTGGAATGTGAATCCTGGTATTCCCCTATATCCTGTCCAGTCTTATAACTTTTATAAGAAAGAACGGAACCAACGTTCCCCAGCACAGTATAATATGCGGGTTCGGTCAATACATCCATATTATTATCTTGATTAAGGCATGATATGGTCGCTACCTAGAGAGAGAGAGAAGAAAACACTTTAGCGTATTCTCTTGCAAGATCAGATTGGTTATTATTTTATCTAATCGGGATGGCTCCCACTGTTTTTATCAAATCTTCCTTCAAACCCTAAAAGGAAAGACTAGCCGGGATTAATTACACCCTAAAATTTTGCCAATCTTTTAGCCAGGCCAGTGTCAGTACTTTGAGGGAGGTTTCACGTACTTTCATACGGACCTAATTAAAATAAATCTTGTTTTCCCAAAGGCGTAACCCCGTTGACACCTTTCTTGACACCTACTTGATCAGCTAATTGTCCTGTGTAAAACTCTCCTATAAGTAACAATTACTCGCAGTGGGTATCGGGATCCAACTATCTCATAGACGGTATGCAATCTCATTGCAAATTCCAACACTTGAAACTACCCATAATATTTTTCCCCTAGCAACTCATGACCTTAACATAGTCAACGAATCATAAACGCTAGCCAAGTTCAACCCGTCATTTCTTGATTGAATTAAACCTACCCGCACGACCCTTAATATAGTCAACAAAGTCGTACGACTACCCTAATCCAATCTGCATCATATGCATAAACAGATAAACACTAGTTAGCTACCGCACACTACGCCTTAACATAGTCAACAAATGTAGCACGAATACTAAGTAGTATCTATCTGAAATGACGGAGGGCTACGACAGGTTTTTCAGAAAACCTATTGCGTATTGAACTTGATATCGTTGTAGAATCGAGTGAATTTTGAAATAGAGTGTTTTTTAGGCTTTCATTAGTTTTACTAAAGAGGTCATTCCCGGTGAAGGGATCTCGGCTCTTTCCTAATCGAATAAGGTGCGAGATATATCATATATATCACTATGCAAAGCAAAACTCCAAAAGAAATCAAAAGACAAACCGAGTGTTGTAGCATCTGCCAGTTTTGCTAAAGTGGTCATTCCCGGTGAAGGGATCTCGGCTCTTTCCTCATCGAATAAGGTGCGGGATATATCACATATATTACTATGCAAAGCAAAAACTATAGCTACCATTTTTGAAAAATTTGATTCTACAACATATTTTAGATTTCTTTTCTTTCATTAATCACATTAATGAGGTCCCATCATTTAAGTCATCTAAAAATCACAGATAAATACGACGTACACTTATGCCATCCGCATTCACCTCGATGTCCCATCATGCACCGTTAGGTTAGGTAACTAAGGGCAGAGCGGGGCAGGGCTAGCGCGGGTGTTAAACATAAGTAACGTCTACATAATATATCATATATATTATATACAGTATCTATCACAACATATCAAATGATCACATTACAGATATCGCAGCAGAAGAAACATATGAAATGTTGGATATACTAGGAGGTCCGTGTTTTATTTTGAGCCTCTATAAAACACGGATTCCACGGTCGCGATGAATAGCCAAACCCACACCCCTAGACCCCTACGAGTGCGGCAAGCAACCCTTCCAATTCTAGAGTTAGAAGACCGGACTCGACTCCTCGAGTTGGTCTCCCACTGGACTCTAGAACCCGGTTACTTATGCTCTCCTCCTTGGGTCTATTCTAGTGCAGAAAAGTAAATAATATACAAATGGGGACATCAACCTCAACCCGGAAGTGCCCCAATAAAAGAATATTCCATACATTTAATTTTACATGAATGAAAATTAAAACTCTCATCTTGATAGTTATATGTATGCCCTAGAGGCCATTACTGTATATAGGATGTATATTGTATTGGATGCTTGGACATATATAGGGAGGACTTTCTTGCTCGACATGATAGTATGCTATCTGGTTGATCTTTACCTTAACGTGTACACTGATTGTCTCTCTGTTACATGTTGGTAAAGCCCTTAGGATGTGTACTTGACTACCTGAACTATGATGCGGATCATACTAGTGGGGACATGGTAGTCCATAAGTACATCTTTGAAAGTTCCTAGTCGTGGGTGTATCGAGATGGGGCATCGATATACCAGAGTAGACTAGCGTGTACCTTCTCGACCCATACAGATGGGCGATGGATGATCCCATATCCATTGGTGTTTAACATCGGAGATGATATACGGGTGCTCAGTAGAGACTGGGTACACTGGACGGACTCGCCGAGAACTCCCAGATGGTATTATACCATACGTCAGATGGCAGTTCTCTGGTGACACTGGTACAGAGTAGTCTGTTGACCCGAGATCATTATAGAGTCTTGTGTGGTTCCCACTGTGCTTTGATTTCCACCTTACCACGTACAAGAGGGCGTGCAAAACGGTGGTTTTTGGGTACAATCCCGAGTCACATGGAGGCAATGAGCGATAGAAGGGGATTCGTCTCTCCCGGTATAGGGAGTTGATGTTGCGCTGTGTTCGATTGGCTATAACAGGAAATCCCTGGCCAGGGTTGATGAGATTTACTGGTAAGTGTTACCAGTAGTTTCTCGAATTGTTATAGACCTCATATCGACACGACTTCTCGAGCTATTGGGGTCTGACGTTTACCACCCCTAGGCAAGATATGCGACATATCAGACGACGAGACCGGACTGTACGGTAGTGTTACTGGTTGGATTCACTGGAGTGTGAGCGGGCTTGCTCGTCGATCTTCTGATCGCTCAATACTCGGGTGGCCGTTACGTTTAGCAGACCGCTTGCGGCTTGTGGGTGTTTGATATGATCATCACCTGCTGCCGGCGTATTGACGAGTCTTTAGAGTCCTACACAAAGGTTTCCTGGCTCAAGCGAAACGAAATAGGAGCGCATATGAGATATGTGCGGGACCGAGAATAATGCGTGTATGTGATACCGTATTCTATTCTCGCGATGAATGTATCGAATGGTTATATGCGATATAACCTAGTTATCGAATCGAGGGTTGATTCAATAAACCGGTACATAGGATACTAGTCGGTTATATACGATATGACCGGATCGTTAAATCAAGTGTTGATTTAATGATTTAATGCATAATTATATATTTGATATATTACTTTGCATTAACTAGTATCGGTTCACTTTAAATGGATTTACTCACTTGGTTTGTACACATTGTATATGTGATATATTTTGTGCACATGATTGTATCATGTTTGATGATACATGCAAGCTAGGGTTAGTATAAAGAATTAGACCATGGTTAAGTTTATGATTAGGGTTTTCTTTTTATTTACTTATTCATTTATTTATTCTTTTGTTTATTTTGGAAAAAGAAAATGATAAAGAGAAAGATAAATGGTGGACTTGTTTTGTTTTTAGTTGAAGCTTCTTGAAACTTTGACCAAGTCACCATTCTTGTCTCATCCTTAACCCTAACCATTCAAGTTAACCATGGTCCATTCTCTACAACTGACCAAGGGTTAGTAAATGATAAGTATGGATTTATTTATCATTTACATAATTCTTTTATCATCTTCTTCTTCATCTTCAAGTTGAAGAAAGCTTGCACCATCAATGGCAACTAGCCAAAATGAGTGAGAAATCCAAATCTAAAGTCTACCCACTTCCTATTTCTTCATCCTCTACCTCTTGCCAAGTTGTATAGGGTGTTTCCTTCACAAGTTTTCAAGGCTTGGTGAAGTTGGAGCTTGTTCTTGTGATACCTCGACGTAGATCATCTTCGGCATTGAACCGACGATCAAGCCCGCCCATTCTTCGATGATGCCAATGCTAGAGTCATGGGTTCGATTTGGACAGCGGAGGGAGATCATCGCGGAGCTATGGAGGTGGAGCACCGGATCTACAAAGGTTGTAGTCACTTTCCCTTAGCATTTAATTCGATTACTTGCTTACTTCGCCTATATATCTAGCCAACGATCCGTATTAGGGTTTGTAGGTACTGTGAAAAATTTGATTTGTGCATGTTTGATCACTTGTGAGACTCCATTAGAGTGACTAGGAACCCTACAGTGGTATCAGAGCCTAGCTGGAGCCTTAGGCGAAGTCTCGACGACGTTTGAAATCCGAACGAATATCGAAACCCATTTCCAAAATGCTCTCTGTCCATTTTTTAAAAATCTGGATTTTTCAATATTAAAAATATGCAGAAAATTAAGCAGGGTTTTCTATGAAATACTATGAAAAATGGAGACCTAACTCCGTCATAACGCCGCGGAACCACGGCCTAAGCCCACGTGGCGCGGCGGTTCCGCGGCCATACTGTTGACTTGTTGACTCCTCTTTGCACAGTAATGTTTATAATTAACTCCTGTGTTTTCTGGGTAATTTTAATGTATACTCTACAGTTGAGTATTCAGGAGTTTTATTGGGAATCAAAGATTCGATCGGATTATCAAATTTTGTCTGTGTGGCTTTCCGGGTATTTTTGAATATGTTAAAAAGTTCGACCGGATATAAATACCCAACTTTTCCCCTGTCGGGAAATTTCCAAGTGTTGGATCTTTCCGTGGTTTAAAGACGTTCTAAGTAGTGCAAGTAACTCGATGGACCCTCTAGAAGACAACAAACCTTAACTCGATTATGTGACCGTCTTGAACTGCCCTTTGAACCTTCGGGTTTGGGGCAGTACGGCGTGCCACATGTGAGGCGTTGGCTTGACCCTTCTACGGCTGGACCGTTGGCACTGAGGCACGAACTGAATGTTTTTAGACTTGTTTCATGTGTTGATCTGTATCGGGAAAACTTGGGTGTTCGATTGTTCGGTCGGAAAGTTTAACATTTTCTATTTATCCGGAATGTGATACAATAATTGGAATCAACAAATAGTTATGAGATAACTGAATGTTATAAACATAGCAGTTTAGTCTCACTTGATCGGTTGCCACGGAATTTTGATGTGATCAAAAGTCCGTCGCAATCACGTAGCGTACGCGGATACTCGCCGGATAAACTTAATAGACAGCCTCGCCCCATAGCCCCGACCAAGTGACTGTAGGAGAACCCCGTCGCCGAAAGCATCCGCTCGGGTGCTCGCGGCAGCGGTGTTCCGCCTTGGTGCACTTCATCGACGGCGTCGGGGGTGCGGCTGCCTACTAAAGTTTGCGACGAGCATTCGATCAGGCTGTCGGGAATCTTGTTGAATTGCCCGACTTGATATTGAAAAGAGTTTTCGATTCTGAGACTAAAATGCGGGGTTTATAATTGTTAGGCATGCGATGTCTAAGGAATTCATTTGGTCAGGCATGCGATGTCTGAGGAGGTTGCGGATTCCAACTGTTGTAGTTTTACACTTTCTTTTCTGTGACCGTAAGTGTAATATGTGATATCGCCGGTTTCGTTGCTATATGTCAACGACAATTGGGATACGCATGTTTACTTACGCTGATGACATGTGATGTTATGTGTTGCTGGATATGTTATATTGGATCGTCGTGTTTGAATAGCTGGGGTTTTTTATGTGAGATGAGTGTTTTTCATTTTCATTCATGTAAAAACTTGTATGTAATATTCTTTTATTGGGGCACTTCCAGGTTGCGGAAGTAGTCACCCTTTGTATATTATTTACATTTGCGCACTAGGATAGACCCAAGGAGGAGGGCACGAGTAACCGGGTTCTGGAGTCCAGTGGGAGACCAACTCGAGGAGTCGAGTCCGGGTCTCCTAACTCTAGAATTGGTAGGGTTTCTTGCCGCTCTCGTAGGGGTCTAGGGGTGTGGGTTTGGCTATTCATCATGACCGTGGAATCCGTGTTTTATACTGGCTCGTATTGAAAACACGGACGTCCTAGTATATCCAATATTTCATATGTTTCTTCTGCTGCGATATCTGTGATGTGATCATGTGATGTTCTATGATAGATACAGTATATAGTATATATGATATATTATATATGCGTTACTTATGTTTTACACCCGCGCTAGCCCTGCCCCGCTCTGCCGTTAGTTACCTAACCTAACGGTGCACGAGGGGACATCGAGACGAATGCGGATGGCATAAGTGTACGTCGTATTTTTCTGTGATGTTTAGGTACTTAAATGATGGGACTTCATTAATGTGATTAATGAAAGAAAAGAAACCTAAAGATGTTGTAGAATCGAATTTCAAAATAAAACAGGTAGCTACAGTTCTTGCTTTGCACAGCGGTATATACGATATATCCTGCACCTTATTCGATGAGGAAAGGACCGAGATCCCTTCACCGGGAATGACTCCTTTAGCAATAACTGGCAGATGCTACACACTCGGTTTGTCTTTTGATTTCTTTTAAGAGTTTCTGCTTTGCACAGTGATATATATGATATATCCCGCACCTCATTCGACGAGGAAAGGACCGACGATCCCTTCACCGGGAGTGACTCCTTTAGCAAAACTAGAAAAGCCTCAAAAACACTCCATTTCAAAATTCATTCGATCCTACAGCGATATCAAGTTCATTACGCAATAGGTTTTCAGAAAAACCTGTCGTAGCCCTCCGTCATTTCAGATAAGTCCTATTTAGTATTCGTGCTACGTTTGTTGACCTCCGTCAAGACGTAGTGTGCGGTAGCTAACTAGTATTTATCTGCTTATGCATATGATGCAGATTGGATTAGGGTAGTCGTGCGGCCTTGTTGACCTCCGTCAAGGGTCGTGCGGGTGGGTTTAATTCGATCAAGAAATGACGGGTTGAACTTGACTAGTAGCCTATGGTTTGTTGACCTCCGTCAAGGTCATAGAGTGCTGGGGGCAAAATATTATCGGGAATTTCAAGTGTTGAAATTTGCAATGAGATTGCATACCTTCTATGAGATAGTTGGATCCCAATACCCGCTGCGAGTAATTGTTACTCCTGGGAGAGTTTTATACATTACAATTAGCCGATCAAGTAGGTGTCTAGAAAGGTGTTAACGGGGTTACGCCTCTGGGAAAACGAGGTTTACATTAATTAGGTCCGTGCGAAAGCACGGGGCACCTCCCTCAAAGTACCGACACTGGCCTGGCTGAAAGATTGGCGAACTTGTAGTGTGTAATTAATCCCGGATAGTCTTTCCTTTTAGGGTTTGAAGGAAGATTTGATAAAAAGCAGTGGGAGCCATCCTGATTAGATAAAATAATAACCAATCTATTCTTGCAAGAGCGCACGCTGAGTGTTTTCTTCTCTCTCTCTCCTGGTAGCGACCATGTCACGCCTTAATCAAGATAATAATACGGATAATTGACCGAACCCGCTTGTTATACTGAGCTGGGGAACGTTGGTCCCGCTCCAACTTATAATTGTTATAAGACCGAGCAGGAAATTGGGGAATACCAAGATTCCCATGCCGCCCAAACGAAGAGTGCATGCTGATGCATCATCTTCGGGTGTGTTCGTTACACAGAACTGTTTCTCAGTATCCTCTGAATCCTAGGTATATGATACTGGATCAGGATCCCAGATATGTAATCTGTTACATAGGGCTACAAAAGGGTTGAAAAACTGAGAACGGGTGATAAGTTTCATGAGGCAGAAAACGGGGCAAGTGTTGCAGCCAAGTCTGTCGGTCACTGTCACCCTGTATTGTAATACATTGATTCTGAACGAATGTTATTAGATACCGAACCTGATATACAAAATCATATCACTCTCTTTATTAGTAAAGAAATGATAAAATTTTGTATTGTTGGATAATGTTTTGAACATTTCCTATATCAAAAGTTGATCGGTTCAGGCACGTTATCTAAAAGCATTGATGTTCTAAATCAAACTACAGTTCTTAGTATATGGAACACACACAAGAGGAAGAGTTCAGAAATGAACGAATTCTTCTTGAGGTATTGTAGACTGGGTCAGATCAATGCGACCTGACTGGCTGAAGTTGCATTTAGATGTATATTTAAATCAGTTTGAATTTACATCTTGTGAAACTCGCCAGTCATGTCACAAAGATAAGATGACCATAGCTCTGTTTATTGGAAACAGAGAAAGAGTTAGTGAACTCTTGGGACTGATACATGATGATGTATGTAAGGTCTCCTGTCTACACATGCCAGGACTGATTCTTTATACTTCATTATATTCTCTGATAATCTCTCAAGATTCAGTCATATGTTCCTGTTGAAACATGAGTCCGAACCTTTTGAGATATTCACAGAATATAAGCGAGAAGTAGAGAACCAAAATACGGGTAAAAGTATTATGTCCTATGATGAGATCAGGGAGAAGAATACTTGTGCATGGAATTCCTGGACTATTCTAAAGGAGAATGAGATTCTCTCTCAGCATTACTCCTCCGTATACACCATAGCACGATGGTATATCGGGCCGGAGCAATCACACCCTATATGATATGGTGTGCTCTATGATGAGTACTACTGAGTTACCTATTTCCTTTAGGGAGTTATGCACTTGAGAAGCTGCATACCTATTGAATAGGGTCACGATCAAATCAGTTGCCTACCACTCCATATGAGATATGGTATGGGAAGAGCCCATGTCTTAAGCTAGTTAAGATTTGGGGTTGTCCGGCCTATGTCTAAAAGCAAAATCCGGACACGCTCGAGGCAAGGTCTGTTAAGTAGAAGTGGAAAGGTTCCAGCTATACAAACTGCAGCTGATGATTTGATAGAACCAAAAGATTCAATAGATTCCAACGAACCTCAGCCTCTCCGCCGATCTAGTAGGGTTCCTCACCCACCTGAGAGATACTTCGGTTTCTCTATGACAGTGGGAGCGGGGATTGCATCATGAGATGATGACCCAACTAATTTCGAGCTGGCCATCAGGAGTAAGACTCTGTAAGAATGGCTGGATGCTTAGCGATCTGAGATGGAATCCTTATACACCAACAAAGTATGGATTTTAGTTGCGATATCTGAAGGGTTAAATCCCCATCAGGAGCAAGTATATCTTGAGAAGATTACTTGGTGTACATGGAAAGGTTGAGACTTTCAAAGCTAGACTTGTTAAAGGTTTGCATCATTGACCAGGTATGGATTATGTTGAAACCTTTTCTAAGGAGCTATGCTTAAGTCCATCCAGATCCTACTTGCCACGGCTACATACCATGACTACGATATCTGGCGGTTGGGTGCCATGCCTGCTTTTCTAAATGTTGTTTTAGAAGAGTGTGTCTATAAGTACACAGCCAGAGGTCCTCGTAGACAGTGGGAGCGGCGGAAACGTGTGCAAGATGTTTTATATGATAAAGCAGGCATCGCGGAGTTGGAACGTCTGTTTTGATGTAGTAGTCAAAGAGTTTGACTTCATCAAAATGGTAGATGAACCTTGTATAAACAAAAAGGTAGTAGGGAGTATGGTGGTGATCCTCATAGAGTACGTGGATGACATACTCTTGATAAGAAAGGAGTTTCCTATGCTACACTCGGTCAATCTCCGCTTATCACAATGATTCTCCATATAGGATCAATGTGATACCTCCTATATCCTGGTTTTTGGATCTATGAGATAGATCTAATTGGATGTTAGGATACTCACTAGTAGTAGTGAGATGGTATCAATCGATCCTGGGGAGAATCACTGGAAGTGTTCCAGAGTGATAAAGACGACTGAATGTCAGTCGCAGGCATTGTCTTTACCCTCAGTAAAGGGACGGTATGTTGGAAGAGTTCCAAGCTAGATACCGTGACATACTAGACGATAAAGGCTGGATACATCGCTACTTAAGATGCTACCAAAGAGGATGTTTGGGTGTATATTAGTTCATGAGATGAACTACGTTCCTACCATTGTGAGACAATGGAGTTGTGGCTTGTGCCAAGGAACGCCGGTCCCATCAGTGATCCAGACTTATTCTAAGGCAGTATCACCTGATCATGGAGATGGTTGATCTCCAGGGTGATCGAGGCAAGGAGAGCAGACTTAGAGGATAACGCAGCGGATCCACTCACGAAGGCCTATTCGCAAAGAGAGACTTTTATGGGATGGTTGAGTATGAGATACTGCAACCACTGCTACAGATGGCCCTAGTGCAAGTGGGAGATTGTTAGTTATATGTATGCCCTAGAGGCCATTACTGTACATAGGATGTATATTGTAGTGGATGCTTGGACATATATAGGGAGGACTTTCTTGCTCGACATGATAGTATGCTATCTGGTTGATCTTTACCTTAACGTGTACACTGATTGTCTCTCTGTTACATGTTGGTAAAGCCCTTAGGATGTGTACTTGACTACCTGGACTATGATGCGGATCATACTAGTAGGGACATGGTGGCCCATAAGTACATCCTTGAAAGTCCCTAGTCGTGGGTGTATCGAGATGGGGCATCGATATACCAGAGTAGACTAGCGTGTACCTTCTCGACCCATACAGATAGGCGATGGATGATACCATATCCATTGGTGTTTGACATCGGAGATGATATACGGGTGCTCAGTAGAGACTGGGTACACTGGACGGACTCGCCGAGAACTCCCAGATGGTATTATACCTTACGTCAGATGGCAGTTCTCTGGTGACACTGGTACAGAGTAGTCTGTTGACCCGAGATCGTCATAGAGTCTTGTGTGGTTCCCACTGTACTTTGATTTCCACCTTACCACGTCCAAGAGGGCGTGCAAAACGGTGGTTTTTGGGTACAGTCCCGAGTCACATGGAGGCAATGAGCGATAGGAGGGGATTCGTCTCTCCCGGTATAGGGAGTTGATGTTGCGCTGTGTTCGATTGGCTATAACAGGAAATCCCTGGCCAGGGTTGATGAGATTTACTGGTAAGTGTTACCAGTCGTTTCTCGAATTGTTATAGACCTCATATCGACACGACTTATCGAGCTATTGGGGTCTGACGTTTACCAACCCTAGGCAAGATATGCGACATATCAGACGACGAGACCGGACTGTACGGTAGTGTTACTGGTTGGATTCACTGGAGTGTGAGCGGGCTTGCTCATCGATCTTCTGATCGCTCAATACCCGGGTGGCTGTTACGTTTAGCAGACCGCTTGCGGCTTGTGGGTGTTTGATATGATCATCACCTGCTGCCGGCGTATTGACAAGTCTTTAGAGTCCTACACAGAGGTTTTCTGGCTCAAGCGAAACGAAATAGGAGCGCATATGAGATATGTGCGGGACCGAGAATAATGCGTGTATATGATACTGTATTCCATTCTCGCGATGAATGTATCGAATGGTTATATGCGATATAACCTAGTTATCGAATCGAGGGTTGATTCAATAAACCGGTACATAGGATACTAGTCGGTTATATACGATATGACCGGATCGTTAAATCAAGTGTTGATTTAATGATTTAATGCATAATTATATATTTGATATATTACTTTGCATTAACTATTATCGATTCACTTTAAATGGATTTACTCACTTGGTTTGTACACATTGTATATGTGATATACTTTGCGCACATGATTGTATCATGTTTGATGATACATGCAAGCTAGGGTTAGTATAAAGAATTAGACCATGGTTAAGTTTATGATTAGGGTTTTCTTTTTATTTACTTATTCATTTATTTATTCTTTTGTTTATTTTGGAAAAAGAAAATGATAAAGAGAAAGATAAATGGTGGACTTGTTTTGTTTTTAGTTGAAGCTTCTTGAAACTTTGACCAAGTCACCATTCTTGTCTCATCCTTAACCCTAACCATTCAAGTTAACCATGGTCCATTCTCTACAACTGACCAAGGGTTAGTAAATGATAAGTATTGATTTATTTATCATTTACATAGTTCTTTTATCATCTTCTTCTTCATCTTCAAGTTGAAGAAAGCTTGCACCATCAATGGCAACTAGCCAAAATGAGTGAGAAATCCAAATCTAAAGTCTACCCACTTCCTATTTCTTCATCCTCTACCTCTTGCCAAGTTGTATAGGGTGTTTCCTTCACAAGTTTTCAAGGCTTGGTGAAGTTGGAGCTTGTTCTTATGATACCTCGACGTAGATCATCTTCGGCATTGAACCGACGATCAAGCCCGCCCATTCTTCGATGATGCCAATGCTAGAGTTATGGGTTCGATTTGGACAGTGGAGGGAGATCATCGCGGAGCTATGGAGGTGGAGCACCGGATCTACAAAGGTTGTAGTCACTTTCCCTTAGCATTTAATTCGATTACTTGCTTACTTCGCCTATATATCTAGCCAACGATCTGTATTAGGGTTTGTAGGTACTGTGAAAAATTTGATTTGTGCATGTTTGATCACTTGTGAGACTCTATTAGAGTGCCTAGGAACCCTACACATCTCACATAAAACCCCCCGGCTATTCAAAACGCGGAGATCCAATATAACATATCCAACAGCAACACATAACATCTGTAACGTTTCAGAAATCGTTTTGCGAATTTTCCCGTTTTAGGGCAAAATTGTCGGTATTTTCCGTTTTAACCCGATTTCGATCAAACGTCCGTATAAGCTTGCCGGCACTTTTTTTAGCTAAAATAAAGCTTGTGCGCGAACTTTAGGGGTATTTGGGAGGTTTTGGTTCAGATAGAATTTTTCCCAAATAAAATATTATTTTAAGCGGTATTTTGTGCACGTAAATCGGGAAATTTTTTCTCTTGAGAATAAATTATTTTTTGTCACTAGAATATTTTGGAAACTTCTTTTTAAATATCTAGATATTTTTTTGAGTGCAAAAGGATTTATTTTTAAAAAGAAAAGAAAAGGTGTAATGATGGCATATAGCATTTATTAGCATTTATTACTCTTTTTCCTAGCAATTTCTTCACAAAAAATTTACAAAAATACCCCCTCACACCCTTGGCCGGCCCTTCCCTCCCCCTTGCTGCCCTCCATCATTCCTACTCTTTTTCAACTCATTTTGCATCAAATAAATCATGAAAAATCCAAATAAAATCACAAAAATTCAAATATAATCATTTTCCTTCATTTCCTTCACTAATTCTTCTTGGATCTTCAACAAAGCATGGTTTTTTTGATCGTATGATGTGAGATTAAATTCATTTTGGTGTTCTTGGGGAGGTATAATTCTTACCTTAATCCTTTTATATTTGCTTTAATCTTATTCTAGCTAATTTAGTTAGCTAATTATGTGTTTAGTTTAGTTTTTAAATTTTGATTAATTCATTTATATTTGGTTTAAGAAATTCATGTTAGGGTTAAATTTTGTTAAGTGATTAGTGTTCATTTGAAGTGTTAAATTGTGTTTTGGAAAAGATTACCTAGTAGAAAATGTTAATTTTTGTTAATGAACACTTTGTTTAATTATGCAATTAGCTTACTAGGTTTTTGCTAAAACATAATTAGCGAGTGTTAAAAATATAGGAATGGTTTAGATAGCTTAGTTAAGCTATATTAGGGTGTTTGTAATCGCTAGATATGCGTTAGGTTGAAACTAGTGCGAAATATTGCGATAGGTTGCTTACTAGATTTCGGGGTTTTTCCGACGTGGGTTCGATTGGTCGTTGCGGGGTTATATCTATTGTATTCCTCGTAATTCTTGTGTTGTGTTGCTCGATCGGGACGATCGGGGTCTAGACTTGATGTTTTGTAGTTTAGCGACCCCAATTAGGGTTTTTGGCCGGTATCGTGCGCGATAGATGCGCTAAGCGCGCTATGTAATTTTCCGGGTGTTTTCTTGCGTTTCGATGTCTTTTCGTCGATGTAGGATATTTGCTTATGTGATGTGTTTGTGAAATTTTAGGTTCGCAGGAGGGGACTTCGAACGCTACGACAAGGGAAAATAGGCGGTTGGCTTCACTTAGCCAGGAGCGTTGGTGAGTAGATTTAACATCTACAGGGGAATCGTCCGCATGGCGTTATGCGTCTGGGCTAGAGATGTTAATTCTGTCGTATATTCTATGTCATATTTAGAATTGCGCATTTACCCTATTACTTAGATATTGTTGTGCTTATACTAGTATCCTTAGGACACTGCACATATTATTGACGATTCATGTTGCACGAGCACTGATTGTATGCTACACACACCGTCAATAATTGCCATGTCATGCACAACCCACTTATAGATGTGATATTTCTTGGTTAGGGACATTGAGACTTGATTCATATTTCTTTACGCATTGACTTATAGCATACCTGTATACCTACATGCGTACACAAATGCTCTGACATACTTACATGCTAGTTACCTGTATACCTATAGAGTATTTTACCATTAGTGATAGGTACATGCATACTTTATGACATAGCTACAGGTATACCTTGCACACCTATTTCACTTATACCCAGGGGGTATACTACATTATTACTTATAGGTAGATACATATATCTTGCTATTCCTTTATGTTTTCACATACAACTGGTTATAGCTACATATTTACCTTTACCTAATGTTATTTTAGAATTGGAGAAAATTAGGAACCGCGTGATATTTATATTAACTTGTTGCAGTTAATTAGCGGCTTTTCCTTTATATGCTTACATTTCCTTTTATGTTGCATATATTATATTCATGGATTTTCGCATTGAGATATGGATTTTTCATGATGTTTTCTGGATTTGGGGACCGTGGGAGTTCATGAAATTATGCATTATTTGAAAAACCCGGTTTCCCTTGATATGATATTTCAGCAGCCACCATGAGATTTTATCGGTTCGGATATATATATACCCCACGCGAGGAACGGAGGGGTCCGTGTGTGGGTACATGGTGGGGCCCGGAGGTACCCGGGGCAAGAATCTCAGTGAGGAGATGAGTTAGTGGGGGAACCATACTTTCCGGTGACATTACCAATGACTCGGTGGTAATCATGGGGATACTGTTGGGAGTCATGTACGTATAGATACGTGGAAAGATGAGGGTCAGAGCTAGGCACTCGTGCTTTTCGGATAGCGTGTGATACGTACCTATCAGGGTGCCAGTCGTGGTGACAGCACCTGATAGATCAACAATTCTGTGTCGATGCTTGACACGTTGGTTTCATGATATTTCTTTTTACTCTTTTGTATATATAACAGGGGTTTAGGCCGCTGTTATATATGCCCTTACACCAATATTAGTGGAATGGGACGCTAATATATGTGTATTGACATTAAATTATATACACCATCATATTTATTCATGCAAACATATTTAGGATATTAGATTTTTACTTAATAATTTGATTTGGGATATAGGTGATTCATTTGATATTGGATACAGGATATTTATGAGATTGCTGATTTTTACATTCAGGATATATGTGATTTATTCGATACTGTACATTCAGGATTTGTGAGACTTATATGATATGAGAGCCAATTTGGGGGCTGATTTGAGGAATTGGGATTTGGATTTGTCTTGATGTATTGTGATCTTACCACGATGTCAAGATTCCGTGGAAATGACATATTTCATTCCATACTCCCCATTTATTGTTTATGCACTGTTTCATATATTAGTTGTACCTGTTAGTGTACCTTTCATGATTGTTGCATATTTATATTCTCACACCCTTATTGCATGATTATTGTATACTATTTTCATATTATTATTGCTTCATATATTGGTTGTACCTGCTTGAGTATTTTCCATTATTCTGCATTCATATGACATGTTATTGCTGTTAATTGCATATCTTAGATTCGCGCTTTACGTGCATTCTTGCGATTACCTGCATATGTTATTTACTATTCACGAGTTGGCAACTCACCCCCGTTGTGCCACAGTGTTTTGCAGGTGTTCCTCAGGATAGTCAGAGGCAGGCTATTATCACACATCTTATCATCTTTTGCTACGGATACCGCATCAGCTCACAGTGTGCAGTTTGCTTAGGTGGGTTTGTGGTTATTCGTTGTATTGTATATTCGTTGTATCCCTGTACCCTCCATCTACTATTTTCATATTGACTTAGAGACTTGGTGAGGACGATGTTGTATATTATGTTGTGACTTGTTGTCTTTTATATAGTTTCCTTTCTATCATCTTCTATTTCTTCGCTACGGTGTCGTATATTTGTTGTGGTGGTTGTTTTCCGTCATTGGGCGTGGATTTGCTCCCGTTGGGGATACTTTACTTTATATTTATGTTGTACCCATTTTTGGGGTTGGTTTTTATAAAGGAGGTGCTGCCGAAATTTAAAGGAAATAAAGTTGGACTTTTAAAGAATTTGGGTTGTGATTTCAAAGACTTTTAAACAATGTTTCTTATCTTTCCTGGTATTTTAATGGTTTAGATTTCTAGGTTTTGGCTTTCTTTTACTGCTTTACGCCTGTAGACGTTGCGTAGTATTAGGGCCGTCACGTGTCAATTTTGGGTCATGACAAAGTTGGTATCAGAGCGCTTGGTTTTTACCTTTCGGAGTGTAGGATGACCTTGGTATGATGGAGTATGTATCTTAAGCAGAGTAACGTACTGTGTGTATGTCTGCAGCATACTCACGATACGGTACTCCGTCTAAAGTGACATAAGTACATTGCTTGAAATTCCTTCCTTGATGATTCATATCCTTGTGATTCAATTTCCATGTTCATATCGAATCCTATCTCCATTTATAGCCTTTGCCGCCGATGACTATAGGGACTCAGAGAGGTGCAGCGAGGGCCGAGGTCTGAGTTGGCTCGGGTGAGACGAGCACTGACCAGGATGGCACGCTAGTTGCACAGGTGCAGACGGATCCGCCTTCGACAGATAGTATCGCTAGGCTTGTGGCAGAGCTGCAGGACATACGCCAGATGATGAGTTCTTTGGTGGAGACCATTCGAGCGCAGCGACAGGAGGTTGTAACCCCTGTTACCCAGTTGTTCCTTGTGGCCAGTACACAGCTTTCCGTCACTTACATAGCACCAATGGATGCAGCCCTAGTTGACGAGACACGTATTCCAGAGACTTCGGGAGTTCCGAAACCGTGGAGGACTCGTACCGGTGTACCAGCCCAAAGACAGAGGCTTAGTCGTCGAGACAGCTTTCGTGACCGTTGCGGGAGTAGCAGATGTTTGGGACGAGGGGATCCGTGTTAGCTAGATCAGTCGTTAGTTGTGTTAACTTCTGTCAGCGATTCTTTTGTTGCGCGACACGTATTTCAGTCGTATGCCAATCGGTTAGGAGATTCATCCGTCACTTGATCCTTCTAGAGATGTTGGATTTGACTTTCTCCTGGGCATGGACTGGTTAGTTACATGCTAGGCGTCTGTGGACTACCGCGAGGAAACAGTCAGAGTTTTTTTCCCGGCAAGTCAGTTCTTGTTGTGCAGGGGGACAGTGGTGCCGCCTCTCACAGCTCGAATTCGGCCTTTTTCGCTAGTCGTCTTTTGAGGAGAGGATGTCGTGGATTCTTGGCGTTCATTCGTGGTACCGGATCCACAGTTGGTTTGTTGGACCGGGTTTCTTATCATGCGAGAGTTTTCCGACGTTGTTCCAGATGAGCCGGCGGAGCTTAGGGAGCTTAAGGATCAGCTGCAGAGTTATTTGTTGGGGGGCTAGTGCGTCTGAGTGTTTCACATTGAGGAGCTCCTATTTCTGTTCGTCAAGGAGGAAGACAGCAGTTTAGGTTGTGTATTGATAGATCGCCAATTGAACCGGCTTACGGTGCGGATAGGTATCCTTTACCTCGCATTGATGATTTCTTCGATCGGCTCCAGAGTGCGAGACATTTTCTAAGTTTGTTCGGGATCAGGCCATCATTGTTGTGGGTTCGGAGTGATGACATTCCGAAGACTGCCTTGTGCGTGCTACGGGCTTTGTGTGTTTTGGTGGTGTCGTCGGACTCACCAATGCCCTAGCAGCATTCGTAGATATGATGAACCAGATTTCTTCAGGCCGTTCCTCGACCAGTTATTGTTGTGTTATTAACGACATTCTGGTCAATTTAATTTGTTTTGAGGAACGGGAGCAACACTTGAGGATTTGTTTTGCAGATACTGGGAGAGCCCCAGCGGTTTGCTAGGTTCTTGGAGTGTTTCTTCAGGCTTGATTGTGTTGACTCCTAGGTCTTGTACTTACGGGAGACGGTTTTCGTATGGTTCCGAGGAAGATCGAGGCCATACAGCTTTGGCCCAGACTTGTGTACGGGACGGAAGTCGGCAGATTTTGGGCTTAGCAGGTTTTTACCGCCTTTTCTTGCAGGATTGCTAGTGTAGTGATGCACCGTTGACTGGACTGACCTGAAAGGAGGTTTCTTTTTTTTTGGACTGAGGCTTGCGTGCGAAGTTTTTCAGCAGTTGGAGATTCGGTTAACAACTGCACCAGTTCTTTCTTGCTTTTTGGTTCGGGCGACTTTGTTGTTTTAACTGTGATGTTTCGCGAGTGGGGCTCGATTGTGTACTGAGGTGACACTATAGAGTTATCTCTTTTGCTTCCCTACATTTATAGGATGTATGAGCAGGATATCCCACTCATGATCTGGAGATGGCCGCGGTGGTAGTGCGTTGGGGATTGGAGACACTACTTGTTCGAGAGTCGTGTCAGATTTTCACGGACCACCAGAGCTTAATGTATATCTTCCTACAGCGGGTTTTGATTGTTGAGACAGCGCCGTTGGATGGAACGTGTGGAGGATTGTGTTTGTGAGATCCTTTATTACCCTTGGCAAGGCGATTATGGTAGCTGATGCTGGAGGCATAGGCCCGGGGTTAGTTTGTTCCAGTTGTGCGCAGTCAGAGACAGTCTTCTGCAGATTTACAGTTCTTGTGCAATCGTGGAGTACAGCTTAGGTTCGCCTCTACTGAGGGGACAGCTTGCTCATGTCCGCGCCCGACCACTTTTCCCTAATCGTTTTCGTGAGACACTGCCTACCGACGCTCGTTCGTTAGAGATACTTGAGCATACTCGGCTGGGTAATGATACAGAGTCCTTGATTTATGACAATAGTGTGCTAAGTTAGGGACGCGTTTGTGTACCTGATATTATCGGGTAGAGACGTGAAATCCTAGAGCTGCCACATCTGTCAATTCTCTGTATTCATTCAAGTTCCACCAACATTGATGTGACTTGTGAGATAGTTACGGGTGGGCAGGAATGTAAAGAGAAATTTCAGGTTTCGTTTCAAGGTGTTTGTCTTGTTGTGTGTTTTGGGTTGAGCATCTGAGACCGGCTGGAGAGTTGCAACCTCTAACCGTTCCGAAGTGGGAATGGGGGCAGATTTCCATGAATTTCGTTATGGGTCTACCCAGGTTTAGTCAGGGTGTGACTCCTTTTGGATGCTAGTTGTCCGGTACTCAGCTTGCTCAGTTTTCCTTGGTTAAGTTTGTGTGTTGCACGGAGTTCCTTCATGGGTCGTATCTAAATAGGGCACCCTATTCGCTTGTCGTCTTGGGCAGGAACTTCGGGAAGCCTTGGGTACCGGTTGAGCTTTAGCTATATTTTTCCATCCGCAGGATGATGGTTTTGTGAGAGCGGGCTATACCGACTCTGGAGGATATGCTTGTGCGTACGTATTAATTGTTGTCGGCAGTTGGGATCGTCACTTGCCATTGTTTGGATTCTCCTTCAATAGCTGTTATCAGGAGGCACTCCAATTGGCAACCTTTAAGTTTTGTTTGTTAGGTGGTGTCGATCTCCAGTCTGTTTTTCTGACTCTGTGTAAGTAGGATTTTTTGGACCCCAGCTAGTCTAGAGATTTCGGAGATGATCCAATTGGTTCACGTCAGGATGAGAGTGGCCCAGTGAAGACAGAGGTCTTATGCCGACCGTAGTGGTCGCAGACTAGAGTTCGTAGTGGGAGATCATGTATTCCTACGGGATTTTCCGATGAATGACGTGTTGAGTTTTGGGAAGCTTACCCACAATTGTAGGTCCTTTCGAGATCCTTAATGTGAGTTAGTTCTGTTGCCTTTAATTTGGCACTTTTGCCCAGATTATTGAGTATTCACCCCGTATTCCTTGTGTCGATACTATGCAATTACCTTCATGACCTTTCTCACTTGATTCAGCATCAGACCAATTAGCTTGGACGCGATCTTTCGTTCGCCAGCAGCTGCTAGTTATAGTGGATCAGCAGGTGGAGGAACTTCGGTCAAGGGTCTTGCCGTCAGTGAGGGTTCTTTGGCGTAGTTGTATAGTGAGGCGATCACTTGGCAAGCTGTGAGCGAGATTTGGGAGTTTTGTACTCATCTTCTTGAAGGTACGCGTAGATGAATTTTAATTCGGGGACCAAATTTCTTTAAGGGGGGAAGATTGTAACGTTTCAGAAATCGTTTTGCGAATTTTCCCGTTTTAGGGCAAAATTGTCGGTATTTTCCGTTTTAACCCGATTTCGATCAAACGTCCGTATAAGCTTGCCGGCACTTTTTTTAGCTAAAATAAAGCTTGTGCGCGAACTTTAGAGGTATTTGGGAGGTTTTGGTTCAGATAGAATTTTTCCCAAATAAAATATTATTTTAAGCGGTATTTTGTGCACGTAAATCGGGAAATTTTTTCTCTTGAGAATAAATTAGTTTTTGTCACTAGAATATTTTGGAAACTTCTTTTTAAATATCTAGATAATTTTTTGAGTGCAAAAGGATTTATTTTTAAAAAGAAAAGAAAAGGTGTAATGATGGCATATAGCATTTATTAGCATTTATTACTCTTTTTCCTAGCAATTTCTTCACAAAAAATTTACAAAAATACCCCCTCACCCCCTTGGCCGGCCCTTCCCTTCCCCTTGCTGCCCTCCATCATTCCTACTCTTTTTCAACTCATTTTGCATCAAATAAATCATGAAAAATCCAAATAAAATCACAAAAATTCAAATATAATCATTTTCCTTCATTTCCTTCACTAATTCTTCTTGGATCTTCAACAAAGCATGGTTTTTTTGATCGTATGATGTGAGATTAAATTTATTTTGGTGTTCTTGGGGAGGTATAATTCTTACCTTAATCCTTTTATATTTGCTTTAATCTTATTCTAGCTAATTTAGTTAGCTAATTATGTGTTTAGTTTAGTTTTTAAATTATGATTAATTCATTTATATTTGGTTTAAGAAATTCATGTTAGGGTTAAATTTTGTTAAGTGATTAGTGTTCATTTGAAGTGTTAAATTGTGTTTTGGAAAAGATTTACCTAGTAGAAAATGTTAATTTTTGCTAATGAACACTTTGTTTAATTATGCAATTAGCTTACTAGGTTTTTGCTAAAACATAATTAGCGACTGTTAAAAATATAGAAATGGTTTAGATAGCTTAGTTAGGCTATATTAGGGTGTTTGTAATCGCTAGATATGCGTTAGGTTGAAACTAGTGCGAAATATTGCGATAGGTTGCTTACTAGATTTCAGGGTTTTTCCGACGTGGGCTCAATTAGTCGTTGCGGGGTTATATCTATTGTATTCCTCGTAATTCTTGTGTTGTGTTGCGCGATCGGGAAAATCGGGGTCTAGACTTGATGTTTTGTAGTTTAGCGACCCCAATTAGGGTTTTTGGCCGGTATTGTGCGCGATAGATGCGCTAAACGCTCAGTGTAATTTTCCGGGTGTTTTCTTGCATTTCGATGTCTTTTCGTCGATGTAGGATATTTGTTTATGTGATATGTTTGTGAAATTTTAGGTTCGCAAGAGGGGACTTCGGACGCTACGACAAGGGAAAACAGGTGGTAGGCTTCACTTAGCCAGGAGCGTTGGTGAGTAGATTTAACATCTACAGGGGAATCGCCCGCATGGTGTTATGCGTCTGGGCTAAAGATGTTATTTCTGTCGCATATTCTATGTCATATTTAGAGTTGCACATTTACCCTATTACTTAGATATTGTTGTGCTTGGACTAGTATCCCTTGGACACTGCACATATTATTGACGATTCATGTTGCACGAGCACTGATTGTATGCTACACACACCGTCAATAATTTCCATGTCACGCACAAACCACTTATAGATGTGATATTGCTTGGTTAGGGACATTGAGACTTGATTCATATTTCTTTGCGCATTGACTTATAGCATACCTGTATACCTACATGCTTACACAAATGCTCTGACATACTTACATGCTAGTTACCTGTATACCTATAGAGTATTGTACCATTAGTGATAGGTACATGCACACTTTATGACATAGCTACAGGTATACCTTGCACACCTATTTCACTTATACCCAGGGGGTATACTACATTATTACCTATAGGTAGATACATATATCTTGCTATTCCTTCATGTTTTCACATACATCTGGTTATACCTACATGTTTACCTTTACCTAATGTTATTTTAGAATTGGAGAAAATTAGGAACTGCATGATATTTATATTAACTTGTTGCAATTGATTAGCGGCTTTTCCTTTATATTCTTACATTTCCTTTTATGTTGCATATATTATATTCATGGATTTTCGCATTGAGATATGTATTTTTCATGATGTTTTCTGGATTTGGGGACCGTGGGAGTTCATGAAATTATGTATTATTTGAAAAACCCGGTTTTCCTTGATATGATATTTCAGCAGCCACCATGTGATTTATCGGTTCGGATATATATATACCCCACGCGAGGAACGGAGGGGTCCGTGTGTGGGTACATGGTGGGGCCTAGAGGTACCCCGGGGCAAGAATCTCAGTGAGGAGATGAGTTATGGGGGAACCATACTTTCCGGTGACATTACCAATGACTCGGCGGTAATCATGGGGATACCGTTGGGAGTCATGTACGTATAGATACGTAGAAAGATGAGGGTCAGAGCTAGGCACTCGTGCTTTTCGGATAGCGTGTGATACGTACCTATCAGGGTGCCAGTCGTGGTGACAGCACCTGATAGATCAACAATTCTGTGTCGATGCTTGACACATTGGTTTCATGATATTTCTTTTTACTCCTTTGTATATATAACAGGGGTTTAGGCCGCTGTTATATATGCCCTTACACCAATATTAGTGGAATGGGACGCTAATATATATGTATTGACATTAAATTATATACACCATCATATTTATTCATGCAAACATATTTAGGATGTTAGATTTTTACTTGATAATTTGATTTAGGATATAGGTGATTCATTTGATATTGGATACAGGATATTTATGAGATTGCTGATTTTTACATTCAGGATATATGTGATTTATTCGATATTGTACATTCAGGATTTGTGAGACTTATATGATATGAGAGCCAATTTGGGGGCTGATTTGAGGAATTGGGATTTGGATTTGTCTTGATGGATTGCGATCCTACCACGATATCAGGATTCCGTGGAAATGACATATTTCATTCCATACTCCCCCTTTATTGTTTATGCACTGTTTCATATATTAGTAGTACCTGTTAGTGTACCTTTCATGATTGTTGCATATTTATATTCTCACACCCTTATTGCATGATTATTGTATACTATTTTCATATTTTTATTGCTTCATATATTGGTTGTACCTGCTAGAGTACTTTCCATTATTCTGCATTCATATGGCATGTTATTGCTCTTAATTGCATATCTTAGATTCACGCTTTACATGCATTCTTGCGATTACCTGCATATGTTATTTACTATTCACGAGTTGGCAACTCACCCCCGTTGTGCCACAGTGTTTGCAGGTGTTCCTCAGGATAGTCAGAGGCAGGCTATTATCACACATCTTATCATCTTTTGCTACGGATGCCGCATCAGCTCACAGTGTGCAGTTTGCTTAGGTGGGTTTGTGGTTATTCTTTGTATTGTATATTCGTTGTATCCCTGTACCCTCTGATTGATACGAAAAATTTGTGTTTGTAGTTTAACCGCAATCAGAAAGGTGTCGCACGTAGCTAGACCGAGATGAGTACGGGTCGTCCTCTGGGAAACGTGGAACCTTTTATTTTTACTTTAGATGTGTTGAGAAAGAAAGGAAGGATAAAGAATTTTATAAAATGGTTTCTAGATCTACGTTAAATAAGAATGTAAAATATAGATCTAGATTATTTTAAAGATGTAGTTAATATAATAAGAGGGCTTGTAGGGTTCGTTAGGATTTAGTAGTTATGGACGATTAATTAAAAGTTACCCTTTTTATCCATTAATAGATTTAGAACTAGAACGACGGTGATGCGTGTAGATTAGGGTTTCTGGAGGGAAAAGGAATCCCACTCTTAACCCTTATCTCGACACGGAACTCCGTTCATATCTAGCCTTTACCAAAACAATCATTAATCTAATCTCTAATCGCGGTCGGAACTAGTAAAGAATTGCTAGCGCGCCCGATTATGATGTTAATGATTCTTTTGATAAAGTTCCTAAACTTTATAGGACTTAAAAAGGGTTTAATTATTTTCATCGTCCATTAGCCTACCCTAATCCTACGAACCCTAACAAGCGGAAAATTACTCGAGCATGTTGGGAGAAGAAGATGAAAAGAAAGAGAGGGAAAACATAATGTAAAATGCAAAAAACAATTAAATAAAATAACTACCTTTATTAATCGACTTGAACAAACTACACTTTTAATCCATAGAAAATGATTACAACTAGTTGCTTCTCGATCTTTCCTAAGGAGGTAGTCGAACAGTCGATGATCAGCCTGGATGCGTGAATGTCTGGGGCTTCGTGATCGCGTCGGCTTGATAACTTTTCAAAGAGGCTCTCGGTGCCCTTTTATAGTCCAAAGCTACAATCTTTTGCTTCAAAAGTTGGTAAAACATAGCAGAGATTTAAGCCACAAAATCTTAGCAAATGATCCCTCTAGATTGCCGCGGATCCGCTGCCAAAGGGGAGGTATGGCCGCGGATCCGCGGCCATTTGATCTCATCCCTCCATCATTTTTCTGGGGCTTGGTCTTTGGGACATGTGGCAATCCTAGGTACCTTCAGAATTTAGAAATCTTCTCTCGGTTGCTTCCAGACTTGGTCTCCAAGTTTTGATTCTTAATTAGGCAAGTTTTTTTCAACAACTTGATTTCCTTGATAAATTCTGCACAACAGCTTGGAAAATTCTGCACAATAATCTCAAATAATATTTAGTAGACTTAGTTCTACTAGGATTTGGTCAATGAATTTATTTGCACACATTTTTCTACCAAATACTAATTAAAATATAATAACACATGGAAAAATAGTGTTTTTACACATAAACCCTCATATGTATAATATATTATAATAAAGTCCTTTTTTAATATGAAAATGGTAGGAAAAATGTAATACAAATGTGCAGTTTTATCAACTGAACAAATACCCCCAAACTTATCTTTGATCGTCCCGAGCAAACTAGTTTATTCAAGAGGAGAAAAGGAAAGGAGAAAACTAAGCACACTTTCGTAGGCAGACACGATTGCACTGAGCACGTGCAACAAGCAGTTAAACCTCTAGGTGTCCCTAGTAGGAGGAGTGTTGTCTCCTGAGGGTTTTCAGCGGATTACACCCACAAAATCCCATAATAAAAGAGATATGGTGAAATTTACATATAAAGATAAGAACCATAAAAGAAATACTTTGAAAATTTAGAGTTTCCAACTATACTAGCTTTTCAGTTGTCATGAGCCCTATCTTAATAGTCATGAAAAAATGTTAGAAATCACATCATCCCTCAATAAAATATCGTCTTTATTTTTCATTCCTACCTTTCGTCCAAACATTGATCATATACCCCTACATGTGTGTATAGAACATCCCTACACTCGGAGAATTCAATTCAAGCTATCATACTCTTGTCCATCTACCTTAGTACTTTTTAACTTGATGAATACTTAGGTTTCCTCACACCTTTTCATGCGACCGTTAATACTTCTTGAGGTACTAACCGACCGATTACTCATGTGCTTGCTGATTAGGTGATAATATTTTCCTCGTCTTGCACCACCTAAGGCTTAGCAGTGACTCCCAGACCAGTTGGCCTTAGGGCACTTGGTGAAGAGGCACCCTCGCTATATTTTTTTATTGCTGCCTTGGCGATACAAAACCGGTGTTCATTTTTCTTTTCACCATCTTTATATTTTCTTCATTTTTTTTTAATTTCCTTCATACTTTGGCATTTAGACAAGAGCATTTCAAGGTATCCTCTACTATCCCGAGTTTCAAGACGTGTGTAAGTGCATATAATAGGGTATCAACATTCAAATGTTTGGGTTCCAGAATAGAAACTATTTTTCAGACTTATTTTTATCCTCAGATTAGTGACTTCCTTTATCTTACTAACCCTTGGGACAACAGCTCATAACTACTTATTACTAGTTCGTTTAAGAAAACTTCTAATTTTCTTGGTTTTCTTAAACTATTCCTATCATTTGGATGTAATTTTTCACTTTCTACTCTTTTGTTATAAAAGAAATTTTTTTTATAAATTTTTGAAAATGTTGTGCTTATGCAAAATATGATGCAAATTGATGTGTAAATAAGCACAAACCTCCCCCAAACTTGTTTTCAACAGTGTCCCCACTGTTGCTATCCGCTGGATCACAAAAACCTGTAAGCTTGGAAGGACATTATTAATGGGGGCAAGAATATATGAAAGTGAAAATCCTCCCCCAAACTTATTTTTGGCTCACAAATTTGAGGACAAAAGTTATGTTCAAGAGCCAAAAATATACCCCCCCCCCTCAAACATGAGTTAGACAATATGAAGCATTTTAAGAGAGGGTGAGTCATTTGGTCAAAGTAAGGCTTTACAAATACCAAAAATTAACACCAACCATTCAAAGATTTTATCGGTATATCGTATAGGTTGGTGGAAGAATGTGTTGTATCGAGTCAAGAAAAAGTGGGGAAGGGATAAGAGGTGGTCTGGAAAGGGTTTGAAATTAGAGAAAAGAAAGAATGAGGATGAATGTGAATGATTAGGAAGAAGGAATGGTGGTGGTTCAACCTCTATAGGTGGAGATTGATCAATCACAAAATCTGTATTGTTTAAAAATTCAAGTTCGTCAGCAAAAAGTTCTTCAAAATTTTTATCAATGGTATGATTGAACATTTTGCTGTCAAAGAGTTTTGTACCAGAATTTATCCTACTTGATTCATAAAAAATCATTGAGGTGGAGGACTCGAAAAACTCATCTACCTCATTTTCAAAAATATTCAAATCAAGTTGAATTTCTGGTATTATAGAACTTGAATTAACGGATTGTGATTTATCAAAACTCACTGAAGCTATAGGAACATAAGAAGAACCGGAGAAAGTAGAAGGTGAAATGGGTAAACAAATTGGTGTGTCGAGTGTTGCTGTACCAGATGTGGAAGATGGAGGCTGTATTTCGGTCTGATCTTCGTGTATACCATTATTATCAACTTCAAGACATATTTGGGGTTCGGGAAGAATTAAAGGCTCAAGATGATGACCACAAGGAAGTGAAAGGATTTGATGAATTGGTGGGACAAAATCATCCAAAATTTCGGGTTCACCAATCAATATATCCCCAACGTCAATCACCTCATTCAAGTGAAGGTTAAAATTCTCAAACACCTCATCAAAAGTATGGTTTTCAATCAGTTTTGGTTCAAGAGTGGAGGTGTAGAGATCACAGGGGTTGGGTATGGTTTCACTTGAAATGGACCCTTCACAATCGGGTAAATCAAACACTACAAAGTCACATAACTTATCAGACATTCTATCTTCAATTGATGAATCATTTGGTGTACTTGATGAATCTGTGAAACTAGAGTTGTGGATTTCAGTTTGGAAATGGAAGGTTTGATTAGGAAGGGTGTATACTTCTGTCTCTCTACCCAAATTCTCATTTTGTCCGATGCCCGCATTATATACTGAAAAATTTTAAGCTGGTTCGGAACTCGTTGCCCTTTCATATTTAGCCATGCTTTCCATCCATTCCTCTCTAATGCGGTTCATCATCACTATACCTTCTTCTAATTTCCGCTCAAGACTAGACTTTGGTTGATAAGGGGTTTCGGTATAAGATTGAAATTCCTATGGATAATTAAAACTCCCAAATGACTGATTAGAAGAACTGTCTAGAGAAGGTGGAAAAGTCGGATTGGATTGATAAGAATAGAATGGTTGCGAAAATTGGGTAGGAGTAGGATCAACATTATGATAAGAAGAATATTGATATGGGTTGGTCGGTTGGCTATCAAACTCTTCTTTGGAAAGTGAAGGTGATGGTTGATATTGGTCCGGGTTTGGCCTCTAGCCCTAGCTATGTGCTCAGCAATGGACATTCGTCTAGGGGCTTCCTCACTCTGGGTATGAACTGAAACATGTGTAGGATTAGGATACAGTTGATAAGACCTAGACTGAGGTGGCCAACTATTTCTTCCTGCTTGTTCTATATGATCTCTTAAGGACATGGAAGAGCCGGACGGTATACCGAAGGGATTACGAAAACAAGAGATATCTGGTTGTGGACAGCAAAGCTCGGCAAGTGTTCTTCTGTTTAGGTCACCCATTATAAGAAGAGAAGAAGGGGAAGGGGTAAAAAGGAGAGAAAGTAATTGGTTTGTTTTGAAAAATGACGGATTTAGACAAATCACACAAAAATGCACAACCCTAGAACTATGGCTACCTAGGTCCAGTCTCTAGACCGCTCCTAGAGTTCCAAAGGACAAGCCGCAGGATCAATCCTCTACCGCCTCTGTACTACCCTTGTAGCCCGGTAAGTGCCAGGTAAGTGGGAAGGAACCACAGTAGTGGGCCTAATTAAAAACCACTAGCCTTTGACACACTTGCCTAGACACTACAAAAGTAATGCGGATAAGCGATAGATTACCCACGACCTTCCTCTGTCCTTATTGAGCACGACAGTTCTTAGAGTCTGGTCTAGATATTTTTTAAATTAATGTAGGGTTGATGCAGATGCTCGGTTTGTGATTTGTGGGGCTTAGGAAGGGTGATGAAATCCCTACCTAATCTGGATTTGGTCTTGCCCCTTAAAAATCCGTATTAAAATATGCAAAAACAAACCGCAAAACAAAACTTTGCAAAAAGATTTTTGAGCGGCGATATTTTGCAAAGAATCCTGCAGAAAATAGATTTTATTGGATTTGAGAGGAGAGAGAAAGAGTTAAGAAAGATACCAGAGAAATGTGAAACCCTAGATCTCCTGTTTCCTCAAGTCCGTGACTCAGATTTCTTCGCAAAATTCACACAATAATCGTTAAATATACAATTTGCAGTTTGTTTTATTTATGATATAGATCGTATAAGAATTCAACACAAATAGTAAGAATAAAAAATTACGCACGTTTCCCCGGCAACGACGCCATTTGATTGTTACGAAAAAGTGTTTAGTAGTTTAACCGCAATCAGAACGGTGTCGCACGTAGCTAGACCGAGATGAGTACGGGTCGTCCCCTGGGAAACGTGGAACCTTTTATTTTTTACTTTAGACGTGTTGAGAAAGAGATGAGGGATAAAGAATTTTATAGAATGGTTTCTAAATCTACGTTAAATAAGAATGTAAAATATAGATCTAGATTATTTTAAAGATGTAGTTAATATAATAAGAGGGCTTGTAGGGTTCGTTAGGATTTAGTAATTATGGACGATTAATTAAAAGTTACCCTTTTTATTCATTAATAGATTTAGAACTAGAACGACGGTGATGCGTGTAGATTAGGGTTTCTGGAGGGAAAAGGAATCCCACTCTTAACCCTTATCTCGACACGGAACTCCGTTCATATCTAGCCTTTACCAAAACAATCATTAATCTAATCTCTTCGCGGTCGGAACTAGTAAAGAATTTCTAGCGCGCCCGATTAGGATGTTAATGATTCTTTTGATAAAGTTCCTAAACTTTATAGGACTTAAAAAGGGTTTAATTATTTTCATCGTCCATTAGCCTACCCTAATCCTACAAACCCTAACAAGCGGAGAATTACTCGCGCATGTTGGGAGAAGTAGATGAAAAGAAAGAGAGGGAAAACATAATGTAAAATGCAAAAAACAATTAAATAAAATAACTACCTTTATTAATCGACTTGAACAAACTACACTTTTAATCCATAGAAAATGATTACAACTAGTTGCTTCTCGATCTTTCATAAGGAGGTAGTCGAACAGTCGATGATCAGCCTGGATGCGTGAGCGTCTGGGGCTTCGTGATCGCGTCGGCTTGATAACTTTTCCAAGAGGCTCTCGGTGCCCTTTTATAGTCCAAAACCATAATCTTTTGCTTCAAAAGTTGGTAAAACATAGCAGAGATTTAAGCCACAAAATCTTAGCAAATGATCCCTCTAGATTGCCGCGGATCCGCGGCTAAAGGGGAGGTATGGCCGCGGATCCGCGGCCATTTGATCTCATCCCTCCATCATTTTTCTGGAGCTTGGTCTTTGGGACATGTGGCAATCCTAGGTACCTTCAGAATTCAGAAATCTTCTCTCGGTTGCTTCCAGACTTGGTCTCCAAGTTCTGATTCTTAATTAGGCAAGTTTTTTTCAACAACTTGATTTCCTTGATAAATTCTGCACAACAGCTTGGAAAATTCTGCACAATAATCTCAAATAATATTTAGTAGACTTAGTTCTACTAGGATTTGGTCAATGAATTTATTTGCACATATTTTTCTACCAAATACTAATTAAAATATATTAACACATGGAAAAATAGTGTTTTTATAAATAAACCTTCATATGTATAATATATTATAATAAAGTCCTTTTTTAATATGAAAATGGTAGGAAAAATGTAATACAAATGTGCAGTTTTATCAACTGAACACCCTCCATTTACTATTTTCATATTGACTTAGAGACTTGGTGAGGACGATGTTGTATATTATGTTGTGACTTGTTGTCTTTTATACAGTTTCCTTTCTATCGTCTTCTATTTCTTCGCTACGGCGTCGAATATTTGTTGTGGTGGTTGTTTTCCGCCCGTGGATTTGCTCCCGTTGGGGATGCTTTATTTTATATTTATGTTGTACCCATTTTTGGGGTTGGTTTTTATAAAGGAGGTGCTGCCGAAATTTAAAGGAAATAAAGTTGGGCTTTTAAAGAATTTGGGTTGTGATTTCAAAGACTTTTAAACAATGTTTCTTATCTTTTCTGGTATTTTAATGGTTTAGATTTCTGGGTTTTGTCTTTCTTTTACTGCGTTACGCCTGTAGACATTGCGTAGTATTAGGGCCGTCACGTGCCAATTTTGGGTCGTGACAACATCACATGTCATCAACGTAAGTAAATATGCGCATCCTAATTGTCGTTGACATATAGTAACGAAACCGGCGATATCACATATTACATTTACGGTTGCAGAAAAACTAAATGATGTTAAACATTCCAATCGAATTAACAAACACCCACAATTACCCAGAAAACTCAACACTTGAGCATAATTTTAAAGTTACAGCACACGCCACAGTACCAACGAACCAGCCGTAGAAGGGCCAAACCAACGCCTTACTTGTGGCACCGCTGAACCACTACAAACCTGAGGGTTCAGTGGTGGTATTGACGGTCACATAATCGAGTTAAGGTTTTGTTCTTCTAGAGGGTCCATCGCATAACTTTCATGATCTTTAAAAACTTTTTAACTACGGGAAAAATCCAACACTTGGAAAATTTTCCGGCAAGGGAAAAAGTGGGTATTTGACATCCGATTGAACTTTTTAATATCGTCTAAAGTAGCCCGAAAACAGTTAAAATACGAATACGAAATGCTCCGAGTTATTATTATAGTAAATTAACATCACATGACAATTTAGCAAAATTAAACAACACCTGAAGCCCCAAAACCCATGTAACAGAACACTGGAAAAATTTGGAGGGGGGCTCGGAAATGGCCGGTATGGGGGGGTCTCGCCGGTCCAAACATGGCCAATTGCCTCCAAATTTCTTCAGTGTTCATCTTATCATACATATATCATTCTGTACATGTTTAAAAAAAATTTATGGCTCGTTTGAAAATCGACAGAAAGTGGGTTTTACGGTTTCAAGTTTCGGAGTTCGTTTCGTATTCGTATTCTAACAATATCCATATAATTTCCTAGCTAGGCTCTGATACCACTGTAGGGTTCCTCTCGATGGCAGCGAGTTTTCGGGAGGCATCGTCCATGCCATTTTAAATTTTTGCCGTTAAAGAGAACTCTAAACTAGAATCGTTTGCTAGAATACAATACGGAAACAAAGTAAACTATTTACTTTCTAAGTGAAATCAAAATACAACCTTTGTAGATCGGTCATTCACTTCATAAGCTCCTTGTAGTAGTCCCTTCGATGCGATCGTGGTTCTCCCAGACCCTTGCATGGCTTCACAAGGCGAATGTAACGTTCTTGCTTAAAGTCTTCGATGCCGAAGATGATCTACGTCGAGGGAATACTAGCTCAAGCTTCTACTTCACTAACTAAAGGATTAGTGAAGCAAACACCCTAAACTAAAGTTCTAGTCTAGTAGAGGATGAAGAAATAGGAAGTGGGCTCACTTTAGAATTTCTTTTCTCACAATATTTCTCACATTAGATCAAACCCTAGAAAGCTTTTGGCTTTGAGGAAGAAGATGAACAAAATGAGATGAGGATAATGATCAAGCAAGTGAGCTAACCATGGATGAGTGAGTATCATATACTAACTCATATAGAGACATAACCATGGCTAATCCAAAATGGTTAGCTTAATAAAAATCTAAAGTAAAACAAAGTTAGTGGACTTTGTCAAAGCATCCACAAGCTTCTACAAGCTTCATGCTTGTGACAAAAGCTACACTAATTTGTAATTACCTTAAATGATTATAAAACACCATTTAAAATAGAATGGTGTATGTCTTACACACCCATGAATGATGTATCAACAACCATGATACAATAATCAAAACACAAATTAATATATATCACATATATATTAAAGTTGTGCACAAGTGAGAAAAACAAATGCTTAAGTGAACCAATGTTAGTTAATGTAAATTAGTATATCACATATACAATTATACACTAAATTATTAAATCAACACTTGACTTAATAATCCGGCTATATCATATATAACCAACTAACATCCAATGTATCGACTTATCAAATCAACACTCGATTCGACAACCCGGCTATATCATATATAACCGGCTGATACAAAAGTCGCGAGAATAGAATACGGTATCACATACACGCATTATTCTCGGTCCCGCGCATATCACATATGCGCTCCTATTTCGTTTTGCCTGAGCCAGTGAAACCTCTTTGTAGGACTCTAAAGACTCGTCAATACACCGGCAGTAGGTGATGATCATATCAAGCACCCACAAGCCGTCAACGGTACTAGTTGGGCGTAACGGCTACCCAGGTATTGAGCGATCAGAAGATCAGCAAGAAAGCCCACTCCAACTCCTACAAAATCCTGACGGTAATGTAAGTCCATATTGCGACCCCCGGTTCTTACGGGGAGGCGGAAACGGTATAAAAAACAAATTTTTATCGCAAGAGGCAACATGGACTAAGCAAGGTCGGGATCGTTGTCTAAACTAAAACTAGCAAACTAGCTAAAGAGGTTTAGCTACTCGGATAAAGATGATTATACCTAAACTTGAACTCCTTCTTCTTCAAACTTTGTAGAGGTTGATGGTTCTCCTTTGTCGCCTTCTTCCGTCGAAGATGGATCCACCTCGAAGGCTCGACCTTTGGGCTCTTTCTCGTACTTGGAGTGAACTAGAATCGCCGGCTTGCTAGACCCTTGATCCTAGAGTGAGTAGAGAGTGTCTAAGGGTTGCTTTTGTTTTTCAAGAGAAGGATTCTCAACTTATGAGAAGGTTTCTCTTGACTAGAGGAAGAAGAAGATGAAGTGAAGAGAGAGAGTGAATATGATAGAATGAGCTCTCATTTCCTTTCTTGCAACCATAATGCAAAAAGAAAATGAATTATCAAATAATAATAATCAAAATGAAAAGGTTGATGGAAAGTTTTAGAATGACTAATATCATTACAAGCATTAAATGAAAATGCAAGAATCAAGAGCATCTTTCTCTTGTAATGATAATGGTCAAAAGTTCAACCATGGTCAACAAGTCAACCATGGTCAACAAGTCAACAAAAACTAACCATGACACAATTTCATTTTATTATATATTATTAAATGATATAATACAAATCCATTAGGGTTTGGAAAAAGACGACTGTCAACTGTGCATACGCACCCGTTCCGAAACCCTAATGAAAGTCATCTTCCTCCTCCTCAAATAACTGTGCATACACACCTGCATTCTTGTTCCGAGGAACAAGAATACTGAGAGATAAAAGCAACCCCAAATACTATACCAGTATCCGGCTCAAACCAGAGCCCGCTGGTAATATCTGTCCGGACTCCAAACGTGCACAAGTGCGCGGATGAGAACGAACCCTGTCGCAAAACCATGCGACCTCTACTCTGTTTTGCCCAGAGGCGAATACCCTCTGTGTGGGACTCTAAAGACTCGACACTACGCTGGCAGTGGGTTTAACCACAGACCGCAAGCGGCACTAGCTGTGCGTAACGGTCCCCAGGTAGATGTCGACAAGAAGGCTGACGAGGTGAAACCCCATCGGTACTCCTACTGAGTCTGAATGTGACAGTCTCCGTACAGTCCGGTCTGTTCGTCTGATACATCGCATGGCGGGCCTAGGGGGAGGTAAACGTCAGTCCCCCAATAGCGGTACAAGTCGTGCCGGAGCGAAGCCCAAAACACCCTGAGATAACACTGGAAACCTACCAGTATATCTCGTTTGCCCTGGCCAGGGACTACTCGTGTAATGGCTCTCCTAGACACAGCGCGATGTCAACCCCCAATACCGGGAGAGACGAATCCTGTCTAACCGTCACTGCCTCCAAGTGCTTCGGGACTGCACCCAACCACCACCTGTTTGCACGACTCCTTTGAGCCGTGGTAGGGTAGTGATCAAAGTGCAGTGGGAACACACTCGAGGCGAAGTGCCAGTGTCAAGTCAGCGGACTAAGCTGTACTCATGTCACCTGGGAACTGATGACTGACGATAGGTATAATACCAACCTGTCAGTTCCCGACGAGTCCTGTCCAGTGTACTCGTAACCTAACGAGCACCCGTATACTATCTCCAGTACGACGTACTGATGGCTGTGGGACAGACCATCTCCCACACTGGGATGAGAAGCGCATACGCTAGTCTACTCCGGAGTATCGATGCCCTGTCTCGATAGTCCTGCGACTAGGGACCTGTATAAGGATGTGCTTATAGATTACCCAGCCCCCACTAGTGTGACTGCCATCACAACGCTGGTAATCAAGCAAAGATCCTAAGGGCTCCACTAATGCGTATAAGTGATATAGTAAAATAAACACAAGTACACATTGAAGTAGAGACAAACCAAGTAGCATACTACTATTTTGAGCAAGATTGTATATACAAGGTGAATATCCCAAGCATCCATTAAGTAATATACAAACTAGTATGATACAGTAATGGCCTCTAGGGCATATACACTAACAATCTCCCACTTGCACTAAGGCCATGTACTGGCGTATCGAAGACCTATCATCTCGATCAGCCGCTCGAACTGAGTCTGGGGCAGGGCCTTGGTGAATGGATCTGCAGTGTTGTCTTCTGAAGCAACTCTCCGAACCTCGATCTCCTTGCGATCCATGATCTCCCTGATCAGGTGATACCACCTCAAGATGTGCCTGGATCTCTGATGGGACCTGGGTTCCTTCGCTAAAGCTATAGCCCCATTGTTGTCGCAATACAGAGGTATTGGGTCAACAATGGACGGAACCACCTGAAGTTCTTTCAAGAACTTCCTCATCCAGACAGCTTCTTTTGCGGCATCAGATGCAGCGATGTATTCCGCTTCCATCGTCGAGTCTGCAACGGTTTCCTGTTTGGAACTCTTCCAACACACCGCCCCTCCATTGAGGGTAAAGACAAAGCCCGACATGGACTTGGAATCATCATTGTCACTCTGGAAGCTGGAGTCAGCAAAGGCCTCGATCTGGAGGTCTTTTCCGCCATACACCAAGAACATCTCCTTAGTCCTTCTCAGGTACTTGAGAATGTTCTTTACCGCTATCCAGTGTTTCTCCCCAGGATTTGACTGATACCGGCTTACCACACTAAGTGCATAAGCTACATCTGGTCTGGTACACAACATCGCATACATTATAGAGCCTACCGCAGAAGCGTAGGGTATAATAGACATGCGATCCCTCTCCAAATCAGTCTTGGGAGACATCTCTTTAGAGAGGGTGATCCCGTGACAAGCCGGTAGGTTACCGCGCTTGGAATCTTCCATACTGAATCTCTTCACTATGGTGTCGATGTACCTGGACTGAGAAAGTCCCAATATCCTCTTGGATCTATCACGATGGATCCGGATCCCCAGGATGTATGAGGCATCACCCAGGTCTTTCATGGAGAACCTGTGTGACAAGAACCCCTTGACAGATTGTAGCATAGGAATGTCATTTCCTATTAAGAGAATGTCATCCACGTATAAAACGAGGAATACTACAGTTCTCGCTACAAATCTACTATAGATGCATGGTTCATCTGGATTTTTGATAAAGCCAAATTCTTTGACCGTCTCATCAAAGCAGATGTTCCAACTCCGCGATGCCTGCTTTAGTCCATAGATGGACTTAAGCAACTTGCACACCTTTCCGCTGCTCCCACTCTGAATGAAGCCCTCTGGCTGGTCCATATAGACACACTCCTCTAAATTTCCATTTAGAAAAGCTGTCTTTACGTCCATTTGCCAGATCTCATAATCGTGGAAGGCAGCGATGGCAAGAAGGATCCGAATGGATTTCAGCATGGCTACTGGAGAAAAGGTTTCGTCATAGTCCAAGCCAGGTCTTTGATGGAAACCCTTTGCTACCAGCCTAGCTTTATAGGTCTCAACCTGTCCATCTACACCAATCTTCCTTTTGAAGATCCACTTGCATCCTACGGGTTTTACCCCGTCTGGAGCAATGTCCAACGTCCATACCTTGTTGGTGTACATGGACTCCATTTCGGTCCGCATTGCATCCAGCCATTTCACTGAGTCAACGCTCTGAACGGCCTGCTGGAAGCTAGTAGGCTCATCATAATCTATGATGCAATCCTCTCTATCCCCGTCTATGAGAAAACCGTAGTATCTCTCGGGCGGATGAGACTGCCTACTACTTCTGCGGAGCGGCGTAGGAATGTCCTGTTCTTCCGAACCCTCTGGTTCCACTAAGCTTTCAGTTACAGTCTGTGGTTCTGGAACTTCTTCCAGTTCTACTGCGCTCCCACTAATTTCCTTTTCCAAGAACTGGTGTTCTAGAAAGTGGGCATTGCGAGAAACAAGGACTTTTTGTTCCTCTGCGTAGTAGAAAAGATACCCCCTGGTGTTCTTTGGGTATCCCACAAACTTGCACAGCACTGAGCGTGCCTCGAGTTTGTCCGCATGCTGCTTTTTGACAAAAGCTGGACATCCCCAGATCTTCAGATATTGAAGATATGGTTTCTTCCCACTCCACATTTCATATGGGGTGGTAGGCACAGTCTTAGTCGGAACTCGGTTCAAAAGGTATGCAGCTGATTCTAGCGCATACCCCCAGAATGATCGCGGTAACTCAGCGTTACTCATCATGGACCGCACCATATCCAATAGGGTGCGGTTCCGTCTCTCCGATACACCGTTATGTTGCGGGGTGTATGGAGGAGTAAGCTGAGAGAGAATTCCGTTCTCTTTTAAATAGTCCAGGAACTCGGCACTTAAGTATTCTCCACCTCGATCCGATCTTAGAATCTTAATACTTTTGCCGGTCTGTTTCTCTACTTCATTCTTATACTCCTGGAATTTTCCAAAGGCTTCGGACTTATGCTTCATTAAGAAGATATGACCGTACCTTGAGAAGTCATCCGTAAAAGTAATGAAGTAAGAGTGGCCGCTTCGGGCATGTGTAGACATTGGACCGCACACGTCACTGTGTACGAGTCCCAAGAGCTCGCTCGCTCTTACTCCATGTCCAGTAAACGGAGTCTTTGTCATCTTTCCCTTGAGACAGGATTGACAAGTGGCATACGACTGATATTCGAACGCATTCAAATACCCTTCTGTATGTAACTTCGTCAACCTTCTCTCATTGATGTGACCCAATCTACAATGCCATAAGAAAGTCTGATTTATTTCTGGAGACTTTCTTTTGTGTGTATTCTGGACATTAAAAATCTATGGTTGGTTCAATACGTATATACCATTACTCAAAGTACCTGACCCAATCAAAACTTGATTAAGGTGAATGTTTACAACATTACTTACAAACGCAAATTCATAACCTTCTTTAGAAACTAAAGATACAGAAATGATATTACAAGTTGTGTTGGGTACAAAAAAGCAATTACGCAAAACCAAAACATGTCCATCTGACATTCCCAGGTGATAGTCCCCCACGGCTTTAGCATCCATGCTAGCTCCGTTTGCAACTCTGAGGGTCATGTCACCTGCTTTCAAAACACTACGGTTTCTCAACGCCTGCAAAGAATTACAGATATGAGATCCTGATCCGGTATCCAATACCTAGGAAGTAGAGTTTATAGAAAGACAGTTTTCAATAACATACACACCTGAAGCTGAAGCTGCAACCTGCTTCAATTCCTGTGTTCTGGCCTTCCAGGCCCTGCAATCATTCTTCCAGTGTCCTTTCTTATGAAAAAAGAAGCATTCTTCCTTATCCACAAGCTTCCCCGCTATCTTTGTTGCTTTTCCTTTTCCCTTCGTATCCACTTTACTAACACCGCCCCTTGGTTTGGCGGGGGCTTTCTTCTTCTTTCCCTTGGCTTTCGCCTTGGACCTAGAAGAAGATGATCCTCCTACAAACAAAGTGGATGTTTCCCTACCTTTCTGTAGGGTGCCCTCTGCGCTCCTCAGCAGGTTGAGGAGCTCTGAAAGTTCAACCTCCTTTTCTTGTAGGTTGAAATTCATTATAAACTGGGCGTAAGTGGAAGGAAGGGACTGGAGAACTATATCCGTATATAGCTCACTCTCCAATGTGATCCCTAGGTCAGCGAGCTCCTCAATGTAGCCGATCATCTTTAGCACGTGCTCGGCTACTGATGATCCGACGGCCATTCTTGTCGAAAACAACTTTTTCGACGCTTCGTATCTTGCGATACGTGATTGCTCTCCATACAGTTCTTTTGTATGAAGCAATATGGACTCCATGTCCATATTCTCATGCCTCCTCTGATGTTCGTTGTCCATCGAGGCAAGCAGGAGGCACTTGGCCTTCGCGCTATCAATCTCCCAAGTCTTGCGGATTTCCTTATCCGCGACGCTGGAAGTTGGACCAGGGACAGGGGGAGCTTTGGTGGTAAGAAGATACCCCAGCTTATCATAAGTGATTGCTATCTTGACATTCCTGAGCCAATCTTTGTAGTTTGGCCCTGTCAACTTGTTTTTATCTAGGAGTAACTTAAGTCCAGTCATGTTGATTGGTCGCTGCAATTAGGAGAGAGAAGAAGAAACACTCAGCATGATGCTCTTGCAAGTTTAGAGTGGTTTTTAGTTTGTCTAAACAGGATGGCTCCCACTGTTTCTCGAATCCCTCCTCAAACCATAAAGGAAGAATTAGCCAGGATCAATCCCACCGTACAATACTTGCTTAACCGTTCAGCCAGGCCGGTGTCGGTACTTCGAGGGAGGTTTTCCAACGCTTTCGCGAAGTTTCTTAATTAAAGAACCTCTTTTCCCTGGGGGCGTAGCCCCGCTAACACCTTTCTAGGCACCTACTAGGTTTATAGCATTGATCGTTAAGTGAGAAATTTCCCGAGGAGTAGCATATACTCACAGTAGGATCGGGATCCAAATATCATCGTGTGATGAAACTGAAGGAATCCTACCAGAATCACCACACTCCAAATGGTATGCAAATCTAGCAAGTTTCAGTACTTATGAAACTCCCGATGTGGATTTTTGCCCCATGCTCTTATGACCTTGGCGTGAGGTCAAAATGTCATAAGTCACATGTCAAGTTCGTCCCATCATTATCCAGGTTAATTTGAATCCACCCGTACATACCCTTGACGTAGGCCAAAATGGCAGTACGACTGTTTCAAACCAACGCATTCTATCTATGCAACAGATAAATATCCGGCAGCTACCAATCACTATGCCTTGGCGTGAGATCAAAATACATAGCTTGAATACTACCGAATATTTAACTGAAATGATGGAGGGCTACGGATGGTTTTGGCAAAACCGTGAACGTAGTGAACTTGATTTGGTCGATGGAACGAGATAGCTTTTAAATGGAGTGGCTCAAACTCCGTATTTTAAAAGTTGGTTTTGAAAAGAACCGAGTGGTTTTTCGAAAGTGTTCCAACGACTTTAACTTGGTTTATTATCTTGCATTAGTTCTTTTAATGCGTGATATTCTTGCATTAGTACTTTTAATGCGTCCCATCATTTAATCCTACCATTGCAGAAAACAACCAAAATATGACGTACGCTTATGCCATTCGCATTCGCAACGGGGCCCCGTCATTACCCGTTAGGTTACTTAACTAACGACAGAGCGGGGGCTGGGCTAGCGCGTCTGTAAAACATAAGCAACGCCTAAATAGTTATAGATATAGCAATAGTAGACATTACAGATCACAGATGAATGCATTGGATATACTAGCAATCCGCAATCCTTTCGAGCCTGAAACGAAAAGCGGATAACACGGTCGCGGTGAATAGCCAAATACCCCACCCAAGACCCCTACGGGTGCGGCAAACTACCCGCCAAGTACCCGAAGCGTAGCAACCTCCCTCATCTCCATGAGTAGGCCACTCGACACTTCGGCATACCCGGTAGTTTGTGCACCCCTCCATGGGTCTATCCTAGGAGCAAAAACAGTAAAAAGAATTATACAATGACGGCTACAACCCCGACCCGGTTGTGCGGCCAAACTAATAATATTATTACATCAATTTACATTTACAATGAATGAAAGAAAAACAAAAGCTCATCTCACATCCACCCCGGCTATTCACCCGCGACAGTCCAACACATTCATATACACATTCCAGCACATTACAGATCATGTATAACCCCGACTAATCGTCTTATAGCGATTAGCCGACGTTCAATACATGCAAACATCACAGATATAACCATCATAGTCAAAGTGCAATGAAGTTCGGAAAAATACGGAATTATAGGACCCCAAAAGGAAATTTCTTTTCTGGAAAATCTGGGCACATATAATATATTTTAAAAATCCCAAAACCAACACCTACACACACTGCACGAAAAACGATGCAGAGAAGAAGACAAAGCGCGGCGGTTGCGCGGCACGAGCCCACCTCGCGCGGCGGAAGGGCGGCGCTTTGAGCTCAACAGTGGATCGTTTTTCATGGGTGTTCTTAGAAAACCCTGAGACGATTTTACAAGTATAAAGTTTTTCATTTTGAGCCAAAAAAATTTCAACAGAAACTCAGGTTTTGAAAAAGTATGGTTTTTGGGTTTTTTTACGGTTCCGAACTTCGTTACACTTCACTACCAAGCTAGTTTAAGTTTAGTTAGGCTCTGATACCACTGTAAGTCCATATTGCGACCCCCGGTTCTTACGGGGAGGCGGAAACAGTATAAAAAACAAATTTTTATCGCAAGAGGCAACATGGACTAAGCAAGGTCGGGATCGTTGTCTAAACTAAAACTAGCAAACTAGCTAAAGGGGTTTAGCTACTCGGATAAAGATGATTATACCTAAACTTGAACTCCTTCTTCTTCAAACTTTGTAGAGGTTGATGGTTCTCCTTTGTCGCCTTCTTCCGTCAAAGATGGATCCACCTCGAAGGCTCGACCTTTGGGCTCTTTCTCGTACTTGGAGTGAACTAGAATCGCCGGCTTGCTAGACCCTTGATCCTAGAGTGAGTAGAGAGTGTCTAAGGGTTGCTTTTGTTTTTCAAGAGAAGGATTCTCAACTCATGAGAAGGTTTCTCTTGACTAGAGGAAGAAGACGATGAAGTGAAGAGAGAGAGTGAATATGATAGAATGAGCTCTCATTTCCTTTCTTGCAACCATAATGCAAAAAGAAAATGAATTATCAAATAATAATAATCAAAATGAAAAGGTTGATGGAAAGTTTTAGAATGACTAATATCATTACAAGCATTAAATGAAAATGCAAGAATCAAGAGCATCTTTCTCTTGTAATGATAATGGTCAAAAGTTCAACCATGGTCAACAAGTCAACCATGGTCAACAAGTCAACAAAAACTAACCATGACACAATTTCATTTTATTATATATTATTAAATGATATAATACAAATCCATTAGGGTTTGGAAAAAGACGACTGTCAACTGTGCATACGCACCCGTTCCGAAACCCTAATGAAAGTCATCTTCCTCCTCCTCAAATAACTGTGCATACACACCTGCATTCTTGTTCCGAGGAACAAGAATACTGAGAGATAAAAGCAACCCCAAATACTATACCAGTATCCGGCTCAAACCAGAGCCCGCTGGTAATATCTTTCCGGACTCCAAACGTGCACAAGTGCGCGGATGAGAACGAACCCTGTCGCAAAACCATGCGACCTCTACTCTGTTTTGCCCAGAGGCGAATACCCTCTGTGTGGGACTCTAAAGACTCGACACTACGCTGGCAGTGGGTTTAACCACAGACCGCAAGCGGCACTAGCTGTGCGTAACGGTCCCCAGGTAGATGTCGACAAGAAGGCTGACGAGGTGAAACCCCATCGGTACTCCTACTGAGTCTGAATGTGACAGTCTCCGTACAGTCCGGTCTGTTCGTCTGATACATCGCATGGCGGGCCTAGGGGGAGGTAAACGTCAGTCCCCCAATAGCGGTACAAGTCGTGCCGGAGCGAAGCCCAAAACACCCTGAGATAACACTGGAAACCTACCAGTATATATCGTTTGCCCTGGCCAGGGACTACTCGTGTAATGGCTCTCCTAGACACAGCGCGATGTCAACCCCCAATACCGGGAGAGACGAATCCTGTCTAACCGTCACTGCCTCCAAGTGCTTCGGGACTGCACCCAACCACCACCTGTTTGCACGACTCCTTTGAGCCGTGGTAGGGTAGTGATCAAAGTGCAGTGGGAACACACTCGAGGCGAAGTGCCAGTGTCAAGTCAGCGGACTAAGCTGTACTCATGTCACCTGGGAACTGATGACTGACGATAGGTATAATACCAACCTGTCAGTTCCCGACGAGTCCTGTCCAGTGTACTCGTAACCTAACGAGCACCCGTATACTATCTCCAGTACGACGTACTGATGGCTGTGGGACAGACCATCTCCCACACTGGGATGAGAAGCGCATACGCTAGTCTACTCCGGAGTATCGATGCCCTGTCTCGATAGTCCTGCGACTAGAGACCTGTATAAGGATGTGCTTATAGATTACCCAGCCCCCACTAGTGTGACTGCCATCACAACGCTGGTAATCAAGCAAAGATCCTAAGGGCTCCACTAATGCGTATAAGTGATATAGTAAAATAAACACAAGTACACATTGAAGTAGAGACAAACCAAGTAGCATACTACTATTTTGAGCAAGATTGTATATACAAGGTGAATATCCCAAGCATCCATTAAGTAATATACAAACTAGTATGATACAGTAATGGCCTCTAGGGCATATACACTAACAGGTAACACTTGCCGTACAGTCCGGTCTCTTCGTCTGATATGTCGTATATCAAGTCTAGGGGTGGTATACATCAGAACCCAATAACCGATAAGTCATGCCGATGTGAGGCTCATAACGGGTCGAGAAACAACTGGTAACTCTTACCAGTAAATCTCTAAAACAGCCCTGGCCAGGGACTTCCCTGTTATGGCCAATGGAGCACAGCGCAACATCAACCCCCAATACCGGGAGAGACGAAACCCCTCCTCAATGGAGCACAGCGCAACATCAACCCCCAATACCGGGAGAGACGAAACCCCTCCTATCGCTCATTTCCTCCATGTGACTCGGGACTGTACCCAAAAACCAGCGTTTTGCACGCCCTATTGGACGTGGTAAGGTGGAAATCAAAGCACAGTGGGAATCACACAAGACTCTATGACGATCTCGGGTCTACAGACTAACCTGTACAAGTGTCACCAGAGAATTGCCATCTGACGTGAGGTATAATACCATCTGGGAGTTCTCGGCGAGTCCGTCCAGTGTACCCAGTCTCCACTGAGCACCCGTATACCATCTCTGATGTCAAACACCAATGGATATGGGATCATCCATCGCCCATCTCATGGGTCGAGAAGCTTATACGCTAGTTTACTCTGGTATATCGATGCCCTGTCTCGATACACCCACGACTAGGAACGTTAAAGGATGAACTTATGGACTACCATGTCCCCACTAGTATGATCTGCATCATAGTCCTGGTAGTCAAGTACACATGCTTAGGGCTTTACTAACATGTAACCATAAGATAGTATCAAGATACTAGTTTACATGTTAAGATAAAGAGCAACCAGATAGCATACTATCATATCGAGCAAGAAAGTCCTCTCTATATATGTCCAAGCATCCAATATAATATATATCATCTGTACAATACTGGCCTCTGGGGCATACATACAACTAACATCATCAATGTATGTAAATATGTATATCCCGAATGTCGTTGACATATAGCAACGAGATCGGGGATTGTAACGTTTTGAAAATCGTTTTGGTGAAATTTCGGAAAATCGGTAAAATAATAGGGTTTTCTATAAAAAGTCAAAATATAAATATCTTTATTTTAAAATTAAATATAAATATTCTAGCTATGTAATTGCTAGTATTTTGTGTTTATTGAGCCACTGGTGAGATTTCAAAATTTCTGAAAAATTTTCAAAAATTAATTATTTTAATATTATTTTAAGTCGTCACTAATACATTTAATTAGGGAAAATTACAAACTGGAATGAGTTGAAACAAATTTTGTGCATCATAATATATTAAGCAAAATTTTATCATGTGGTTTTTTGAATTGAAATAGGCTTGTTAACCGGTGTTAGAAAATATCAAAGAAAAAGGCTTTTTTCAGTGAAATTAGTGCAAATGGAGTGCGGTACAACTTTTATCTTTTTCCCAAACAAAACCAACACTCTCTTTTTACTTCCTCACACATTTGGCCGGCCTTGTCACCCCACCCTCTCTCTTGAGTCTTCAAGTGGTTTCTAGAATTTTTTTTTATGGAAAATAAATAAAAGAAAATGAATAAAACTTGAAAAGACTTAAAGAAAGAAATTAATGAAAGAAGTTTCTACACAACTCTTCACTCTTTCTTTCTCTCCCATCTCTTCATATGGTGGCTGGCCCTCCTCCCCATGGCAGCCCCCCATTTTCCTCATTTGATTTTGTTGCAAAAATCCACCAAAATTCATTAAAAATCCATAAAATCCAAATTAATTCCTGCCCTCTATTCTTTGCTCATCTTTACATGGATTTTGGAGATGGAAAGCATTCATTTTGGAGGCTTATTTTCATGTTTGGATTGTATGTTGTGGAGGTATAAATCTCATTCTTTTGATTTATTGTTATTTAATGTTTCATTCTAGCATAATTAGATTTAATAAATAAATTCTATCTACAAGTTTTAAAATTCAAGTTAGGGTTTGTAAAATCAAGTTAGGGTTTTTACTAATTAAGTGAGGTTATTATAACTAGTTTAACATTTTTAGAAATGGGAAAAATCATGCTTGGTTGATATATTGTAATTTGTTCATTCAAATTGTCTAAATTAAGTAAATTTGTAAACTAGATTTATGTATATTATATTTATTGGTGAGATAAAATTTCAATTAATGTTTATAACACTAGAGTGTGGATTTAAAGAGGATATTAACTTGTTGGTGGAATGAAAAACTCAAGTTGGTTACTAGTTTTTATTGATAATTGATAAATTATGATAAAAATTACTATTTTTGCTAACTAGATTTTGGAAATTCTTAATTAAATGAAATTTAATTCCTAATTTATGGTTTCATTATGTTATTATTATCATGAATTGTAGTTTAGTAAGTTAATTCATGTAAAAATCATGTTTAGTTGTGATATTGTGAAATTTTGCTTAAAAGTATCGAAATCGGACAAGTTTGCAACTAGAATTTTCAAACTAATATAATTTAGGGCGTTAAAAATATAGTGATGGTTTATATAGTCTAGTTATGCTATTTAATGAGTTTTATTACCATTAGTTTCGTTTAAATGTCAAGTTTTAAAGTAAAACGGTAAATTGGCGTTTTCGGGTTTTTCGAAATTGGACGACTTGATTGATTTTTAGGGTTTTGATGGATTAAATCATGTTTTATATTATAAGTAACGAGTTTTTAAACTACGAGTTGTTTGATGATGTTATCTCGATCAATCGGTGTTTGTACGCCGATATCGAGTGATATTTAGTTCTTTGGAATGAGCGGGACATAGGTTTTAACCTATGCGCGTTCGTGCGTCGTTTTGACTTTGTCTGTGATTCAGTTTACGATATTATATGTGTTTGCGTATAGGTACCCCTCACGTGGACTTCGGACGAGGAAGATGAGGAGGGCGACATCATTTTCGGCAGACAAGGACCAGGTGAGTAGATGTATATCTACGGGGGGAAGTCGGGTGGATAGCATTTAGCACCCCCGCAAGCGTAGAATAGGAATATGTACTTATTGTCATTAGGACCCTAGTAGTGACCTTAGGTTGGACTAGATTGATTTAGAAAGACCTTACCCGAGGATGAATATCTTGGAGGAGATTCGTAGGTTTCAGGTAGATACACACACGCGCACACTAAGACTTGACGTGGTGTATACGGGTATGTGTATATATATATAGGACTAGGTGTAGGTATATATATACACCATACGTATATGTGTTACAGGGATGTGACATGATACACGGGGATGAAACAATATAACTGGGCTGATGCCGTGATTTTTGGCTATACAGTCGTGTTATGATGTTAGTGGATCATTAGAAAATGAGATAATGGATTTGTATACATGAACAACAATAAAGGATGGTGATTATATTGAAGTATATGGGACTCTAAAATAGAACCCGGACTATAACCTGTGCCTGAAATTCTGATATGATATATGTGTGACCTGATTACGACATCATATAGGTGTGACTTGATTTCGATATGATATATACGTGTAACGTGTTTACGATATCATATAGGTGTGACTTGATTTCGATATGATATATACGTGTAACTTGTTTACGATATCATATAGGTGTGACATGATTACAATATGATTTAAGTGTGACTTAATCACAATATGATGCATATACATGATATTTATGAGGATAAATTAACGATGTACATTTATGCTGGCAATGATATATGATTACAGTATAGCACCTTGATCTTGACATGAGTTGATGATGATATTATGCGAATGATGAGACACGTAGGTGATACTTGACCCGTACCCCGATATTGGGATGCCGTACAATGGATTTTACCGTACGAGGGATTGATGTGATGATTGATCCGCACTCTTGTTTCGAGGAAGTCGTACTACGTACGTGACGCTATTGAGGCTGGATCGCCGACTATAAGAGATATGAACTCAGACTTTGGGTGTACTCCTATTTCTTATCGACTAGTTTTTTAGGTTTAGTTCCTTAGGAGGTTATATGGACACTAGTTTAGGTTCGAGTCATATAGTGGTAGTTGTACCTGTATATCGCAGATGAGTGGTTATTTCACATCCGTCTTTACATTCATACCGTAATCACAATGTTGCATGTTCATACATATGTTTCTATAATCAGTATAAAACTCTGCCTGTTAGGACACCAGCACCATTACCGATGATGCGCATATTCCACGCACAGTTTTTGCCGGCTCACACACATCATCATCGGTAATTGCTATGTCACGTACACCTTAGATCATATTATCTTTTATTGATTCAATCAGCTAACAGCTAGATCGATATAATATTGTAATTACTCTCTGGTGTTTATATAGACATGGTATTTATTACTTAGAAATTTCATGCATTCGCATTTTCATGTTATCATGCAGTATGATGGGGCACTAGCCGACACTTATCATTTAGTTACTCATGATTTTGGAATTTTGGATTTCTATGAGGTTTCTGGATTTTTGGGGAAAACCGCAAGAATATATAAAAACTTCTCTCTCTCCTTCTCTCTTTTTAAAATATAAGATGCGGTTTTCTCGTGATGTATGTGTCGTCCACCATGAGATTTCATGTTTTCTGTTGGATTTCAAGACCCGATTCGAGGAGTGGATGAACCGTCTCGGGTACATGGTGGGCCCGGTATGGTACCCTGGGGCAAGAAGATCGAGTTGTAGACGATGAGCCTGGCAGGGAAGGACTACCTACCGGTGATGTCTGGCGCGGCGGATATTCGGAGGATACCGACCGTTGTCGTGAGATTTGATGATATAGGTCGATCCGGACTGACGGAGCCCGAGATATTGAGACTATGAGGTATTGAGACTTGAGATTTACATGTTTTGTGTCGATGCTTGACACGGATTTCCATGGATTTCATCGATGATATTTCAGATTTCTATACAAATTTACCATGATAAAAGTTAAAGATTTTCCTTATACAGATATATCTAGATTTCAGGATTGATTGTTTTACATTCATAGGGCATGCATATTCATTCACACGACATATTATTACTTGAGGCACTGACACGAGCACGGAGTATTTGCATGTACACGTAGTATTACCCTGCTATTACTAGATGATTGGGATATAGTAGTGTATTGTCATGACCTAGGATAGCGTCGTGCATTCGATTTCTTTTCGCAGATATCTTCTACTCACGAGTTGGCAACTCACCCCCGTTGTGCCAAATTTTATTACAGGTTGATGTACAGGGTTCCTTGGCAGTATGCGGGCACATCATTTCATTCCGGGTGATTTGCACGGTAGGTTGATTCATTCGTATCTGGACCGCCGTTGTATGTTTATTATTTCAATTGTATCTAGTAAGCTCCATCAACCAAACTTGTATTACTTGATAGTTTACTGGACCAGTTGTTTATTTCGACCTTAGAGTCGCGCTTGTATTATTATGATATCTGGTGGTTTTGTTTTCTTTTGAGCTTTGAAGCTCGCCCTTTGGCGTTGTATACTATTGTGCATTAGTGTGGTTGTTTCCGCCTTTTGGTGTAGAGCTAGCTCCCGTTTGGGGATGCTTTTTATTGTTTGTGTATATTATACTTGTTGTACCCGTTTGGGGCCAGTTTTTACAACGGAGACTCTGCCGAAATTTTTGAGAAAATTGGATGATGCTTTTAAACTTGTTTTCTACATGTTTTCCTTTACTTCTTCTTCTTTTATGGTTTAGATTTCTGGGTTTCGACTTACTTAGGTTACGTTGCGCCTCTAGATGCTTCGTAATCTAAGTGCCGGTCACGTTCCGTACTTTCGGGTCGTGACAAAGTTGGTATCAGAGCGCTAGGTTTAATCTTGTATATGTCTAGAGGTGACCCTTGGTTGATGGAGTAGGCGACTTAGATAGAGTGACGTACCATGGGTATGATCTGCGGCATACTTACGATACGCTACTCTTCTTAAGTAGCCTTAGGATGTACATTTGTTTGCACCGCATTTCATTCGTTCCTTTGATCTATCTTCGTCGATATCGGAGGGTGGTTTCTATTACTATGGGTGCACGGGCAGAGGGAGCTGCGGCTCGAATGCGATAACCATTAGGGTATCGTTCATTCTTGAGGAGTGAAGCATTGTTTAGCGTGCGGATGAAGGGTATTCATATGCCGTCCAGACGAAGTTAAAGGATTCGAACGATTGTCAAAAACCCATTTTCCCAAGTTTAAAGTATTCGGAAGAACATGCAGGTATTTCGATGGACCCTCCAGAAGAATGAAACCCTAACTCGACATAATGACCATGAGAACGCCCTTGAACCTTAGGGTTTACGGCAGTTCCACGGTGCCATTAGTGAGGCTTGGGTTTGCCTTTCTACGGCTGGACCATCGATGCTGGGGTATGTACCGGATATTTTTAAACTGTACTTGAGTGTTGAGCTCTCGGGGAATTATGGGATTTTGATGGATCGATCGAAAAGTTTAATGTAGTCCGGATATCAGGTGAAGGGATTGACTACGTGGGAGACTCTAGATATGAGTATTGCCATTGGTAGCGCAGTCAGCACACCTATGAAGAGACGAGTTCGAAGCAGTCGACACCAGAGGAAAGGGGGAAAGAGGCGCATATTGACGATAGTGTTTACGATTGTGATTTGGTGATTTGAATTTCATATTTTCGTTGATTGGATTTTGGTATTTTGAGGACTTTGTTCTACGATTGGTATTTCTTATGTGTACCTTCATTACATTCTATTTGTGTTTCATATATCAGTGGTATTGATGTTGTTTAGTACATACCCAGTGCACTTGATTTGGTTTTTATACATTTTGAGATTTTGATTTGATTTCGTGCATATGGTTACACATGATTTTGACATATGCTTCGATCCAGTTTTCATGCATTTCGTACCGTGATTTCGATTTTTATATTCGGTTTATGTTTTTCATACGCCATATGCACTTGATTGAGATTCTTGCGCAAACTTGGCGCACTTGATGCGATTTTGTGCACACCAGATGCACTAAATCGGGGTTTTGTGCAGATTAGATGCACCTGATATTGAGTCATGCACGCCCATTGCACTTGATAGATGTTTTTGGTGCACACCTGTTGCACTTAGTTTTGTTTTTGTGTGTATTCGTGGTATTTGTATTTGGTTTCGATTTCAGTGCGCACCGGACGCACATGATATTTTTATGATGTGATTGGGATTGAATTTAGTTTAAGCAGTATGCTTTTATAATCATTACTATTGATTTGGTAACCAGGAGGGACGTGTATGTTAAATAAAAGATATATATAGCTATTTTTTTAAATAAACGTCCGCTACTTATGCCGTGACACGTGCATCGCACGGCGATTTTCAAGAAGGGTTTTTGTATGCTTCTTTATTAAGATGTTTAGACGATTTTACAACGATACGCACTATATATATAAGTTATAGTTTTGATATATATTATGTTGGTTTTCGTATTGGGTTTTGATATTTTATCTTCACCATAACTCCGATAATTGCGTTATGCTTGACGGAGTTGATTTTAGTTATGTATTGATGATTTCGGAGCCCCGACGAATTGAGTGTTTTGACTGAATGTTTTAGAAATTTGGGGGGAGTTTTAATTTAAATTCGGGGACTGAATTTCTTTAAGGGGGGAAGATTGTAACGTTTTGAAAATCGTTTTGGTGAAATTTCGGAAAATCGGTAAAATAAGGGGGATTTCTGTAAAAAGTCAAAATACAAATATCTTTATTTTAAAATTAAATATAAATATTCTAGCTATGTAATTGCTAGTATTTGGTGTTTATTAAGCCACTGGTGAGATTTCAAAATTTCTGAAAAATTTTCCGAAATTAATTATTTTAATATTATTTTAAGCCGTCACTAATACATTTAATTAAGGAAAATTACAAACTGGAATGAGTTGAAGCAAATTTTGTGCATCATAATATATTAAACAAAATTTTATCATGTGGTTTTTTGAATTGAAATAGGGTTGTTAACCGGTGTTAGAAAATATCGAAGAAAAAGGCTTTTTTCGGTGAAATTAGTGCAAATGGAGTGCGGTACAACTTTTATCTTTTTTCCAAACAAAACCCACACTCTCTTTTTACTTCCTCACACATTTGGCCGGCCTTGGCACCCCACCCTCTCTCTTGAGTCTTCAAGTGGTTTCTAGAATTTGTTTTTATGGAAAATAAATAAAAGAAAATGAATAAAACTTGAAAAAACATAAAGAAAGAAATTAATGAAAGAAGTGTCTACACAACTCTTCACTCTTTCTTTCTCTCCCATTTCTTCATGTGGTGGGCGGCCCTCCTCCCCATGGCAGCCCCCCATTTTCCTCATTTGATTTTGTTGCAAAAATCCACCAAAATTCATTAAAAATCCAAATAAAAATCCATAAAATCCAAATTAATTCCTACTCTCTATTCTTTGCTCATCTTTACATGGATTTTGGAGATGGAAAGCATTCATTTTGGAGGCTTATTTTCATGTTTGGATTGCATGTTGTGGAGGTATAAATCTCATTCTTTTGATTTATTGTTATTTAATGTTTCATTCTAGCATAATTAGATTTAATAAATAAATTCTATCTACAAGTTTTAAAATTCAAGTTATGGTTTGAAAAATCAAGTTATGGTTTTTACTAATTAAGTGAGGTTATTATAACTAGTTTAACATTTTTAGAAATGGGAAAAATCATGCATGGTTGATATATTGTAATTTGTCCATTCAAATTGTCAAAATTAAGTAAATTTGTAAACTAGATTTATGTATATTATATTTATTGGTGAGATAAAATTTCAATTAATGTTTATAACACTAGAGTGTAGATTTAAAGAGGATATTAACTTGTTGGTGGAATGAAAAACTCAAGTTGGTTACTAGTTTTTATTGATAATTGATAAATTGTGATAAAAATTGCTATTTTTGCTAACTAGATTTTGGAAATTCTTAATTAAATGAAATTTAATTCTGAATTTATGGTTTCATTATGTTATTATTATCATGAATTGTAGTTTAGTAAGTTAATTCATGTAAAAATCATGTTTAGTTGTGATATTGTGAAATTTTGCTTAAAAGTATCGAAATCGGGCAAGTTTGCAAACTAAAATTTTCAAACTAATATAATTTAGGGTGTCAAAAATATAGTGATGGTTTATATAGTCTAGTTATGCTATTTAATGAGTTTTATGACCATTAGTTTCATTTAAATGTCAAGTTTTAAAGTAAAATGGTAAATTGGCGTTTTCGGGTTTTTCGAAATTGGACAACTTGATTGATTTTTAGGGTTTTGATGGATTAAATCATGTTTTATATTATAAGTAATGAGTTTTTAAACTAAGAGTTGTTTGTTGATGTTATCTCGATTAATCGGCGTTTGTACACCGATATCGAGCGATATTTGGTTCTTTGGCATGAGCGGGACATAGGTTTTAACCTATGCGCGTTCGTGCATCGTTTTGAATTTGTCTGTGATTCAGTTTACGATATTATATGTGTTTGCGTATAAGTACCCCTCACGTGGACTTCGGACGAGGAAGAAGAGGAGGGCGACATCATTTTCGGCAGACAAGGACCAGGTGAGTAGATGTATATCTACGGGGGAAAGTCGGGTGCATGGCGTTTAGCACCCCCGCAAGCGTAGAATAGGAATATGTACTTATTGTCATTAGGACCCTAGTAGTGACCTTAGGTTGGACTAGATTGATTTAAAAAGACCTTACCCGAGGATGAATATCTTGGAGAATATTCGTAGGTTTCAGGTAGATGCACACACGCACACACTGAGATTTGACGTGGTGTATACGTGTATGTGTATATATATATAGGACTAGGTGTAGGTATATATATACACAATACGTATATGTGTTACAGGGATGTGACATGATACACGGGGATGAAACAATATAACTGGGCTGATGCCGTGATTTTTGGCTATACAGTCGTGTTATGATGTTAGCGGATCATTAGAAAATGAGATAATGGATTTGTATACATGAACAATAATAAAGGATGGTGATGATATTGAAGTATATGGGACTCTAAAATAGAAGCCGGACCATAACCTGTGCCTGAAATTCTGATATGATATATGTGTGACCTGATTACGACATCATATAGGTGTGACTTGATTTCGATATGATATATACGTGTAACTTGTTTACGATATCATATAGGTGTGACTTGATTTCGATATGATATATACGTGTAACTTGTTTACGATATCATATAAGTGTGACATGATTACGATATGATTTAAGTGTGACTGAATCACAATACGATGCATATACATGATATTTATGAGGATAAATTAACAATGTACATTTATGCTGGCAATGATATATGATTGATGTATGAGATTACAGTATAGCACCTTGATCTTGACATGAGTTGATGATGATATTATACGAATGATGAGACACGTTGGTGATACTTGACCCGTACCCCTATATTGGGATGCCGTACGATGGATTTTACCGTACGAGGCATTGATGTGATGATTGATCCACACTCTTGTTTCGAGGAAGTCGTACTACGTACGTGACACTATTGAGGCTGGATCGCCGACTATTAGAGATATGGACTCAGACTTTGGGTGTACTCCTATTTCTTATCGTCTAGTTTCTTAGGTTTAGTTCCTTAGGAGGTTAGATGGACACTAGTTTAGGTTTGAGTCATATAGTGGTAGTTGTACTTGTATATCGCAGATGAGTGGTTATTACACATCCGTCTTTACATTCATACCGTAATCACAATGTTGCAGTTCATACATATGTTTCTATAATCAGTATAAAACTCTTCCTGTTAGGACACCAGCACCATTACCGATGATGCGCATATTCCACGCACACTTTTTGCCGGCCCACACACATCATCATCGGTAATTGCTATGTCACGTACACCTTAGATCATATTATCTTTTATTGATTCAATCAGCTAACAGCTAGATCGATATAATATTGTAATTACTCTCTGGTGTTAATATAGACATGGTATTTATTACTTAGACATTTCATGCATTCGCATTTTCATGTTATCATGCAGTATGATGGGGCACTTGCCGACACTTAACATATACTTACTAATGATTTTGGGATTTTGGATTTCTATGAGATTTCTGGATTTTTGGGGAAAACCGCAAGAATATATAAAAACTTCTCTCTCTCTCCTCCTCTCTTTTTAAAACATAAGATGCGGTTTTCTCGTGATGTATATGTCGTCCACCCTGAGATTTCATGTTTTCTGTTGGATTTCGAGACCCGACTCGAGGAGTGGATGAACCGTCTCGGGTACATGGTGGGCCCGGTATGGTACCCCGGGGCAATAAGATCGAGTTGTAGAGCCTGGCAGGGGAAGGACTACCTACCGGTGATGTCTGGCGCGGCGGATATTCGGAGGATACCGACCGTTGTCGTGAGATTTGATGATATAGGTCGATCCGGACTGACGGAGCCCGAGATATTGAGACTATGAGGTATTGAGACTTGAGATTTACATGTTTTGTGTCGATGCTTGACACGGATTTCCATGGATTTCATCGATGATATTTCAGATTTCTATACAAATTTACCATGATAAAAGTTAAAGATTTTCCTTATACAGATATATCTAGATTTCAGGATTGATTGTTTTACATTCATAGGGCATGCATATTCATTCACACGACATATTATTACTTGAGGCACTGACACGAGCACGGAGTATTTGCATGTACACGTAGTATTACCCTGCTATTACTAGATGATTGGGATATAGTAGTGTATTATCATGACCTAGGATAGCGTCGTGCATTCGATTTCTTTTCGCAGATATCTTCTACTCACGAGTTGGCAACTCACCCCCGTTGTGCCAAATTTTATTACAGGTTGATGTACAGGGTTCCTTGGCAGTATGCTGGCACATCATTTCATTCCGGGTGATTTGCACGGTAGGTTGGTTCATTCGTATCTGGACCGCCGTTGTATGTTTATTATTTCAATTGTATCTAGTAAGCTCCATCAACCAAACTTGTATTACTTGATAGTTTAATGGACCAGTTGTTTATTTCGACCTTAGAGTCGCGCTTGTATTATTATGATATCTGGTGGTTTTGTTTTCTTTTGAGTTTTGAAGCTCGCCCTTTGGCGTTGTATACTATTGTGCATTTGTTTGGTTGTTTCCACTTTTTGGCATAGAGCTAGCTCCCGTTTGGGGATGCTTTTTATTGTTTGTGTATATTATACTTGTTGTACCCGTTTGGGGCCAGTTTTTACAAAGGAGACTCTGCCGAAATTTTTGAGAAAATTGGATGATGCTTTTAAACTTGTTTTCTACATGTTTTCCTTTACTTCTTCTTCTTTTATGGTTTAGATTTCTGGGCTTCGGCTTACTTAGGTTACGTTGCGCCTCTAGACGCTTCGTAATCTAAGTACCGGTCACGTTCTGTACTTTCGGGTCGTAACAGGGATACACCACATATTACACTTATGGTCGCAGAAAAGAAATGAAAAGGTACAATAATTAGAATCCGCGTATTCTTTAGATATCATAAACCCGGAATATTATATATTCCGAATTTCATGCCTAACACAATAAACCTTGCATTTAAGTCTCGAATTGAAAACACTTTTCAATATCCAGTCGGGTAATTCAACAAGATTCTCGATTATATGATCGAATGATCGTCGGGAACTTTAGTAGATGGCAGCACCCCCGATGCCGTCGGCGAAGTGCACTTAGGCCGAACACCATTGCCGCGAGCACCCGAGTGGATGCTTTTGGCTATGGAGTTCTCCTACAGTCACTTAGTCGGGGCTATGGGGTATGGCTATCTAATAGTGTTTCCCGGCGACTATTCGCGTACAATACGAGATTGCGATGGAGTTTTGATCCGAATCGAAACTCCGTGGAAATCGATCAAATTGAGACTAAAAAGCTAGATTCACAAATAACAAACTAGTTTTCACAAAACTAATTCTTGTGGATTCCAAATATTATATCACATATCATAAATATCTAGACGATGTTAAACATTTCAATCGATTTATCAAACACCTACAAATCGCAGAGAGCTCAACAACTTGAGCCTTACTAAAAATACCCAAAAAGTGCCAAATATCTAAATGGAGCAGCACAAGAAACAAGAGCTCTCAACTCCTCAATATTGTGGCGGAATCACGACCAAACCATGGGTTTGGCGGCGGTTCCGCGACGCTTTGATGGAGTTAGAGTCTCGTACTTCTTGGGGCTCCATCAAATAACCTGCACGATTTTCTGAATATTTTTAATCTGAAAAATTCCAACTTTTGAAAAATGGATAGAAACTTGACAAAATGCCAGTTTAAAACTTCAATCGAACACTTTAACGTCGTTTAGACATCACCCAATGCTCTAGCTTGGCTCTGATACTATGAAAGTATGTCTTAGCACCTCTACAAGGTTTATACAAGTATCAAGTATGCAATTTTAAAAAAATTGGGATGCTAAGTTATACTAACCTAGAATATAACTAGAGTATTAGGGTTTTAGCAAGCTAATTAGTTTTACAACTAAGCAAAGAAGGTTACAACCTTTGTAGACCAAGTCTTTCACTTCTCAAACTCCGAGTAGTAGTCTCTAAAACTCCTCTTGGCTCCACTTGAAGAAATGATCGAGCTTACTTTGCGATCTTCGAGGCCGAAGATGATCCACCTTGAAGCCTCTCTAGGTTAAGCTACATCTTCACTAATCAAGTTTTAGTGAAGGAAACAACCTAATCTAAAAGGCTAATTTAGAGTAGGTTGATGAAGTAGGAGTTTTTCTCTCTTTAAAAATCTCTTTCTCTTTTAATTTCCAACTTAAGAAAAACCCTAATGAGCCCGTGAGAAGAGGAAGAAGAACAAGGGTGAGAGTGTGAATAAGTGGAGAGAGAATGAGAATAAGCAAATGAGCTAGGTCAAGAGCAAGTGTATAATGGCTCCTTCTCATCACTTATTGAAGCATGGATTTTTTCACATTAAAAAATCCAACCATGCTTCAATAATGAATGCAAACTGATAAACAAATGAATAAAGCTATGCTTCACCCATGCCTAAAATATCTCTCCAATTTCCACCTCATATATCTATTTTCTCAAAATAGATAATCCATGTTCAATGCATCATCTACCATGACAAAATATTATATATATATATATATATATATATATATATATATATATATATATATATATATATATATTAAGAGAAGAAAATCTTAAGTGAGCTTTAATATTAGTTAATATATAAATATACCAAATATAAATATATATCAAATTATTAAATCAACAATTGATTCAATAATCTGGTTATATCATATATAACCGACTAATATCATTTATATGTATATCATATTATCAAATCAATACTTGGTTTAATAATCCGGTTATATCACATATAACCAAACCGATATCAAATGTCGCCAGATTAGAATACGGTATCACATACTCGTATTTAATCAAGCTCCCGCACATATCAGCATATGCGCCCTACTTTGTTTCGCTTGAGCTAGGAAACCTCTGTGTGGAACTCTAAAGATTCGTCAATATGCCAGCAGTAGGTAATGATTGTAGGGTTCCTAGGCACTCTCAAGAGGTCTCACAAGGCATCAACCATGCCAATTTCAAAAATTACATGTGCCGAGAAACCCTAATACGGATCGTTAAATAGAAATTTAGGCGAAAACAGAACTAGTAAACTACTTTACTAAGAAAACGGAAATACAACCTTTGTAGATCCGGTCCTCCACCTCCATAGCTCCGCAATGAAGTCTCCTCGCTGTCCAAATGGAATCCCGGGCTCTAGCGTCGGCTTCATCGGAGAAATGGACGGGCAAGGTCGTCGGCTTCGTGCCGAAGATGATCTACGTCGAGGCATCAAAAGATCAAGCTCCCACTTCACCAAGTCATGAAACTTGTGAAGAAAACATACTCTACTACTTGGCAAGAGGTAGAGGATGAAGAAATAGGAAGTGGGTAGACTTTAGAATTGGATTTCTCACTCATTTGCTCAAGTTGCCATTGATGGAGCAAGGTTTCTTCTTGAAGAAGAAGAAGAAGAAGAAGATGAAGATATTATGATAAGTTCCATTTAAAAAAGAAAAGAAAATGAATACTTATCATAATGCAACCATGGTTATGTGTAGAGAGTGAACAAGGGTTAGTTCAAATGGTTAGGGTTAAGCATGAGACAAGAATGGTGACTAAGTCAAAGCTTCATGAATCTTCAACTAAAAACAAACAAAGCCACCATTCTTGTTTACATATCAAAATAAATAAACAAATAAATGAATGAATAAATAGATATGAAAAACAAAACCCTAACCATTTAAATAACCATGGTTTAATCTTTACACAAACTCAAGTAAGCATGTATCATCAAATATGATACATTCAAGTGCACAAAAGTATATCACATATACAACTTGTGAACTTCAAGTGAGAAAATCCATTTAAAGTGAACCAATACTAGTTAATGCAAAGTAATATATCAAATATATAATTATGCATTAAATCATTAAATCAACACTTGATTTAACGATCCGGTCATATCGCATACAACCGACTAATATCCAATGTATCGGCTTATCGAATCAACCCTTGATTCGATAACTAGGTTATATCGCATACAACCAATCGATACATTCATCACGAGAATGAAATACGGTATCACATACACGCATTATTCTCGGTCCCGCACATATCTCATATGCGCTCCTATTTCGTTTCGCTTGAGCCAGGAAACCTCTGTATAGGACTCTATAGACTCGTCAATACGCCGGCAGCAGGTGATGATCATATCAAACACCCGCAAGCCGCAAGCGGTCTGCTAAACGTAACGGTCACTCAGGTATTGAGCGATCAGAAGATCGACGAGCAAGCCTGCTCACACTCATGTGAATCCAACCAGTAACACTTACCGTACAGTCCGGTCTCGTCGTCTGATATGTCGCATATCTCCCCTAGGGGTGGTAAACGTCAGACCCCAATAGCTCAATAAGTCGTGTCGATATGAGGTCTATAACAGTTTGAGAAACTACTGGTAACACTTACCAGTAAATCTCAGCAACCCTGGCCAGGGATTTCCGGTTATAGCCAATCGAACACAGCGCAACATCAACTCCCTATACCGGGAGAGACGAATCCCCTCCTATCGCTCATTGCCTCCATGTGACTCGGGACTGTACCCAAAAACCACCATTTTGCACGCCCTCTTGGACGTGGTAAGGTGGAAATCAAAGCACAGTGGGAACCACACAAGACTCTATGACGATCTCGGGTCAACAGACTACTTTGTACAAGTGTCACCTGAGAACTGCCATCTGACGTAAGGTATAATACCATCTGGGAGTTCTCGGCGAGTCCGTCCAGTGTACCCAGTCTCTACTGAGCACCCGTATATCATCTCTGATGTCAAACACCAATGGATATGGGATCATCCATCGCCCATCTGTATAGGTCGAGAAGGTACACGCTAGTCTACTCTGGTATATCGATGCCCCGTCTTGATACACCCACGACTAGGGACCTTGAAGGATGTACTTATGGACCACCATATCGATGCCCCGTCTTGATACACGCTAGTCCCCACTAGTATGATCCGCATCATAGTCCAGGTAGTCAAGTACACATCCTAAGGTCTTTACCAACATGAAACAGAGAGACAATCAGTATACACGTTAAGGTAAAGAGTAACCAGATAGCCTACTATCATGTCGAGCAAGAAAGTCCTCCCTATATATGTCCCAGCATCCACTACAATATACATCCAATGTACAGTAATGGCCTCTAGGGCATACATATAACTAACAATCTCCCACTTGCACTAGGGCCATCTGTAGCAGTGGTTGTAGTATCTCATACTCAATCATCCCATAAAAGTCTCTCTCTGGGAAAAGGCCTTTGTGAGTGGATCCACTGTGTTGTCCTCTGAGTCTACTCTCCTAACCTCGATCACCTTGGAGATCAGCCATCTCCATGATCAGGTGATACTACCTTAGAATATGTCTGGATCACTGATGGGACCTGCGTTCCTTGGCATAAGCCACAACTCCATTGTCTCACAATGGTAGGAACGCAGTTCATCTCATGAACCAATATACACCCATACAGCCTCTTTGGTAGCATCTTAAGTAGCGATGTATCCTGCCTTTATCGTCTAGTATGTCACGGTATCTAGCTTGGAACTCTTCCAACATACCGTCCCTCTACTAAGGGTTAAGACAATGTCTGTGACTGACTTTCAGTCATCTTTATCACTTTGGAACCTTTCCAGTGATTCTCCCCAGGATCATTTGATACCGTCTCACTACAACTAGTGAGTATCCTAACATCCAATTAGATCTATCTCATAGATCCAAAAACCAGGATTTAGGAGGTATCACTTTGATCCTATGTGGATAATTATTGTGATAAGCGGAGATTGATCGAGCGTAGCATAGGAAACTTCTTTCCTATCAAGAGTATGTCATCCACGTACTCTACGAGGATCACCACCATACTCCCTACTACCCTTTTGTATATACAAGGTTCATCTACCATTTTGATGATGTCAAACTCTTTGACTAACACATCAAAACAGACGTTCCAACTCCGCGATGCCTGCTTTATCACATAAAACATCTTGCTCACGTTTCCGCTGCTCCCACTATTTACGAAGCCCTCTGGCTGTGTACTTATAGACGCCCTCTTCTAAAACAACATTTAGAAAAGCAGTCATGACACCCAACCGCCAGATATCGTAGTTATGGTATGTAGCCGTGGCAAGCAAGATCCGGATGGACTTAAACATAGGCACTGGAAAAGGTTTCATCATTATCCATGCCTGGTCGATGATGAAAACCTTTAACAAGTCTAGCTTTGAAAGTCTCAACTTTTCCATCTACACCAAGTAATCTTCTCAAGATATACTTGCTCCTGATGGGGATTTAACCCTTCAGATATAGCAACTAAAGTCCATACTTTGTTGGTGTATAAGGATTCCATCTCAGATCGATAAACATCCAGCCATTCTTACAGAGTCTCACTCCTGATGGCCAGCTCGAAGCTAGTTGGGTCATCATCTCATGATGCAATCCTCGCTCCCACTGTCATAGAGAAACAGAAGTATCTCTCAGGTGGGTGAGGAACCCTACTAGATCAGCGGAGAGGCTGAGGTTCGTTGGTAACTATTGAATCCTTTAGTTCTACCAAATCATCAGCTGCAATTTATATAGCTGGAACATTTTCAGTTCTACATTACAGACCTTGCCTCGAGCTTGTCCGGATTTCGCTATTAGACATAGGCCGGTCAACCCCAAATATTAACTAGCTTAAGACATGGGCTCTTCCCTTTCCATATCACATATGAAATGGTAGGCAACTGATTTGATTGGAACCCTATTCAATAGGTATGCAGCTTCTCAAGCGCATAACTCCCAAAAGAAAATAGGTAACTCAGTATTACTCATCATAGAGCACACCTTATCATATAAGGTGTGATTGCTCCGCCCCGATATACCATCGTGCTATGGTGTATACGGAGGAGTAATGCTGAGAGAGAATCTCATTCTCCTTTAGAATGGTCCAGGAATCCCGTGCTCAAGTATTCTCCTCCTTGATCACATCAAAGGACATAATACTTATACCCGTATTTTGGTTCTCTACTTCTAACTTATATTCTATGAATATCTCAAAAGGTTCGGACTTGTGTTTCAACAGGAACATATGTCTGAATCTTAAGAGATTATCAAAGAATGTAATGAAGTACAAAGAATCAATCTTGGCATATGTAGACAGGGGACCTACATACATCAACATGTATCATCCCAAGAGTTTACTAACTCTTTCTCTGTTTCCAGTAAACGGAGCTATGGTCATCTTATCTTTGTGACATGACTGGCAAGTTTCATAAGATGTAAATTCAAACTGATTTAAATATACATCTAAATGTAACTTCAGTCAGTCGGGTCGCATTGATATGACCTAGTCTACAATGCCTCAAGAAGGATTCATTCATTTCTGAACTCTTCCTCTTATGTGTGTTCCATATACTAAGAACTGTAGTTTGATTTAGAACATCAATGCTTTTAGATAACGTGCCTGAACCGATCAACTTTTGATATAGGAAATGTTCAAAACATTATCCAACAATACAAAATCTTATCATTTCTTTATTAATAAAGAGACTGATATGATTTTGTATATCAGGTTCGGTATCTAATAACATTCGTTCAGAATCAATGTATTTGTAATACAGGGTGACAGTGACCGACAGACTTGGCTGCAACTCTTGCCCCGTTTTCTGCCTCATGAAACTTATCACCCGTTCTCAGTTCTCTACCCACCTGTAGCCCATGTAACAGATTAAATATGCGGGATCCTGATCCGGTATCACATACCCAGGACGTAAAGGATACTGAGAAACAGTTCTCTGTAATGAACACACCCGAAGATGATGCATCAGCATGCACTTTCTTCGTTTGGGCGGCACGGGAAATCTGGTATTCCCCAATTTCCTGCTCTGTCTTATAACAATTATAAGTTGGAGCGGGACCAACTTTCCCCAGCTCAGTATTACAAGCTGGTTCGGTCAATAATCTGTTTTATTATCTTGATTAAGGCGTGATATGGTCGCTACCAGGAGAGAGAGAGAAGAAAAATACTCAGCGTGCGCTCTTGCAAGATCAGATTGGTTATTATTTTATCTAATCAGAATGGCTCCCACTGTTTTTATCAAATCTTCCTTCAAACCCTAAAAGGAAAGACTAGCCGGGATTAATTACACACTACAAGTTCGACAATCTTTCAGCCAGGCCAGTGTCGGTACTTTGAGGGAGGTGCCCCGTGCTTTGGCACGGACCTAATTAATGTAAACCTCGTTTTCCCAGAGCCATAACCTCGTTAACACCTTTCTAGACACCTACTTGATCGGCTAATTGTAATGTCTAAAACTCTCCCACGAGTAACAATTACTCGCAGTGGGTATCGGGATCCAACTATCTCATAGAAGGTATGCAATCTCATTGCAAATTTCAACACTTGAAATTCCCGATAATGTTTTGCCCCAAACGATCTATGACCTTGACAAGGTCAACAAAACATAGACCGCAAGTCAAGTTCAACCCGTCATTTCTTGATTGAATCAAACCCACCCGCACGACCCTTGACAAGGTCAACAAGGCCGCACGACTACCCTAACCCAATCTGCATCATATGCATAAGCAGATAAATACTGGTTAGCTACCGCACACTGCGCCTTGACAAGGTCAACAAACGCAGCACGAATACTAAACAAGATTTATCTGAAATGACGGAGGGCTACGACAGGTTTTTCTGAAAACCTATTGCGTAATGAACTTGATATCGTTGTAGGATCAAATGAATTTTAAAATGGAGTGTTTTTTAGGCTTTTCTAGTTTTGCTAAAGGAGTCACTCCCGGTGAAAGGATCGTCGGTCCTTTCCTCGTCGAATGAGGTGCGGGATATATCATATATATCACTGTGCAAAGCAGAACTCTTAAAAGCAATCAAAAGACAAACTGAGTGTGTAGCATCTGCCAGTTATTGTCTAAAGGAGTCACTCCCGGTGAAGGGATCTCGGTCCTTTCCTTATCGAATAAGGTGCAGGATATATCATATATACCGCTGTGCAAAGCAAGAACTGTAGCTACCTGTTTTATTTTGAAATTCGATTCCACAACATCTTAGGTTTCTTTTCTTTCATTAATCACATTAATGAAGTCCCATCATTTAACATACCTAAACATCACAGATAAATACGACGTACACTTATGCCATCCGCATTCGCCTCGATGTCCCCTCATGCACCGTTAGGTTAGGTGACTAACGGCAGAGCGGAGCAGGGCTAGCGCGTGTGTAAAACATAAGTAACGGCTATATAATATATCATATATACTATATACTGTATCTATCACAGAACATCACATGATCACATCACAGATATCGCAGCAGAAGAAACATATGAAATATTGGATATACTAGGACGTCCGTGTTTTCAATACGAGCCAGTATAAAACACGGATTCCACGGTCGCGATGAATAGCCAAAACCCACACCCCTAGACCCCTACGAGAGCGGCAAGCAACCTTACCAATTCTAGAGTTAGGAGACCCGGACTCGACTCCTCGAGTTGGTCTCCCACTGGACTCCAGAACCCGGTTACTTGTGCCCTCCTCCTTGGGTCTATCCTAGTGCGGAAAAGTAAATAATATACATCAACGGTGACAACTTCCGCAACCTGGAAGTGCCCCAATAAAAGAATATTACATACAAGTTTTTTTTCATGAATGAAAATGAAAAACACTCATCTCACATAAAAAAAAAACCCCGGCTATTCGAACACGACGATCCAATATAACATATCCAGCAACACATAACATCACATGTCATCAACATAAGTAAATATGCGCATCCCAATTGTCGTTGACATATAGCAACGAAACCGGCGATATCACATATTACACTTACGGTCACAGAAAAGAAAGTGTAAATCTACAACAGTTGGAATCCGCAATCTCTTTAGAGATCGCATGCCTAATCAATGAATTCCTTAGACATCACATGCCTAACAATTATAAACCCCGCATTTTAGTCTCATTTATCGAAAACTCTTTTCAATATCAAGTCAGGCAATTCAACAGGATTCCCGACAATCTGATCGAATGCTCGTCGCAAACTTTAGTAGGTGGCCGCACCCCCGATACCGTCGACGAAGTGCACCAAGGCGGAACACCGCTGCCGCGAGCACCCGAATGGATGCTTTCGGCGACGGGGTTCTCCTACAGTCACTTGGTCGGGGCTATGGAGTGAGGCTGTCTATTAAGTTTACCCGGCGAGTATCCGCGTACGCTACGTGATTGCGACGGACTTTTGATCACATCAAAATTCCGTGGCAACCTATCAAGTGAGACTAAACTGCTATGTTTATAACATTCATTCAGTTATCTCATAACTATTTGTGAATTCCAATTATTGTATCACATTCCAGATAATTAGAAAATGTTAAACTTTCCGATCGAACATTCAAACACCCAAGTTTTCCCGATACAGATCAACACATGAAACAAGTCTAAAAACATTCAGTTCGTGCCTCAGTACCAACGGTCCAGCCGTAGAAGGGTCAAGCCAACGCCTCACATGTGGCACGCCGTACTGCCCCAAACCCGAAGGTTCAAAGGGCAGTTCAAGACGGTCACATAATCGAGTTAAGGTTTGTTGTCTTCTAGAGGGTCCATCGCGTTACTTGCACTACTTAGAACGTCTTTAAACCAAGGAAAAATCCAACACTTGGAAATTTCCCGACAGGGGAAAAGGTGGGTATTTATATCCGGTCGAACTTTTTAACATATTCTAAAATTATCCGGAAAACCGCACAGACAAAATTTGATAATCCGATCGAATATACGAATCCCCAAAACAACCCCAGAAAATTCAACTCTTGAATAAAATATTAAAATTATCCAGAAAACACAGGAGTCAAATATAACAATTACTGTGCAAACAAAAGTCAAAGATTCAACATAACGGCCGTGGAACCGCCGCGCCACGTGGGGTAAGGCCGCTGTTCCGCAGCGGGTTGACGGAGTTAGGGCTCCGTTTTGCACAGTAATTCATAAAAAACCCTGCTTAATTTTCTGCATATTTTTAATATGGAAAAATCCAGATTTTTAAAAATTGGACAGAGAGCATTTTGGAAATGGGTTTCGGGTTCGTTCGGATTTCAAACGTCGTCTAGACTTCGCCTAAGGCTCTAGCTAGGCTCTGATACCACTGTAGGGTTCCTAGGCACTCTCAAGAGGTCTCACAAGGCATCAACCATGCCAATTTCAAAAATTACATGTGCCGAGAAACCCTAATACGGATCGTTAACTAGAAATTTAGGCGAAAACAGAACTAGTAAACTACTTTACTAAGAAAACGGAAATACAACCTTTGTAGATCCGGTCCTCCACCTCCATAGCTCCGCAATGAAGTCTCCTCGCTGTCCAAATGGAATTCCGGGCTCTAGCGTCGGCTTCATCGGAGAAATGGGCGGGCAAGGTCGTCGGCTTCGTGCCGAAGATGATCTACGTCGAGGCATCACAAGATCAAGCTCCCACTTCACCAAGTCATGAAACTTGTGAAGAAAACACACTCTACTAGGTAAGAGGTAGAGGATGAAGAAATAGGAAGTGGGTAGACTTTAGAATTGGATTTCTCACTCATTTGCTCAAGTTACCATTGATGGAGCAAGGTTTCTTCTTGAAGAAGAAGAAGAAGAAGAAGATGAAGATATTATGATAAGTTCCATTTAAAAAAGAAAAGAAAATGAATACTTATCATAATGCAACCATGGTTATGTGTAGAGAGTGAACAAGGGTTAGTTCAAATGGTTAGGGTTAAGCATGAGACAAGAATGGTGACTAAGTCAAAGCTTCATGAATCTTCAACTAAAAACAAACAAAGCCACCATTCTTGTTTACATATCAAAATAAATAAACAAATAAATGAATGAATAAATAGATATGAAAAACAAAACCCTAACCATTTAAATAACCATGGTTTAATCTTTACACAAACTCAAGTAAGCATGTATCATCAAATATGATACATTCAAGTGCACAAAAGTATATCACATATACAACTTGTGAACTTCAAGTGAGAAAATCCATTTAAAGTGAACCAATACTAGTTAATGCAAAGTAATATATCAAATATATAATTATGCATTAAATCATTAAATCAACACTTGATTTAACGATCCGGTCATATCGCATACAACCGACTAATATCCAATGTATCGGCTTATCGAATCAACCCTTGATTCGATAACTAGGTTATATCGCATACAACCAATCGATACATTCATCGCGAGAATGAAATACGGTATCACATACACGCATTATTCTTGGTCCCACACATATCTCATATGCGCTCCTATTTCGTTTCGCTTGAGCCAGGAAACCTCTGTGTAGGACTCTATAGACTCATCAATACGCCGGCAGCAGGTGATGATCATATCAATCACCCACAAGCCGCAAGCGGTCTGCTAAACGTAACGGCCACCCGGGTATTGAGCGATCAGAAGATCGACGAGCAAGCCCACTCACACTCATGTGAATCCAACCAGTAACACTTACCGTACAGTCCGGTCTCGTCATCTGATATGTCGCATATCTCGCCTAGGGGTGGTAAACGTCAGACCCCAATAGCTCGATAAGTCGTGTCGATATGAGGTCTATAACAGTTCGAGAAACTACTGGTAACACTTACCAGTAAATCTCAGCAACCCTGGCCAGGGATTTCCGGTTATAGCCAATCGAACACAGCGCAACATCAACTCCCTATACCGGGAGAGACGAATCCCCTCCTATCGCTCATTACCTCCATGTGACTCGGGACTGTACCCAAAAACCACCGTTTTGCATGCCCTCTTGGACGTGGTAAGGTGGAAATCAAAGCACAGTGGGAACCACACAAGACTCTATGACGATCTCGGGTCAACAGACTACTCTGTACCAGTGTCACCTGAGAACTGCCATCTGACGTAAGGTATAATATCATCTGGGAGTTCTCGGCGAGTCCGTCCAGTGTACCCAGTCTCTACTGAGCACCCGTATATCATCTCTGATGTCAAACACCAATGGATATGGGATCATCCATCGCCCATCTATATGGGTCGAGAAGGTACACGCTAGTCTACTCTGGTATATCGATGCCCCATCTCGATACACCCACGACTAGGGACCTTGAAGGATGTACTTATAGACCACCATGTCCCCACTAGTATGATCCGCACTATAGTCCAGGTAGTCAAGTACACATCCTAAGGGCTTTACCAACATGAAATAGAGAAACAATCAGTATACACGTTAAGGTAAAGAGTAACCAGATAGCCTACTATCATGTCGATCAAGAAAGTCCTCCCTATATATGTCCCAGCATCCACTACAATATACATCCAATGTACAGTAATGGCCTCTAGGGCATACATATAACTAAAAATGATCACATCAGTTACCGACAAGCTGTCAGCGGTACTAACTGGACATAACGGCTACCCAGGTATTGAGCGTTTATAAGTTCAACAAGCAAACTTGTCCAAACTCCTATTAAGCCTATAAGCAACACATACAATACAGTCCAGTTTCTTCGTCTGATATGTCGCATATCAAGTCTGGGGGTGGATACGTCAGACCGCAGTAACTTGATAAGTCATGCCTATATGTGGACTATAACGGTTCGAGAAACTACTGATAACACTTATGAGTAAATCTCATCAGCCATGGCTAGGGACTTGCTGTTATAGCCAATCGAGTATAGCACAATATCAACTCCATATACCGGGAAAGACAAAACCCCTACTATCGCTCACTGCCTCCATGTGACTCGGGACTGTACCCAAAATCCACCTGTTTGCACGACTCCTTTTAGCCGTGGTAGGGAGAAAATCAAAGCACAGTGCGAACCGCACAAGACACTATGAAGATCTCGGGTCTACAGACTAACCTGTACCAATGTCACCAGAGAACTGCTATCTGACGATAGGTATGGTACCATCTAGGAGTTCTCGGTGAGTCCTGTTTGGTGTACCCATTCTCTAATGAGCACCTGTGTACAATCTTTGATGTCAAATACCAATGGTTATGGGATCAACCATCGCCCCATACAAGGTCAAGAAATGTACACACTAGTCTACTCTGGAATATCGATGCCCTGTCTCGATACTCCCTCGAGTAGGAACTGTTAGAGGATGTACTTATGGAATACACAAGTCCCGGTAGTATGCTTGGGTGTTCGGTATCACCCGGGTTGTAAGTATGCGACACCGCAATAATTAGTCCTAAGTGCATGTGGGAGATTGTTGGATATAGTGCCTCAAGTCAATTATTGTAATCGCAGGAAGGCGATTGTGATGATTGAGCGAGGACCTATACGGGTAAAACAATCTTAGTTGAGATGATAATATGATATCTGGTTTGTCTCTATCATCATGTACATGCATTATGTGGTATTACAGATCACTATTACATGTTGATAGAGCCCATAAGATTCTTGCTTGACTACCAGCATGGTGATCATATACGTGGGAGATGGGTAGTCCATAAAGCACATCCTTAAATGTCCCTAGTCGAGGGAGTATTGAGACTGGGCATCGATACTCCGGAGTAGACTAGTATATACTTTTCTAGACCCCGACGAGGGGTGGTGGCTGATCTCATAAGCCATTGGTGTCAGTTAGTCACCTAAGATAGTATACAGGTGCTCATTAGATTATGAGTTACATTGAACGGACTAGCCGGGAACATGCTATATGGTATTATACCTATTGTCAGATAGCAGTTCTCAGCTGACATGAGTACAGGTTAGTCCGTCGACCTGAGATCATCATTTATCTCGTGTGAGTTCCCACTGTATTTGATTACTATCCTATCACGGCTCAAAGGAGTCGTGCAAATAGTTTTTAGTTGGGTACAGTCCCGAGCCATGTAGAGGCAGTGAGCGGATCATCAGGGATTCATCTCTCCCAATATTGGGGGTTGATGTCGCGCTGTGCACGGGTGGCTATCATCGAAAATTCTTAGTTAAGGTGGACGAGAATTAGTGATTTGGATCGGTAGTTTCTCAGTGGGTGATGGGCTTCACACCGACACGAAATATCGCGTTGTTAGGGGTCTGACTTTGTCCACCCCCTAGACCCGATATGCTATATTCTTAGACGAACAGACCGGACCGTTTGGAGATTGTCACAGACAGGCTAGTAGGGTACGGATGAGTTTGCTCATCGGTCTTACTTTCGCTCAATACCTGGGTAGTCGTTACATACAGCTAGTGCCGCTGACGTGCTTGTGGTTAAACACACTGCCAACATATTGACGAGTCTTTAAAGTCCCATACAGAGGGTTTTTCCAGTTCAGACGGTATGATGTAGATGGCGTATGTTGGTACATACAGGTGTCCAATTAAATATGTGTACAGGCTACACGATCTTTAATCGGACGGTTGATAATAGCAGCGGCTTAAGATTAAGCCGGATTATTAAATCAAGTTTTGATTTAATAATTTATATATATGTTTTTATATATGTATTCTAATATTGTTGTTCACTATTCATTTTCTCTCTTGGCTATTCATATTTTTATACGAATACGCGTATATGTATTTCGATACGTATACCGGGTTGTATTCCGTATTTATACGGAATATCTTCTACAAGATGGACATATCATTATATGATTTTCTTTCTAGAAAATCATTTGCAAATGAGGTGGAAGGTGAGGTGGCATGAGCATGGTTGGAGGTATGTATAGAGTAATGGACCATTATTTGTTTATTGTAAAATGATGTGAGATATTTTGCATGGTTGTAAAATGGCAAGCCATTCTATTCTACATGCTACTAATGCTCTTCATTCTTCCATTCTCGATAGCTATTCTTCATTTTTGACTTAGCTCATTTTTTTTCTTGAGTTTCTCATGCTCATGTTTCTTCAAATCCTCCTCTTCCTTCTTTAGTTGCTCACTTGAGCTTTGGAAATGAGAGAAAAGGATGGTGGAAAATTCCTACATCCCCACTCTCCATTGCCAGCGACCTTAGAGTGTCGGTTGCTTCGCTAGGCGATGCTGGAGCTTGGATCGTTTCCCTCAGGTGGATCGTCTTCGGCAAAGGAGGACCAGCTTGTAAGCACGATCGGATGCACTTGAAGAAAGCTTGAGGATGTGAGTATTCTACACATAGTAGATTAGTTTAGCTCACTAGGCTTTTGTATACAAGTTCTAGCACTTTAGATCGATTCTTGATTTGGGAACTCTAGCAAACTAGAAATTTTTTGAAACCCATGTTGTCATCTTCGAAAATTAGCTTGCTAGTGTGCCTAAGTTCCGAGCAGTGGTATCAGAGCCATGCTAAAAGCTAGACTTGTTTGCACTAATTTAGACTTTCGATCGACGAAATTTTCCAAATCGTATTTCCAAAATCCCTGCTTGCTGTTCGAATTTTAAAGTTGTTCAAAAAAAATTCTGGTTGCATTAAAATTATGTGAAGGAAAAATTAGAGCTAGGAAAAAAATTTGGGCACCTAAACCCAAAATTTGACCATGGAACAGAAGTCAAATGCGCCATTTGACCGCTATACCTCGGTCCAATTTTGGCTACAGTGCCCCAAATTTTTTCTAGGGCTCTAATGCATGGAAATATGATTTTTGGAATATTTGGTTTTGGTCCAGATTCGTTTGTGTACTGGTTTGTACTTGGGGGGCCAATGCGGAAAATTTTAATCGATCGAAATTTTAAATTTGTGTTTTTCTAAGAATTTATTTCCGCGACCGTGAATATCATAGCGCTGTATAATCCAACTGGTTGCTATATGCACACTCAGATGGGTTTATAAACATGATATTCACGTTGATGTTCTATGTTGCTCTGTGATTATGGTTATGTTGGATTTGTCGTGATGGATAGCTCGCTGTACGTAGTATTAGATGTAGTTCTCTATGATGTAATGTATATTCATATTGCGTTGTGAGCGTCCAACATGTATACTGCCTCCATCGCGGTTTGTATTATTCTTTGGGGCACATCCAGGTTGCGTACGTAGTCACCGTTGTATATTTTATTTTTTCATTACATGCACTAGGATTACCCCACGGCGGAGTGCTCGAGTAGCCGTGTTCTAGAGGGAAACGGGCCTCCATCTCATGGTGTTGAGACCGGGGTGCTTTACTATAGAATTAGCGGGCTATTCTCCGCACTCGTAGGGGGTGTAGGATTGACCCGCGAAGGGTTGCCCAAGTCACCGGATTTAGGAAGTGCTGGGTGGCCTACTCACTTCATTGATTGGAGTTTTCTCGCTTCTGGAATTGGCGGGTGGCTTTCCGCACTCGTAGGGGTCTAGGGTCTGATATTACGGGCTATCCATACGACCGGGAAATTGCATTTCATATTTGGTTCCATTGAAATGTACTTTTCCTTGTTTATCCGCATTTCCATATTGTATTTGCTTCCGTTGTGATTCTGCTGTGATACTTCTGTGATGCTACTTGATATCATGTGTGAGACAAATGTTCATATTATATATATATATATATATATATATATAGTAGACGCTATATATGTTTTGCATCCACGCTAGTCCTGTCCCCACCCTGCCGAAACCCAACATGGTATCAGAGCCACTCCATAAACCTTAACTAGCTAGTTTTCACTAGTTTAGAGTTTTGATCGATGGAATTTTCCGATTCACATTTTCATTTCATTGCCCGCTGTTCGAATTTTAAAGGTATTAAAAAAATTGTTCAGATTGCCTTAAAATTATGTGTAGGAAAAACTAGAGACCAAGAAAAAATTTGGGCACATAAGCCCAAAATTTAGCCACGGAACCGCCGCCAATTATTCCATTTGGCCGTGGTTCCGCAGTCCAATTTTGGCTGTTGTGGCCCAAATTTTTTCTGGTGCTCTAGGTTATGCAAATGTGATTTTTGGAATATTTGGTTTTGACCCAGATTTGTTTGAGTGCCGATTTTTACTTGGGACCAATGCGAAAAGTTTTTAATCGATCGAAATTTTGAATTCATGGTTTTCATTGCATTTGTTAGTTTTTGCGACCGTGAATATCATAGCGCAATATAATCCGACTGATTGCTATATGTACAATCAGACGGGTTTTCAAACATGATATTCGCGTTGATGTTCTGTGTAGCACTGATGTTATGGATGGATTGTCGTGATGGATAGCCTTGTGTCCAATGTTAGATGTACAGTTTAGATTCATTTGTATATTCATTATTGCGGAGCGAGTGTCCGACATATGGACTGCAGTTTCTGTCAGTTTGTATATTCTTTTATTAGGGCACGACCGGGTTGAGATTGTTGTCACCCTTATATATATTTTCCTTACTGTACTAGGATTACCCAGCGGAGGAGTGCTCGGATAGCCAGGTTCTAAAGGGCAACGGGCCCGCATCTCATGGCGTTGAGACCGGGGAGTCTTACTATAGAATTGGCAGGCTATTCGCCGCACTCATAAGGGGTATAGGTTGACCCACGGAGGAGTGCTCAAGTTACCGGATTCCGTGAAGTGCTGGGTAGCCCATTCACTTTGTTGATTGGGGTTGCCTCACTTCCGAGATTGACGGGTAACTTGCCACACTCATAGGGGTCTAGGTTCTTCATTGCACCGGCTATCCACATGATCGGGGAACATCGCGTCTCATTTATGGCTCAAATGAAATGCGGGACTCCTAGATTATCCGCTATTCTATATTGTTGTTCGCATGCTTGTGATGATTTTTATCTGCCTGTGATGACTATTATCTGCCTGCGATGTTGATATATATATTATATATATTTAGTAGATGCTTGTCACGACCTGAAATATTAGCTCGTGACCAGCACTTGAATCACGCCACGTCTAAAGGCGTAACGAAATTCAAGTAAGCTGAAACCCAGAAATCTAAACCTTTTTAGAAAAATAAAGGAGGTGAGGTTTTGAAATAAAGGTATAATGAAAACAAGTTTTCTTAATGCATAGAAAAGAAACATGAATTATGCAAGTGAAATTTATTAGTTTAAAAACATGTTTCGTCTTTCAAAAATTTCGGCAGCACCTCCTTTGTATATTTTGATCCAAAACCACAATACATAACAAGAATAATGGCATCCCCAAGCAGGAGCTAGCTCTTCGCCAAATGGAGGATCACAACCACGCAATATAGTATAAATAAGTATACGGCGCCCAACGGCGAAGTTCACCACAAGAAGATAAAGAAATGAGCAAATATAACCCCAAAAGTGAATGTAAAACCCATCGCTCAAATCTCGCAACTACAAGTCTCACTAAGTCTCATTACTTATACAAATTCTAATTTTGATTGATTGGTGGAGTTAACTAGATACAATATGAAATATAATACAAGAGTGGGTACGATACAAATGCCCCACCTACCAATGCAAAACACCCGAATGGAACTGTATGCCAGCGAAGCCGCTACTGATCCAAGCGGTCAACCTGCAAGAACTGTAGCACAACGGGGGTGAGTTTCCAAATCGTGAATAGAAATATATCTACAAGTAGAAATCGAATAAACAACGACTCCTAGGTCAACTATATCATAAGGTAATACTATGATATCTAGGGTGACCGGGTCGTATATGTGCCAACAAGGTAGTCACTATCTATATGCATGTGGATAACATCCAACAGTAATAATCAATGCACGCGGATATGTGGATCTCATCCACCCATAAATCAATATCTAAAAGCATGTGCATAATCTCCGATAGTAGAATCGGTGTATGTATGTATGTATGTGGATCTAGTCCAACTGACGCAACAATATCATGCATGTAAATATCATAAAAGAGTGTGCATGAAAGTATGAGGATATATGTATATCAACAGTGTCCCTCCCGACACATCGAATCATGGAACCTGAGTGCCTAGCATCGACACTCGAAAACATCATGAAAACCGTGCCCAGCATCGGCACGTAAATCCTCATATATCTCAGGCGCCGCATCCTCATATCGGCCCTCAGGCACCGCACTCCGTGGTCGGCCCTCATATCCATCTCGCTACTCCAGTCGGTGTCCTCGGTTAACCGCCGAGTCTACATACTATCACCGGTAGATAGTGCTCCCCCTGCCGGGCTCACCGTCTAACATATACAAGTCTTCTTGCCCCGGGGTACCTCACCGGGTCCACCATGTACCCGCAATCGGTGCCTACCACTCCTCGAATCGGGTTTCACATGCCACTCTCAGAACCGAGAAAACGCAAGGTGGACGGACTAAAATATCATATCAAGAGAAACCGGATTTTTAAATTGTACATGCTTCCTTTTGAAATAGCCACGGTTCTCAAATCCAGAAATCTCATAAAAACAGCATATCTCAATGCGTAAAATAATAGAGCATGATGTATGCGACATGTAAAAAGAAATGTGAGCATATCCGTGAATCATGCAATATGGAATAGTGATATGACATATTAAGGGGAAAACAGCTCTTTTAAAATGATTCCAGTTTTTAAAGTATAGCATGTGGTTCCCAATTTTACAATAAAACAGGTTATTTATGTAGGTACACTATGTATATGCGCAAGTATAGATGTACCATGTATGTGTGCACAAATATGAATATATCAATATAAATGTCATGATGCAGCAACCCTACTGTGTAGTGACATGGCAATTATCGATGATGAAGTGCGTGAGCCGGCAATTATGTGTACGTGTAACATACGCATCAACGATAATGGTGCAGGTGTACTATCACAGGTATAAGCGATGCAACAAAAATATCATGAATGCAGCAAGTAAATCATTAGCTAACAGCTATAAGGTATACATAACTATCACATGTCCGAGTCGGTGAATCTATCAATCGACATCTAGCCCAATAACACCGCGTACGGTATAATCCATCGTACGGCAACCTCTAGTCAAGGGTAAGGATCAATCATCAAGTCAACTCATCACACACGGAATATCATCGTGCGGCTGCATTAAGCTAATAGGGATCCTATCATCCTATAAGACAAATGAGGGTACGGCCTAATACCACATATGGCCTATCATTCATGATTCACAACATTCTATAAATATATATAACCCTATATACCTATGTCGCAGGTCGCATCTGCAATACTCTCATATCGGGGGACCGGCAGGGTATAAATCATTTCGATCGACTCGCATCCGTATACCATCATATCATATCATCATCTCATCATATCATCGAATTCGTCTTGTATTCTTTCATCGCATTTATGTCTCATATCATGTCGAGTTTACATAAACATGCTATCTCTACTATGTATAAGTATCTAATCTAACAAACACACCCAAACCATACAATCAGATTTTTAAAGAAGTGAATCATAGTTTTGAAAACAGGGGTTACGGTGTTTTTAAGGAAAACATATCATTTGAAAATCCGTAACATCTTTCAAGATATACATTTAAAAGGTACATACGATTCTTTATTTTAGAAAAAGGTATGGTTTGGATGACGCATTTACATCGGCTATCTAGTTCTACAGTACCCTAAGCGGTAATATCGCTAAATATCATCCTAGGGTAGTAGTAGCATATCACACTTAACTATCCTCTAGTTTCTAATATGACTACATAGCTATCTATATTCTAACCCTAGTTTCCTAATCTAGGTTTCCTAACCATACTCTATAAATTGGTTTTCCATCAGAAGTTTGCGGGGGTGCTATACGCCATCCATCCGACTTCCCCGGTAGATATAGATCTACTCACCTGGTCTTCGCTCGCCCAAATCGATGACGCCACGCTTCTTCGCCTCGGAATCCATGTGAGGGTACCTACAATAATAACCAATCGCAATACGTATTAAAATCATTGCAGAAAACCGATACAGCGCACAGTGTGCTCACAGGTTAGAACCTATGGCCTAAACGTGCAAATCAAACAAACAACCCCTGTTTTCGATGTACGAACACCCGACAACCAAATAAAAATCCAAATATCAAGAAAGTGCATTTAAAAATACGGAAAACATCGCCTAAAACACACCAAAATGCTTCCAGATTTTCCCCAGATGACAACTAGCCAAAACTGCATATAGGAGGGGTCTAATTTAGTGCAAAAAGAGCCATGGACCAAATCTGGGACATTTCTACCCTACTCTGGCCGCAAATTGCGGCCAAAATTAATATATCTGCGGCCACAGGTTTGAATTAGGGGCTCAGGTCTCAGTGGTTGCTTCCTAGGTGCCTGCACGACTCTTAGTAATCCCAAAATCAATTCTAGTGTCCCCGGGTTGCTACAGATTCCAAAACACCTTCACAGATCACACATTTATCCGATGTCGGGTTTCTAAATCCGTGTTTTGGGGTTTCTAAGGTCTGGTCCAGGTCATTAAACAGCACTTAAGTTTAGTTAACAGCTACTAAGCATCACCCAATTCAAACCAACACTCAATTCCTCACTAGGGTTTCCCAATGTCCACTAATCTCCACAATATCATATCTAAACACATAGGAATGCTAAAGTAAAAGAAAAACTACCCTAATTAGAAGGGATTACCTCATAAAGCACACCTGAATCCCCCAAGATCATCAAAACTGAATTTTTCTTGGTCCCATGTGTAGAGGTTGAAGAGGGGATTAATATTTGTGAAGGGTGTGTAGGGTTTTGGGGGCATGGTTGGAGATGGATCTAGGGATTTTTGTGGAGGGTTGTGGAGTTGAGGAGATGAAGGAGAGAATAAGAAAAAAGATGGGACAATGAATGGGCAGCAGCCCCTTTCCCTCTCTCACTAATTCACACTCTCTTTCTCTCTCCAAATCTCACATAACCTAATCATTATGTCTCCTTGACTTTTCCCTTTTTCTTTTTCTCTTTTCTATCCGCCAAAAACCATAATATAAAGCCCAAATGAAATGAAACATGTAATAAAATGAAACATGTCATGATGCACTAACCATGGAAACTGTAAAAACGCGGATTTGGCTTAATCGCGTTTAGCAGTGCACTAATCGGGTTTTTATCGAAACTGCATATTAAAATTGCCAAATCCTTTAAAAATATTTTTAAATGAATAAATCATTTTAATTTCTATTTATTTCATAATTATTGGTATATATTTATACCCTTTTTCGAAAACCCCAATTTCGCAAATCGGTAGTTTTCGGGAAAAATATTATTGTAATATTAAATTCCCAAAAATAATATTTTATATTTTCCGAAATGTTACAATCTTCCCCCCTAAATAAATTCGGTCCCCGAATTTAAATTTAAACTCCCAAAATCTAAAACATTTCATTAATTGGCTCAAAACAACGGGGCTCCGAAATCATGGAAAACTCAGAATAACACAACACATCGTGTCAAATGCGCATGAAAACGAGTAAAAACTCAAAATCGAACTCCGTCAAGCGTCACACAAATCATCGAATTTGCACGCATATCCTCGGAGTTACAGTAGAGATACAGATCTCGAAATCCACTACTGAAATCCAATATACAATAGTCAAATACTATAATACGTGTATAGCACGCATCCTTGAAAATTCCAAAATCTGAATAAAACACATGCAAAATCTTTTCTAAATCGCCGTGGGAATGCGTAACTCACGGCATAACTGACGGGCGCTCATTTTAAAATAATAATATATGTCCATATGTGTTTTCTTAAATACACGTTCTGTCGTTTTCAAATATCCCCAAAGGTTTTCCTTTATAAATGTTCGTGTCGCTCAAGGACACTTAAGAAAATAGCGAGACTATAGCTCCTCTTAAAAACCTTTTGGTAATCCTCTAATGCATGCAATGTACTCAGATACTATCCTCAGATCAGTCTTGTTTGGCTACAACACAATATAGTGCCCAACATGAAAACAAAGTGCTCAAAAGCAAAATTAGCCTCAAAAGACGTATCCAATAATTACATGCGTCTGGTGTGCATGGAAACCAAATCCAAATACAGGTGCCACAATACGCACAAGGGAAAACTAAGTGCAATGGGTGTGCACAAATCATCTGTCCAATGCAACGGGTGTGCACGACAACCATACCAAGTGCGTCTAAAGTGCACTAAAATCTCAATCACATGCATCCGGTGTGCACAGAATCACATCTCATATCATGCGCCCAACATGCGCGAAAATACAACTCAAGTGCATATTTCCCGCACGAATGAAATTGCATCCAATATGCACGGAAGAAAATCCAAATCAAGAGTATCCCACATGCACGAGTAAAATCTCACTCAAGTGTATCCGATGCACACAAAATCCAAAATCGAGCGCTTAATATGCGCAAAATCCAACCAAAACGCGTCAGGTCCGTAAAAGCATATTGTGCAGTAACATGCACAAAAACGAACGGCAAGTGCCAACGCGCACAAAAATACAAATCTGGTAAAACAAATGCTCAAGAATATTAATCGGGTGCAACCAAGGTACGGGGTATAAATACAGTGCGACAACGCATAAATACCCGTCCGGTGCAACATATGCAGAATGCAATCTAGTGCATAAAATAAAAATACAGTGCATCCAGTGCACGAAATACCGATCAATAACTTAAATGCATAAACAAAAACATCGAGTACACCAAGGTGTATAAAATCGTAAACGTGTGCAACTGCGTGCAAAAAACGCATATCAATGCACTACAAGCACATATAAGCTATACCGAGTGCAAACATCAAATCGAGTGCGTACCATACGCACAAAATCAAATCAACCATATGAAATCCATGAACTCATAAACATGTGCAACCAAGGCACAAACCGATATCAAGTGCGATAACCATGCATAAATCAAAAACCAATACCATGGTGTATAAAAACATATCTCAAGTGCAATAACTATGCACAAAATGTAAATACTCAGTAGGTGCAACCATGGTGCACGAAATCAATATCAGGAAACTCGTCATCAAACTCAAATCCAAGCGATATAAGCGTGATACTCGGATCACAACGCAAATCGCAATAAAGGACATCGAGGTACACCTCCTACAATGTCGAAAAATAAACCGGTGCGCCTAGAAACTGGCAGAACAAGAACATCTGCTCGCCTCCTGCTTACGGTTTGGCGTCCTCTGTCTTTGGGTACTCATCTTCTCTGCGGATTACCAATCTCGCAATCTATCAGCTCATCGTCCATGTCGGTGTGCTAACGGGAACGATTCCGCTCTAGCACTTCTCTGGTCATCTCTCGGTCAATCATCATGACCATTCATAAAGCAGCACGTTGCTGGAGTCGGCCTCTGGTCCTCTGACTATACGTGACACATCTGATCCTCGGTGCAAATCTCATTGCAGCAGTGTCCTGGAAGGAATCCTACTCAAGGTCTCTTCCGATCTCGCCTATGCCGAACTGTACGGAGGCTGGTACTCTTATATAATCTTTTCTCGTTTTCTGTACATCTGTATGTGCCGCACACATTTCCTCAGAAACTGGCCGTATCCAAATGCCTCTATAAGCATATCAGGTCTCTGATCTCGACGGAGAGTAATAACAGCTCGTCAGCGTCTCGCACGAACTTCTGGTTCCACTCGTCTTTATCATCGTCCACTATGACGTCACGCCATGCTATCTGCGCACTGCAACTATTCTCGGCCACGGTCAAACCGAAGTCTCTCGCACGGATTCGAAGTCATGAACTCGGTATCTTCATCACTCGGTAGAAGCTATCTGGCCGAACACGTCCTCGGAAACCGTCCCAACCATCGACGATATACTCCATACTCGTCGAATTCTCGTGTGAACTCTCCCCTTCACTCGGCTCCAATGTCGACTGATTCGGACTCGTCTTCTCGTGGCTGTGAGGACTTCGCTCCAACTGCTATGCTCGTATCTGGAGTTTTCCAAGCAATGTATCCCATCACAAGATATCCGAATGATGTCGAACCATCCGATCGATATGTCAAAACCTCATAATCCCTCAAGAGATCAACATCTTGGGTACAGTTTAATAGTATCGAGTACATGCCACAGCATCAGTGGTCCAGCCGTAGAAGGGCAAACCCAAGCCTCACTAATGGCGTCGTGGAACTGCCGCAGACCCTAAGGTTCAAAGGCTTTCACACGGTCATTATGTCGAGTTAGGGTTTCATTCTTCTAGAGGGTCCATAGAATTGCTTGCATGTCTTTCCAAATACTTTAAACTTGGAATATGGTTTCCTGACATTCGATCGTCTCTATCGACTCTCAACGAATCTGCATGAAGTCGTCTCTAGCTGGAATCAATCTATCTGATGACCTCGCATAGGGTAGTGAACGAACCACATGTCCTAGCCCTTCACCCTTGGGTGGCTAGCGACCTTCCATCATATCTCTAAGTATATACTTATGCTGCAGTAGCTCCAACCTCTGGGCGATACATCATCATTTGCCGCAACAACTGGCTCATTCGTCTGTATGCTGAACAGCGCCTCAATCCTCTAGGAAAGTCGATACATTGGCAGTCATCTCTAAATCGGTCTGCTCTAGATCTGAGTAAGACTCTCCACACTGGAAATCTTCAACTCAACTGGGCCTGTGTCGGCGCATCAATCTGACGAATCACCTTTGTCTCTCAAATCGGGGTAGACTAGCTATCATCTGTCTCATATCTGCCTGGAAGCTCCGGCGATCTCAGCTTGTAAGCTCCGGAAGCGACATCCTATCAATCTCAGCAACAGCTGGGTCATCTGTCTGCACGGTAGGCAACATTATAATCTCTGATGTATGTTGTACATCAACAGTCCTCTCTCAACTGGCATCTCTAACAATGGCCTAATCATCCGGTGTAAAACCAAGCACTCGCCTCGACAAGAGGTCACAAAAAAATACTAACTCGGGACGTTCCCATGTCACCAGAAAACACAATGGCCGGCCCTCGTACCAGACGAGCTCGCCTGACCGTAACACTAGCAGCAGCTCAAACTGAGCTCAAACAATGGTGACAGGAACCTCAATCGAGTATCGAAGAGAGCAGATCAATGGCAAGAAAGAAAACAACAGATCCAGAATGGATACATGATCATAAGAAGGAACAACATCAATGAAAGTATGATCATGGAAACAAATAGAATCAAGGATCTCCAAGGGATGTATATCATGGATACGAAGAGAATCACTGGTCTCAAAAATATATGCATCCTAAGGTTTCTTAAGTGGAGTATCGTATCGTAAATATGCCGCGGAACATACGTACGGTACGTCACTCTACTCAAGCTACCTACTCCATCAATCAGGGTCAGCCTAAGAAACGAAAGTTCGGGTCTAATACCCCCCACGTTCAAGTCTAAGTTTCGTAAGGTCAAGCCTAGGTTCCGAAATACACTCCCGCCCTAGACTCCGCATAGTCAAACCTAGACTCGAACAAAGGTTAAAACTAGCGCTCTGATACCAACTTTATCACGACCCGAAATATTAGCTCGTGACCAGCACTTGAATCACGCCACGTCTAAAGGCGTAACGGAATTCAAGTCAGCTGAAACCCAGAAATCTAAACCATTTTAGAAAAATAAAGGAGGTGAGGTTTTGAAATAAAGGTATAATGAAAACAAGTTTTCTTAATGCATAGAAAAGGAACATGAATTATGCAAGTGAAATTTATTAGTTTAAAAACATGTTTCGTCTTTCAAAAATTTCGGCAGCACCTCCTTTGTATATTTTGATCCAAAACCACAATACATAACAAGAATAATGGCATCCCCAAGCGGGAGCTAGCTCTTCGCCAAACGGCGGATCACAACCACGCAATACAGTATAAATAAGTATACGACGCCCAACGGCGAAGTTCACCACAAGAAGATAAAGAAATGAGCAAATATAACCCCAAAAGTGAATGTAAAACCCATCGCTCAAATCTCGCAACTACAAGTCTCACTAAGTCTCATTACTTATACAAATTCTAATTTTGATTGATTGATGGAGTTAACTAGATACAATATGAAATATAATACAAGAGTAGGTACGATACAAATGCCCCACCTACCAATGCAAAACACCCGAGTGGAACTGTATGCCAGCAAAGCCGCAACTGATCCAAGCGGTCAACCTGCAAGAACTGTGGCACAACGGGGATGAGTTTCCAAATCGTGAATAGAAATATATCTACAAGTAGAAATCGAATAAACAACGACTCATAGGTCAACTATATCATAAGGTAATACTATGATATCAAGGGTGACTGGGTCGTATATGTGCCAACAAGGTAGTCACTATCTATATGCATGTGGATACTATCCAACAGTAATAATCAATGCACACGGATATGTGGATCTCATCCACCCATAAATCAATATCTAAAAGCATGTGCATAATCTCCGATAGTAGAATCGGTGTATGTATGTATGTATATGGATCTAGTCCACGCGTCAACCACTGACGCAACAATATCATGCATGTAAATGTCATAAAAGAGTGTGCATGAAAGTATGAGGATATATGTATATCAACAGTGTCCCTCCCGACACATCAAATCATGAAACCTGAGTGCCTAGCATCGACACTCGAAAACATCATGAAAACCGTGCCCAACATCGGCACGTAAATCCTCATATATCTCAGGCGCCGCATCCTCAGATCGGCCCTCAGGCACCACACTCCGTGGTCGACCCTCATATCCATCTCGCTACTCCGGTCGGTATCCTCCGGATAACCACCGAGTCTACATACTATCACCGGTAGGTAGTGCTCCCCCTGCCGGGCTCACCATCTAACATATACGAGTCTTTTTGCCCCGGGGTACCTCACCGGGTCCACCATGTACCCGCAATCGGTGCCTACCACTCCTCGAATCGGGTTTCACATGCCACTCTCAGAATCGAGAAAATGCATGGTGGATGCACTGAAATATCATATCAAGAGAAACCGGATTTTTAAAATAGTACATGCTTCCTTTTGAAATAGCCACGGTTCTCAAATTCAGAAATCTCATAAAAACAGCATATCTCAATGCGTAAAATAATAGAGCATGATGTATGCGACATGTAAAAAGAAATGTGAGCATATCCGTGTATCATGCAAAATGGAATAGTGATATGACATATTAAGGGGAAAACCACTCTTTTAAAATGATTCCAGTTTTTAAAGTATAGCATGTGGTTCCCAATTTTACAATAAAACCGGTTATTTATGTAGGTACAAAATATATATGCGCAAGTATAGATGTACCATGTATGTGTGCACAAATATGAATATATTAATATAAATGTCATGATGCAGCAACCCTACTGTGTAGTGACATGGCAATTATCGATGATGAAGTGTCTGAGCCGGCAATTATGTGTACGTGTAACATACGCATCATCGATAATGGTGCAGGTGTACTATCACAGGTATATGTGATGCAACAAAAATATCATGAATGCAGCAAGTAAATCATCAGCTAACAGCTATAAGGTATACATAACTATCACATGTCCGAGTCGGTGAATCTATCAATCGGTATCTAGCCCAATAACACCGCGTACGGTATAATCCATAGTACGGCAACCTCTAGTCAAGGGTAAGGATCAATCATCAAGTTAACTCATCACACACGGAATATCATCGTGCGGCGGCATTAAGCTAATAGGGATCCTATCATCCTATAAGACAAATGAGGGTACGGCCTAATACCACATATGGCCCATCATCCATGATTCACAACATTCTATAAATATATATATAACCCTATATACCTATGTCGCAGGTCGCATCTACAATAGTCTCATATCGGGGGACCGGCAGGGTATAAATCATTTTGATCGACTCGCATCCGTATACCATCATATCATATCATCATCTCATCATATCATCGAATTCGTCTTGTATTCTTTCATCGCATTTATGTCTCATATCATGTCGAGTTTACATAGACATGCTATCTCTACTATGTATAAGTATCTAATCTAACAAACACACCCGAACCATACAATCAGATTTTTAAAGAAGTGAATCGTAGTTTTGAAAACAGGGGTTACGGTGTTTTTAAGGAAAAGATATCATTTGAAAATCAGTAACATCCCTCAAGGTATACTTTTAAAAGGTACATACGATTCTTTAGTTTAGAAAAAGGTATGGTTCAGATGACGCATCTACATCGGCTATCTAGTCCTACAGTACCCTAAGCGGTAATATCGCTAAATATCATCATAGGGTAGTTGTGGTAGCATAACATACTTAACTATCCTCTAGTTTCTAATATGACTACATAGCTATCTATATTCTAACCCTAGTTTCCTAATCTAGGTATCCTAACCATACTCTATAAATCGGTTTTCCATCAGAAGTTTGCGGGGGTGCAATACGTCATCCACCCGACTTCCCCGGTAGATATAGATCTATTCACCTGGGCTTCGCTCGCCCAAATCGATGACGCTACGCTTCTTCGCATCGGAATCCATGCGAGGGTACCTACAATAATAACCAATCGCAATACGTATTAAAATCGATGCAGAAAACCGATACAGCGTACAGTGTGCTCACAGGTTAGAACCTATGGCCTAAACGTGCAAATCAAACAAACAACCCCTGTTGTCGATGTACGAACACCCGACAACCAAATCCAAATCCAAATATCAAGAAAGTGCATTTAAAAATAAGGAAAACATCTCCTAAAACACACCAAAATGCTTCCTGATTTTCCCTAGATGACAACTAGCCAAAACTGCACATAGGAGGGGTCTAATTTAGTGCAAAAAGAGCAATGGACCAAATCTGGGACATTTCTACCCTACTCTGGCCGCAAATTGCGGCCAGAATTAATATATCTACGGCCACAGGTTTGAATTAGGGGCTCAGGTCTTAGTGGTAGCTTCCTAGGTGCCTGCATGACTCCCAGTAATCCCAAAATCAATTCTAGTGTCCCCGGGTTGCTCCAGATTCCAAAACACCTTCACAGATCACACATTTATCCGATGTCGGGTTTCTAAATCTGTGTTTTGGGGTTTCTAAGGTCTGGTACAGGTCACTAAACAGCACTTAAGTTTAGTTAACAGCTACTAGGCATCACCCAATTCAAACCAACACTCAATTCCTCACTAGGGTTTCCCAATGTCCACTAATCTCCACAATATCATATCTAAACACATAGGAATGCTAAAGTAAAAGAAAAACTACCCTAATTAGAAAGGATTACCTCATAAAGCACCCATGAATCCCTCAAGATCATCAAAACTGAATTTTTCTTGGTCCCATGTGTAGAGGTTGAAGAGGGGATTAATATTTGTGAAGGGTGTGTAGGGTTTTGGGGCATGGTTGGAGATGGATCTAGGGATTTTTGTGGAGGGTTGTGGAGTTGAGAAGATGAAGGAGAGAAGAAGAAAAAAGATGGGGCAATGAATGGGCAGTAGCCCTCTTCCCTCTCTCACTAATTCACACTCCCTTTCTCTCTCCAAAGCTCACCTAACATAATCATTATGTCTCCTTGACTTTTTCCTTTTTCTTTTTCTCTTTTCTATCCACCAAAAACCATATATAAAGCCCAAATGAAATGAAACATGTAATAAAATGAAACATGTCATGGTGCACTAACCATGGAAACTGTAAAAACGCGGATTTGGCTTAATCGCGTTTAGCAGTGCACTAATCGGGTTTTTATCGAAACTGCATATAATAAATTTTAAAATTGCCAAATCCTTTAAATATATTTTTAAATGAATAAATCATTTTAATTTCTATTTATTTCATAATTATTGGTATATATTTATACCCTTTTTCGAAAACCCCAATTTCGCAAATCGGCAGTTTTCGGGAAAAATATTATTTTATTATTAAATTCCCAAAAATAATATTTTATATTTTCCGAAATGTTACAATGCTTCTATATGTTTTGCATCCATACTAGTCCTATCCCCGCTCTGCCATTAGTTAAGTAACCTAACGGTGCATGACGGGGCCCCGTGGAGAATGTGGATGGTATATAAATAGCATGTTATTTTGATTGTTTCTTTTGTGGCTTGGAAACTTAAAATGATGGGAACCCATTATCTGAATAATGCAAGGAAAAATAAACCTAAATGATGTTGACAGAACCAATTTTAAAACTACTCGGGTTTTTTCAAAACTCATAGTCATATTCTTTTGCTTTGCATAGAGGAATTCGGTTAGGAATATCCCGCACCTCATTCTATGAGGGAAGTGCCTTGATCCCTTCATTGGGAGTTCTCTCTTAAGTAAAGATTTATGTCACTAGTTTTAAAAAGCGGAGCTTAAACCACTCCATTTCAAAACCACTCGAGTTCCTTCAATGATATCAAGTTCATTACGTTAATGGTTTTTCACCAAATACCAGCCGCAGCCCTTCGTCATTTCAGATTAGTATTATTTAGTATTCGTGCTGTGTTTGTTGACCTTGTTAAGGCGTAGTGAACGGTAGCTAAGTGTGCTTTTCTATGCATTGTAATGCGATTGGTTCGGACAGTCGTGCAGCCTTGCTGACCTAGTCAATAGCATGTGTGGGTAGGTTTAATGCAATCAAGAAAATGACGGGTTGAACTTGACTAAAAGTTTATGGTTTGTTGACCTAGTCAAGGTCATAAACCGTTAGGGGCAAAAACCATATCAGGAGTTTCAAATATACGGGAAACTTGCCAGTCATGCGCATACCTTCTGGAGTGTGGTGACTTGAGTGGATTCCGTCAGGTTATCACATGATGATAATTGGGTCCCGATTCCTACTGATGAGTATGTATTACTCCTCGGAAGATTTTTCACTTCACAATTAGCTAACCTATTAGGTGTCTAGAAAGAGTTGACGAGGTTTTTCCTCTGCGGAAATGGGGTTATTAATTGGGTCCATGAGAAAGCATGGGGGGCCTCCCTCGGAGTACCAACACTGTCCTGACTGAACGGTTAGCGAACCTGTAAAGTGTCAATGATCCCGACTAGTTCTCCTTTTAGGGTTTGAAGGAGAATTTGAGGAAACAATGAGAGCCATCCTGATTAGATAAAGTGAAAACCAATCTAATCTTGATAGAGTGCATGCTGAGTGTTTTTTTCTCTCTCGCTCTTTGGTATAACGACCCATGACTTACCGTAAAACTCATGAACCAAGTTAACCGAACTTTTTTACACCCTTTGGTTTTGGCTTGTTTTGATTCGCGAAAAAGTCGCATATATCCCTGCCACTTCTACTTTATCCTTTGCATTTATTCAGAACACTTCATATCACTACGATGATCCATATTATTTGGAACGGCCATCGTATAGTTACATACGAACTCGATGAAGTTACTTCAGTCGAGGATGACCACAGGTTCTGGAGTATTTGAATAAAATTATTCAGTTGTGTCTTCCCTTTACCTTTTCTCAGGTTGCGAGAACTCTTTGTATTAGGAGAGTATACCTATTACGTTTATTGGATAGTCTTCTTCCAAACCTTAGGCTAGTGCTGAAAGATAAGGAAGGAAGAAAATCAATTAGCCTAAGTGCGGTGTATAGAAGGTAAGATGTAGAAACATATAAAGGGATGGAAGTGAGGGCAAAGAAAATTGAGGCTACTGTCATGAATCTGGATAATGGAAAATGTATTAATAGGAATACCTGACCACCCCCTATGAATTATTTTCATGTTTTGGTATTTTTGTGTCTTGTAAAAGAGAACTGTTTTCCCAATCAATTCTGACTCCAAGGTATGTATTTACCAGATTTGGATCTCACATCTGTACGGTGTTATAAATGATGAGTAGGAGTAGTATATTGGGAAATGGGCGATCTGATCCTCAATATCGGAATTCGTTGCAATTGGTGATATTGGATTAAATCGACTGGCTTTTTCCTGACGACAAATATTTAGTTTCGAATAACCGTTGTTATGCACCAAATTTTAAAATGAAATATATGTACCTTTATTTTATAAAGTGAGATATACATTTTGAGAATTGTGTTATAAACATTTACCTTTATCAGTTGAGGATAAGGTAAGGTGCATTGAATAACGGTATATGACATTCTTACCCAAGATACAGTTTTCAATTTACGAAACACAGAATTTGAGATAGTATACTCTTGGGACATATACAAGAAAATGTATGTTGTCCAGTGTTCTTCGGGACAAGGGGTTGGTACTCTTACTTCATTCAGGTTTACCTATGAGTTCTCCGGTTTTAGACACACATTCGTTGTAATGCAAGGTCCAAAGATTTTGAGAAGTTTGTAGATATAAGAATAAAGTAGAGAACCATTCTTGGAAGTATCATGATTCTTTGTGGAGATTGAAGATATAGATACTTATATTAGGTGTTTCATCATAGTATTGAGAATATGATTCTCTCACAGGTTACTCATTCGTGGATGTGCTTCTTGATGAGTAATGTTGTATTACCCTTTTTCTATTAGGTGATATGCACTGGAAACAGCTGCATGACTTTTGAATCTGGTTCCATCTAAATAAGTTCCTTGATTCTATATGGACATAGAATTGTTACATATCTTGAGGTTGTTAAGATATAGAGTTATCTGGTTTCTGTTTAAAAGCAAAATCCGGAAAAACTCAAGGCACGCTTCGGTAATGGCTGTTTGTGGATTATCCCAAGCATTCGCTAGGATTTTGTTTCTACCATATTCAAGATCAATAGTTACATTGTTCTTGACTCGCCACCATTTTTATAAAAGGATTCTTTTTGCAAAAGAAACTAGCTGGAGTATAGTAGAATTGGAAGTAATTCCAGAACAACAAACGGTTACAAAAATTTTGTAGAATCTAAGGATTCAATTGAACTTGACAAACTATTAGCTGCTCCATAGATCAAGTAGGTAACCTCAGCTACCCGATAGATATTTCGGTTTTCTCGTAGACGGTGCCAGGGAGGTCAGCATCATGGTGAAGATAGTCCTACTAGTTGTCAGCAGGTCATAGGAAGTGGTAACTTCCAGGTGACCGCATATTTCATATTCAAGATGGACTCCACGCACTTCAGCAAATCATGGATTTTGGATTTTGCTGGGTGCTCCTGAAGGGGTAAAACTCATAAGGAGTAAGTAGATCTTTCGAGATCCATGCAGATGGAAAGCTACTAACCTAATAAAGTTAGACTTGCTATAAAGAGTTTTCATCAAATACCTGTTGTGCATTGTGATGAGACTTTTATTTCAGTGTCTATGCTGAAGTCCATACGGATATGACTTGACACTACTGTTTCCCCTACTTGTTATCAGCATGTTATAGGAAGTGTTAATTTCTAAGTGACCAGGTATTTCATACCCAAGATTAACTCCACGCACTTCAGCAAATCATAGATCTTGGACTTTGCTGGGTGCTCCTGAAAGGGTAAAACCCATCTGGAGAAAGTAGATCTTTCGAGATCTGTGCAGGTGGAAAGGTACAAACCTAATAATGCTAGACATGTTGTAAAGAGTTTCTATCAAATACCCGTTGTGGATTGTGATGTGACTTTTACTTCAGTGTCTACGCTGAAGTCAATATGAGTATGATTTGTTACTGATGCAGTTCATGGCTATGTAATCTGGCAGGTAGGTGACTATAATGTCTTTCCAAATGGGATTTTGGAAGTGCATGTCTATATGACTCTGCCTTAGAGTTATCGTAGTCAGTGGGAGCAGCAGAACGTGTGCAAGTTGCGTATGTCTATTTGTAGACTGAAGCATGGATAGCGTAGACAGATCATTTGTTTTGATGTGGCAATCAAAGTGGTTGACTTCATCAAAACAAAAGATGAACCTAGTAAGAAGGATGTAGGGAGTACTGTCCTAGATTTGGATGACATACTCTAAATACAAAGTGATGTTCCTGTACTACAATCGGTCAAACTTTGGTTGTCACATAGTGTTTTCTCCATATTGGATATGGATAGTATATCAAGAATTCTGGTGACTAGATCTAGATTTGGGAAGCTTCCCAAATCGGGTACCCAGACAACATTCTAAAAGTATTTTAGAATGGACAACTCCTGACGTTGTGGAGTACCCGCAGGTGATGGAGTCACCTTCTCTAAAGAGATATCTTCTAAACTGATGAAGAGAGGGACTGACATGAATGACATATCATTTGCTTAGGCAATTGAGTCAATCATGCAATGTCTTGTACAATACCAGATAGATAATATATCAGGGATTCTGGTTTTAGGTCTAGATTTGGGAAGTTCCCCAATCGGGTACATAAATAGCATTCTAATAGTATTTTAGAATGGACGACTCCTGGCGTGGTGGAGTACCCGCAGGTGATAGAGTCACCCTCTCTAAAAAGTTATCTTCTAAACCGATGAGGAGAGGGACTGGCAAGAATGGCATATCATTTTCTTAGGCAATTGAGTCAATCATGCAATGTCTTGTACAACGCCAGATATTGCTTTTGCACTAGCTGCAATAAGCATATATTAATCCAATCCTCGAGAAACAAAGGAAAGCTATCATGAACATAAGATGATGTTCTTGGTATAAGATAACGGCAGCCTCCTGTGGGAGGCAGTTATTGGCTCGGGCTTCCAAGGTGATCTGGATGACAGAGATACTGTCAGAGTTTTGAGTTCAGCCTCTTCTGAGAATCAGTATATTGGATAGTGTTCCAATAGGGATACTAAGATAATCATGGTGCATGATGCTAGTTATAACTCTACAGAGGATACAACCCAAGTAGTTGTAAGGTTGTCTAGCACGGCAGCAAGGTTTCGGGTGGCATCGTTCATGCCAAATTAAAATTTTGCCGTTCTAAATAACCCTAACCCTAGGTTCTTAACTAAAGAATTATACGGAATCGATAAAGCAAACAAATTTACTTCTAAGTGATTAGGGATTACAACCTTTGTAGTCCGTTCCTTCGCTTCATAAGCTCCAAGTTGTGGTCTCTTCGCTGCGATCATCAAGCTCCCGGACTCTTGAGAGACTCCATGAAGTGAATGATGCATCCTTGCTTGAAATCTTCACTATCCAAGATGATCTATTTTGAGGAGTTACAAACCCAAGCTATCTCTTCACTAATTAGGGATTAGTGAATCTAACACACTAATCTATATGGCTAGTATAGAAGAGAATGATGAAGTATGATTTTTTCTCTCTTCAGTTTTCTTTTTCTAACAATCTTTCATCACAAGATCAAAAGCTAGAAAGCTTTTGCAAATGAGGAAGAAGAAGAAGATGAAGCAAGTGATGAATGAATTATTGTTGAGGTTAGAAATACAACCATAGGTTAAGAATGTCATACTTAACCCTTGTAGAGACTTAACCATGAGCTAGTGATTAGGGTTAGGTTACAAATATCTTAGAAATATCAAGAGAGTGGACTAAGTCAACAAGAAAAAATATCTCAACATTAATCCACAATTTTGAATTATCTAAGGCAAACAAAAACCTAACCCTAATTACATAACATGGTGTAATTCTCATAAACCCTAGTTGCATGTATAACCTAGCATGTTACAATTATACATATCACATATATATAATTTTGTAACAAAAGAAAAGAATACATTTAACATATATCATATATATATATCAATGTATCCTAAGTGAGAAAAAGAATTTCTTAAGTGAGTTTATATTAGTTAATGTAATGTAATATATCACATATATAATTATACATTAAATTATTAAATCAATACTTGATTTAATAATCCAGTTATATTACATATAACCGACTAATATAATATGTATCATTTTATCGAACCAACACTTGATCCGATAACCCGGCTATATCACATATACCCGGCCGATATCACATATCGCGAGAATAGAATACGGTATCATATACACATGTTATTCTTGGTCCCGCACATATCATATATGTGCTCCTACTCCGTTTATCCTGAGCTAGGAAACCTCTGTGTAGGACTCTAAAGACTCGTCAATACGCCGACAGTAGGTGGTGATCATATCAAACACCCATAAGCTGCAAGCGGTCAGCTAAACATAACCGCCACCCGGGTATTGAGCGATCAGAAGATCAACAATCAAGCATGCTCACACTCTTGTGAATCCAATCAGTAACACCACCGTACAGTCCGGTCTCTTCGTCTGATATGTCACATATCCAGTCTAGGGGTGGTGAACGTCAGAACCCAGTAACCGATAAGTCGTGTCGATGTGAGACTCATAACAGGTCGAGAAACTACTGATAACACTTACTAGTAGATCTCCATATCAGCCCTGGCCAGGGACTTCCAGTTATAGACAATCGAACACATCGCAACATCAACCCCCAATACCGGGAGAGACGAAACCCCTCCTATCGCTCATTGCCTCCAAGTGATTCGGGACTGTACCCAAAAGCCAACGTTTTGCACGTTCTCATGAACGTGGTAAGGTGGAAATCAAAGCACGGTGGGAATCACACAAGGCTCTATGACGATATCGGGTCTACAGACTAACCTGTACCAGTGTCACAAGAGAACTGCTATCTGACGATATGTATAATACCAGCTAGGAGTTCTCGGCGAGTCCGTTCAGTGTACCCAGTATCCACTGAGCACCCATACACCATCTTTGATGTCAAACATCAATGGATGCGTATACGCTAGTCTACTCTGGAGTATCGATGCCCTGTCTCGATACACCTTCGACTGGGAACAATTATAGGATGTACTCGTGGACCACCCTGGCCCCACTAGTATGATCTGCATCATAGTCCTGGTAGTCAAGTACATATCCTAAAGGCTTTATCAACATGTGAGAGCAAGACAGTAATACAAAACAAGTCAACATGTTTAGATAAAGTGAAACCAGATAGCATACTATCATGTCGAGCAAGAAAGTCCTCTCTATATATATCCAAGCATCTACTATAGTATACATCATATGTACAACAATGGCCTCTAGGGCATATACATAACTAACAATCTCCCACTTGCACTAAGGCCAGCTGTTGTAGTATCTCATACCCAACATCCCGAAGAGCCTCTCAAATTGTATCGTGGGTATGGCCTTCGTGAGTTGATCCGCAGTGTTGTCCTTCATGTCAACTCTCCTGACCTCGATCTCCCGGCGATCAACTATCTTCCGGATCAGGTGATACTGCCTTAAAATATGCCTGGATCTCTGATGGGATCTGGGTTCCTTGGCCAAAGCTGCATCTCTATTGTTATCCCAATACAAAGGTATTGGATGCTCAATAGACGGAACCACACCAAGTTCAGTTATGAACTTCTTCATCCAGACAGCCTCTTTGGCAGCATCGTTGGAAGCGATGTATTCAGCCATCATCGTCTAGTCTGCCACGGTTTCCTGTTTGGAACTCTTCCAACAAACCGCCCCTCCATTGAGGGTAAAGACAAATCCTTAATGCGACTTAGAGTCGTCCTTATTACTCTGGAAGCTCGAATCGGTAGAGGACTCCACCTGGAGTTCTCCGTTACCATAGACCAAGAACATCTCTTTAGTCATTCTCAAGTACTTAAGAATGTTCTTCACAGCTGTCCAATGACTCTCTCCTGGATCTGCTTGATACCTACTCACTACAATTAGTGAGTATGCTACATCGGGTCTGGTACATAGCCTCGCGTACATGATAGAGCCTACTGTCGAAGCATAGGGTATCCCTTGCATGCCAGCTCTTTCCAAATCAGTCTTAGGAGAAATCTCTTTGGAGAGAGTGAGTCCAGAGATCGTGGGTAAATTCCCACGCATGGATTCTTCCATACTAATCTTTTTTAGTATGGTGTCAATGTACCTGGATTGGGACAATCCCAGTATCTGTTTAGATCTATCTTTATAGATCTTAATCCCCAAAATGCAGGAGGCATCACCTAGATCTTTCATTGAGAATCTATGTGATAAGAAGAGCTTGACCGAGTGCAGCATAGGAACATCATTTCCTATCAAGAGTATGTCATCCACGTACAATACGAGGAAGAAAACCTTACTCTCTGCCACCTTCTTGTATATACAAGGTTCATCCACGTTTTTGATGAAGTCAAACTCTTTGACTACATCATCAAAACAGATATTCTAACTCCGCGATGCCTGCTTTAACCCGTAGATGGATTTAAGCAGCTTGCACACCTTTCCGCTGCACCCACTGTCTATGAAGCCCTCTGGCTGAGTCATGTACACGCTGTTTCCCCCAATCAGAGCAAAGCTCTGTTTTAAAAATGAAGAGACGCTTCTGCTTCTCCCAATCAGAGCAAAGCTCTGTTCAAATTCCAAGATTTGGAATGAAGCGACGCTTCCTTTTCCCCAATCAGAGCAAAGCTCTGTTTTGAATTTCAAAATTCAAAAATTGAAGCAACGCTTCTGATTCTGCGCGATGCGCCACGTGTCAAAAGCAGACACGCCAGCGCCAGGAGCGCTGCGCCCTAGGCAGCGCACCCCCAATCAGAGCAAAGCTCTGTTTCAAAATTCAAAATTTAAAAAGTTGAAGCAACGGTTCAGATCCGGCGCTCTGCGACACGCGCCACGTGTCAGACACAGGTGCGCTAACGTAGTTGCGCTGCGCTCTGCGCTGCGCCCCACATGTCAAACACTGGTGCGCTAGCGTAGTTGCGCTGCGCTCTGCACTGCGCGCCACGTGTCAAACACAGGTGCGTAGCGCAGTTGTACTGCGCTCTGCGCGCCACGTGTCGAACGTAGGTGCGCTAGCGCAAGGTGCGCTAGCACTGGAATTAAAAATTCCTCCACCGTCAGATCAAAATATCTACTAATAATAAATTATTAATTAATCAGAAATAAAATTCTGTTATGGAAAGATCTTTCCAATCTGATTAAAACAAGAAGATTATCTTCGGTAAAACAGAACCCTTAGGATCAAAGATCCAACGGTGGGAAACATTCCCAAATCAATCAGAGAAAGATCTCTCAAAACTAATTTAACAAATCATTTGGCCCTATATAAAGGAACCTAGACTTCAAGTCTAAAATATACAGAATATAGAGAGAATGCAGAAGAGAGAATACACAGAAGAGAGAGAAAAACCCTCTGCAAAAAAAAGAGAAAGCTCTTAGAAAGAAGAAGATCATTTCTTCATATTCAAGGTAAAAGAACTATGTTCTTGAATAACAGAGATGAATCCATCTCGTAAAAAGAAGAACCATCTTCTAAAAAGATCAAAAGATCTAATTATAAAATAATAAAAGAAGTATTTTTACTTCATTCACAGATCTTTGATCTGTAAAGGCAGAGCCTTTTTTATAAAACAAGAACTTTTGTTCTTGAATCTTGAGGAAAAAGCCTCCTTTGAAGAACATAAATTTGTTCTTTGATCTTAAAATTGATCAGATGCGCTTTGCGCTTTTAACTGTGCCTTGCACTCATGAATTGCGCCCTTGCGCTCATTGGACCGGCGCTCAGCGCCAAAACCTGCTACGTGTCAACCAGAGACACAATCTGCGCATTGCGCTTCTAAAACAGAGCGCTGCGCTCATGTGCTGGCGCTCAGCGCCAAGCGCGCCACGTCTCACTCACTGGTGCACCAACAGATAAGCGCAACGCGCTCATAAACTAAAAGCGCAATGCGCCAACAAACTAGCGCTTAGCGCTAAGCGCGACACGTGTCCTCTTCGTGTGCGCTACCTGACAGAAGCGCAATGCGCTCTTTGACTGGCGCAAAGCCTCTGGCATGCCACATGGCGCATTGTCAGAATACAATTTGTTCTGATCAAGACAAAATATGTCAGAACTCAAAGCTTAGCATTATTAAAAGGGCCGAGCCCAAATAAAGGCTTAATAGCCAAAACAAAAATAAAATGTTAAATATTTTTAATTGGACTTAGCCCAATTCTTGTCATGAGTCCTTAATTTATATTGAACTGAGCCCATCTGCTCTTTCAACCAATTCACGTCGGCTCGAGGGTACATCTCTTTACTCCTCTGATATCTGTCGTTGTAATCCTTCAACGTCGTCAGAGAGGTGACGGGTCCCGACAACCACATATTACTACAGACTGTGAGGTCCTTAAACTCATGGACTATGATGTCCTTAACCTCGACCGTGACGTCTTAAAACTAACATTGGACTGTGGAGTCCTTAAATCCACGGACTATGATGTCCCTAACCTCGACCGTGACGTCTTAAAACTAACATCGGACTGGGGAGTCCTTAAATCCACGGACTATGATGTCCTTAACCTCGAGCGTGACGTCTTAAAACAAACATCGGACTGTGGAGTCCTTAAATCCACGGACTATGATGTCCCTAATCTCGACCGTGACGTCTTAAAACTAACATCGGACTGTGGAGTCCTTAAATCCACGGACTATGATGTCCTAAACCTCGACTGTGATGTCTTTAAACTAACATCGGACTGTGGGGTCCTTAAACCCACGGACTATGATGTCATTAACCTCGACCGTGATGTCTCTAAACTAACAATGGACCCCCATGTCCTTAAACTGGCAATCGACCGAAATGTCACTAAACTAAACAACAGAGCCCAATTGCTCTCTTGTCGGATCTAAACGATCCCGTTAATTTGATATTAGTCTATAATTAGAGTAACATATCCTTAACAAACGTTTAAGTTGATCTTAGTCTCAAAGAGGCTAACGTATCCTTAAACTCAACCCCCCCAAACCCAAATCTAAGAAAGATACAGATTTGGACTAGCCCACGCCCTACGGGCGACAACATAACCTAGTCTCCGTATACAATCCACGGGCAACCAAACACAAAACAAATACCCACGACACGAAGTGACCATCTGGAGAAGGAGAAAGTTGTTACCGCGATGCGGTAGCGTAATTAACTGCAGGGGCTTACGCCTGCAGGGAAGAGCGTACCCACAATCAAAAACCCCTCAGACGAGGGGGAATCTGACGAAATCTACTACATCGGCCGCATCCGTATAAACCTTCGATACATGGTGCCATAAATCAACTTGGCATCTTCGGAGAGGTGGACGGACAGCACCAATTAGCATCTGCCCTGAAATTCAGGCAAGACGTCCACCGCGTCTCCGCCGCGTCTTTCGGAGGGGAACAGATTCTGGCACGCCCGGTGGGACCTTTTCCTCTTTCCACTCCACACTTCGTGTGTCGTGTTCGCGAACCAATCGCGGTTTGCTAATGGTTGCCCTTGGGTTTCGAGGTACTAAGATTTGGCGTATTTCTTGCTGCAGAAAGCAAAGATCAATGGCGTTCACCTGCTCGAAGTGTTCCACATGCAGCTGCAACCTACGCTCCGCTTCACCTGGAGGTGTAGCTTACGGACCTCAAGTGGCGTCCCTGTTCACGATGCCGGTGGAACAGGTCACCCAGGCTACTACTGGATTATTTTTTGGGACTATGCTCCCCCCGATAAGCTTTAGCACCCCTGTACCAACATCAGAAGCTCCCAAGAAGTCGGTCTTTGATCGGCTTGCTACTACCGCGGCCCCTCTCAACGGGTCGTCCACCTCCAACTCCTCGGTCTTCGCCAAACTGAGCCTGAACTTCGATGGGCCTGCCAAGAAGCCCATGACACCTGAAGTGGCCATCCCAAAGAAGATAGCCACCCCTGCTCCTGAAGTCGTCAAGACGGCTTCTCCTGCCAAAGAGTCGGTCTTTACAAGACTGACTATTCCGACTCTCATTCCTGCTCGAAGGTCTGTCTTTGACAGATTGGACACCGCTACTCAAAAGACGTCAGTCTTCGAGAGGCTGGCACCAGCGGCGCCTCATCTGGACAGGGGGCAAGACAAAACCATCCCCATCGCCGAACCAGACCCAACAGCTCGACATGCTCGACGTCGCCATTGGCTCCGAGTAAGGAAGGCCGGGGGCAACTCCCCCTCTGGGCTAACTCCACCGGCTCCAACGATGGAAATTAATGCTGCCGTTCAAACCGGGAACAACTTTAAGCTGCTGAACAAGGTGCGTAGGAATTCGCTTATCGCCGTACTAAAAAGATCTCCGCCGCCGGTGGAGACTGTCACAGAAATGAAGCCGGAACAGTCCCCTCAACGATTTTCTTCTAAAGTTTACAAAATCTGGCGACAAGTCCGAGAGTCGGTGGTTGATCAAGACTATCCCCACCAGCAGAAGAAGCTGAAGGTCCGACAGGAAGAAAACCGTCATGTTAAGCCACGGAAGGCGACGGCTACTTGGGTGCCCACTGCAACGGCCCCCTCATAAGAGGAGAAGGCCGGAGAAAATCCCCATGCCTGGGACAAATGTCAAAGGCACTGAGCCCAAATGCCCTAAGTCTGGGGGCATGGTGGTACATACTGTTTACATGGCTTCCGGAAAAGAAGATAGCCGCGCTTCTACGGGCCACCGACCACTCACTCGATCCATCACGAGAGCTCAGGAACAGCAGCAGCAGAAACTTCAGGAGATGCTGACTGCGATGGCCGCACTCACCGGGCCAAAAGAAAGCCCGGAGGAATCATCAGAACAGCGTCACGAACAGGAGACTGATGCTGAATTCCTTCGGAGAATGCTCGAAAAGAAAGACAAGGAGGTTGTGGAACAAGCGACCAATATAAAGCAAATGGCCCTTCTATTCCAGGATATGGTGGGCATGATGATCCAGCCGGACCCTCCAGTCAAAGATTCTCCAGTAATAATTGAAGATGACAGAGGAGAAACATCAAACCCTCTGCCGGCTCTGTCAACACCCAAGAAGGAGACAATTTCCAAGGCCATCCAGGATGACTATATTGCTCAGCATATAAATGTTCACCAGGCAAATGAAGCGGCCGGTCAAGTCGCCAAAACTGGGCGACCGTATCCAAGCGGGTATGATCAGATACAGTACCCGCCGGGCTACACGATCCTCAAATTCCATGTGTACAAAGGGACAGGCAATCCCCATCAACATATCGCTCAATTCAGGGCTCTTTAGGGCAATACTGGTGGCGATGACAAGCTTTTGCTCCGCTAATTCGTCGGCAGCTTATCGGATACAGCGTTTGAGTGGTACTCCGAACTTCCAAATGACTCCGTCAAAGCTTTCGCAGAAATGGAGTTGTTATTCACCCAGCGATTCGCAAGTGCTAGTGAACGCACCCCGATAACGGCGTTGATCAATGCCAGGGTGAAGCTGGGTGAGACGTGGGTTCAGTACGCGATCCGATGGCAGAATCTGTGGTCGAAGTGCGAACAGCGCATCGAAGAAGCACCAGCGGTGGGCATGTTCGTGGGCACCCTAGACCCTCATGCAACTATTTCACAGTTCATGATGTTCTTCAAACCGACCACGTTTCAGGCTCTAATCGACAAGCTAGCCCAAATGGACCAGATAGGGCATAGACCGCCTCCTCCGAAGCCAGAGTCATGAAACGAAAAAGGTAAAAGGAAGGCGACCTTCGTTGCGAATACCAAACAGCAGCTCAGTGCCCCAAAATTAGCAGATCAACTGGAAGAGAGACGACGCTATTATAATGAGAAGATGAAGCGTCCTTACTCGTTCCCGCGGGATAAAACGAAGAGGCTGTTCGAGCTGGCAATGCGCAACAGGCTTATCAATTTGCCGAATCCAAGGCGACCGTCGCAACCCGGCGAACTGAATAATCCCAATTATTGCCCTTACCAGCAAACGGTAAGCCATCCAATCGAAGATTGCTTCGTCTTTAAGGGATGGATCAAGGATCAGTACCTACAAGGCAAGTTTGTGCTGTCTGAGAAGTGGAAAGTAAACCCACAACAACCGCACACTCTTAAGAAGACAGATACACCGGGGGCAACATGCTCTTTCGTTGAAGAAGCTCCATGGGAGGTCGTTCTTTTAGCCAAAACCAAAAGAATGCTGAACGATCTCCAGACATGCCCGGCGATCAGGTGGAAGAATCCGCTGGAGCCCCGGACCATCGAAGGGATGCTGAAGCCGCGCCCAGCTCTAAAAATTGGTGGCGATAGCCAAAGTGTTCATACCCAGCCGTCGAAATCTTTAAAGAAGAAAAAGAAATCCAAGAAGCCCGTGAAGCCTGACGACAAGCGCACAGACTTGCAGAAACAGATCGACGCACTAGAAGAGTATAACTAGAAGGCGCGGACTCCAATCACGCTCCAGGAGTTCCTCGGTCACGTCCTCGAGGACGGAGATGATGAAGAAGACTCGTCGGATGAATCTGAGGAATACATAGAAAGTTGTCATATGATCTCTCACTCATTGATAGATGATGAAAAGGCTCCTTGCACCAAGAGACAACGGGCTGGTCCTAAGCCAGAACTTCTATCGCCGTCAGACGAAATGATCGACGCCTTCCTGAGTGAAATTCATCTGAAAAGTAAAGCCGATCAGTAGCGTGAGATGGCCATATTTGAAAAGGCCAAGCGTCGGCGACTGGATGAAAGAGTCGAGACACTTCCGCCGAATCAAGGGACATCTTTCGCAGATAAAAATAAGTTCAAGACGAGGAAAAGGTTTGCTAAGGCCATATCAATGGGAATGAAGCTACCATCTTCCGAAGGAAACACTCTTGGTGAAGCAGAGACATCCTAGCTACTGCTTATATCATCGGAAGATTGCGCACCCCACCGAAGAATGCGACGCTTTTAAAAGATGGTGGCAGGGATATGTTGCTCACCGGCAACATTTTAAGCGGATGAAACGCAAAACTCGTCGGGAGCGAAGAAATACGACCGAAGAGCGTGGAAGAACTACCGGCAACTGTCGAATGGTTAACGCTAGGGGATCGCAAGTTCTCACGTTCGGGAGCGACTATGATAAAGAGGTGACTCTTGGCCCTCTCTTCAAAGAATCCACCTCGGGGAAAGAGGAAGAGCCGAAGACCTGCAAAAATATCCAGCTGCACAATCGTACGCTGCCCGAACTCTACCAGGGTGGAGCCTATCTACTCATGGACATGCATGGCGAAAGACCCTTCTGGCCAATAAACGGTCGCTTCCTGAAGAAATACTACGCCTAACGAGTCACGGTCCAGGTCAACGATAGATGACGATGACTATGTCCGCTCGCTATCTTGCTAAGCCCAAACTCTATAAGTAGTAGCCGACTTATGGGACCGAAACGTCCTTAAACTAACAGCGGACCGAAACGTCCTTAAAACTAACAACGGACCGAAACGTCCTTAAACTAACAACGGACCGAAAAGTCCTTAAACTAACAATGGACCGAAACGTCCCTAAACTAACAACGGACCACTATGTCCTAAAACTAGCCGTTGACCGAGATGTCGATAAACTACGGTGGATTGCAGCATCCCAAATCTGATACAAAAAAAAAGAATTAAAAAAAAAGAAAACGGTATGTCCATAAGCAAAATGGGCATGAATGAAAACCCGAAAGGGCTCCATGAGTAAAAACAGCAGGGCTACCGGCGAGTTTTGTGAAAACCCGAAAGGGCGCAGTCTCGTTAAAAAAAAGAAAAGAAAAAGAAAACGGTATGTCCATAAGCAAAACGGGCACGGATGAAAACCCGAAAGAGCTCCGTGAGTAAAAACAGCAGGGCTGCCGGCGAGTTTTGTGAAAACCCGAAAGGGCGCAATCTCGTTAAAAGACACTTGCAAGGTCCTCTCGACATTGTAAGGAGAAATCAACTGCGTGAGATCCTTACGACTCACAAGGGAGCGAAACACTTAGGGATCCCTACGATTCCTAAGGAGAAATTACACTTGCGAGATCCTCATGACTCGTAAGGAGAATTCTCTTATGGGACCCTCACGGCTCATAATATTCAAAAGTCTTAAGCTACAGGGATCTGAACCTGTTCTTAAGCAGACCCCACAACCTCTAATACTACCCTACAAGCGGCTCAATGCTGACCCTTGTATACAATCCACGGGCGCGAATAAACATTTCCCTAACGAAGTCCCATCCGTGACTAGGGATATGTCTATATGGTGAACAACCCTTGTAAGTCTTCTCGATTTATAAAGAGAAAACCCTCTTGTAAGATCCTTACGACTTATAAGAGAACATACACTTAGGAGTTCTCACGATTCCTAAGGAGAAAACGCACCTACGAGATCCTCATGACTCGCAGGGAGAAATACCTTTATGAGACCCTTACGGCTCATGAAGTCAAAAGCCTTAGTCGACAGGATCCTAACCCTGTTTGCTAAGACATCTTTGTTCGATATCGACAGAGGCAAATGATGATTCTCTCCTGACAATATCCTAGTAGTAGCGGTGCTAATGCCGAAATCGGTGTCTAATTCCGAGCTTGCCGCGAAAAGCCAGCAAGCCACACATGCATACGAAATAGCTGAAATGATGGGGTAGCATGCAAATAAAAAGTCAGCAAGTAAAAATGTATGCATGCAAAATAGCCGAAATGATTGGGAAATTCACAGTGAAAAAACAGCGAGTAAAAATAAAACAAATAGCCGAAATGATTGAGCACCGCGAAAAATAGCCGAAATGATTGGGCAATCACGACCTTCATGATATAAAAGCTGAAATGATAGAGCATCGCGGAAAGAAATTAAAAAAATGAAATTTATGCCCTACAGGTGATATCATGTCAATCCCTGTATACAATCCAGGGGCGCAAACAAAGAAGGAATCACACCCTTCCTCCCCAAGCTTCATCAGAAGGAGAAGCCGAATCTCAATGGTTCATAGACAACCTATAGATCATCTCAACATTCGTCTTATTACAACAGACACAACATCAAGCAAAGCGGAACAGCGGCAACTCCCAATTCTATGACTCAGCGGTACACAGATGACCGAGAGTCAAACCTCGACTCCGTGAAACGCGGATAAAGTCAACCCTTCCTGGTCACGTGGAACGCGAATTATGTCACTCCTGACCCTGTGGGAAACATCCAAAGAGGATCCTGGTCCTCGCTGAGCACGGCAATGACCCCATGTGAAGCATCCAGAGCAGAGCCTGGTCCTCGCCGAACATGGCAGTGAACCCGTGGGAAGCATCCAGAGCAAAATTACTGGATACGTGAAACGCGGATTATGTCACTCCTGACCCCGTGGAAAACGTCCAGAGCGGATCCTGGTCCTCGCAGAGCACGATAATGACCCCGTGTGAATCATCCAGAGCGGATCCTGGTCCTCGCCGAACACGGCAGTGAACCCGCGGGAAGCATCCAGAGCAAAATTCCTGGCTACGTGGAACGCGGATTATGTCACTCCTGACCCCGTGGAAAACGTCCAGAGCGGATCCTGGTCCTCGCAGAGCGCGGCAATGACCCCGTGTGAAGCATCCAGAGCAGAGCCTGGTCCTCGCCGAACACGACAGTGAACCCGTGGGAAGCATCCAGAGAAAAATTCCTGGCTATGTAGAACGCGGATTATGTCACTTCTGACCCCGTGGAAAACGTCCAGAGCGGATCCTGGTCCTCGCAGAGCATGGCAGTGAACCCGTGTGAAGCATCCATAGCGGAGCCTGGTCCTCGCCGAACACGGCAGTGAACCTGTGGGAAGCATCCAGAGCAAAATTCCTGGCTACGTGGAACACGAATTATATCACTTCTGATCCCATGGAAAACGTCCGAAGCAGATCCTGGTCCTCGCAGAGCACGACAGTGAACCCGTGTAAATCATCCAGAGCGGAGCCTGGTCCTCGCCGAACACGGCAGTGAACCCGTGGGAAGCATCCAGAGCAAAATTCCTAGTTACGTGGAACGCGGATTATGTCACTTCTGACCCCGTGGAAAACGTCCGGAGCGGATCCTGGTCCTTGCAGAGCACGGCAGTAAACCCGTGTGAAGTATCCAGAGCGGAGCCTGGTCCTCGCCGAACACGGCGGTGAACCCGTGGGAAGCATCCAGAGCAAATTCCTGGCTACGTGGAATGCGAATTATGTCACTTCTGACCCCGTGGAAAACGTCCAGAGCGGATCCTGGTCCTCACAGAGCACGGCAGTGAACCCGTGTGAAGCTAACAGAGTGGAGCCTGGTCCTCGCCGAACACGGCAGTGAACCCGTGGGAAGGATCCAGAGCAAACATTGGGCTGTGGGGTCCTTAAACCCACGGACTATAATGTCCTTAACCTCGACCGCGATGTCTTAAAACTAACATCGGACTGTGAGGTCCTTAAACTCATGGACTATGATGTCCTTAACCTCGACCGTGACGTCTTAAAACTAACATCGGACTGTGAGGTCCTTAAACTCATGGACTATGATGTCCTTAACCTCGACCGTGACGTCTTAAAACTAACATCGGACTGTGAGGTCCTTAAACTCATGGACTGTGATGTCCTTAACCTCGACCGTGATGTCTTAAAAAAACAACGGATTGTGGGGTCCTTAAACCCATGGACTATGATGTCCTTAACCTCGACCGTGATGTCTTAAAACTAAACAACGGACAGTGGAGTCCTTAAATCCATGGACTATGATGTCCTTAACCTCGACCGTGATGTCTTAAAACTAAACAACGGACTGTGGAGTCCTTGAATCCACGGACTATGATGTCCTCAACCTCGACCGCAAGGTTTTTAAACTACGGTATCCTGGAGAACGTCCAGAGCGGAGCCTGGTCCTCGCAAAACACGGCAGTGAACCCGTGGGAAGCATCCAGAGCTACCCCTGACTCCGTGAAATGCGGATAAAGGCAACTTCACCCATCTCTTACGGGTCCTCATGACTCGTAAGGGAGTAAATTCTCTTATGAGATTCTTACGACTTTCAAGAGAAAACACACTTAGGAATCCTCACGATTCTTAAGGAGAAATTACACCTACGGGATCCTCTCGACCGGTAGGGAGAAAACGCTTTATGAGACCCTCACGGTGCATAAAGTTGAAAAGTCTTAGACCGCATTTGCTAAAATCACATGGCAACAACACAGCAAGGAGAAGAAAGCGACAGAAAGAATATCTGATTTGCATTTAATTAAGCGTCCGAGACATACTCATTCAGGCATGTGCAAAAGATTTAATACATAAAATAAAACACGCTGAAATGAAAAATTTGCCATTCACACTGCGAAAAAGTTCTTACAATTATAAAAACAGTAAACAAAAATATTATCGAGATGGTTACAATGGCAAAACCTCAGACCCAGGGCATGGATTGAGGAATTCAAAAGTGACCTTGTCCAGAATCTCCCAGGCCTTTTGAACCATCCTGGTGTGCTTTCTTTCACGATCACAGGCGTCGGGATCCTCACGGATGTCCTCCTCCCTCCGATAGGCAGCCAGTATTGCAGACTGTTGAAAAGCTTGATGCAGAAGATCGATAAGGTTATCTCACCTTCTCTTCGAGATTAGGCTCATCAGATACACCGAGTGCACCTTATCCTCGGCGGCATCCAATGCCCTAAGCGGCACGCCGGTACAGAATAGAGGAAGCGCTTCCCAGATCGCTCCCATAATAAGCTTCAGGAGAGAGGAGCGTCGAGAAAGCAGTTGACCATTGTATGCGTCAAAGCGACTCATAATTTCGGCACATTTGGCGTTTGTGAATTCTTGATTCTGAGAACGGCAGAGTAAGCGGATGTCTCCGTAAGAGATAATCTTGTCGAGATCATACATATGAGCGTCCATAACTCCTGAAAAAGAAAATCAACAAGAATTAGCAGACAGGCCGATTAAGCAAACTCTTATTAAAAAACAGGCAACAAATCTTAATTATGACACCTAATAAATTCGAATTTGTGAGAAATCCTGAAAAGGGAATCTCATTTGAAAAGTGACCTTTAGAGTCGAAGAGTTAAACTTCTTGAGAGCAATGCTCTACAAATAGGAATGACATTCGTCAGAGTCAATTATGAAAGGAATTTAAAAGAGATCCCCTGAGAATGCTGAGAGCCTGGCTCTTTAGTGATGATGGAAAAATCCATCAAGAATCAATTAAAATCATTGTAAATTAAAAATTCTGGGATCTTCAAGGTCCATGAAAAAACTCTTAAGAGTTCTTCATCGAAGATTAAGAAATCTAAAAAGCAGAGCTCTGATTCATAGGTTAAGGAACCCCAAGAAAAGATCTCTTTAGATCTATGGGTTCAAGAGAGCAAAGCTCTATTAATGAAACCCTAAAAGGGCTTTCATTAGATCCAAGATCTATAAAGAGCAAAGCTCTGTTAATGATTAAAACCCTAATCTAGTGAGAGTTTTAGATTTGACCTAAATTTTAACAGAGTTCTGACTTTTAAAAGATTTTTATCAACAGGAGAGCAAATGCTCTGACGAAGAGATAATTCTCATGGAGGAGATGAAAATCATCTAAGAGACCAAAGGTCCTATTTATAGGCATTAAGAGCCGTTTCAACTTCCAAAAGTTGATCCAATGACTGAGATGTTGCCACCGCCGTGCTCACGTTTGGGCTACGTAAGCGCAACGGTGGGGGGCATTTGTTTCCCCTAATCAGAGTAAAACTTTGTTTTAAAAATGAAGCGACGCTTCTGCTTCTCCCAATCAGAGCAAAGCTCTGTTCAAATTCCAAGATTTAGAATGAAGCGACGCTTCCTTTCACCCAATCAGAGCAAAGCTCTGTTTTGAATTTCAAAATTCAAAAATTGAAGCAACGCTTCAGATTCTGCGGGCTGCGCCACGTGTCAAAAGCAGACACGCCAGCGCCAGGAGCGCTGCGCCCTAAGCAGCGCACCCCCAATCAGAGCAAAGCTCTGTTTCAAAATTCAAAATTTAAAAAGTTGAAGCAACGCTTCAGATCCGGCGCTCTGCGTCGCGCGCCACGTGTCAGACACAGGTGCGCTAGCGCAGTTGCGCCGCGCTCTGCACTACGCACCACGTGTCAGACATAGGTGCGCTAGCGCAGTTGCGCCGCGCTCTGCGCTGCGCACCACGTGTCGAACGTAGGTGCGCTAGAGCTGGAATTAAAATTTCCCCCACCGTCAGATCAAAAGATCTACTAATAATAAATTATTAATTAATCAGAAATAAAATTCTGTTATGGAAAGATCTTTCCATTCTGATTAAAACAAGAAGATTATCTTCTTTAAAACAGAAGCCTTAGGATCAAAGATCCAACGGTGGGAAATATTCCCAAATTAATCAGAGAAAGATCTCTCAAAACTGATTTAACAAATCATTTGGCCCTATATAAAGGACCCTAGACTTCAAGTCTAAAATATACAGAATATAGAGAGAATACAGAAGAGAGAATACACAAAAAAGAGAGAGGAACCCTCTACAAAAAAAAAAGAGAAAGCTCTTAGAAAGAAGAAGATCATTTCTTCATATTCAAGGTAAAAGAACTATGTTCTTGAATAACAGAGATGAATCCATCTCGTAAAAAGAAGAACCATCTTCTAAAAAGATCATAGATCTGAAAAAAGACCAAGGTCTTTAAAAAGGAAAAGATCAAAAGATCTAATTATAAAATAATAAAAGAAGTATTTTTACTTCATTCACAGATCTTTGATCTATAAAGGCAGAGCCTATTTATAAAACAAGAACTTTTGTTCTTGAATCTTGAGGAAAAAGCCTCCTTTGAAGAACATAAATTTGTTCTTTGATCTTAAAATTGATCAGATGCGCTTTGCGCTGTTAAACTGTGCCTTGCACTCATGAATTGCGCCCTTGCGCTTATTGGACCGGCGCTCAGCGCCAAAACCTGCTACGTGTCAACCAGAGACACAATCTGCGCTTTGCGCTTCTAAAACAGAGCACTGTGCTCATGTGATGGCGCTCAGCGCCAAGCGCGCCACGTGTCACTCACTGGTGTGCCAACAGACAAGCGCAATGCGCTCATAAACTAAAAGCTCAATGCGCCAACAAACTAGCGCTTAGCGCTAAGCGCGACACGTGTCCTCTTCGTGTGCGCTACCTGACAGAAGAGCAATGCGCTCTTTGACTGGCGCAAAGCGCCTGGCGCACCACGTGGCGCATTGTCAGAACACAATTTGTTCTGATCAAGACAAAATATGTCAGAACTCAATGCTTAGCATTATTAAAAGGGCCGAGCCCAAATAAAGTCTTAATAGCCAGAACAAAAATAAAATGTTAAATATTTTTAATTGGACTTAGCCCAATTCTGGCCATGAGTCCTTAATTTATATTGAACTGAGCCCATCTGCTCTTTCAACCAATTCACGTCGGTTCGAGGGTACATCTCTTTACTCCTCTTATATCTGTCGTTGTAATCCTTCAACGTCGTCAGAGAGGTGATGGGTCCCGACAACCACACATTACTACGGACTGTGGGGTCCTTAAACTCACGGACTATGATGTCCTTAACATCGACCGTAACGTCTTAAAACTAACATCGGACTGTGGAGTCCTTAAATCCATGGACTATGATGTCCCTCACCTCGACCGTGACGTCTTAAAACTAACATCGGACTGTGGAGTCCTTAAATCCACGGACTATGATGTCCTTAACCTCGACCGTGATGTCTTTAAACTAACATCGGACTGTGGGGTCCTTAAACCCACGGACTATGATGTCCTTATCCTCGACCGCGATGTCTCTAAACTAACAATGGACCCCCATGTCCTTAAACTGGCAATCAACCGCAATGTCACTAAACTAAACAACAGAACCCAATTGCTCTCTTGTCGGATCTAAACGATCCCGTTAAGTTGATCTTAGTCTAAAATTAGACTAACGTATCCTTAACAAACGTTTAAGTTGATCTTAGTCTCAAATGAGGCTAACGTATCTTTAAACTCAACCTCCCCAAACCCAAATCTACGAAAGATACGGATTTGGACTAGTCCACGCCCTACGGGCGACAACATAACCTAGTCTCCGTATACAATCCACGGGCAACCAAACACAAAACAAACACCTACGACACGAAGTGACCATCTGGAGAAGGAGAAAGTTGTTACCGCGATACGGTAGCGTAATTAACTGCACGGGCTTGCGCCTGCAGGGAAGAGCGTCCCCACAATCAAAACCCCCTCAGATGAGGGGGAATCTGACGAAGTCTTCTACATCGGCTGCATCCGTTTAAACCTTCGATACATGGTGCCATAAATCAACTTGGCATCTTCGGAGAGGTGGACGGATAGCACCAATTAGCATCTGCCCCGAAATTCAGGCAAGACATCCGCCGCGTCTTTCGGCGGGGAACACACGCATTCATCTAAATCACCATTTATAAAGGCAGTCTTAACATCCATTTTCCAGATTTCGTAGTCATGGTATGCAGCAATGGAAAGTAAGATCCGGATGGACTTAAGCATAGCTACTGGAGAAAATATTTCATCATAATCCACACCTGGTCGTTGACGAAAAACTTTTGCAACAAGTCTAGCTTTGAAAGTCTCAACTTTTCCATCTACACCAAGTTTCTTCTTAAAGATCCATTTGCTCCCAATGGGTTTTATCCCTTCAGGAGCAACTTCCAAAGTCCATACTTTGTTGGTGTACATGGATTCTATCTCAGATCGTATTGCATCCAGCCATTTCACAGAGTCCCCACTCGTGATGGCCTGCTCGAAACTAGTTGGGTCATCATCTTCCATGATGCAATCCTCGCTGCCACCGTCAACGAGAAAACGTAGTATCTCTCAAGTGGATGAGGAACCCTACTAGATCGGCGGAGAGGCTGAGGTTCGTTGGGACTACCAAATCCTTTGGTTTGACTAAATCTTCAGCTGCAGTTTGTGCTGTTGGAACTTCTTCCAGCTCTACCTCATTGCCACTAATTTCTTTTGCAAGAAATTCATTTTCTAAAAATGTGGCATGTCGAGAAATAAACACATTTTGTTCCTCGCTGTGATAGAAAAGATATCTATGTGAATGTTTAGGATATCCCACAAACTTACAAAGAACTGACCATGCCTCGAGTTTGTACGGATTTTGCCTTTTGATATAGGCCGGACAACCCCATATCTTAACACGTTTAAGACATGGTCTCTTCCCACTCCATATCTCATATGGTGTGGTAGGTACAGATTTAGACGGAACTTGATTCAATAGGTATGCAGTTGTCTCAAGCGTATAACTCCAAAAGGAAATAGGTAACTCAGCAGTGCTCATCATAGAGCGTACCATATCTAATAGGGTGCGGTTCCTCCGTTCCGATACACCATTGTGCTATGGTGTATACGGAGGAGTAAGCTGAGAGAGAATCCCATTCTCTTTTAAATAGTCCAGGAACTCATTGCTCAAGTATTCTCCTCCTCGATCAGATCGAAGGATCTTAATACTTTTACCCGTTTGGTTCTCTACTTCGTGCTTATATTCTTTGAATTTCTCAAAAGCTTCAGACTTGTGTTTCAACAGGAACACATGTCCGTATCTTGAGAGATCGTCAGTGAATGTAATGAAGTACGAAGAACCATTCCTGGCATGTGTAGACGTGGGACCATATACATCACTATGTATCAGTCCCAAGAGTTCCATAACTCTTTCTCCGTGTCCACTAAACGGAGTTTTGGTCATCTTGCCTTTGAGCCATGACTGGCAAGTGTCATAAGATGAAAATTCGAACGGATTCAAATATCCATCCTTATGTAACTTAGCTAGTCGTGTCGCATTGATATGACCTAGTCAATAATGCCACAAGAAGGATTCGTTCATTTCTTAGCTCTTCCTCTTGTGTGTGTTATGTACATTAAGAACCGTGGTTTGATTTAGAACGTATATGACATTATTTAACGAGCCTGATCCAATCAACTTTTGATTCAGGAAGATGTTCATAACATTATCCTGTACTATAAAATTATATCCTTCTTTACTCAATAAAGAAACTGATATAAGATTCTATATCAGGGTAGGAATGTAATAGCATTCGTTCAGAATCAATGTAATACCATTTGGTAACACAAGGTGATATTCGCCAACTGCTTTGGCTGCAACATTTGCACCATTCCCTACTCTTACGGAATGATCACCCTCTCCCAGTTCCCTACCTTTCCTCAGCCCATGTAACATATTACATATGTGGGATCCTGATCCGGTATCTAATACCCAGGACGTGGAGTGAACTGAGAAACAGTTCTCGATGTAAGTCCACGGTAGCGCCCCGGCCTTCTAACAGACGCCAAATGCGGAACAAAAACATTTACAACTGGCGCTATCGCGTACTATAACACGGATTTGCCATTAAAGCTAAACTAACAAACTACAAAGTGGGTAGAAATGTTATACCGAACGATCCCAGTCCTTCGGTCTTCAACCATCATCCCACGCTTTGTTGCGGCTGCTCCGATCTCCTGAATCCCCAATCTTCTCGTCCAGGTGGCACCACGTCGACTGATCTTTAAACGGGCTCCCGCCTCTGAACCGAGGCAACTCGATCATCAAGTTTGCTAAAAGAGATGACCAAGATTGATGTAAAGAATGAGTAGAACACTTTATCTCGTTACGTCCAAAGCTATGGATGAACGGTTAATGAAGTTGCCTTTTGGATTGGGTGGAAATGTGAAATGAGTATCTATCAAATTTCCATACACTAAAACTATCATCTTTTTCCTCTTAAGCAACCCTATCTCACAAGAGGGGAGGGGCCGGCCATATATAGAGGATGAGGGAGGTGAGTGTAGGAGGGGGGTGACCATTACCATGATGAAAGAATGAGTCATGAAACACCATGTATGAACATATTTAAAGCAAACCAATGAACATAAACCGTGTCATTAACCTAGTCACCCTTGCATTTAATGAATCATTAAATGCACTAATGAGTCACTTAACACCTCACCATCCTAGTCATCATCTAGAAGCTTCCACACTCATCTCAAGAAAAGATAAATCCGTATTAAACCAAATGTTTAATACGGCTGATAGAAAACAGGAAACTGGCAACTTCCAAAAGTGATCCTGAAATGAATTTCAGGATAACCCCGTATCAGTATAAACATACCCGCATTTGTATTACGAACGAATACAAATGCAACTGAGACAAAGATATTATATCTACACAGCATAATACTCGGATCCGGCATAAACCAAAGCCGACCAGTGTTATCCGCCCGAAATATGACACGTGCGTAAACGCACGTGCATTTTCCGAACCCTGCCATAAAACCATACGGCCTCTACAACGTTTCGCCCGAACTTAGGAAAGTGTCTGTGGGGGACTCTAATGACTCATCAACACACTGGCACTAGGTATAACCACTAGCACGTCAGAGGTACTGGCTGTACGTAACGGTTGCCTATGTATTGATTGGAAGGGAAGCTGACGAGCGAACTCATCCATAAACCCTACTGAGCCTAACAGTGATAATATACATACAGTCCGGTCCGTTCGTCTATGAGTATCGCATATCGGCCTAGGGGCTGGTAACGTCAGACCCCCAATAGCAGTATAAGTCGTGTCGGAGTGTAGCCCAGAACACCCTGAGATACTACTGGAGTACCTACCAGTAAATCTCCTTCCTCGGCCGAGAGCTTTGTGTAATGGCTCTCCTAGACACAGCGCGATCTCACCCCCAATACCGGGAGAGACGAATCCCCTGCCGATCCGCTCACTTGCCTCCATGTGGCTCGGGACTGTACCCAAAAAAGACCTGTTTGCACGACTCCTTTGATCCGTGGTAGGGTAGAAATCAAAGCACAGTGGGAACTCACACGAGACAAATGACGACCTTAGGTCGTTGAACTAACCTGTACACATGTCACCAGGGAACTGCTATCTGACGATATGTATAATACCAACTAGCATGCTCCCGGCGAGTCCTGTCCGGTGTACTCATAACCCAATGAGCACCTGTATACATCTTAGGTGATCCTAATGACACCAGTGGCTTGTGAGACCGGCCACCGCCCCTCGTCGGGGTCTCGACTGTATACACTAGTCTACTCTGGAGTATCGATGCCCTGTCTCGAAACTCCCATGACTAAGGACACTTTTAAAGATGTGCTTACAGACCCTAGCTCCCACGTATATGATCGCCATCATACTGCTGGTAGTCAAGCAAGTATCCTATGGGCTCTATCATCATGCAATAGTGAACTAAAGCATGTATACGATGATAAAGACAAACCAGATAGCAAACTATCATCTCAAGCAAGACTGTCATATCGGTATAGGTCCTGCCTCAATCATTGCAATCGCGTACCTGCGATCCAATAATTGACTTTGAGGGCACTATCTCCAACAATCTCCCACTTGCACTTAAGGCTAATTATTGCGAGTCGCATACTCACATCCCGTGTGATACCGAACATCTAACTCCTCTACTAATCAGTTTCACAAAGCAAGTTTTTAAAACTCTTGTGTTCGAGAAATAGCCTCAGCGAGTGGATCCGCCCTGATGCTTCTTTCTATGTCTCTCTTAATCTCAAGTTCGCGGAGAAAGCCATCTCCCGAATTGAGTAATACCTGTCTTAGAATATGTCTGGATATCTGATGGGACCTAGTTCATAAATGAACTCTAAATCCAAACTTCTCAGACTGTATCGATCACTGAACCTAATCGGTATCCAGCACCATGCCTCCCACAGTATCCTCTTGGACCACATGTCCATAATACTGTCCCTCGTCAGAGGGAAAACTATAACTCTGACAATCACTCTGTCAACCATCTCACCTTTGAAGCCTGGAATGATAACCGTCTCCCGAAGGAGGCTGCCGTCATCAAATCCGTAGAACAAGCACTTATGTTCTAAAACTGCTTCCTTATGTTTCTTCAGGATTGGATTAATATAAACTTATCGCATCAAGTGCAATAACAACATCTGGTGTGGTACTTGACATCTCATGATCGACTCAATTGCCTAAGCAAATGATCTGCCAATCATGCACTTCCCTCTCTCCTTTAGTCTCTAAGACACCTTTAGAGAGGGTGACTTCATCACCTGTAGGTACACCACCATGCCAGGAGTCATCTATTATAAAATACTATTAGAATATTGTCAAAGTACCTATATTGGGAAACTACCCAAATCTAGATCTAAAACCATAGATCTAGTAACCAGAATGTCAGATATTAAATCCATATCCTTTGTGGAGAAACAAATGTGTGACTACCAAAGTACAACCGATCGTAGTATAGGAATTTTACTTCCTAC